>JAWDJD010000003.1:31702500-32902500 GCA_035047305.1 Bradypodion pumilum
CTCCAAAAACCTCTTTTAGGTTTTTACTACATCCAAGTGAGAAACCATTTTTGTCAGGACCATTTCGAAACATAGGTGCCCGAAATGCTTCTGTATGACACATAGAAAAGAAAACAGAATTAGTCAACCAATGGACATCATCATCAGAAAAATAAAAAAGGTTTCCTAAATAATCCATTTATTCATCATTTAAATAAATTTATGTGGCCATCTAGATAAGGACACATTACAAGTGAATACAGTAAGTATGATACATGATCTTTAAAGAGGGGGAAATAAAAAAAGTGGGGAGAAAAGAACAGTACGTTGAGATACATTAAAGACTGACTTAAGAGTTTATCTACAGGGGCTCACAGGATTGGGCATGATTAAGCTAAACAGGGTTGCTAGACATACCAGAGAATAAACAAAACAAAGACGCTGTAGCACTTTAAAGACTAACTGGTATATTTCAACGTGACCTTTCGTGGATCAAGTCCACTTCATCAGGCGGCCACGCCAAGATCTGGTACGCAATTCGGTGTAATCTTTGCATCCAAATGGCACAAGAACCTACTTGGTTCACCTTTTTCCTCTTTGAATTTCCTGTTTTAAAGTGGCTTAAAAACAGTCACTTTACAATATTGGGAAATTAGACACTCTCCTGCTCTTCCTTTCACCCCACATCATATTGTTCAATATCACAATATGAGAAACTGAAAGTTGACAGCCGCAAGATCCACCTTAGTTTGTTTCCAGCAACCACATAAGCTCAAACCAAACCAAAAAGAAGAGACCCTAACCGTATTTTTTTAAAAAGCCCAGAAAGATGCAAGTAGGAGCACTTTTGGGAGCTCAGCAAAAATACCAAATTTCAGGCCAAGTGGCTCTCTGATCTCACCCTAGCAGCTTTGTTTCAATATGACGTTTTATGGACTAAAATCCACTTCCTCATAAATGTGGATTTTGATGTTTATTTGATTCACTGAAGAGCACACAAATTTGTTAGTCTTTAAGGTTAACATGCTGAACTGCATGGCCAGAAGGTTGGCTGGTCAGCAGTTTGAGACCCGAGCACTGTGCGACAGAGTGAGCTCCAGTCATCTGTCCCAGCTCCTGCCAACCTAGCAGCTCAACAGCAAGAAATTGCAAGCAGATAAATAGGTATCACTTTGCCAAGAAAGGTAACAGTGTTCGGTGTGCTCTGATGTCTAGTCACATGCCTGCCACATGACCATGCAGACACAGACAGCACTGGCTCTTTGGTTGTAAATAGAGATAAGCACAGCACCCTAGAGTTGGATACAACTGGCTTTCAAGCAAGGGTGACCTCTACCTTTGCCTAAGGATATTTACTTTTTCTTTTTGAATTGGTAGCTGTGTTAGTCTGTGTTTCAAGCATATCAGAGAGTAAACTGGGGGAAAAAACATTGTGGCACTTTAAAGACTAACTACTGTATTTTAATGTTAACTTTTGTGGACCTTTGTCAGGTCTGATGAAGGACTTGATTCATGAAAGTACTTTTTGATGTACTTTTTCTTGTCTCTCTCTCTCTCTCTCATTTTAAGTGTTTATAGGGAGAAGAAAGACCTAAAAGACCCCATTTCCCCTATGCCCATGCTCCCATGCACATCACATTTGGATGGCTTAAAGCTAAACCTGCTTCTCAAGCTGAACTGGCCCTTTAGTAGCTTCTGAGCTAATAAAAATCTTTAGCCATGAAATACAGGAGTTTCATAAACCATGTTTATGTGTTTAGGTAAAGGTCACCCTTGCTTGAAAGCCAGTAATATCCAACTCTAGAGTTCAGTGCTCATCTCTGTTTAGAGCCAAAGAGCTAGCGCTGTCTGCATCTGAAGACGTGTCTGTGGACATGTTGCAGGCATGCCTAGACACCGGAGTGCACGGAATGCTGTTTACCTTCCCACTGAAGTGGTCCCTACTTATCTACTTGCAATTCCTTGCTTTCGAACTGCTAGGTTGGCAGGAGCTGGGACAGAGGCTCATTCTGTCATACAGTACTCGAATATTGAACTCTGGCCGTCCAGTCTTCAAGTTCACCATCTTAACAATTTGAGCCACCACAGTCCTGCGGTGTTTGGCCAGGTATAAATTCTCAGATCAAGTTGCTATGAGGATAAAGTAAAAGGAAAATTAACAAGAGCGGTAATTATGAAATATTTTTGCCCACCTATTGTTGATCTATTTTTTCCAACTAGCCAGCAGTGGTAGCTAAACAATGACAGTATGCTGATGAAGAACATGGCTGCCACAAAGAAAAGGAAGAGAACATGGAATTTTGCACGTGTGTCCAGCAGTTCATTCTGGGAAGAAAATAGATTAGTATATATTAAACCTTTTTTATCAGCCTTCTGCTCAACTGATAGTTTCCTCTAAAATGGGGATCTCAGAATTAAAACAAGTATCACTATATTTGAGTAGCTCTTAGAAACATTCTAGAACTGTATGAGTAAGTATAAGGAGAAGGCGTACTATTACCTTCTAGCGAAGTGCATACATATTGATTGTTACTATAAAAGTATCACGGAACATTGTAAATACTACTACACCTCTGATTTGATTTCTATCTGCACTTTTGCAGAGATGGGGAGGTGATTACTTTGGGTCTGCAGCTCCTGGGGTTAAATTTCTTTTTTTAAAAAAATCTAATTTAACCTAGGATGTAGATCAAGTTACATATTCTAAAAGGTAGTTTTCAAAATTGAAAGGTTTCCATTAATCAGAGAGAACACATCTGAAACTGAGGGCACAAAGTTCCAGGCAAGCTGAAGACGTGGAAACAGACGGAAGTTTCCTGTTTCCTGGGCATAAACAGTTTTTCTGTTTGAAGCTCTATACCTGTGATGGCGAACCTTGGCACTCCAGATGTTCTTGCACTTCAATTCCCAGAAGCCCCAGCCCCTGTGAATCCAGACAAACGGGTTTACTGCGATTCATCCGGTGTTTTACTTCCACTTCCGGGAGCGACGAGGGCGGCGAAGGCCGGATGAATCGCAGTAAACCCGTTCGTGTGGATTCACAGGGGCTGGGGCTTCTGGGAATTGAAGTCCAAGAACATCTGGAGTGCCAAGGTTCGCCATCACGGCTCTATATGGTCACTGCTATTTGTAAGCAACAACATGACCATATACAGCAAACATAGCTTTCTACACTTAATGGCACACCCTGTATTTTTATGTGGTTAGATGTTCCCTAGAGTTAACGCCATATTGTTAACAGACAAAACCACAGGAAAGGAAAGTCTCTTGCCAAATAAGTGGTTGCTAAGAGACTCAAAGATAAATTCACAGTTCATATGGGGAGGAAAGTCCAACCCAGCTTGGTCAATATACAGGTTCTGTATGAAAGAAAGAGAAGTACTGTAGAATATCATAAGGTACACAGAAAATTATAAGGTACACAGAAAACAGAAACACAACATTTTTTTGAAGGTACAGATTACATTCTAACTTCAAGATTTAAGCAATTCTACTTTTTAAGCACAGGCTCTTGAGTGAGGGAAGAAAGGACAATAATGACTTTGTTAGCATATGAACAATACGGAAAGGAAATTGAGATAAAACACTGTGTTACCTTTGATTCTTATTATTTCTCACAATTTTCTTCTCAAAGCACACTCCGATTATTTTAATGCTTCTGACTTTTGTTTACTGTTCTAATAGAAAGAACTATGTGCCCTCAAAATTATTCAGACCTATGGTGATACTTTCCAGGTTTTTAAAGGTAGAAAATACAGTACACAGAAATGGTTTTTGCCATTCCCCTTTTTCTGGAAGTGTCCTGAGACTGTGCAGCTTGTCCATGGCTATATAGGCTGGTTCATCTCCTAGGAGGCACAGTGGAGAATTGAACTCCCAATCTGCAGCTCTGCAACCAGATAGCTAAACCATAGACCCTAAATGTGCAAGAGGCAGAGCATAAATGCTTATTGTAAGTAAATGTGTTCTGTGCAGGACAATGACAATAAAGACTTATCTATCTATCTATCTAAATGATGTTACAAAACAATCAAATAAGTTCATGAACAAGCAAAGTTAGACGCTCGTGTGTAAGTTGAGCCTCAATCTAAAAGATGCTACTTATTACCAAACACAAGGGCACCAGGGATAACTTTCTTCATTTCCCAAGACTGGACAGTGTTAGAAACAGAACTGTTGGGATAGGTAACTTGCCAGGCTATCTGAGAAAGATGGCTTTTTGCTTTAAAAGGAAATCCACAAGGAATTATGAAAGAAAGAAAGGGAACAAAATGTAATTTATTCCTTTTCCCTCTTTGGAAAAAGAACTGAGCTTAAGATATCTAAACTTTATATTAACAATAACACCTGTGGACTGCTCTGGTAGCAAAGGAAGAACTTAACCCTTCCATGGCTCATTTTTGTTTTGTTTGAGACAGCATATCTTGGCATATAAGAACTATCTGTTAAGTTTACTCTGGCCTTTACCAAAGCTCTGATCTCCAAAAGAACAGTGAGGCAATAAAGTGATTACTTTTTGTTCTTATGATTTGCACCAATTCTTTAGCACAGGAGTTCTCAGGGTTTTCGTGCCATGGGCCGGACAACTTCCCCTCAGACAGCTGAGCGGGCCAGATACGTGGTTTTCCCCTGCCGCAAACGCTGCCATGAACCGCGGGGTGTGTGTTTGCGCATGTGCATTTATAGCTGGCGTAAACGCTTCTGCGGTAACTGCCACAGGCCAGATGAAATGGTGTTGGGGGCTGGGGCCGGCCCATGGGCCGTAGGTTGTGAACCCCTGCTTTAGCCTATTTTGTTTCTGTGAAATCAAGTGCAAGTACACACAAATTTGTACAAAGCAAGCACAAAAGGCAGACTGATAAAGATGCAAACAATCCATCCAATGCTGCAATTTTTAACAGTCTACATAACAAGAAAGCGGTTAAATATTATGCATTCACAGAAATATATAAAAACCAAATTCCCAAATGTGCACTTTTTTCTCTGAGACCAACAAAACAAAGGTAAAAGTAAAGGTTGCCCTTGCTCAAAAGCCAGTCGTATCTGACTCTAGAGTTCGGTGTTCATCTCCGTTTATAGCCAAAGAGCCAGCACTGTCTGCGACTGAAGACGTTTCCGTGGACATGTGGCAGGCATGCCTAGACACCGAAGAGCACGGAACGCTGTTACCTTCCCACCAAAGTGGTACCTATCTATCTACTTGCAATTTCTTGCTTTCGAACTGCTAGGTTGGCAGCAGCTGGGACAGAGAGCTCACTCCATCGAGCAGTACTCGTTTCTCAAACTGCTGACCTGCTAACCTTCCAGTCATCAAGTTCAGCGTCTTAACCACTAAGCCACCACAGCCCCCAACAAAACACCTTCCCATTTCAAGATATGGAGAAATATCTGTGCATGTTCAATTCAGTGCACAAGAATAGAACAGGAAAGGATTTATATTTCTCCTAGAGATTATTCGTACTATCTCTTAACACAATTCCTTTCACTGCAGTCCATTCAGTGCTTTATCCTCAAGCAACTGTTGAGACTGAGGAAAGAACTATGCTATAGAGATCTTATGGGGAAAGGATCTTGAGGTGTCCAGTCACCAACTCCAGGCCATAGAAACAGCTTGCCTGAATTTACTACCTGGAGATTAGGAATCCATAGGCAAGAAAAGGCTAGAGAGAGGTCTCGCCTATTTCTCTACGGCCAATATTCGATAATGTATGATAGTTTATATAGTTTGGCACAAGTATTTTAAAGCTTAAAGTATTTAGAAAATATTGTCTTCTAAGCAATTTAATTTCAAATAATTAAATATGAGGGAATACCTATATAATTTGTAAATCTCTGTTAAATGCAAACTATGTTGGGAATTCCTTATGGATTTCTTTGGAAAATGTATCTTCTTTATATTAAGTGCTGCTGCCTTCTGCTGAGACATTTTTATTTTTAGTTAAGTATAACAAAATTGTTCATATATTCCACTTTTGTTTTAAAAAGCCACCAGGTAGGCAATATCTAGTTAAAACATTTACTGCAATCCACAAATTATGTTTAAAATATTATTTTAAAAAACCAAAAATGAATTTGACATCCATTTAAATTTTTAAAACATATCCAACACATTTTTAAGAATGCTGATTTCTTCTTTAGGCTCTCGTCAACATACTTTTCTTTTAAATATAAAACATTTTTATTTATTATATAGGAAGTGGTACAAAAATGCTATAATAATTTTATGCATGAAAGAGCACACTAGAATAGACTTTCGCTTAAATTGCATTTTACCTTTGGGCAATTCTCAGCAGATTTCCTGCGGCAAAGCTTTGTGCAAATAAAGACAATTTATTAAATAGCTATATACCTCTGAGGCTGCTATTCAGAAACAGTAATAGTAGGAAACTAATGGTTTTATGTGCACAAGGTGTAAAACGTGCAGCATTCAATGGCAAGAGGCCTTTAGTCCACATTCACTGAATGAACATGTAAAGATGAGCTTGTGTTTGCACAATGAAGTTGAGGGGTCATTGATTTTAACAGTGTGGACTTGGGACACACTATTAAAATTAAGAGATTCATGCACTACACTGATTTACAGTAAGTATCTGACTATGTACCTTACAGGTAGTATGCTTTACACAGAATCAAGAACACTCCTATATTTTAACATATACAAAGATTCTAGGTCAGTGGTGGCGAACCTATGACACGCGTGCCAGAGGTGGCACTCAGAGCCCTTTCTGTGGGCACCCGTGCAGTCACCCCAGCATAGTTTGCCCCACCCCTCTGCCCAGCACCCCAATGGGGGTGCTTCCTCTCTCCCCCAGCACAGAGTTCACCCCCACCCCTCTGCCTAGCAGCCCGATGGGAGCATTTTCTTCCTCCCCTGTTGCTGTGTTGGCACTTTGCGATAAGTGGCTTTTGAGTTGCAGTTTGGGCACTCAGTCTCTAAAAGGTTTGCCATCACTGTTCTAGTTTTTTTTTACCAAGATGTAAAATGGAGCATTTTGATAGGATAGAATGATATTCCTGCTACTATTACAGAATTGTATTTTTCTCAGAATGAATGACTTGTAAACTACTATTATAATGTTGTCATATTTTTGTGGTTTTTTTTTTTTTGTAACTTGAAAGTGCTGCACCAAAATCTTATTTGAAAGTGCATTCAGCTGATGCCAGAGAAGCCATTGTTCTCTTCACACCTTTAAGTAGGAGGAACCTCCAAATGCTGACCTAATGCTACTGGCATTCCCAGCTCATGCTGGTTGGCACAGAAGGGATTGAAAGTCCAATTATGACTAGTAGTTTCAATTTTCTTATCCCACTTCCAAAATATTTTATGTTTCAGAAGTTTTAGCCAAATTATTTTTAGCACCTTTTATCAAAAGGTGGTAAGGTATATGTATGTCATTCAATATTCATATATTTGACAAATGGGGAGAATTAAGAATAACTTATCTACTAAAAGAAGAGCAAAGCATAGAACCAGAGAAATGAAGTCATCTAGAAACTATGCGAACTATTTAGATTAGATATGGGGAGGATGATATCCTACCAGGTAATGTTAGACTGCAAGTCCCATCAACCCCAAACAGCACAGTTGGTGGGCATTACTGACTGGCAACATCTGGAGAGCCACAAATTCCTCATTCCTGCTTTAGAAAAAGTAAATCTGGTACTTCAGAGCCATATGGCCAACATGCTATAACATGACAAAAGATTATACAGTAGTTCTAACTGCCTCCTATCTGTAACAGTCAACAAACAGATATCTCCTTGTTTCTACTGCTATGTCCTTTTGCCAGCAGTGCTGTGTGTATACTGCTGTTACAATGAAATAAACTCTTTTGTATATTTTTCCCCTTTAGTGATTAAATTAGGAGAAAGCAGTCTTTGTTATACACCTCTGTAAACTGCATCAATTTAATTAGAAATCCATCAGTTCTACCTCCAAGTTTATCAAAAGCAGAAGTGAAGACACACACCAAATTTGGTTTTAACCTCTCTTAATTCTGAATGAAACATTAATGTGTTATTCTGCCCCACACTAATGGGGGTGGGTTAGGGAAAGTGCTGTAATTTCATCTGCAACTGCCTTGGCAACTAATATAAAAATGCTATATCAACAAAACAACTTTGCTGGTTCTGAATCCCTCAGGCAGTTCTAACAATTTCCAAGCTCTAGTAGCTACAGTTTAACTACTTGAAGATTTATGCTAAATGTAATGAGTGACAGAAATGACTGAAACATATGAAAATGAAGATATCACAAATGGCTATGAATGTTTACCACAATTATTTGAACAATTAAAGAGTAAACATATGAAAATGATTTAGAACAATTTTTGATACAACCCTAAGCACACTAGTCAGTAAATCATAATATAACAAATAAATCAAGAAACATGCTTTTGCAAATATGTGACCTTTCCAAACATAGTACTTAAAAGAGGTTCTATGTATGTATGTATGTATGTATGTATGTATGTATGTATGTATGTATGTATGTATGTATGTATGTATGTATGTATGTATGTATAAATTTTAGAAACAATATATACTCATTAAATGTTCAATTTATAAATAAAAGTTAATTATAACCCAAGCTATATTTGCTGCATATATGACAGAAACCATAAAGCTTCATGATAGGTGTTCATCTATCGTATGGATCAGTCTGCAGACTCAAGAGGTTTCTGCTTTGAATGCATGCCTGAAGAAGTGATCATGAATCACGAAAGCTCGCAATGATTTTTTAAATTTAGTGATCCAGAAAAGGTATCACCTTCTACTTCTGCAGATGTTTATTCTGCCATTCTCCGATTAGCCAAGAATGCTATGGATACAAGGAATATTGCACCCATATAGAGCCAGTGTTGAAAGAAATGTCATCTATCTGGAGTAGAGGTAAACAAGACCAATCCTCTTGCACCCATGGATAGTTAACCCTTCTTCTTCACTACTCCTTTAATCATGTCCTAACATTCTATACTTCCTCTAGTATCAACCTCCCACTGTTGGGCCAGCATTCCAAGGAAAAGAGAAGGAAAGTGAGAAAATTGATTTTAAAAACAAAAATTAAAGGGAAAAACAAGAAATGAGCAGAAAAGGCACCTCTAAGTACTTAGCAATGTCAGAAAGCAAATATGGCATCAATGGCAGAATACTTGTTTTAGAAATACATCCTCCAGGTTTAAGAAGTGGGTTCAGTCAGGAAGTTAAGCACACTGAAGCCAGTTGCATTCCAATACACATACCAGACATGCCACACATTAACACGTCACTAAGCATCTAGGTTGCTAAGTAGCAATGCCAATCACACCTGTGAGGGAGCTCACACTTGCATAACAAGGGAGATTCCCAAGGTTACAATCGGTCAATAACCCATCACCTTAGAGAGAAGGAAAGGTGACATTCACATAGAAGTGGATCATGGGACATTAACATCTGCTCAAACATCTGGGGACCGGGTGACAACAAACACCTGCACAGACACCTGAGAATTAGGTTACATCAATTTATGTCTGATAATTTGGTTACATCATAAACACCTGTTTGGATAAACAACGTTTAGTCAAAACAATGAAGTAATCTCACATGATTAACATTCTGGAGGAAGGTGTGAGGACCCCAGAAAAGATATTTAAACCTCAGGTTTTGAGGGTTCAGAAGACACTATTTGGGAGGAGACCCATGTCACTTCGAACCCAGACCATGGAGATCTAAGGAAATCCAGATGGGGGTCTTCCAGCCCCAAAGCAGCAGTGCTTATTTTGTCTGAGTCTTTGCCAAAACCATCGGGGTAAAGGAGTTAGAATCTGACAGAAGAAATGCTTTCTTAGTGAAGTTAGCTATTTTCTTATTTTATTTAGCTTGTTTTAATTAGGATAGATTTAGGGAGTCCTATCTCTGGACTATGCTCAGGGTAATTAGTATTCAGAGTGTAGTTAGATTGAATGCTTTGATCTGCATTTTGATATATTCTTGGATTCTTCAATAAAAAGCCTCAAAGACATTGAGAGAGCCTCGTCTTTGACCATCTGTACCAGAAGGGGAGTAATTTTGAGGAGTGAGATAAGGGAGAGAAGCCAAGCTATAAGGCTACATTTTCTCGGCGCAACCTTTCTCAAAGGGACATTTTACTTTGGGAGAGATAAGGTTGCCACGGTGATCCAGAAGGGAGGACCACCTGCTTCAATCATCGGCCTGGGAATATTATCTGCCCTGGGGACCCCCTGAAACCACTGTTTCTTGGTTCTGTCATGCTACAAAGAGTTTCTGGTTTACCATAGCATACTGAGAAAGGAGGAGGGAATGGTCAAAAATAGAGGCAAAAGGCTAGTTTGTGATGTTATCAGGCTAAGATACATACATTCAAGCAGGTCTTATATGAAAGCCTGATCTAAAATTATGCATATTCAAACTTGTTCCACAGCTAGCTATCTCTCTAACTGACTCATTAAAGGGTATTGCAGAGATAAAGAAGGCAAGAACCATGAACTAAAAGATTACGTTTACTCTGAGTAAAAAAAAATCATATCTCTTTTCTACAGGTGAAACATGCATATAAAAATAATTTCCTCACAGGAGTCTTTCAAATGTTGACTTACTGTACATAACATAAGAAGTTATCTCAATACATTAACTCTCTCAACGTTAGCCAATTCTGCTCAGAAACATAGCAGTGCAAATGCATAGCATCAAGACAACATCTCTCATAGATTATCTGACTTGCGGCCTACACTTTTGCATTTCACAACAAACTCATTAAAAATCCTTTTATTGTAGTGATTTAATATAAAAATCACACCATACCATTCTACCAGAGCAGTAAAGGTCTTATTATTGGATCTGATTCAAACTTGGATGGAAATAAATCTTTATATTTTTTGAGTTATAAATATCACATCTTAAAATTTGCACAAAAAGCCAACATAAAAGAGAGATGGTGAGTTTTTCCTTAGAATTTGCTAGTTCTAGTGAATTCAGGTAAAGGTAATTTGAAATTATATTAATAAATGAATTGAAAGGCATGCAATTATTCAGTAAATGTTTGTGCATTAGATACATGAAACTAATGATAGCCATGTGGTATTCCCAAGATGAAAGTATCATGCTATCATATTTATATTACAAATAGACAATTATGAAGGTCAGATTAAAAATACTTACTGTCCAAAACTTTATGAAATACTGCAGAACTGTAGAAGCAACAAATAGACAATATAGGAGGGAATAAAATAAAAACAGGAGGAAAAACTTGTAGTTGGAAAATCCCACGCAGTTATTCACCCTAAAAAATTAAAGGAAAACTAGCTGAGCAATCTTATTTCTTTCTAAAGATGGGGAGAAACATGGGGGCTTACCAGTTTTTTAGGGGGCACTCTTGAATCTATCGCTATACTGGTAAAATCTGATGGTAGAATGGCAGCAAAAACATTTACCTTTCAAAACAAGTTGTTCAAGGATCATGCACCTTGCTTTCAAATTCAGTTTTGTTCCTGAAAGCTGAACTGAGTGAGAAAAAAATGTGTGTTCCCTCCATGCCTTCCTTGAAAGAAAAACAGATGCTTTACTACCGTCACAATGCTGAATTTCAACAGCACATTGGTGAGAAGCTGGCATTTGTCTGAGTAGGTTAATATGGTCTCCCACACAGTACGCTGTTCACCAGAGTTTTAGCTGAATGCCGGGTAAAAAGAGCTTTTCTAGGTTTCCCATTGTGGACACTGGACAGAATCCTATGGGAGATTTATACTAGCATTAAGACCACATCAACAAATTCCTGCTAAGTAATGAGGTGTCAACAACAATTGACCACTGTGGTTTATGCAAATACACAAATGCTGGTGTAAATCTCCAAGAAGCATTTAGCCACTGGCCAATAAATGAAGGCAAATGGATTCTGAAAGTCATTTAGATTCTTGAAGTGACAATAATCCAGACTTTTGTACTAAGCATTTTTAAAATCAAGACTCTCTTTATCAAAAAGACTACTTATTATAACTACAACATATACAGGTAATTTATTTCTCTCTGTATAATTGTTTTAACATTCAGATTCTTCCTTCTACTTTTAAAACCTGAAACCATTTTTATTTCAAGCTCTAAGCCTCACGAAGGAGAGTACTGTGGTGTTTCAACAGGCAAGTCTGCTGCAAGTTAATCATACTAATAATATTTCTAACAATATACCATGTTCCTATGAAAGTCAGTAGCTTTTTATTTAATTTTAATAAAAATTATAACAGCCTTAGGCTTTTCATTTAAGAAATAACTAGTAAAAAAACAATAATATAAACTTAAGAGTTTGACAGTGAATTACACTGAACCAATGTGGCATCTAAAGCAGTCACACCTAGTTATTATTGCTCCTGGCTCATTCTGTAGTATAGGTAAAGGTTTCCCTTGCTCGAAAGCCAGTCGTATCCGACTCTAGGGTTCAGTGTTCATCTTTGTTTCAAAGCTGAAGAGCCAGCACTGTCTGCTTCTGCAGACGTTTCCATGGTCATGTGGCAAACATGACTAGACAGTGCATGGAATGTGGACCCTATTTATCTACTTGCAATTTCTATAGTATAGCGAGAACTAAATTATTTCTCTCCTAAATGGGACTTAAGGGGGAGAAGGAAAGCATACCACGGACAGTGATGATCCATTTTCAGTACACATCTGAAAGAAAAAAAAGGAATATGTCTTTCAATCAATTTAAAGTTATTATAAGAACATGCACTTTCCCAAAAGTACATATACTTTTAAATAGCAATGCATATCCCCATGTTTGAATTTATGTCAGCAGCACTGTGGTGGCTTAGTGGTTAAGACGCCGAGCTTAAAAACTGGATGGTTGGGTTCGATATCCGAGTGTTGCATGACAAATCTTGGGGACATGAAAGGAGCCTCATTCGGGCATCCCCTGAGCAGAGTTTCTCCAGCAAAAATCCTTTCAACCCAGCGTAAATTCTGACACGAAATTTATGATTTAATGTATGTTTATCTGCTGCAGCCTGACTTTGCACGTTTGAAGAAGGTTAAACTTTATAAATGCTTATGCCAAATAGAACTTGTTAGTCTTTAAGGTAACAGAGGATTCTTTGTTGGTTTTGCTGAAGCAAACTAAAACAGTGACACGCTCCTGAAAACAACTGATTTTAATCTTCCAAAGCTTTTTAGAATAAAACTCGCTATTATAGTTGCTGAAACGTTCACTAAGTACAAGATAGCAGCTTTGGGTTAACACCAAACATTACAAGGTTTTGCAAAAATGTTTCTTACACATGTGGCTGGGGGTGAGATAGTTCCAGGAAAATCCGGTGACTACTACACAGAAAGAACACTCTGTAAATCTTCCCACAGCACAACCAATTTCCCAATAAAAATATTGTGTTCCCTCCATGCCTTTATTTTCCATTGTGAGTTGAAGTACAATACATTCCATTTTGCACAGAAAAACACTCAGAGGCGGGGGAGATATAAGCAGGTCATCTTCCAATAACCCTTGTTATTTCTTGTACTCTCTTATGGCTGCTTTTCATTTCAAGCACACATAGAATTCAGTTGACTCTTACATAAATCTTCCATACAAAACCCTTTGCATTCAGCCAAACAAGAAAACTAATTAATTTGTACAAATGGCTATTGCTAAGCAACATGCTCTGCATCCACAGACAATATAATTTTTAACAGTACAGTACTGCATTTAAAGAGTGTTTGATGCTTTAAGAGACATTTACAACCCAGTGGTGTCTTCAGCAGAATGGAATACTGCAAATATGCCATACAGGATGATGTTTCACTTATAGTTGTAGTGAATATTTAGACCACAGGAATAAAACAGATTAGTTAAAAGAATATTGTGGGTCTTAGTGCTGCAATTACGAGAATGAAGTACAAGCAAAAAACAAACAAAAAACATTTCTGGCTTTATCTCAGTTATTATTTTGAAACATGGGGTAAACAGAAGACAATTAACTGGTCTTCTAACTTAAAAAAATACGGATGTGCATGTGGATCTCATGACAATTTGAAAGCATACTAGGATGGAATATTAACCATTTTTCTACTTTTACTTTAGTGCTCACTAAGAGACTATGTTGAGAGACCGGCCAGTATACATGCCTTAGGTAAAGGCAAAAGTCGCCCTTGCTCGAAATCCAGTCTTATCCAACTCTCTGCTCATCTCTTGTCTATAGCCAAAGAGCCAGTGCTGTCTGCTTTTGCAGATGTTTCTGTGGATGTGTGGCAGGCATGCCTAGACACCGGAGTGCATGGAACGCTGTTTATCTTCCCACCGAAGTGGCACCTATTTATGTCCTTGCAATTTCTTGCTTTCGAACTGCTAGGTTGCTAGTTCGACAGACGATGGACGCTCACTCGGTTCTCGAATTGCTGACCTGCTGACCTTCCCGTCATCAAGTTCAGCGTCTTAACCACTAAGCCACTGCAGTCTGCTGAGCATGCCCTTAGATGTATTCTAATAAAATGAGGGTGGTGGGTGGGCTGCTGAAGGCTCTGCTAACACTTTGTTTTCTGGTGTGTTCCATCAATGTGGTAAGATATAAGGAATGCAAAAAAACTAAAATAAAATAATCGAAAGAGATGGAGCTGCTCCTCACTTTTCTCCTTTTTGTGACATAGCCGATTCTGGTTATTGGTGATCCTCATGGCCAGTGGTTCCCAAAGTGGGGCACACGCCCCATGAAGGACTTCAGTTCCCAGAAGCCTTAGTCAGTACACTGGCTGACCAGTGCTTTGTGGAATAGACTTAAGCTTCTGGGAACTGAAGTTCAAAAACTAAAGTTTGGGAAACACTGCTCATGGCGATCAGCCATGAAGACTGTCCTGTGAATATAATACCGTAGCCTTTCATTTGCCTTCCGCATCGCAGCATGACACCCATGCCACTGATCCAGTTTCACAAGTCACTTTCTGGTCCTGAGCCCTTTTGGCAAGCAAAGTCCTCATTAGCCCCAGGCCAGTACTGATGAAGCTGCTGCCCTCCATCAAGATGGATTCAAGTGGGATTTAGTCCATTTGGGGAGCATCACCTTTCCCTGTGTATTTTGGCACCCAAGGCCATTAGTCCTCAGAGTTGTCAGGTTAGTTAACCGCTGCCTGACAGCGTTGAGTCACTGGCAGTATTGTCTACTTTATTACCATTGCAAGATAACCTCTTGTTCTTCATTAAGCCATCAAAACCATGTCAGGAAAGAGAGGAGGAAGAAGAGATTGCATCAGAGCATACCTGTCAAGTATCCTGGATTGGCCAGGAAATCCCATATTTCACCCCTTTTCAACAATCGTTCCCGCAGCCATCCTGTATTTTTCCGGCCAGGAAAGGGGTTAATGTGTATGCGTGCATGCACAAAGGGGTTCCGCGCATGCGCAAGGGGTTCTGCACATGCGCAAAGGAGTTTTTGCTGCGCATGCACGCCTGGGCTGGAGCAATTCCCATATTTTTCCGGAGCCGCGCTTGACGGGTATGCATCAGAGGTGCAGATAAAGCGGAAATCAGACCCAGATGAAACTGCAGTAGCACACATATTATGGGAAGCAAGAAGCAAGCCTGTCAGATGTTGTAAGAAGGCTGTGGGCTTCCCAGGCTCTGATTCAAATTCACCAACAGCTATGGAAGTGAAGAAAAATTCCCAGTGGCTTACCAAGATATTTTCTCTTTCCTTGTCTCTCAACACCTGATGTTTTTCCTTTTCTCTAGTTTACTTGTTCACATGAAGGAAAGCACAAACATTCCGTATCCATAATTTCCCCCTACTTAAATGACACATATAGATGAACCAATGGAAGATCTACAGAAAACGTACACTAGGCAAGGGCTCACCTAAATAAAGTTTATTAGAAGAGACCAAGGGCCTAAGTTATTTTTCTGCTTCTATTTTTCATTTCTCTTATTCTCTATCTGTAGGAGAAAGAATTAGTCCTAGTTACAAGAAGATCCATGTTAATCTTATGTCTGAGGATAATATAGTTTAAATCTAACAGTAAAACAAAATACTTGTGATGAATTTTCCAATTTTAAAACAGTTGCCAAAATCCACAGTGGCAGAGTAAATCACACTAGAGTAGACCCAATTAATCAGTGGAGATTTGGTTTCTTTGCTTCAAAAGTGCCTATTGTAACTGTGATTTTAGTGCAATATTCAATGAGGCTACTCTAATGTGATTTGCTACATCAAACAAAGGATTTTGGCCAGTAAATTTGGCAAAACAACACTGTGTCTTTAGTTGTGAAAAATGCACTTGCCATTGAATCCATGCAAATTCACAAATGGACACCAATTGATTCTACACAAAGCTTACAGGTACTTACAGGTCACAGGCAGAACAATGATGACATCGATCAGGCTTGATTAATTGGCATCTATCACAGTATCTGATGGCTGTAGTAAAAAAAAAAAATTAGTTCAATATAAACTAGTAAGTTTTAAAATGTAGAGTTTAGAGCAGAGATTCTCAACTTATGGCACGTGGGCTGGCTCTGGCCATCAGCACCAAATCAACCTGCCCACGCCCTTGCTCCAGCCACCACTTCCACCGGAAGCAGCCATGTTCCTGGCGGCTGCGGAGGCGTCCAAAGCCACCGGGAACACCTCCGCAGGCATTGGAAATGTGTCAACTGGCGCCAGAACCCCCCCCCCGCCTGCCAAGAATGCCTCTGCGGGCACCAGGGACGTCTCCACAGCTGCCAGAAATGCCTCCATGGCCACTGGAAATGCCTCCATAGCTGCCAGGAACACATCCACGGAGGCTTTTCCGCTTGCTGATGCATTTCTGGTGCCTGCTGACATGTTCCCAGGAGGCGAGTAGGCATTCCAGGTGGCTGCAGGGGTGGTGGTGCTCGGGGCAAAGAGGGACACACCAGTCTGGATCAACAAGTCTGAGAACCCCTGGTTTAGAGCATTCTGCTTCACAGAAAATGATTCATTATGTCTTAGAATGCTAAACTCATAGAACTGCAGGGCTTGAAAGGACCCCCAGGTAATAAAATGTAACTCATTGCCAAAGCACTATTGTATCATGTGTAAATGATTAGATGAGAGTTCTGCCCAACAGTCTGATTCATCAAAATGCAGGAAGTGCACTACAAAGTCAGTGGGTGGCTTAACTGTAGGAGATTAAAGAAAAATATTAGATTTAAAACTACAGATAACATGAATGTAAGACACGTGTCTGGAAAAATGAAGTCCTAAGTGTGTATCCAACCTAGACATTAGACACAATATCTTCCAGCTGCTTTAAATACAACATAGCTTCTCATGCAGAATTTATGAAACAACAAATCTTTATAAAAAATCTAGAATGGTTTGGTTTATAAAACCTGGGCATCCAATAGCTTATTAGAGAGTGTAAGAGAGAGAGAGAAACATGAAGAACTGAAATATGAAGAAGTCCTCACGGCACAGTAGTTAAACTGTAATACTGCAGCCAAAACTGATGATGATGTAAATTCAATCCTGATGAATTCCAGATTGACTGAGACTTCCATCCTTCTCAAGGGCAAAAATATTAATTACCTTGTGAACTGCCCAGAGATTGTTCTAAGTGCTCTGAGGCAGTATTTAAGTGTAACTGCTATTGCTAGAGAGAAAGCTAAAACTAAATGACAAATCATGGCTTGCCAGTATAACCACAAACAAGCATGGTCTAGCGTTTGTGAATTCCAATCCTCATTTTCATCTAACGGATGCCAATTATTCTCTCACTCATAGGTTTTCAGCAAGTCACAGCTTGCTACTGCATTAAGCTCAGGAAACTACAGTTTCTTGCCAAACAAGAGTGCAAACCACATTCAAACAAAGTAGAGCATTCTTTTTGGTCAAGAAGCTCTAAATAAGAGAGATGATCAGGGCATGAGCTTGTGTCTGCTGTCTTCAATTAAATGTAATAATGTAATTATGACCATAGAGTCTTTGCAAACCCCTGAACTGTTTCCAGCCTTACCTCTTGAAGTTGTTGTAGTATATACAGGCAGATCTTTGGCAACTCTTCTCAATATTTCCTGTTGGGATTCTGGTCTCTCTTCTTTTTCATATTGCTCTTTATCACTTTTGGACAAACTGAACTGAAGAAGATAAAAAGTGTGATTTACTTTCCAGTAACGTTTATATGGTATACAAAGTCTTTTAATAATTTATTTCAGTTAATAATTCAAAGAACAAATGTGAAGGATAACCTAGTGATATAGCTATTTTTTTTACAAATCAACTTGGAAAGGTTACTTTTAAAGCAATTGACACTGACAGAGATACTAGAATACAAAACAAACCCCTGGGTATCTATATGAACCTCAGTAAGGATTAGGAACTCAGGATGCAACCTGTAACTCAAATCTATGTCCTACAACAGGTACAGAGAGATAAGAGACTGTAGGAAGAACCTTCAGCAAGAGTTGATTTTACTCAATTGGATTGTGATTGATGCCTGCTACCACCTTTCCTTTAAATGAAATGGACCCTCCTAAACCACAGACTTAAAAAAGTCAATTTCTAGAACACCTGAAAACACAATCTGGAGTCTTCAGAAAGGAGTAGCAAAATTTTAGAGGCCCCATGGAATGGAAAGTACCAGGCATGACTAACATATATAAGTAAATGCCATCAAATAATATAAGGTTTCCATCCATGACAAAGCCCTTGTGCAGACATTTCTGATCATCCTATTATAACTAGGACAAGAGAATATGGTTCAGTTTTGCATATCTCCTCTTCTGTTTGCAATTTTCTCATCTTTTCAGAACTTGCTTTAAGTAGATTTTGTTGACTATGGCTATCCCAGAGTACCTAATTAACAGAGCTTGTTTGTGCCTACTGTCTTCAATTAAACGTAATAATGTGATTATGACTATACAGAGCAGTATTTTCCAACCTTTGGTTTTTGGACTTCAATTCCCAGAAGCCTAAATCAATTCTCCAAAGCACTGATCAGCCAACGTACTGACTTAGGCTTTTGGGAATTAAAGTTCCCCATGTCCTATTCTAGTGTGGCTTAATATATTAAGAACAGGATTTCAAGTCGGGTGGTGGTGGGGGTAAGTATGGAACATTGTTCAGCACAACAATGGGTGATTCTATACTTACACTGTTCATAAATAACAGTATTCTTAAACAAACATCAGATTTGTTACTAAGCATAATAGGGAAAGTGTTTTAATAAAGAAGTTCATAGAAGTGAACCCACAGTGAAGTGGTTTACAACTTTAAAATGTCATATTAAGCAATTGATTAACAAAGTCTCCCACTAACTAATAGTGCAACTGGGTGCCAGAGTAATTAACAATAAAATTAATAAAATCCCAAGTTAGCCACAATGATGCTTTAGTTTCAGAAGACACTCATGCTTTTTACACATAACAATGTAACATACTTATTTATTGAACAGAAACAACAGTGAAAGAGCAAACTACATCATATCTAGAAACAAGCCATTAGCAGCAAAAACAACAACAACAATTCAATAGTAAGAGTGGCATCACTTTACCATTGTTAACAATTACCTCATTAGAAGGGGAAGCAGGAGTTGTAAAAATAGTCTTCCAATAGGACCACACAAACATGACAAACGACAGATGAAAAATCACAAGGTAGACAACTGCAATAAAACAAAACACAAGCAAGGTTTCAGTAAGTACAGTACGCCTAAAAAGAGCAAACATAATAAAAACATGCAACGAGTAGGATGTAAAACACAATGACTTTTTCATAACTATATCAACAAAATAAATTTGAAGAGATCGTTCAGAATAACAGGTTGTATGGTGTACACAGAGAGCCTCCTCAAAGATTATGGTGTTTTTGAACCACAATCGGGCAACGGCCACCTTGTGCCAGCTAATCTTTCTCACACTAGGTCAGGTGAAAGAAACTACAGAATGAAACTCCCCAAAGGTGGCTTAATTTTGGCAGTTTCATGTCTGGCCTAGATACAGAATAAGAAGAACAGAAGGATAGTTATGGACATAATACCTCAATTGAATCATGGATACAAGGTATTCTGGTCATAAGGATGCATCTGATTTGTCTGTTAGATTTAAATCCAGATTTTAATCACATTTAAAAATTCGACTATACTGAGGTTCTTTTCCCCCATTAAATAATCTCATTTTGAATGCTCAATGAAAGTGATAAAGATGTGAAAGAAAACTTAAAAACCTACATTCAATACAACTGAGGAACTACAAGGAAATATCTTCCATTTCCTCCTGTATTGCTGCCCAGAATTATTTGAAAACCATCACCAGAGGATTTCTAAGCCCTTTGGAACAAGTTTTTGGGGTAACCAAAGAAGTACAACAGGTAATCCGATTCTGAAAGATCCCACTGTTCTATCGGCACATCTCCTGAGTTAAATACTGTCCTAAATTTATACTGTAAAATCAAATACATGGACGGTGAAACCATTGTACATTCTGTTAGGGTGCAATTCCTTGTTTGGTAGCATGCCTAAGTTGCACCACTGATTTGAGGACTGCTTTCCTAGGTAAAGAATGAATCATGGGTAAAGCATCTGCCATTCAAGATTAAGCATTATAAATAAGGCACAATGCTATATTTAGATATATAGTCTTACAGACTATGGAATTGGCAAGTCATCAAAAGAACTGAATGCTAGTCCTCACCCTGAGAGGTGCCATCCTATATCTCACCAGGATCATCTGCTGAGCCTACCTGCAAATTCCATGGCTTAAATATCAGCCACCCTCTACTCAACTCCATCCTGGCCTTGTTTACAATCCTAAGTATGAAGAACTTGAACATTTGCATAACATTCTGTGAGTTCTGAGTTGGCTTAATAAACAAATTATGCTGATAAATATTTTAACATTTGCTTGTGGAATGAATTTACCTGGATCATGTAGTACAACTTTCCAACTTTTACAGGGCCAGAAAACCCCCACATTACTAGCTTAAGATCAAATTATGTTTTATCCTGGGAGATAAGGATTAACATCCTTTGAAAAGGAGCAGTGTAATTTCATACAGAAAATCACTGTCTTCAAAGACTCTTTCTTGCTTTGTTTCCAGGACATTCTTATCTTCCACAGGATAGGATGGTATACTATATCAAAAGCTAAGAGCATTCTAAAAAGACATTATTGCATATAAATGATTGTTAACTGAGATGATTGATAGGTTTTCAAGAGGAAATTCCTCTTCTTTTATACTGGTTATTTAACAAGTAATTATTATGGCATTAAAACAGCTTCTTATTAACTGAAGCAACCTACTGGTCTAATTATATCTGAAATATTCATGAGAAACTGGTGAACTAGAAATAAAAATGTACTCTACAGTAATTATATCATTAATGTTCAAGTGAATGTAATATCCACTGAATTTCTAAGCAATCACCAAGGACTGACTGCAGCTAGTTTTAAAGAGAAGAACCGTGGTCATTGGGAATGAAGCAGTTATATGTTCCTGAAGTTCATTAGTTTATTAATTTATTTAATATACTGTCCTTAACCTGTAGGCCACTCAAGGTGGTGAACATACAAGATGGAAACCATTAACATCTTTATGGGTTTAAAGAACTAGAGAAGCTAGTGTATTTAATAATAGTTGTACACATTCAAGTCAATCTTGACCCTTTCCAGGGTTTTCTAGGTACAGAAGAATACATAGAAATGGTTTAGCATTTCCTTCTTCTGGGAGAGCCCTGGGACTGTGCAGCAGCCCACCAAGGCTCTTACCAAGCAGGGGAAAGCCTTACTACAATGTATAAATCTGCCAGAATAAACCAGTTCTTTTCAAACTTACTTTTCCTAATCCAACTTTGTTTTCCTAAATAGGCATAATTAAACTACAGTAAGACAATAACAGAATACTAATTTGAATGTGTGCTATTGTCCCCTAAATCAAGGTTTTCTCCCTGCCAGGGGGACCCCTAAATCACAAAGTTGCAGTTATGTTGTTAATCACTGAAGAACTTTTTTCCTAACTGACTACAAATTTTTTTTTTTGAAATGATGAAAGAAAGTACCTTCTGTGACTAACTGATGGGTGGGGAGGGAAAAGCAACTGTCACATGGTGTTGAATATTTAATACTACCTCTTCTGTCACATACTCATACCAAAGAAGAAATTGCTGACCTACTTTCCCAAGGCTGATAAAGGAAGAAAGTTTACGAAGATGTAAAATTAAGCTTCAGCAGATCCTAGAAACAGTTGGGGATTCTAAGAAGACTTACATGCCATTAAGTCGATTTCAACTAATGGTAATCCTTTTCATGGTTTCCCAGGTATAGAGTGCTGAGAAGTGGGCTTAGAAGGATCTACTCCAAAATTATTGTGCACAAATTAGATTCTGCTCTATTACCATTATTTTATATCCATTTATTAAAAAGCTTAAACTCTCTCAAGAAGTATAGGCTGAAATCCTCCAGTAAATCACAAGTAGCATAGCCCATTGAATCAACAGAATTTACAGAGGAGCTGACTTACCATGTCCTCACTGATTCAACTTTATTTATGACTTCCTATTGGATACCAGGCAATGTCTAATTTTGAAAATGTGCATTTAAAAATATTATATTTTTTAAAAACAGAAAGATCAGCTTTGTGTTTTTGAGAATATAATCTGATTACACTGTTACACTATAAAATCTGTGATATATACTCTTTAGTGAAAATGTGTTATTACAAAGTATAACACCTAATATAATTCATGAACATGCAAGTTTAAACCAAGTTATGTAATTTATCGTTTTAACTTAACTATGCCACATACATGATTTTCCCTATGAATCCTGAATTAAAGTATGAATGTATTACTGTCAATCGATTTTATTTGGACTTTTCATACAGAATCCTGCCAGTGACTTCTTCCTGGAAAGAAAGTTTGAGATACTGCTAGTGGAACTTTTTTATAGTGCATGTGACATGAGCCTTCATTTGTGCCTTATGTTACATCATTTTTATGACCAAGAACCTCACTTCTACAGGTGTTGCACATTATAACTTTTTATTCTAAACATTACTGATTCCTATATAGCATTACATTAGACTAAAGAAAGCAAAATAAACCAGATAACAGATGATTAACAACATAAAACCATGAAAAACAATGACTTCACAAGAAAAGAAATATAAGTGAAAAGTGATTTTAAAAAGCTAGTACCAAACATACATTTTGTATTTTCTTTATATTCATTCATAGGAAGGGATAGATTTCACAAAGCTAAATGTGCATTTTGGAAAAATTCCTCTATGGGACCAAAGTTTGCAAAAATCTGGAAAGGTACAGCTCTTGAAAAATATGTAACCCATAAACTTATAATGATGGGAAATCCATTCTTTCTTCTAGCTTTCACCAATAAACAAAATGAAATAGTGTTTCATTTTGAGGAAAGGAGGATTTGATACAGCAATTAAATTAGGATACTGGAAAAATCTGGAGTAGATTTTGATGGGAAAATTTAGAATCAAAGGGTAACAAAGATGCAATTTCCCTTCCTGATAATACAACCCATCTGACTGACAGATCATGGATCAAACATTTACCTACACACATTTCAAACTCTTCCTGGTACTAGTAAGTATTATATATAGCTTTTCTTGCTATATAAAGGTATCCTACAGGAAGTAAATGCATGTACTACAGGTAAATGTAAACAAGTAGCATTCAAATATATTAGCAAGATTAAATTTATGTATACTGTACTGCATATGTACGAAGAAAAGCAAAACCAAGCAAAACCTTTACATTTGTACATACAGAGAAACATTCCTACCTTTTTCTCCAGTTGAGGTAATTGTAACTAGGAAAAAAAGAAAAAAACTATAGTGAATATACTTATTTTTAACACATATCATCAACATTAATAAAATACAGATAACTCTTGGTTCAAACAAATGTAACCCGAATGAAAATAATTTCACTATACTCCGACGTCCAAGAGAAATCAATAGGTTTTTTCAGTAAATGTGCAAAATCCTCTACTTTGGAAAAGGCTCAGTAAATATGCCTTTAGTTCTTGGGAAAAGAACCTGTTCTGTTAATGTGTGCCTTCAGGTTTATCTGTTTTGTTTTTTCTTCAAGTCTGGGAAACTGAGATGAATGAGCTGCAACACAGTATGGGAGACAGTAAATATAAATGGTTAGAGATCAGAATCCTTTGGAGAAAAACCGGGGCAGACCCATTTATGTTTATGATCTTTAGACAAAGACCAGAAACAACCCAATTGGCACAAATGTATTGTGCCTTAACAAAATGAATAAGCCTTTTACTTTGCAGCCTCATTCACTTTCATAGGAAACCATAATTTCTTGTTTAGTTTAAAATTATGATTAGCAAATTCAGAAGAAGCCAAGGTAGTAAAATAATTTCAGACTGTCATTTTATTCCCCTACTTGTTATAAACCTAACAATCATAATTTTCTGTGTCAAGTAGTAGCTTCCCTTGTATCTATGTTTGGCTAGTTAAGAAAAGTGCCACAGCCTTGAGCTAACTTTGAAGAAATCATGTTTTGCTGTAATCTTTCAGAAGATTTTAAACTGATGATAATTTACTTGAAATCCTTTAAGTGTGTGGGTAAGCAGAGAAGCAGCAAACAATGACTGTGAAATAGAGCATGTGGTTTATTTGTGGTTCCTTAAAGTACAGAAAGGACTACAGTGGCTAAAGTGGCTAAGACGCTGATTGGGAGTCGGAAGGTAAGCAGTTCGATTCCCGAGTACTGCAGGACGGAATGAGCTCCCGTCTTTGTCCCAGCTCCCGCCAACCTAGCAGTTCAAAAGCAAGACATTGCAAGTAGATAAATAGGGACCACTTTGATGGGAAGGTAAGAGTGTTCTGTGCGCTCCGGTGTCTAGTCATGCCTGCCACATGACCACGGAAACGTCTGCAGAAGCAGACAGCGCTGGCTCTTCGGCTTTGAAACAAAGATGAGCACTGAACACTAGAATCAGATACAACTGGTTTTCGAGCAAAGGAAACCTTTAGCTTTACCTTTACCTAAAGTACAGAAGTGAAATGCACCAATACAGTGGTGGGATTCAGCAGGTTCGCCACAGTTTGCCAGAATCAGTAGCAGAAATTCTGGTTGGCCCCGTCCATCCAAGTTTTGAAATAAAGTAGTCCTAATTCAGGTGCAACACAGGGTTTTCCCCTGACCACGCTCACCATACCATGCCCACAGAGTAGGTAATAATGTGGCAGGCATGACTAGACACCGGAGCGCACGAAACGCTGTTTACCTTCCCACTGAAGTGGTCCCTATTTATCTACTTGCAATTTCTTGCTTTCGAACTGCTAGGTTGGCAGGAACCGGGACAAAGATGGGAGCTCATTCCGTCCTGCAGTACTCGGGAATTGAACTGCTGACCTCGCGCCTTACAGTCAGAGTCTTAGCCACTTGAGCCAACACTTCTGTCTGCTTCCAGACTCATTCTGACATGAGATAAGCTGTTCTATTATTCTATGTCCAAATCATGCTTAGTTATTGAGTACACACAATAGGTTCTTCCACAAGTTTCTTCAGTTTATTATGGAAGATGAGGAATCAATATGCCAGATACGTGGATGTCTGCTTACATGCTATAGTCCAGTGGTGGTTAACCTACGGCACATGTGCCAGAGAGGACACTCAGAGCCCTTTCTGTGGGCACGCATGCTGTCACCCCAGCACAGAATTCACCTCGCCCTTCTGCCTTGCAGCCCAAAGGGAGCTCTTCCTCCCTTGCCGCAGCACAGAGTTCGCCCCACCTCTCTGCCCAACAGCCCAATGGGAGCTCTTCTTCCCTTGCCCCAGCACAGAGTTCACCCCACCCCTCTGTCCAGCAGACTTTGTGATCCAGCCCTCATCAGACTCTGAAGAAGACCTGGATCAGGTGGCACTTCCTACGCCCAGCCCAATTCTGCCTCCCCAGACTGCATCTGCAACTGAACCTGAACTCTAGCCTGCAGCTGAACCTGAGGATGTCTTGAACCAGGAATCTCAGTCTGATTCTAGCCCAACTCTGACTCCTCAGGCAAATGACCTGTCAGATCAGAGATCTGACTCTGACAGCAATCAGCCCTCAGCTAAGGAACAGTGCTGAAAAGATCTGCAGCTGAGACGTAAAAAAGCCAGAGCTCATTATCAGAGGAGGCTCCCAGCTGATACTAATTAGATGGGAGACTTATTAAGCAAGTTTGTCTCACAAGACAAGTGTTGGTACAATTTTCCTCTGTGCAAAGACCGATACCCTGCTTGACTTCGGAAGCTTCTTGTGATTGTCTGCTTGTGAACCTGATTTCTCTGACAACCCTGAGAACACCCTGGACATCCTTTGGACTAGACGCTCGCTTGAACTACTAGTAACCAGACCTCAGCTTGCTCTTTGGACTTTGCTATTTGGCTTCTCCTTGAATAGACTGTGTCCAGGACTCTATGTGTAGCGCTGCTCGCTGGGGTAGGTCAGCGCACAGCCCAATGGGAGTGCTTCCTCCCTCCCCCCCAGTACAGAGTGGGTTTTGGGTTGCAGTTTGGGCACCCAGTCTCTAAAAGGTTCACGTTGCATGCTCTACGTTGCATTTTTCTCTCCAGTACCCTGATTGCAGCTTACTTGTTTTTGTCATGTGCTGAGCCACACATTTGCATTCGTCAAATATCAGATAAGAGGCCAAGTAAATCAATAATGGTGAACAAAGCAACTGTAAAATAGATTTCAGTTACTATTATTGGTTTGGTCTTGGACTAATTTAGCATTGCAGGATCACTCACATGCACGAGCAGATTCAACAAACTAAAAATAACTTTAATCTCATGTAGAAAAGTGCACTGGGAAAATGACCCTTGACAACACCAAGGAGATAATTTTCTACACATCACTAAACACAAAGACTTAACTGGTATATTGTACCACACTGAGAGATCCCTATGTACATTTCCAAGGAACAAAGAGACAAAACACCACAGTTTTTCTTAACCATTCAGATAAGTAGCACCTACTAGAACGTGAGATTAAGAACAAGAAACTCTTAGAACAGGTTCAGACCAGTAGAAAACACTAAATACTGTATAACATAGAGCAGTGATGGTTAACCTTGACACTCCAGGTGTTCTTGGACTTCAATTACCAGAAACCAAAGTCAGCACACCTGCTGATCAGGGCTTCTGGGAATTGAAGTTCAAGAACACCTGGAGAGCCAAGGTTGGCCATCACTGTCATAGAATAAATGATGTTGATCATGTCTTGTAAAATGAAATGATTCTTAGGAATAATTTAGAACTTAATATGTGATGGGAAGGAAAAGACACAAGGAATGACAACTAAAGTTAACTTAGTAAAGGTTTCCCTTGCTCGAAAGCCAGTCGTATCCGACTCTAGGGTGCAGTGCTCATCTCTGTTTCTAAGCGGAAGAGCCAGCGCTGTCTGCTTCTGCAGACGTTTCCGTGGTCATGTGGCAGGCATGACTAGACACCGGAGCGCACGGAACGCTGTTACCTTCCCACCGAAATGGTCCCTATTTATCTACTTGCAATTTCTTGCTTTCGAACTGCTAGGTTGGCAGGAGCTGGGATGAAGACGGGAGCTCATTTCCGTCCTGCAGTAAAGTTAACTTACATATAAAAAAATGAGCTTCTTTTCAAAATAAAACAAATCACAACTGAAGTGGAATGCCTCTTTTACATCTACAGCTAATTGAAAAGGCTTCTTGTTTTGTATAAAGAGATTAAACAAGGCTTCTATTCATATTACTGTAAAAGAAAGGATTTTATATTTAGATCAAAAGGTGCACTAGAAAAAAACAGAAGTTGGATTTCAAGGTGCACAGAAAGATAAAAGGCATATTTCAAAATCAGTGTTTAAAAATAAGAGCTATTCTAACCATTCAGATAAGAAAATAAACTGACACAGAAAGGATATGGATTTATTTAGGGCACATTGAAACATACAGTGAGAACTGGATGAAAATCTTTAGGTGTAGATATGCATGGCTGCTCAGCAAAGAGAAAATAACCTACTAAACAAGGGGTGCCCAAACTTTTGCGGCCGCGGGCCGGTCACGTGGTTTCTCCCACCGGAAGTGGAAATAAAATATGCCTTGCAATCTGTTTTGCAACAGGATGAGATAGATTTTAAGATGCAATTTTCTCTGCTTAAACCAGAGGTTCCCAAACTACACCAATTCATCTGGCCCGCACCACCCTCGTCGCTCCTGGAAGCAGAAGTACGGGTGAATTTTACTTCCGCTTTCAGGAGCTACAAGCTTGGCATTGGGGTCGGGATCTGGCACAGGGGTCGTAGTTTGAGCATCCCTGTACTAAACCATGGAGATGGTTTGTTTATAGATCCTTCATCTGGATCACAATCACTATTAGGTTCACTCTTTTGCAGCTTTCATTACATTTTAGAGAGAGTTTCGCCTGGTAAGTTTCCCTGTGTATTGTGGCCAACATTTTTTTTTATCATTCCAGTCCAACCAGGATTTCAAGCCAATGGCACTGTTTTGAAAGTCCTGGCATCTTTTTATCCAGCCTGATTCATCCGAATTCAACATACAAATATCTGATACTGAGTAATTTCTGACAGGCTTAAATGTTTATTTTGGGAATCCAAGACCAGCTTGGTGTTTCTAGGAAAAACACAAGCTAAGCATTTCAAGCTAAGCAAGAAGCAAACTTTTCAGGTTTTTTCTTTTCCTAATAGCAAGTTATTCCACGTTTACTATGCTAAACATTTCTCTCTCTAAAATATGCAAGGATATATTTCTCTCTCTAAAATATGCAAGGTTCATTAGATTATTTAAAACCCACTGACTGATCACTCACTTATGGGTGTTGAAAGTAACAGACCTGTACCGGAACAAAGTAGTTTTTGGAGATAAAATAATGAGTCACTCTGAGCTCTCCTGGGCAATGTAAATAAACACGGGGTGTGTATATTATTATTTCTGTTATTGTTTCCTATCCGAATTGGTGATGAATTGAATAAAAATGTGTATGACTCAGTAGTACTAGTAATCAAGTAATGTTAAAAAGAAGGCTTTGAGTTAAGGGTAACAATACTTACTGTGTCATATCTAAGTGAATATATTTTTAAGGGTGGCATTAATGCATTTGAAATATAATGATGGATGAAAAATGTATTAGGATAGGTTGTATCTTTTTTGTTTATTGACTGTTTTCTTTTGTTTATTTAGTATTTTAGTGTATTTTTATTATTAATATTTTTTATTGTGTATTATTGTGTATTTGTTGAAAAATTCTAATAAAAATTTAAATTGGAAAAAAAACCCTGACTGAACATTGCTCAATAAAAACTTTTTAAAAACTCTCTAAAAATAGGTGATAAATCAGACGCCGAAGGCATAAAATTCTTAGTACAGTATTTTAACTTTCAGATGTTTTCTATTCTCCTAAGACATTCTATTGACAGCAATTAATTAGTCAGTTATCTGTTGTCAAGTCAGAACCAATTTATAGTATAGTGTGACCTTAACTAGGCTTTTATATTTATATAGTCCATTTCATCTCAGTGAGGCATTTGAAAGCAGCTATATGCATTTACATTATCCAGAGGAGTAATTTTGCTGTCAACATGTGTAGTACTGTATTTATGTGTAGTACTGTAGTACAGTACTATATTTAACATTCCAAACCATTATGAAATCATTAATTATTTCAGCAAATAACTATCAAACCAACCAACAAACTACTGTCCTCATGTTCATTTTGTCCCCTAACACAAAGTACCCTGTTCTTCCGCCTGCTCCTCAATTTAAAGCATTAATACCCCACCCTATATCACTGGGGGAATACGGTGGCTCAAGTGGTTAAGACACTGAACTCGCTGACTGGAAGGTCGGAAAGGGACAGTGCTAGAAAGGGACTGTGGTGGCTTAGTGGTTAAGAGGGTACCACATTGCCTATCCCTGTTGCAATGGGCATTTTCAGCACCCAGTTTCTAATTGTGGGGTCTTTTCCTTTAGGAAGCACATTTTATGCACAAAAAGTAACCCTCAGCAGTTCGAGACCCAAGTGCTGTATGACAGTGAGCTCCCGTCGTCTGCCCCAGTTCCTGCCAACCTAGCAGTTCAAAAGCAAGACATTGCAAATACTGTAGATAAATAGGGATCACTTTGGTGGAAAGGTAAACAGTGTTCCGTGCAATCCGGTGTTTAGTCATGCCTGCCACATGGCCACGGAAATGTCTGCAGACTCAGACAGCACTGGCTCTTTGGTTATAAACAGAGATGAGCACTGAACCCTAGAGTCAGATACGACTGACTTTTGAGCAAGGGCAACCTTTACCGATATCACAGGATCTCAGGGCAGGTTACAGAGCTATATGAAATGACATCCTTACAATAATTGAAATATCCTTACAATAACTGAAAAATCAAACAGTCTAAAACACATAATCAAAACATTCATGCATAAAAACTACTGTAAACCTATGCAACCCACAATCTTCAATAAATGTTAATAAATGTTTGCTTAGGATCATTGTACATAATAAAATAAAAATGTTAAGTATTTTACTATAACTAAACAAAAAAAAAACCACTTCATCATGGTACATGCCACATTATCATATGACACATTTTTTTCTCTTGCAGATCAGGGGGCAGCTAAGAATAAAAGCAAAACAATGGAACTTCTCTTTTCTATAAAATGTGAAATCTTCCAGCTTAATAATGTTCTGAATCACCTTATATCACAGGTTATATGTTATTGGGCAAAATATTCCAACCAGGATGGTAGTCAGTAGAATAAGACCCTGATAGAGTACAACAGAAAAGACAGACCTGTATGGGCAACCAAAGACAAACCTGAATTCCTGATGGTAGGTTAGGAAATGAGTTGATTTCATGTGTCAGCAGAAATTCAATGACTGTATATGGCCATCATTGGACCTTGGAAAATTATTTCCATGACATCACACTTACTCAGGGCAGAGATCCTGGTGAGGTCATGTTTGCTCGAAAATCAGTCATGTCCGACTCAAGAAGTTGGTGCTCATTATCCGTTTACAGCCAAAACCAGCACTGTCTGCATCTCTAGATGTTCCCATTGTCATGTGGCATGACTAGTCACTAGAGTACATGGAATGCTATTATCTTCCAAAGTGGTACCTATTTATCTGCTTGCAATTTCTTGCTTTTGAACTGCTAGGTTGGCAAGAGCTGGGACAGAGCTCACTCCATTGTGCAGTACTCAGGTCTCAAACTGCTGACCTGCCGACTTTCTAGTCATCAAGTTTAGCGTCTGAACTACTAAGCCACCATAGTCCCTTAGAGATTCTGAGGGCCATTCAAGCATGACACCACTGCCTCCCAAGCTACCAAGAAGCCCCTCCTGTGTAGTGTAGCAATCCTGACCTCTTTGTAAATCAGTGCACTTGCAGCCACTATATTACTATCAGAGTTGAGTTAAAAGTGTTACTTGTACCACTAAAATGTTATGAATGTGGCACATAACAAATTGCACGAGTTTTGAATTCGGAAAGACTGTCATTTATAAAATACTTCATAATATTTTAGAGGTCCTAGTAAAAGTATTATACTATTATTATAATAGTGAAATTTATCATCACTAATGTATGTCACAATAATTAAGAATCATGAGCACACATTGTATGCACAATCTCATGTCAGCTTACCAGACTGTGACTGACAACGGTAAATTGGAAGAAGGGATACAAATGTGTCATCCCAATTTCCTGAGATGTGGCTGACGGCCTTAGTTTAGGGGTCCCCAACCTATAGCCCACAGGCCAGCCCCGGCCCGTGATGCCATTCCATTCAGCACATCGTTGCCTCTACCGCACCTGGAGGTGGAAGTGACGCGTTTATGTTAGCTGTAAAATGTGCCCACGCATGTGCAAATGGGCCCGTGGCTGTTGTAAACGCGGAAGTGGGCACATTTACGACAGCTGTAAATGTGCCCTTTCCCATGGGGCATGCTTCAGCCCGCTCAGCTGTCCGGGGCATGGTCAGGCCTGTGGTATAAAAAGGTTGGCTGCCCCTGCCTTAGTTTATCTACAGATCAGAACAGATTTCCTCAAGCCTGTTAATTTAATTCACAGTTCTAGGTATAAGACATTGTCTACCATTACTTCAACTTGGTGATCTACTTCTACTTCCTAGCTTAGTGAACATAATTTCAGGTTGAGGATCCTTTCTTGAAATAAATATATGGTACGGACAATATCTATTCCTCTTCCAACCCTCAATGGTTAAAATCCTTTTATAGTCTTTCATAAAAGCTGGTTATATAAAGTAAATACTGTATAAGAAACAGATGAAGATTATAAAACAAGACTACTCAGAGGAAAATTATTTTAACAGTCCTAGCATATGCTGGAAATTGTGATTTCAATTACTGTATTTTCTGGCGTATAAGACTACTTTTTAACCCCGAAAAATCTGTGCCAAAGTCGAGGGTTGTCTTATAGGACAGGTACTTAACTGCAGCTGACAAGTATATTCCAAACTCTATATTTTAACTGGAAAAGTTGGGAGTCGTCTTATACGCCCAGTCATCTTATACGCCGGAAAATACGGTACATATCTCCAAGCCTATAATTTATAATATTCTTGTCATCTTTCTCTCTTCTTCATAAACTACTTTTCATGAGGCTTTAGGGTTAGGCATCCACAAGTCCTCATGCTCAAACTGAAACCTACTTTTATGCAACACCAGTCCCCTAAGTGGCTATTTTTATTGGTTCATCACCTCTTTCTGTTGTCTTCTTCAATACAAGACCTGCAATGTGAAGTCCTTTATTTATTATATAATATTTACCGTATGTACAGCCCATCTGGATGTTTCTTCCACTCTGGGCAGTTTACAATTTTACAAAAGGTGATATATACAACAACAATAGAAAAAAACCCTCAACTGGAGACGTATGAGGTGAACAATAAATTAAAAACCAACTAAATTGTTAAGTGGTACTAAGAAGGATGTCACCAAAAGCCTCTTTGAAAAGAAAGATCTTTAGTTGTTTTTGGAATATGCTCAGGGATGGGGTTTGACACAGCTTCATTGGTAAAGCCTAAATACCAAAGCCAAAGTTAGCACAATGAACAACATCATCAGGAAACTCACAAACTACAAATGGGGAACTCAACCATTCACCTTGCGCACATCAGCTTTGGCCCTGAGCACCTCTGCAGCAGAATATACCGCTCCAGTATGGAGCTCATGCACACACACAAAACAAGTTGGCATTGCTGTTAATGAAGCCATGCCTATAGTGACAGGATGCTTCAAACCTACACCAGTTGAAAAAAAATATACCCTCTTGTTGGTATCACTCCACCTAAGATCATGAGAGAAGTAGCAGTAGATACCGAGAGAACTAAGCAAGAGAATGACCCTCGACATCCTCTGAAGGAATATGAGCCTCAAGTCTGCTGGCTCAGATCCAGGAAGAACTTTATGGCAAGAACAAACATTCTTAGGGTACACAAGAGCAAAAACGGATTAAAAGATGGAGGAAGGAGCTCACTGGGCAAGGAACATCATTAAAGGAGGATATAGCTGAGGAACTCAACCTCCCCTATTCACTTGGAGGACCCTGAATAGGCTGAGGTTCGGAGTCCCTAAATTTAAGACCAACATGCTCAAGTAGGGGTTGCTGGTGGACAACAACACACGGTGTGACTGTGGAGAGATTCAAAATCCAGCTCATCTACTTGTCTGCAGATTACTGCCAAAAACATGCATCGATGAGGACTTAAGTTTGACCAAGAAAGCGGCCTCATTTTGGCAGTCCAGGGTTTGATCGGGACACAAAAGAAGAATTGGTAAAGCATTCCACACTGTGGGTGCTACCAATGAGAAGACCCTCTTTTTTGACATAACATTCTTGCCATTCTTGATGTTGTCACTTGGAGCTGCAGTGGGAACATAACTTTTTTCTTTTCTTTGTAAAATGCATCCAGAAATTGTAAATGTCTTGTTTAATGACTTGGGGGTTGCCCCTCTTGACTTGCAGCTTTGTCAAACAGGCATAACTTAGGTGAGTCTGGGTGGTGGTGACAGAAAATGAAAAGGGGGAACTGAACCCTGTGCATTATATCACCCCTACTTTGAACAATTACAATTGTTATAGCACTATCTAAATTTCAACAACAAAACAAATTATGTTTATCTATACAGTACATGTGATTTACCATCTGCTATAGAAGTCGCTGTGATTTACAATCTGTTATAGAAGGACTAAGGTAGTTTAGTGGTTAAGACGCTGAAATTGATGACTGGAAGGTCCTCAGTTTGAGACTAAGTGCTGCATTAGCCTCCATTTCTGTCCCAGCTCCTGCCAACCTAGCAGTTCAAAAGCAAGAAATTGCAAGTAGATAAATAGTTACTGCTTTGGCGGGAAAGATAACAGCGTTTGTGGGCTCTGGCATCCAGTCATGTCTGCCAAAAGACCACGGAAACAGCGCTGATGCTTTGGCTGAGCGCCCAAATCTAGGGTTGGATATGACTAGCTTTCGAGAAAGGGAGACCTTTACCTATAGAAATCATTGAAAATGATTTTATCTCTCCCTTATCAGACTCTGCAATGACCAGAGGCAAAAAACTCTCCTAGTTTTCTCAGAAATGGAGCCAAAATCACTTGATTGACTAGACAACTGTTGTTTCTGTTGTTTTCCAGAGGTCCCCACACGCATATTATAATATCTAAGCACCAAACAACACATGTGTTTTTCAAATCTTAAAAAAGGTAGAAATTTGTTTCCACTGATACACTGACTTGTACTTTAGTAGTTATGCCTGTCAGAACAGAAAAGGGCATTTTATTTATAAAGAATATGGCCAGGTTGAGATACCGTAAAACCCGATAATGATGCGATCGCATAACAACAAAACCGCATAACGACGCATTTGTTATGCACGTGTTGCCCTGCATAACGACAAAAAAAGCTTTAAAAGTGTTGTTATGCAGTGCATTGGTATCGATGCACCAGATAACAACACTTTTTGACACTTTTTTGTTGTGATCTGGGGCATCTCCCACAGGAATCGGATAATGACAAAATCTGGTTACCAACACAACTTGTGGAACCAAGTTTTATCGTTATCCGGGGTTCTACTGTATAGTAATTTTGTCTATGAGAATAATCTACAATAAAAGCAACTAAGATGTCAATTCATATTTAAAATCTGCTTAGACATCCTGGCTTGAAGTGAGGTATTAATTCAGTTTCTTATGCAGATGTTATAAAAATGTGATTTAGAAAATTAGGAAATTCTTGCAGAACTCTGGTACACACACAAAAAGAATTCATGTTGTCATATGGCTCATTCCTCTTCTGTGGACATTATGTCTGAACTAAATGCATATGGCTACATAACATCTGTGTAATAACAGATAATGTATGTATGCTAAAATTAGAAAATCTTGAATGTTATTCTATTATTGGACTTTAAGCATTAGACAAAGATTAACTTGATAGGGTAGTGAAACAGATGCAACCTTGATTGCTCCAAGTACAGTACTATGAATATGAATGCACGTCACTGTGAAAAACATTCCTGCTAAAACATTTTAAATACACACAGAGGGTATGTAAGTACTATATGTATATTAATAAATGTATCATACAAATGAGTGTTATACATAGCATAATTAAAAAAATTCAGGTCAATATAACTTCATCTTACATACGAAAATTAAGATAGCCCTGTTCAGTTGATCAGTTCAAATGATATTCCGTGCCTACATGGGGAGAAAGGAAACTTGCTTCACCCTCAAATTTGACACAAGAATCCAACTTAACAGCCTCTAGGCATACAGACTACATCAGTGGTGGTGAACCTATGGCACATGTGCCAGAGACTCAGAGTCCTCTCTGTGGGCATGTGCACCGTCCGTCGCCCCAGCACAGAGTTTGCCTTGCCCCTCTGCCCAGCAGCCCAATGGGAGCGATTCCTCCCTCCCCCAGCACAGAGTTCACCACAGCCTTCTAAGAACATAACATAAGAACATAAGAACAGCCTTGCTGGAACAGGCCACAGCCCATCCAGTCCAGCATTCTGTCTCACACAGTGGCTCAACTAGTAGAAAAACCGTTTGAAAAGGAACCTTGGCTGAAAAGAGGAGCAAGACCGTCGTGGTTGCATAAAAGTCTTTATAAGTATGAATATATCCAGAAACGTAATAACTTAAAAAATTCCTCTATGGGTAAAGACAAAAATTGTTGCTTGTCACTGGTAAATAGATAATGAGCCAAGATGAACAAAAAATAAGCTGTACAAGCATGGAACTTCACTGAAATAGCGATGTTGTTCTCTAAGTCGATACTAGTTAGTGCGACTTTTCGAATGAGAAATATCTTCTTCAAGAAGATCTATACATATAAACAAAATGATTAACATGGCTGAATATAAAAAACTTAAGCACTCATAAGTATACATATAAAATGAGAGTGCATGCTTACCAACGTATACAGCTGATTTCTTAAACCCGCGTCCTGCCTCCGCTCAAACTGTTAGGTGCATATGGACATTAAAGGTGTATGCGAAACAGCTACCTTTATTACAGTTGAAAACTAACACATGTGTAGCTAATAGCTAGATTAGTTCTGACCCAGGTGTTGAGGATAATACTCCTACAGGAACGCTGCCAAGTCGAGCTCCTGGTTTAACCCATTAGGATACATTGTGTCGAAAAAGTGAATGAAAAATGCTTCCCTTTGTCTCAATTTTTTGTTAATGTCACACCTTTCAAATGGTTTTGGTCTTACAGTCTCCAATACCACAAAACGGAAGTCCCTGTCCGTATGGCACTTTTCAATATAACGAGAGACCAAAGGGGCTTCTGTGACCTGATGTCTGATTTTGGACGTCTGTTCCGAAATCCGCTGTCTGAGGGGTCTGCTGGTAAGACCCACATAACGCTTCTGACAGGGGCATTCCCACATGTAAATGACACATTTGCTAGCACAACTTGAGAGGGATTGCAAGGTAAATGTTAAACCCTTATTGGGAACATCAAATTCCTTAGTTTCCCAAGAAAATTGGCAAACTATACACGAGTGGCATTTGTAATGTCCTGTGGGGAGCAATTTATCAGAAGGTTTATGTCTGGCAGTATGATCTGATCGTACTAGCATATTACTGATAGAACGCGCTCTCCTGAAGCCTATCAATGGTCTGTCCTTACAACCTGGAATGTCCTGAACCAGATGCCAATGTTTATAAATAATATTCTTGACTCGGTTGGCCATTGGTGAATATTCAAAGGAGCACCTAATTAAATTGCCCCCACCTCGCTGTTTCCTGTCAAACAAGCGCTTTCTAGGAGTATCCCTAACTCGTTGGAGTGCCGAATTAATGATATGCATTGGGTAACCTCTATTGTTAAGTTTAGATAGGATTTCTGAAGCAGATTTATGAAAGTCCGCGGGTGCAGAAGAGTTTCTTTTGGCACGAGAAAAAAGCCCAAAAGGGATGTTATTCCTAACAAAGGCTGGATGATGAGAGGAATATGCTAAATATGGATTTCTGTCCGTGGGTTTCCTGTACAATTTAACCGCCACCTTCCTAGACCCTGAAATATAAACCTCCACATCCAAAAATGGAATGGAGGAAATGTGGTGATGGGGGGTAAAGCGTAAATTATTGTCAATGGAATTAATCCATTGTACAAATTGGTCAACAATATCATGAGAGTCGAGAATAAAAAATAGGTCGTCAATGAATCTGCCATGTTGCCGACGGAGGGGGCCAGTGGGGACCCCATGGCCACGCCCCTTACCTGTAAGTAGAACGATTTATCAAATCTGAAATAATTGTGTTCAAAGATGATGTCTAATAAATCCATTAAAAATGTGTTGGTGGAAGTGGAGATGCTCTAGAATCCAACTTATCCTGGACAATAGTCCTAGCCTCCTCAAGGGGTATGTTGGTGTAGAGAGCTACCACATCAAGTGTGAGGAGCACCCCCATCGGGGGGGACCTCCAAGCCCTCTACCTGTGAAATGAAATGTGTGGTGTCTTTAATAAATGAAGGAGTTTGTCTGGCGTATGGATTAATGAAAGAATCCAAATACTTAGCGATGGGTTCGAGGGCGGAGTTTACTCCGGAAATAATTGGCCTGGCGGGGGTGGGCATGCCCTGAATTCTGGGCTTGTGAATTTTAGGGATCAGGTGAAAAATGGGAGTTCTGGGGTATTCGTTGTACAAAAACTTAGCGATATTTTGTGTAATATAGCCCAGAGAAATGCCCTCAAATATAACCGTTTTAATGATGTTCAAAACATGATGAGTGGGATCGTGTTTGATGTTTAAGTAGGATGACTCATCGCCCAGTTGTCTAGTGGCCTCCGCCGTGTAATCTGAGGTATCTAATACCACTATTCCTCCCCCCTTATCTGCCTGTTTTATAACAATGGAAGAATCGTGTGTTAACTCATTTAAGGTGGCATGGTCTTGTTTAGATAAATTATGCCAACCTTTGAAATGGCTCTTCTCAATGTGCAACAAATCCCGCAGTACCTGTTTATGAAAAACCTCAATAGCAGGGTCGTCTACTGGTGGGTTAAACTGAGACTTAGGTTTAAACATGTCCCTAGACGGTGAGTCTACCCCCCGAAAAGTCGCACTAACTAGTATCGACTTAGAGAACAACATCGCTATTTCAGTGAAGTTCCATGCTTGTACAGCTTATTTTTTGTTCATCTTGGCTCATTATCTATTTACCAGTGACAAGCAACAATTTTTGTCTTTACCCATAGAGGAATTTTTTAAGTTATTACGTTTCTGGATATATTCATACTTATAAAGACTTTTATGCAACCACGACGGTCTTGCTCCTCTTTTCAGCCAAGGTTCCTTTTCAAACGGTTTTTCTACTAGTTGAGCTCTTCACCGTTTGCGCCCCTCTCTTCACACAGTGGCTCACCATTTCCTTCAGGGTATTCCCAAGGAGATGCCTTCACCTGCTTGGGATTCCCTGGAAATGGCATTGAGAGATATCCTGCCTATCTCTCCAACCCAGAGGTTGTCCTTAAGTATCCATAATTATAGCCATTGATACCCTTGTCCTCCATGAACTTGTCTAATCCTTTCTTAAAGCTGTCAAGACTGACAGCTGTCACCACTTCTTCTGGCAGGGAGTTCCATAGACCAGTAATCCTCTGGGTGAAAAAGTACTTTCTCTTATTTGTTTGAGAACTAGTACCCAAAAGTTTCATCGAGTGTCCCCTAGTTCTAGTGTTGTGCGATAGGGAAAACAGTTTTTCCTTATCTACTTTGTCCACACCGTGCATGATTTTATAAACTTCAATCAGGTCACCTCTTAGACGCCGTCGTTCAAGAGTGAAAAGGCCCAACCGTTGCAGCCTCAGATGGTAAGGAAGGTGTTCCAGTCCCCTAATCATTCTGGTTGCCCTCCTCTGTACTTTCTCCAACTCCATAATATCCTTCTGGAGGTATGGCGACCAGAACTGTACACAGTATTCCAGATGGGGCCTCACCATAGATTTATAAAGAGGCAAAATGACACTTGCTGACTTATTTTCTATACCCTTCCTAATGATCTCTAACATTGAGTTTGCTTTTTTCACTGCTGAGGCACACTGGTTTGACATCTTCATTGAGCTGTCCACCAGGACACCAAGGTCCCTTTCCTGGTTTGTCGCAGAGAGTTCAGACCCCATCAGTTTATAAATGTAATTGGGGTTTTTTGCCCCAACATGCATCACTCTGCACTTACTAATGTTGAACATCATTTGCCACTGTTTTGCCCACTCCCCCAGTGTCAAGAGATCCCTCTGGAGCTCCTCACAATCTCTCACAGTTTTCACTACCCTGTATAATTTAGTGTCGTCAGCAAATTTGGCTACCTTGCTTTTTACTCCTACCTCTAGATCATTTATGAAGAGGTTGAAAAGCAGGGGTCCCAGTACTGAACCTTGGGGGACCCCACTCTTTACTTCCCTCCACTTGGAGAAGTGTCCATTTAGTGCTACCCTCTGTTTCCTGTCCCTTAGCCAGTTGCTGATCCAGGACAAGACCTGTCCCTTTATTCCATGACTGGTAAGTTTATTCAAGAGCCTTTGGTGTGGGAACTTGTCAAAAGCCTTCTGAAAGTCCAGATAAACAATGTCAACTGGATCCCCCTTATCCACATGCTTGTTGACACTCTCAAAAAATTCCAACAGATTAGTGAGGCATGATTTGCCCCTGTAAAAGCCATGTTGGCTCTCCTTTAACAGCGCCTTCTCTTCTATGTGCCTATTAATTCTATCTTTTAGGATGGTTTCCATCACTTTACCTGGGACACATGTCAAACTGACAGGTCGGTAATTTCCTGGAGCACCCCTGGATCCTTTTTTGAAAATTGGTGTTACATTCGCTACCTTCCAGTCATCAGGCACAAAGCCTGATTTGAGGGAAATATTATATATTTTGGCTAGGAGATCAGCAATTTCATCTTTAAGTTCCCTGAGAACTTGTGGATGGATGCCATCTGGTCCTGGTGATTTGTTAGTGTTTAGTTTAACAAGACATGCAAGGACCTCCTCCCTGGTTATTTCTATCTTGCTTAATTCTTCTGTTTCCCTCCCTACGAAGATAGGCTCTGTTTTGGGCATGTGGTCTCTGTCTTCTTCAGTGAATACTGAAGCAAAGAATTCATTGAGTCTCTCTGCAATCTCTGTTTCCTCTTTAATAACCCCTTGCCTTCCATTGTCATCTAATGGTCCAATGGCCTTCCTAGTTGGGTTCTTACTTCTAATGTACTTAAAGAAGTCTTTGTTATTTCTCTGAGTATTTTTAGCTATACGCTCCTCAAAGTCTTGCTTTGCTTTCCTGATTGTTGCCTTGCATTTGTTCTGCCAGAATTTATGTTTCTGCCTGCTGTCCTCATTCGGACAAGCCTTCCATCTTCTAAATGAGCTTTTCTTGCTCTTGATCACTTCCCGAACAGCTCCTGTAAGCCACATTGGAGTCCTCTTGGACCTGGCAGTGCCCTTTTTCCTTTTGGGTATGCATTCCAATTGAGCCTCTGTTATTGTTTTTGTAAACAGCCTCCATGCCTCTTGGAGTGTTTGGACTCTCTCAATTTTCCCTTTCAGTTTCTTTTTTACTAGTTTCCTCATCTTTGGGAAATTTCCTTTTTGAAAATTTAAGATCTCTGTGTTAGATTTTATCAGTGACTTGCAGTCTATGATCAAGTTAAACATAATTGAGTTGTGGTCACTGTTCCCTATTGGATCAGTCACATTAACATCTTGCACCAGACCCTGAGTATTACTCAGGATCAAGTCAAGGATTCTTGTACCTCTAGTTGGGTCTTCAACCATCTGTCCCAGGGAACAATCTGTGACGTGGACAGCAGTCGGTTGAGTTTGGGCACTCAGTCACTAAAAGGCTCGCCATCACTGGACTATATAAACAACCTTTTCTGTGTATATATTACACAGATATATATCCTGCACTGCCAGGACATAGAAAACACATGTAAACTCTACCAATGCACAAATCACATACACACATTCTGTTCTGAAGAGCCAAGTCAACTCTTAAAAGACTGAAAGAGAAGGGAAAAGACAATTACCTAAATATCCCCTGGGTACACTGAATAATCCCTATTTTAAATTACTAAAAAGAGTTCCTGGTCCTGAAGTCATAATAACTTTGCATATGAATGCTACTACCGGTATTAGGTATATAGATTAATTACCATTATTGATGGTTTACAGCCTGTGTAGCAAGCCATTAAGAGAATCCATAAAGGAGACAGGATCAGAACCTTGTTCTTCTAGATTCGTGATGGCAAACCTTGGCACTCCAGATGTCCATGGACTTTAATTCCCAGAAGCCCAAGCCCCCTGTGAAGCCACATGAATGGGTGTACTGCAAGTCATCCAGCCCGCGCCGCCCTCGTCGCTCCTGGAAGCGGAAGTAAAACACGCCCGTATGGGTGCGTTTTACTTCCGCTTCCGGGAGCGACGAGGATGGTGCAGCCAGATCTGGAGTGCCAAACATTTGGGGTGCCAAGGTTCGCCATCATGGTTCTAGATTGACGTCTTACACTGGATTCTCTATTTGCCAAGAATGGAATAATGCAAATACAAACAACTACAACAATACATACTTTATTCTACAAATAACATTCAAGTAATACTGAATTTTGTTATCTGTCACTAATGAGGTAAAGATGAATCTTTTGCACCTTTTATACAGCAGCAATATATATAGGATAAGGCTGCAAAGACTATGTACGCTTACCCTAAATAAAATCTAGTCAAAACAAGTAGCCTTTACATTGAAGCCATTCAAACAAACGTGCTTTTGTGCTTGCACAGCATGTCTATGATATTCAAATGCACAAAAGTTTTAAAACGAATAATTAGAAAGACAAGTTGCTGTATTTTGTTTTATATATTTTTGTGAAACATGGACGTGAACCCTTTTTAATTTAATTTAAAAATAAAACAATTTTAGAAGTAAAAGATCATGACAACATTTCCATACTTCAAGAGAAAATACGTGCAAGACATTAAGATTTACAGGAAGAAGTCTCAAAAATGCTAAAAAAATTAAGGAAGCAAGCCAGGAAGGTCATTTTTGAAAGTGTACTAAAACAATCTAACTTTATTCTGGACTAACTTTCAGTTACTGTATTATAATCTGTTGGTTATATACTGACAATAACTATAGCACATTCACCATTCAATGTTTAAATAGCCATTCAGTATATAAATAGCCTTTTCAATCAATCCTCCGTTTGTCTTTTCTATTTACTTTTCGTTGGTATTTGTAAAGGTCTTTCTTGCTCAAAAGCCGGTCATATCCGACTCTAGGGGGCGGTGCTCATATCTGTTTACAACAAAAGAGCCAGTACTATCTGTGTCTGCAGACCTTTCCATGGTCATGTGGCAGGCATGACTAGATGCCGGACCACATGGAACACTTACTGAAGCAGTACCTGTTTATCTTCTTGCAATTTCTTGCTTTCTAACTGTTAGGTTGGCAGGAGCTGAGACGGACGACAAGAACTCACTCGGTCATGCAACACTTGGGTCTCGAACTGCTGTCCTTCCAAACTTCCGGTCGTCAAGTTCAGCATCTTATTTTTAATTTATTTATTTGCGTTATTTCTATACCACCTTCCTCGTTTAAAAAGCAACCCAACTAAGCCACCACAGTCCCTTCAATTTGGTAATTGCTCTACATTAATTTGGTAATTACTCTACACTATTGAACTGGGTGACTTCTATCCTTATGTATAGTTCCTTGGGAGCAGTGGTTCCCAAAGTGGGGCACATACCATACAGGGGTCAATCTGATTTTTAAGAGGGGCAATTCGAGAATGCAAGTTAATGGCCTTTTAGGCTTCCTCCACGTGAACAGGAGTTCACTTTTTGAATAATAATTATATGGGGTGAATGGGTGGGGCGGAATCAGGATTTTAGAGATGCTTAGGTGGGGCATGGCCAAAAAAAAAAAAGTCTGGGAACTACTGCTTGGGAGTAATGCAAATTCCAACACAATGAAACTGATTCATATCCAAGAAAACAGATTATAGTGGAACTTGCACAATATGATCCGGAGGAGACACTCATGACAGGATAATGCTGAAATCTTACCCTAATGAAATTGAAGTCTAGCCTTCATAATCCATTCACTGCTGCTTTTGCTGCTCTAATTCTCTATTGAGGTGAAGCACTTCATGCTAAAACTTTCATAGAATTATAAATTACCAGATGCTCCCTATATTGTGCATTCAAGGAGAAGACAAACACACACAAATGCTGCATAAGGGCTAACACAACACTGTTTCTGCTTACAATTCAAGGCTAGAATTATGAGCTTTTTAGCATGAATGAAAGAAAGCATCACTGTTTCCTTATTTTCCAGGAAGCTTCAAAGTCCTTAGAACTATGGCTTGCCACAATGACTCAGAACCCACATATTTTAGCATACTGCAATACTCAGTAAATAGATACTGATGGCCATTAATAAATATATACCAGTGATCAGCTGGCACGACAAAACAAAGATACTAAAGAGGTGTTTAAGGTTTAGGGAGAAACACTTAGGCTCCAGAGAAAGGAGACAAGGGCTTATTTTTAAGTGATGAAAATGAATAAGACCATATTGATATTGACATTAATATTCTGTTGATCTCACAATAAAGGCTACAATAGGGTGCACTTGCTCTTCCCTCTCCAATTCAGACATTTGAGATGCACACTGGTGAGTGAAAGTGAAGAGGAGTGGTGGCAAGACTTATTAGAAATCCACCACATTAAGGAATGCAGAATATAATCTAGGTGTGACCCGGAACCAAGGTTGAGGAAAGGGCAAGGGAAGAGATTTCCTAATTCTTCAGATGTTTAAAGTGGTAACCGTGTTAAGTCTGTGCAAGCATATCTGAGATTAAACAAAACAGAACAGCAAAAAAAGACAAAAAAATGTTGTGGCACCTTCAAGACTGACTCCTGTATTTAAATGTGAGCTTTCGTGGACCAAGTCCACTCCATCAGACATAAGAGTGAGGCCTCATGGCATCAATTTATACACACATCAGGCACACAATAATTATTATCTCAGATCTACAACGAATAGCTGATGAAGAGGACTTGGTCCACGAAAGCTCACATTTAAATACAGGAGTTAGTCTTGAAGGTGCCACAACATTTTTTTGCTGTTCAGTTTTGTTTAATCTCAGATAGTATTTATTTTATTTTTCTAATTTGTATTGCCGCCCAACTCCGAAGACTCTGGGCGGCTCACAGGAAATAAAACCAATGGCAATTTCAAAAAAGCAATAAAAACCCCCATTAAAAACTATTGACAAGAAAAGAATAAATAGGGCATATACGAATTCAAGTATTTTTCCCCATTATTATCTGGATTATATAAAGGAGAGTTAATAAATTAATAAGCAAGATAAGGTGGATTGAAATCAGACTGATTAATTAAACCTATTAAAGGTAAAGGTAAAGGTTTTCCTTACTCGAAAACCAGTCGTATCCGACTCTAGGGTGAAGTGCTCATCTGTTTCAAAACCGAAGAGCCAGCATTGTCTGCTTCTGCAGACGTTTCCGTGGTCATGTGGCAGACATGACTAGACACCGGAGCGCACGGAGTGCTGTTACCTTCCCACCGAAGTGGTCCCTATTTATCTACTTGCAATTTCTTGCTTTCGAACTGCTAGGTTGGCAGGAGCTGGGACAAAGACGGGAGCTCATTCCGTCCTGCAGTACTCGGGAATCGAACTGCTGACCTTCCGCCTCCCGGTCAGCGTCTTAGCCACTTGAGCCACTGCAGTCCCTTTAATTAAACCTATTACTCTATTGATAATTACTAGTTGATCAAGGATGGAATGTAATGTGGAATAGTATAATTAAGGTGTATTATTTGTATCTCATTATTCTAATATGGCTGTCTTACTCTTATATTCTTTTCTCTTTAATGTATCTTCTATTTTTGTAATGTATATGCAATTTTTCTCTATATACTTTGTATTTTTAAAAACACAATAAAATTATTTTAAAAAAACAAACTATTGACAAAAATGTAAAAAGATAAAAAGCTTGAGAGAGAGAGAGAGAGACAGTATATGCAAGAAATATTGTGGCGTTGCACATCTGCCTAATTCTTCAGGGATGAATAATCCTTGTGGGGCTATGCAACCAGCGGGAAGAAGGAGCGAAAGGCGCATAGACAGAGGAGGAAGAAGAGAGGCAATGGAGAGCCCTGGGGGAAGCCCTGATCATCTGATAATCACCACAGCTTTGAGGGTAATTAAAGGAAAGGGGATTTCTTCTGACACTCAAACCACCACCACCACCACCACCACCACCACCACCCGATTAAAGGGCATCCTCCTCAACAGCCGCAGCAGCCGCCGCCGCCGCACCGCCGCCGCCGTGTAGTACTCACACACGCAGAGCTCCACCACGTAGGCGTAATAGGACCAGGCCACGACCAGGGCGATGAAGGCCACGGGCACCCAAGCCAGCACCTTCTGGCAGCACTTGAGAATGTGCGACGGCGCCATCTTCTTCCCCGCCGCCGCCGCCGCGCCGCCGCCCGCCGCAGGAGCCATCGGTGTTTCTCCGGCTGCTGCTGGCTGGCGTTGCCCTCCTCCTCCTCCTCTCGTCCGCGGGCGGATGCGGCGAAGAGCCGAGCCTCCTCTCGCCAGCCAGCGCCCGCCCTCCTTTCCCCACACACTCTTCCTCGCACGCCGAGGGGGCAGGGCTGAGGCTGGGCCTGGGTGGGCCCACCAGACAAGGGCGGCCTGGTCGGTTGCGCAGCGACCCCCGGAGGGCGGGAAGACGAGCCCGGGCTGAGCCTGAGGCCGCCACCACTCAAGCCGGCGAGGCCCCGGCCAGACGGGACGGGAGTCGTCCAGCTCATGAAGTGACGGAGGGTTGCCCTGCCTTGTGGCAGAGCAGTACCCGTCCCGTAGCCATGTCAAATTAATAGCAATGACATTTGTTGTTGTTCAGTCTCACAGTCGGCTCCGACTCTTTGCGACCCCATGGACCATCGCTCTCCAGCCATCCCTGTCCTCCACCACCCTCCTCAGTCCACACAGCCCCGTGCCCATTGTGTCTACAATACCATCCAGCCATCTCATCTTCGGCAGTCCCCTTCTTCTTTTGCCCTCCACCTTCCCCAGCATCAAGGCTTTCTCAAGTGAATCCTCTCTTCTCATTTGATGTCCAAAATACTTTAGCTTCATCTTTGTTATTTGTCCTTCTAAGGAGCAGTCAGGGCTAATCTCTTCTAAGATTGACCTATTTGTTCTCTTCACTGTCCAGGGGACTCAAAACTCTCCTCCAGCACCACATCTCAAAGGCATCTATTTTCCTTCGCTCAGCCTTCCGTATGGTCCAGCTCTCACAACCATACATTACCACCGGGAATACCATTGCTTTGACTATGTGGACCTTTGTTTGCAGTGAGATGTCTCTACTTTTGACTATGTTCCCCAGGTTTCTCATAGCCTGTCTCCCAAGAATCACTTGCCTTTTTATTTCATGGCTGCAATTTCCATCTGCAGTGATCTTTGATCCTAAGAAAGTAAAGTCTCTCACTGCTTCTACTTCTTCCCCATCTATTTTCCAGGGACTGATCTGGCCTGTTGCCATTATCTTGGTTTTCTTGATATTGAGTCTCAGGCCAGCTTTTGCACTTTCCTCCTTCAATCCAATCAAGGACTGCGGTGGCTGCTTAGTGGTAAAAGACACTGAACTTGACGACTGGGAGGTCAGCAATTCAAGACCTGAGTGATGCACGATGGAGTGAGTTCCCGTCTTTGTCCATACCCGTCAAGCGCGGCTCCGGAAAATACGGGAAATTGATGTGCATGCATGCATGCACAGTAACCCCTTTGCACATGTGCAGAACCCCTTTCCGATGGGCGCGCATGCACAGTAACTCCGTTCCCCGCCATTCAAAATATGAGACGGCGGCGGGAAAGGGGAGGAACGAGCGCTAAAATATAGGAAATCCCGGGTCAATACAGGATACTTGACAGGTATGTCTCTGTCCCAGCTCCTGCCAACCTAGCAGTTCGAAAGCAAGAAATTGCAAGTAGATAAATAGGTAGTTTCAGCAGGAAAGGTAATAGCTTCCGTTGTATTCTGGTGTCGTCATGCCTGCCACATGGAAACGTCTGCAGATGCAGACAGCACTGGCTCTTTGGCTGTAAATGGAGATGGTTGCCAAACCCTACAGTCTGATATGACTGGCTTTCGAGCAAGGGAGACCTTGACCTACTGCCCCGTAGCACTTAGTACACTCTCTGGGCGGTTTGCAAGTTATTAAGCATTTTGCCCCCAACATGCTGGGTATTCATTTGACTGACCTTGGAAGGAAGGAAGCTGAGTCAACCTTGTTTCCATCAGGATTGAACTCACAACATTTTGACTGCAGTACTCCATCAGGATTGAGCTCACAACATTTTGACTGCAGCACAGCAGTTTAGCCACTCTGCTAACAGGGCTCTTTCGCCTTTGGGGTGTGGTTTTCCCTTTCATTTGCTTCTTGAAGGGCTATCCCATTGCTTTTTGCTGCCCGCACAAAATGACTCTTTGAGCCACCACTTTCCCCATCCCCAAGGTCACCAGTGAGGCAATTCTGTCCTTCCCTTCCATGGTTATGGATTCACATGCAGCTCCCTCACTCCTTGCTGCAGAGGCAAAGCCGCAAAGCTCATGACTCGCCTGTGAAGTGGTTTTCGAAATGCCACCCATGTAGTCCACTGAGACAAAATTTTAGCACATAAGGCAAAAATGGATAGTAAGTGAAGTTAACACTGTTTTTCAAAGCCCAGGTTTTGCAATTTTCTCTTGTGTGTAAAGGAGAGACTAATATTTTTAATATTTCTAAATGTGACCTATCAGAAAGTAAATGAAACAAAACAAAAAGACAAAAACATGACACTTTAAAGACTAACTGCTGTATTTTAATGTTAGCTTTCATGGATCAAGTCCACTTTGTCAGACATAAGAGTGAGACTTCATGGCATCAATTTATACACTATAATGCTAGTATATAATACACTGAGTTTATGAGTGAACACTGAACACTCTCAGAAACCTGCTCCCCCGATAGGTTTCTAAGTCCATCTTTTATTTCAACAGTTGCTTTGAGGACAACATTGCATAGATTTTCTACTTATCAGCATGTGGTGTCAAAGGATTAATGTGCAGCAGCACAAATTTTGGCCTATAACCCAGTGGAGAACCTGAGTGCCAGAGCAAAATCTGGTATCTGTAGCAACTCCTTTGGGGCAGGCATTTCCTTACTTATAAAATCACTGTTGGGTGAAAAGTTGAAATACTTTCCCTACATCTTGGGCCAGTCTTCACTGACCCTTGTGGTGCACGTTGGGTTCAGATTTCCCTTGCTTTTCTGAGCAGCAGGAAAATGATCCCCCCCCCTGCTACTTCATCATAGTTGTGCTGCATCACATACATGACAGTAAAAAAAAAATTGTAGTGTGTTCCATGCGCTCGTGTCTAGTCATGCCTGCCACATGACCACGGAAACGTCTGCAGAAGCGGACAGCGTTGGCTCTTTGGCTTTGAAACAGAGATGAGCACTGAACCCCAGATACGACTGGCTTTTGAGCAAGGGAGACCTTTACCTTTAGTGCTGATTGAAACTGACTGCTTTTAAAACTGTTTTTTAAATTAGCTCTATACAGGGAAAAAAAGTCACTCAAGGGATCAAATATTCTGCAGAGGAGTAGGGTAAGTTTTCAAGCAGCTTCAATAGCTGCAATTTTCCCAGATGCTGGGGACAGTATCTAGTGGAGTGCACAAAAAAAGTAAATTCCCTGATGGGGACTTAAAAGGTGCCCTAGCATCCAACATGCGTGGATAGCATAAAAACAATGGACCAGCATGTCCACAGATTCCCTCCTCCCAGTGGAATTAACATTTGTCTAGACCAGGGTTTCTCAACTTTGGATCCTCAGATGTTCTTGGACTTCAGTTCCCAGGAGACCTGTTAAACAGGTGTACTGACTTGGGCTTCTGGGAATTAAAGTCCAAGAACACCTGGGGACCCAAAGTTAAGAAATACTGGTCCAGACAACTGCTGGCAGGTAGAGCTTTCACCTGTGCTAAAATGAGTTCTCTGAAATTAGCCCTAGGGCTGAAACTCTCCATGTTGGGCCTATAGTGTCTAGGCTAGAGAACTCTCTGAATGTAGTTTTTGGGCCCTATTGTTAGAGGCTATTATCACTTGAGATAATTTGAAGTTAGCAGAATCTCATCCTTGTGGAGTTTGAGTTTGGAGAGCCTGTGTGTGAGAGTTACAGAGTAGGGATTGCGTTTGTTTACAGGGCTCCTTGCAACCCAACATTCTCCCTGCCATCGCTGATGGATTTTGTCACCGTGGCTGAGTTGAGATCTCTTAGGCTGTTGGTTCTGGGGGGGTTTAATGTGCATGAGAGAGTGGCAATTTTTTGGAGCAGCTTTGGACTTCATGGAAGCCATGATATCCATGGGGCTATCCAATATGTCATAGGCCATACACACATTGCAAGACACTCAATGGAATTTGTTTTCTCAGCAGCACAGAGGGGTGATTTGATGAAGGATACATCATCATCACCCCAATGCCATGGTCAGATCACTATCTGCTACGATACTGGGTGGGATGTCAACGACATGTCACATGTTCCAATTATATGTCTTGTACAGCGTTGTACTTTCCTTTCACTTTTGTGTACATCAGTCATTAGACAAATTTTTGGCTTCAATTTAGTTGCATCATTACCAACAGAGCTCTTTGTATAAGTCTTCTTTCCCAATAGCTGATTGAGTGTCTTCCAATCTTTTGTTACATTATGGACTGTCTCAGCATAGGGAAAACATAAATTCTTGAGGCAATTTTTTATGCAAGAGCAAAATCAAAGTAGAAGATGGAAGGAGGAGCTCACTGGAGAAGAAGGAATAATATTAAAGGAGGATATAGCTGAGGAACTCAACCTCCCCTAGATCACTTAGAGCAGTGTTTCCCAACTTTTGGGTTTTGGACTTCAATTGCCAGAAATCTAAGTCATTTCCCCATAGCACTGATCAGCCAATGTACTGACTTCTGGGAATTTAAGTCCAAAACTCAAAGGTTGAGGAACACTGACCTAGAGGACCCTGAATAAGGTTGGAGTACCTAAATCAGGGGTGGCCAAACTTTTTGGGGAGCGGGCTGGTCACATTGTTCCTCCCACTGGAAGCAGAAGTAAAACGCGCCCACACAAAACACTGCCACAAATGCACCTGTGGCTGTCGTAAATGTGTTTATTTTAGAAATTGCCAAACTAGATCCTAAATACCTGCTATCATGTTAATTCTTACTATAGCAGCCCTTCTCAGGATATTCAAGTATTAAGTAATCAGAAATGGTTTATCATTCCCTTCTTTTGGGGCACTCTGGGATCAAGCAGCTTGTCTGAGGCAACATAGATTGGCTTTTCTCCTGAGAGGCTCAGTAGAGAATTAAACTTCTGACCTCTCACTGAGCTATCCAACACAAGACACAGTAAGAAAATTAATAAAAATCCTAGGGCTCTACCTTGTGGAACCTAGCAGTATTTTTTTCTTCAAACCAAGTTGCAACTGTAAAAAGAAGTCCCAAACTCACGTCTCAGCAAGTTGCATTTTTACTAATACAACTTTAGGATAGCTGTCATAGAAAACATAGTTGTTGCCTACAAGCTGCACAATGTCAGCTTCCTCAACTGCCATGTTAGTAACAAAAGTAATTAATGCTTTCTTTAAAATCCACTTTTCTATTTAAAACACTGAATAGCTTCCAATATTAAAGGAATAAAACGAAATATATGCTATGACTTCAATTATTTAAATTACAAAAGCTTAATTAAATTGATCCAACCAGCAGCCTTAATTTATTAAAGACATTTTTGTTCAAAGTTGTAGTTTTTGAAGCAACTGCAATGTTTATCTGTGCAAGCATATCAAAAAACAAGAAACAATTTCTGTGGCTCCTTAAAGATTAATGGCTGTATTTTAATGTGAATTTCCCTGAATCATGTTTATTAGTACTGTACTAACAAACCATTGCCACTTTGTCCATTATCTGCATCTCCACCTGGTCCCAGGGCCATATATAAATAGTCATAGTCTCACTCTTATGCCTGAGGCAGTGGATGTGATCCACAAAAGCTCACATTAAAATGACCTGCAGAGAAAATGGAGTTATTTTAGCAGTTAGTTAAGGTGCCACAGTATCTGTGTCTTTGCCTTTATTTGTTCTTGTTTTATGTATTTACATATATAGGTATGTATGCATGATGCAGAAAAACAGTTCCCAAAATCATAGCTTTTATCTGTGAAAAACATGTTTCAAATTGGAGGCTGCAGCCTCCAGTCAGAGGTGTAGGTCTCAGATTCTGCTTCTGGTGGTGTGAACTGGAATGTCACTCCCCATTTTCTTAGACCAAAAGGCTTTCAGTCATTCAGTAGCTAAGCTCCCTCTTTCCTCCTATATAAACCTGAATTTTAACAGACTCTATTCAAGACATCAACCTTTATCCAGCGCCACTAATGGAGCCAATGAAGAGTTCAACCTGCAAAATACATGGAGAAGAAAATGGTTGGGAAAAGCACCATACCAGTACCAGAATTTTCAATGTTTAACTAAAACACCACTTAGTTTTGATCAATCTCACAAGATATGGACTAGCCTTAATAGAATATGTACAGGGCACGGGAGATGTGCGGACTTTTTTTTGCATAAATGGAGTAAATTACCATCATCAGCATGTGAGTGTGGGACACCAGAACACACTGTGCAACATATTATACAACAATATGTGTTGTTATATGTTGACTCAATGTGTATAAGTGCCATACGCTAAACAAATAATCATTCCATACCCTCTACTGAACATATGGTACCTCTTGGGCTGGAGATGGGGCTACACAGGAATGTGGCAAACCTTATCAGAGAAGTTGGGATAAAAGTTAACAGTATTATCTAGAGGTTGGAGGGCAATGTTTTCAGTCCTGCTTTGGCAATGTTAAACTTCCATCTTAGATTGTAGTTGGCATCCTGGTCAGCTGTTCAGGGTAACTTCCATAGACCAGCATGAAAAAGAAAGCAGTATAGTCCTGGTACACAATCCAGAAGGTAAGGATTGGTGATATCAAATTATTTAAAATTGTTACCTTCCTCATTGGCTACAGGACAATTTCCAAGCAAAATTCCAAACTTTTCATCTTAACCTATAAATCCAAGGGTTAACCGTTGGAACTGGCTATAGGTTGCTATGCCTCGCCCTACTTGCCTGCACTCACCCTTCGTGCACACGGCCGATCTGGGTACGCAGGTCAACGAAGGATTGAGAAAACCGGCAGTGGGGCAACAGCCCCACAAACGCGAAGAAAGGGAAACAACTTCACTTCCCAACATTCCTTGCGCCGCGCCGCCCCAGAGCCAATCAGGCTGAGAGGCTCTCGCACGGCGCAGCGTTCGGAAACGCGCCGCAGCCAATCAAAAGAAAAGCATTTAAAAAAAACACAGCACAAACACAAAGCACCAACCCATAACTACAAGCCCCAGCGTCCTGCGCGCCATGAGCGCGCAGAATGCTGAGGAAGCCAGCACCCAAGAAATAAAGCAAAAACAAAAACACCGGGAGAGCAAGTCCGCCAAGCCGCGGGGAACAAAGCCCCCCTCTCCAACGGCGCCTGAAGCTCCTAATCAGAGTTTCCCCTTTAATATCACTGGGTGGGTGGGGGTGTTGTGCTCCCCCTCTCTACTGGCTCCCCTGGGGTTGAGAGGGTGGGGTGGGGGGACCAAAGGAGTCTGTCTCCCCCACCCTCCTCACCCCAGGGGACCCGCCAGAGAGTGGATTCCCTCCCCCCCACGCCCCATGTTAAAGAGAAGAAACCAAGTGTTTACTTCTCTTTAAAAACGGAGTTGGGGGGGAATCCCCCTCTCTACTGGCTCCCCTGGGGTTCAGAGGGTGGGGGGGGACCAAAGGAGTCTGTCTCCCCCACCCTCCTCACCCCAGGGGACCCGCCAGAGAGGGGATTCCCTCCCCCCCCACACGCCCCATGTTAAAGAGAAGAAACCAAGTGGTTACTTCTCTTTAAAAACGGAGTTGGGGGGGAATCCCCCTCTCCTCTGGCTCCCCTGTGGTTCAGAGGGTGGGGGGACCAAAGGAGTCTATCTCCCCCACCCTCCTCACCCCAGGGGACCCGGCAGAGAGGGGATTCCCTCCCCCCCCACACGTCCCATGTTAAAGAGAAGAAACCAAGTGGTTACTTCTCTTTAAAAACGGAGTTGGGGGGAATCCCCCTCTCTTCTGGCTCCCCTGGGGTTCAGAGGGTGGGGGGACCAAAGGAGTCTATCTCCCCCACCCTCCTCACCCCAGGGGACCCGGCAGAGAGGGGATTCCCTCCCCCCCCCACACGTCCCATGTTAAAGAGAAGAAACCAAGTGGTTACTTCTCTTTAAAAACGGAGTTGGGGGGGAATCCCCTTTTCTACTGGCTCCCCTGGGGTTCAGAGGGTGGGTGGGGGACCAAAGGAGTCTATCTGAGAGGGGATCCCCCCCCCACACCAAAAATCACAAAAACAAACAATCAAAAACATTCAAAAATACACAAAAACAAACAAAAATAACACCAAAAAGTAAACAACAACAAACATTTCCAAACACACCCAGCCCCCAGCCAAACACCACAAAATCCCACCACCACCACCACCACCACCCCAAATAAAGAAAAACAGCTAACTCACCACCACACGACCTCATACCACAACGACTGGAAAAGAAATGAATAAAGAAAGAGACTACTTGCTGGAAGAAGCTCCACCCAGAGGCCACGAGAGAAAACACAGTCAAAATACAAGATAACCCCTACCAGCAGCACTTGCTGACCACAATAACAAAAAAAATACAAAAAGACACAATAGCCCCACACAAAAGGCCCCAAGAGTTTTTCGAAAAAGTATATCATCCTTTATTCTTTTTTTTCATCCACAAAACCAAAACACCAAACAAAACTCATCACAGTTTAAAACAGGCCATCAAATTTTTTTTGTATAAATAAATATTTTAAAAATTTCAAATATTGATTAACCTCTTCTTTACAAACATCAACAACAACAACAACAACAACTTTCCAACACCATTTAAAACAGCCCGGCAACGCCGGGCAACCTTTGCTAGTACTTTATACAACTTGGGTCCAGGCAATCTTTTAAAAAGCACATAAAAGCCTGCTTGGGCATTTTGATCAATGAGTCCCTTATCTCATTCCCACCATCTTCAGAGACTGCTGCAAGAGAGGATCTGCCTTGTTGCCTCTCCCAGGCTTTGAGGTTCTCTGTTCTGGAAGGTTAGGCTAGCCCATTCTCTGATGCTGGCCTTGTTTTCCTTTTAAGGTAAAGTTAGTAATTAGTTTCTAGGGAAAATTCAAAGTGCCAGGTTCCAGATGAAGCTTTGAAGATCATGTGAAAGTTGAGGTGTTGGGGATCTCAGATGTTCATTGGGTGACATGAAGAACTATGGTCTTCAAAGTCTTCCACTATTATAAGATTGTTTGGAGTAGGGAGATAAGCCCTAGAGACAGTAGGATGAATTCAATGTTAGTGTTACTTAAAAAAGACCAAATGAACTTAGAATTCCTGTGACTTTCTGTGGATTGTTCTACTAGTCTTCAAGGTCCACAACTTCCTTCCTTACTTTTGTCATCGTGGCAAATGTAGATTGTTAATCACACCTGTATGTTCAGGCAATGTCCTGCTTTCAGCAAGAGCATCATAATATCAAATATGAAAGTGGATTAATTGGAAAATCAACTATAGGTCTGTGTGAGGTTATTGTGTTATACATTTCTGTCTTGTTTTATAGAACATGTAAAAGAACACCACAGTATGTTTAAAATGGTTTCTGTCAAGGCATTTACAATCCATCAACAATTATCCTGATATTTAACAACCATCATACATTTAATCACAGAACTGTTCTTCCTTTAACTTCCCCATAACAAATGATAGAGTCTGCAAGCCAAATAAGGTGTTGCAAAGTTACATCTTGGAAGAATTTCACCATACTTTTCAAGGTAACAAATGCAGGTAAACGACCAAAAGAAAAATAATTTATTTTTAATCTGATAACTCAAAGGATTAAGCATACATTCAAAAGGAGTAGATATTTTTATTATGAAAATATAGAAAGTTCACCATATCCCTGTGAGCATAACATATTGTTATCTTATACTAAGTGTAGGATAGCTAAGAATAAACCAAAGCTATTTCAGCATACAGTCTTTCCAGACTCCCTTTCTTCCCCTCACGTAATGAAATAGACAATTTACACTGAAGAACCTTGGAAATAATTGTTTTAGTAAGAAATGGAATCGGATGCAGTTTTTCTGCTGACAGAACTGCTTCTGTCAGTGGATCTAAAAATAGGTGATCATGCCTCCATGTAGCACCTGCAAACTCTCAAAATTGCTTTAGAGGATTAAGGGACCCAATGAACCAGGTGAGGAGGGGCTAATAGGAGAAAAGAAAGGAAAAATCCTATTGCAACCTCATGCATTGATCCAATTTATTTTATTCCTTGTTAGTCTTCAAGAGTTTTGCAATACCACTAAACCAGCATATGTTTTCCATTTGGCCTAATAAAAATTAATCAAAGGGAATTATTTTATCCAAAGTGATCTGCAAATCAGGTTTCTGTATGCTCAGGCAAACAAATTACGGTAATTATGTATTGAAGGTGATATGGCAATCAGTTACAATGTTAGGACTCCTAGATTTTGATGCCATAACCTGGATATTAGGCAGCTCTGACTCTATCTGGTGAGTTTTAAAACTACATTTTGAACTGAACAGTCATGGTGAGAGTTGTATTTGGATTAATCAGGAAATAAGAAATAACAGTGAACAAGAAAATCCTAAGCAACCTCTTTGTTGTTTAGTTGCACACTCTAGTCCAGGATTTCTCAACCTTTTAAAGCCGGGAGTTGGGTCACACTTCCTCAGACAGCTTTGGGGACTGGATGGCTATTTTGTCCTTCCTCCACCACATGGCACTTCCTGGTGGTGGGGCCACATGAAATGGTGCCACAGGCTACATTTGGCCCACAGGCTGCAGGTGATCCCAACGCTTTGTGACCCCATGGTCACACCAGGTTTCTCTGTCATCTGCCATCCTTCGGAGTCTGCCCAGATCTATGCTCACTGCATTAGCAATGCCATCTAGCCATCTCCTCCTCTGCTGCCCCCTTTTGCCTTCAATCTTCCCCAGAATTAGGGCCTTCTCCAGTGAGTCCTCTCTTCTCATTTGGTGGCCAAAGTACCTGAGCTTCAGCGTTAGTAGCTGTCCTTCCAAGAAGCAGTCAGGGTTGATTTCCTTTAGGATTGACTGATCTGATCTCCTTGCAGAGCAGGGGATTCTCAAAAGTCTTCTCCAGCACCACAGTTCAAAGGCATCTATTCTTCTGTGCTCAGCCTTCCTTTGTGGTCCAGCTCTTGAAGCCATACATTACTGCTGGGAAGACCATTGCTTTAACTATGTGGACTTTTGTTGGCAGGGTGATGTCTCTACTTTTTATTATGCTGCCTAGGTTTTGCCATAGCTTGCCTCCCAAGAAGTAAGCATGTTTTTTATTTCATGATTACCACAACTCTAGCTTCTATTTGTAGTCAGTGTTTCCACAGAGAGGACTTCTACATGCAGTTTTGTATGCTGAAAAACCGGTGTTTCTCATCACATGGGGAGTCTTCATCTATAACAAATTGTCTCTTGTTGAGACTGCCCTTCATATGAAGACAGTTCAGGGAGAGCTAGAATTCTCTCCCTGCTCATGTAATTCAGATTAACCCTTTTCTGAGCACCTGAACAGGCCTTCTCTCTCTCATCTATATTGCCTCCCTAGGAATGTTCAAAATGTATCTCTAAAATCTGGATTTATGCTACATTTGTACTGAAGTAAATCCCCAACCCTACATTTCCATTTATACTATTTTGAGAATGAGTCACCTCTCAATTCTCTTTCCTGAAACAACCAACTCTCATGCTGCCCCTTAGTAAAACTACTATTAAACCTGGAGAAAGCAAAGAGAGAAAAGGTAGAATTTATACATTATATCCTGGTAGAAGCTTAGTAATAAGAACCCTGCAAGCCATCTTACTTATATTCATGAGATGAGAATTTTAAAAATTAACTGAGCATTTAATTGATACGTAGTCACACAATTTACAATCTTCTGGTTTATGTCAACAGTTGTATTTAAACTTCTAATTTGGAGTGAAAGATGTAAACTCTGCTGTGAACAAATAGCCAAAAACATTCATAAATTATCACAGGACATACAAACATAAAGAGGAAAATATTCTTTCACAGGAAGGCTGATTTCTAATACCAAAGAAGTATTGTATTCTAAAAGAAAAGAGCTACCTTATTATTCACAAATTGCACTCGATATATAAATGCCGCAATCCTGAAATTCCTTCAGAACTAATGTAATCCATGAGACCAGTATTCATGATGATTACTGTTTTCAATTTCTTCTGTAGTTGTATGCTTCATGTTTTTCCCCTTAAGTACGAAAGTCATTAATGACACTTCCCTTTTTGTGGAATATACCTCAACTAGCAGTTTCTACAAAATGTTAATTGCATCAGTTTCTGAGAATTTCAGTACCATCCTGAATTTGAATGCACACAAAAAGAAGCAAGCCAAGAATTATAGTAGGACAGTGAAGTTCTTATGGATATGTTTAGAAAGGACTTTTCCCTGTTTGTTTCCAGACTTCCTTCGCTCCTTTAATGGTCTCTCTTTTCACACATTTCCAGTAACCATGGACTCCTTGCTGTTGAGGCACCTGTTAAAATTATCAAGTTGGTGTTAGTTACCCAGCTGACTATATTAGATGAAAAAATACAATGAGTGTCCCTCTATCTGGCTGTCTCAAACTAATAATCCTCACCCAGTTTTCTCTGCAAAGACCATTCCAGATAATCATTATAATACTGCGTCTGAAGTTAGTTATTTTTTGTTTTTTTCTCATTTTATTTTTCTTTTATTTATTTATTTATTTATTTATTTATCATTCACATTTGTAACTGCCGCCCACTCAGGCAGAACCCGACTCAGGGCGGCATTACAGCAGCTCAAGAAAATACATAAAAACATTATAAAAACCTTATAAAACCCACCCAATAAAAAACCCACCCAATAAGAAAAAACCGACATCCACCCCCATTTAAAACCCATATCCCACTAACCCGTCCCACCTACCACACAGAGGGAAAGAAAGAGAGTCTTATAAAAGCCAGCCGGCGGGGGCCATAGTCCCGTTCGGGCCCCACACCTGCCCTGCCAGCCAGGTCTTTACTCCTTTCCTGAAGGGCAGCAATTCACTTTGAAGTCTTAGATCTGTTGGTAGGAGGTTCCAGAGAGTTGGTGCGGACACGGAGAAGGCCCTCCTTCGGGTGCCAGTCAAATGTGCACCCCTCGTTGATGGCACCACCAGAGAGCCTCTCCGGTCCGCTCTGGTTGGACGGGCAGTCACTCTTGGGACGATGCGGTCTCTAAGGTATCCTGGCCCCCTGCCATATAGGGCTTTAAAGGTCAAAACCAGCACCTTAAATTGCACCCGGAGACAAACTGGTAACCAGTGCAGCTCCCGAAGCAGCGGTGAGGCATGGGCATATCGCCCACACCCCATCACCACCCGGGCCGCTGCATTCTGGACCAGCTGCAGCCTCCGAATGGTCGTCAAGGGCAGCCCCATGTAGAGCGCATTACAATAATCTAGTCGGGAAGTAACCAGAGCATGAGTGACCATAAGCAAGGAGCCCCGGTCCAGGAGCGTGCGCAGTTGGCGAATCACCCGAAGTTGGGCAAAAGCCCCCCTGGCCACGGCTGCCACTTGTTCTTCCAGCAGGAGCCGTGAGTCCAGGAGGACCCCCAAGTTGCGCACTGGGTCTGTCTGGGGCAAAACAGCCCCATCCAGTACCAAAGATGGTAACTCCTTGGATAACATGGGGCCCCTTATCCACAGCCACTCTGTCTTGCTGGGATTCAGCCGAAGCCCATTGGCCCCCATCCAGACCCCAATGGCCTCCAGGCATCCGGATAGGATTTCAACAGCATCACTGGGGTCCCCACGGGCCGAGATGTACAATTGAGTATCATCTGCGTACTGATGGTACCGCACCCCGTGGGAACGAATGATCTCACCCAGCGGCTTCATGTAGATGTTAAATAAGAGAGGAGAGAGCACAGATCCCTGAGGCACCCCATATTTGAGAAGCCTAGGGCTGGACCTCTCACTCTCTAACCACACCGACTGGGTACGGCCCTCCAGAAATGAGGAAAACCAGGACAACACAGTGCCCTGGATCCCCAGTCCTTCGAGCCGTTCCAGCAGGATACCGTGGTCGACGGTATCGAAGGCCGCTGAGAGGTCAAGAAGACCTCTCAGTGACTATAGTGTGTGTATTCAATGAACATGCTATATTAAAAAAATGGTGTGGATATTCAATGGAGATGGAGGTCAGGTAAGACGATACCTTGGTTGACATGAAAAGAAGATACAGTAATACCTCATACAAAGTCCGCTTCGTACAACATCAAATTCATACAACATCACCTAATTCCTTGAAAAAAGGAATTGTATGAGGCATTAGGGTTTGTAAGAGGCATTTGGTTCCTTGTATGAGGCATTGGTGTTTTTCCCCAGGTTGGTTTGTCCCCTAAAATCAGGGTGGTTTGACATGTTTTTGTAATGTATTTAGCCGGGTCATGCTTTGAGGGCAGAACAGACATTTTGCCCTGCCTGCATGATAGGGGTAGCTATTATGTCCCAACAGCTTCAAAGGGGTGTCCATTTTGTTTCTTGAATGCCTTTGGAGGGGTGGGGGCACATGAAATGGTTTCTCAGGCTGGATCCAGCCCACAGGCCTTATGTTGGGAACCCCTGAACTAAGCTATCTAGCCAGCTAACATACATATATTTGTAGCAAACATTTCATTAAGTTAAAAAACTCTAATACAAAATGTTCGTTTAAAGCAGGGGTGTCCAAACATTTTGGGCCGTGGGCCGGTCACATGGTTCCTCCCACCCAGAAGCGGAAGTAAAACATGCATGCGTGTGTGCAGAACGCACCCGCACATATGCGGAATGCTGCCATAATGCAGCCGCAGGTCATTTATGGCAGCGTTCTGTGCACATGCATGTGTGTTTTACTTCTGCTTCCAGGAGCAGCAAGGGCCAGATGGAATGGCATTATGGGCCGGATCCAGCCCATAGGCCATAGTTTGGGCAACCCTGATTTAAAGTTTGAATTGAAAATTCTATGTTTTTCATTTATAATTCCTCCACATTCACATTTCATGATTAACTACTTCCATATGATTATGCTCAATGAGAACTACTAAACATTTACCGTTACCCTTAAGCCTCGATGCATCCTGTTCTTTACAACTCCAAGGAACTCTGCGTGGCTGAGGCAACGGTCTCCATCTAAATCAAAGATCTTGAAGATGGTGTCCATAACATTTTCTGAGAGTTCCTGTCCTGTAACCACTTTCACAGCTCTCTGGAACTCAGCTAAAAAAGCACAACATATCACATATGATTGCATCAAAAGGATGGGGTGTAAATAAAAATAAACAAATTACCATTATGAAGGAAAACAAGTGGGTCAATTTAGAGCAGCGGTTGGGTCCCCAGATGTTCCTGGATTACAGCTTCTAGAAATTTTGACCAGCACAGCTAATGGTGAAGGCTTCTGGAAGTATTAATCCTCCAAGAACATCTGGTCACCCAAGGTTGGGAACCATCAGTTTGGAGTATTAAAGTAGAGATTACAATAAAAATGTTTTATAATAAATTTCAAAAATAAATCACTAGCACAGTTATGAGCTATGTGATCTAATCAAGATACAAATCAATGGCAATTACTGAAGATATAGTAGAATCTGAACAGTATATGAATTTTTTGAAGAGCTATTACTGCTTTGTATGGAAAAAGAAAGGGATTGCTTTTCAAGTATTTTACAATGTAGTACTTCATCCAGAGCTCAGTAAAGTTACTTTTTGGACTGTATTCTATGAAGCGTCGTGACCACTGTCCCTGTTGCCTGAGAGATTCTGGGAATGTAGCCCAATATAGCAACTCTCTCAAGCTGTTTCATCTGAACTCTCATGTTTATTATGCTTTTAAAGCAGGGGTTCTTAACCTTTTCATGCTGCGGACCAGACCATGCCCTCTCAGGCAGCTGAGCGGGCCAGACTGGTGGTTCCCCCCACCGTAAATGCTGCTGTAAAATGCACCCGTGGCTATCATAAATGTGTTTATAACAGCTGCAGATGCATTTATGATAGGCATGGGCGCATTTATAGCTGTCATAAATGTGTCCGCTTCCGGCTACAGTGTGGGCCACATGAAATGGTGTTGCGAGTTGGGTTTGGCTCACGAGCCGTAGGTTGAGAACCCCAGATGGCTGTTACTTCTTGAGTGCACTTGTACTGAAAAGGGTTTATGAACATGATGTTAAACTTCATTTCTCTCATTTCCCCTCATGTTGCTTTTATCCTACAGACACAAACACCACTTCTAAAGACAAAGTTTATAATAAAAGCTATGATTCTATACCAATTTAATTAAAATGAATATTTGTCGATATCAATTGAGCATAGCAAGTGGGGAAAGAAAAAAAAGACAAAAGTTACATTTAGTGTAAAATGCAATTTTGATTATACAGACCAAACTCAGATGCGGTTTATGTGTGTATAACTGGGGTTCTCAACATACGGCCCACGGGGCCATTTCATGTGGCCCACCACTGTAAGCAGTGGAAGCACTGGAAACAGCCAGAAACACGGCCACAGCTGTCATTTTTACGCATTTATGGCTGTCATAAACGCATTTACAACAGCCATGGATGCATTTTATGGAAGTGTTTATGGCGGGAAGTACCACCAGTCTGGCCCACTCAACTGTATGAGGGAGTGTGACCTGGCCCATGGTTTAAAAGGTTGAGAACTCCTGGTATATAATCAGAAAAATACATATGGTAGAATAGCCTTACGGTGGCTAAAGAGAGCCAAGAGGCAACAGTGGAGAAAGAAGGTCGGTACAAGCCTTTCAATTCTTATGCCTTTCTTCCAATGGCCAAGAAAAGTAGAAGCAAATTTCTTTTGTATGGTATTTGCAATGCAGAGGACTTCTAGGGACTGTTGCACACCTCTAGCAGTGTCTAATACCTGACTTTTTATTACTACATTCATTTACTTATGTATCTATTTACTGCATTTTTATATTACCTATCTAGTCAATATAACACTCTGGATGATTTACAACCAAAGAAAATATAAGCAACAGGGAATCATATTAACCTAGTAGGCAAAGAGGAAATGCACAGTCTCCCCTTACCAAGAGAACCTATATACCTCTTTGTAAGAGAAAGGCATGCTTTTGTTCTCTTTATGAAAAATGCAATATGAAAGAAATCTAAACATGTGCTGGAGCTCAAATCTTTCCCCTTATTTTTGGGCCAAATTTATTCAATAGCTTTTTGCTGTTAACAGTTAATGAATTAAATATATTTACTTCTTGTCTTGAGGACTAGGAAAAAAAGCCTCAGGTGGCTATGTTTCACTTGCTTAAACAGGCTAGGATCTGCTGTAGTACCTGCCTGACAATACAGCCACAGCAAAGGGTACCAACAAACCTCTCAGTTTCCATCCTGCTTGCCATGACTCTGGTGATCTACAGCAGGGATGCCCAAACTTTTCAGGCTGTGGGCTGGTCACATGGTTCCTCCCACCAGAAGTGGAAATAAAATACGGCTTGCAATCTGTTTTGCAACAGATATGTTTTGCAACAGGAGGAGATAGATTTTTGGCTGCCATTTTCTCTGGTTATAGCAGGGGTGCCCAAACTATGGCCCACGGGCCATAGTTTTGGCACCCTGATCTACAGCATTTCGATACAGTGAAGCGTTGAAAGGTTTTGTCACAAAATCTTTTCATATACACTAGATGATGTGCATGTCATATTTTTCCCTCTGGAAATTCAGAGCTATGAAATTATGCAGTTCTTACCTCGTTTAACAGGGCGATTGGCTACGGTAAACATTTTCAAGGCAATTGAAAAATCTTCTAAGCGGTTTGTAAACTGGCAGAAAGCTTTGAATTCCTCCAAAGTTATATTCTGAAATATAAACGGATTCAGTTAAAATTCTGGGGAAGGAGCAAAAGATTTTAACACAAGAATTTTCTTCAGGGATTTATCAGATTATTATGAAGTTAATATAAAATAAATTATTATTATTATTATTATTATTATTATTATTATTATTATTATTATTATTATTATTATTATTATTATTATTATTATTATTATTATTATTATTATTATTATTTATTAAATTTATATACCGCAGTTCTAATTATGTATTAGCATTTCCTGTAATCTTTACTATATGAACTGAAGGTTTTTTTTTTAAAAAAAAACATCAGTTTTACAATAGTTGAGCACAGGGGTGGGGAACCAGTGGCCTTGAGGGGAGCTTCGGATTCTGGGAATTGAAGTCCAAATACACCTTGGAGGCCCAAGGTTGAGAAACCCTGGCCTAGGGGAAAGAGGCTAGTCCTCCAGGTGCTAGTCCTCCATCTTATTTTATTTTATTTGTCATATGGTACTGTATTGTACTGTTTTAATTAGTGTTTCTGTAGTTGTTTTAAATTCATGTAGAATGACTTATTTTGAGTTGATATAGCAACCGAGAAATTTCATTGTTCCCACAAGGGGACAATGACAATAAAGATTTATTCTATTGTATTCTATTCTAACTTCAATTCCCAGAAGCCCAGGCTCCCCTCAAGGTCATTGTTTCCCCATCCTCTCAAGACTTCCTTAAGTGACAGTTTAGGAAAGTTTTTCATGTTTAAATACTGTATACTAACCTCTCCTGCTTGAATTCTCTCTTTCACATTTTGCCAGTAAATGTCATTATTTTCCTCCTCAGTGAAATGTAGCAGCCACTTTACAAAATCATCTTTTCTCATGCAGGTCAGACCTTTGGAAAACTGGATGAATTCCATTTCTTGTACTTCTGTTTGTAAATTCTGCATAAATCTAAAAAATAAGAAAGATGGTAACACTCAGTTATGTAAATTAAAAATATCTATTATTTCATAGTAAAAATATAGATCTTATTCATATATTGCACATTTATACTGATATCAAAATGTAATTAAACAAAACCGTCATTTATTTATATATTTTTTCATTTAGAAATGAAGACAGAAAATAGTTGTTCAGTTTCAGGTATCAAGAGAAGCAATTTTCATCAGAGAATATTTGGAAATGTCGCTTTTTGGAAAACAATGCCCGTAATCCTTCAGCCAGTATGGTTTGGGATTGAGGGAATTTTTCCCAGGTCTGTTTCATAAACATTACAGATCACTTCAGGTAATGTAACTTGATCTGACAGTTCTATTTGTTAGAAACACAGGCAATCCATTTGTGATACTCTTCATTAAATATTAAATGTTTCTCTCATACTAATGTAATCAAGGACAAAAAAAGAATTAAAGGAATAGCCACTTTTTTAAATACAGTTGATGGGAGGACTGCTGATCCAGGGCAGCATACTGACTTCTATTTTATTTAACATTTATACCAGAGATTGGCAACCCCTACGGCCCACGGTGCCAAATTATCTGGCCCGCCACTTTTGCTCCTGTCACTGCCATCACCTTACGTGGTGGAAATAGCCGTACGCGTCTGTTGTAAACACATTTACGACAGCCGTAGATGTGTTTTACGGCAGCATTTACAGCAGGGGACTACCTGCCTGACCTCATCAACTGTCAGAGGGAGCGTGACCTGGCTCCTGACTTTAAAAGGTTGCCGACCCCTCATCTATACCAACAATCAACCACTTACCCAATGCATTAAAAGCTTTTTGTCAATAATCATGCATTTGATGCTCAGTCAGTTTTGATATGGTAAAAAAAAGAAAGCTCCAATACCTTGGGCATATCATGAGGAACAACATAAAATATAGAATACAGTACTCCAACTTGCTAAGCAAGGGAAGATCCCTGGGAAGAGAGGGCCTAGAGATAGATAGTCTTCATGGCTAAAGAACCTTAGGGGTTGGTTTGAAATGTCCTTGGAAGAACTGTTCCGAGGAGATAGAAACGGGAAGACTATTGCCATAATGTCAGCCAATATCCGGAACGGATAATGTTTCCTTTGCTTGGAAGCCATTCGTATCTGACTCTAGGGTTCAGTGCTCATCTCTGTTTCAAAGCTGAAGAGCCAGCGCTGTCTGCTTCTCCAGACATTTCCGTGGTCATGTGGCAGGCATGACTAGACACCGGAGCACACTGAATGCTGTTTCCTTCCCACCAAAGTGGTCTCTATTTATCTACTTGCAATTTCTTGCTTTTGAACTGCTAGGTTGGCAGGAGCTGGGACAAAGACAGGAGCTCATTCCGTCCTGCAGTACTCGGGAATCAAACTGCTGACCTTCCGCCTCCCAGTCAGTGTATCCAGAACGGATACTGCACTTCAAAAAAGAACATTTCTGAAATGATACGTTGGAGGAATTTGGTGCTTAGTATGAGAGAGACAAATTTAAACCCAAACTTAATAAGACTCAATTATGTGACTTTTACTTAATAAACAAGCAGGAATCTCTATAGTGGCATTCAAATAGATAATTATTTTTTCTTTAAACACCTCATTGTTATTTTGGATTGCAGACTTACTTATAAGGAACACTACCAAAATACAAGGCAAGTGGAAGCACAGAACCAAAAAGCTAAGAACTATAGCCTTTGCCCTATGATACTCTGCAAATGAATACACCAGTCCAGCATAGTATGGTACAGATGGAGCAAAACAGGTAGACATAGCACTCTATGAAAACTGCAGAATCATTACGAAATACCTAAAGCCAGTGATATACGAAGAGAGATAACAGCTAACAGTGAAAGAATCAAAGCAGCTACATTCCATTTTTGGTTACCACCTGCCCTTCCCAGATTAAAATCAGTAAAAGGCTTTTTAAAAAACATCTGTGAACCTTAAAGGGAACAGCAGAGAACATGAGAAAGAAATTGTGGAACAAAAGAACTCTTAAACTGGATAGAACTTAGAAAAGTGTAGCTTTCAGCCACATACAGAACTGGGTTACTTGGAAGTCACTTAATAGGCTATGCATGGCAGAAACAAAGTAAATGTAAGAAAAGGCATTATTATTATTTTTGCACTGATGCAACTCTCTGTGAACACAAAGAACAGGAAACGTAATATGTCAGTTTATTCTGTACCCTCCAACATATACTATGAAAGATATATCCCAAATGTCCTTGATGTCGCCTGTTATTGGGTGAAACTTGTTTGATCTACTTATTTAAGCTTTATAATATACAGTATTGCATTCTATTTGTATTATGCTGCTTCTGATACAATTTTTTTTTAAAAAAGCAAGAAAAAACTAAATTAAGTTATGATTCTTTTAGGCGGCAATCACATACATCCTCATCTGGGATTCTGTGAATATATGCCAATGAGTAAATACATTTGGATCAGTGTTAATAATGGGGTACACAGAAAGAGCCTCCTCGAAGATTGTGGCGTTTTTGAATCACAACCAGGAGTACCCTGGGCAATGGCAACTTTGTGTTGGATAATCTTTCTCACACTAGGAGAAAGGAAGTGCAGAATGAATTCGCCAAAGGTGGCTTCATTTTGACAGTTTAATGTCTGACCTAGACACGGAAGAAGTGTTAATAATGCAGTTTTAACACTGTCTACTGTTGTTTTTTACACAGTCTACCACTAGGGCGCTCTCTAATTCCACCTGCCACATTGTCCTCCAAGGCATTGGCACAAAAAATTATTGGTGCTACATATATGTGAAACTGATGCCTAGATCAAGGTTTTTTTATTCTGCATTTTATGTTGATATATTCTCACATTATACTTTCATATTGTAATATGCAAGAGGTATAAAAATGATGTCAATCAGGAATGTTACAAAAGAAATAACTTGTGAAAACACATCCATTTCAGAAAACTCTTTTATGTATTCTGTTCTATATTGCTATCTAGGGGAGGGAGGAGAATGGGAAACTCTGTCAGTTATAGTTTCTCACAGTTTCTTATCTTTCCAGTCATACTGTTAAACTGCTGTGTAACTTTCTAAATTGTTTTCAAGTCTCTGCACAGTTAATATGAATTTGTCTTCGACAAATTCTGCTTGATGTTTGATTTGCAATTTCCTTTATATCGGTGCTGCCTTTCTGCTAGATTTTTTATGCTATACTTCATTGTTTATATTAATCTATTTCCTGTTTTCTTCCATTTTAGTGTGAATCCCCAATTAAGTTTCTGCATTAAATAAATAAATAAGTAGCCTCTTTTAGGTTCAGGGGGCAGCCCCCTTTTCAGTCTTAGCACCCTTACAGGCATGTTTGATGAGGATGTGGAGAAGGACTTTTTTTAGTGGTTGTTCCCAGATTCTGGCATGCTGTCCCTTGGGAGACTAGGCGCACCCCCTCCCGACTATCTTTCCATCAGCTGGCCAAGGCCTTTCTGTTCAGACAAGGTTTCCCTAATTGAACTGGACAGCTGGAAAAGGCGTTTTAATGTGGTGGGTGGGTTATGAGATTGTTTTACTGCTTTGGTGTGTTGTTTTTTAAGTGTTATAACTGCTTTTAAAGTGGTGGCCTTTTAAATACTATTAAAACAATAGTATGCTTATTTTAAAAAATATTTAATATTTTAAGTTGCTGTGATTTTACTTTTACCTGTTAATCTGTGAGATACCTTGGGTCCCTACATAGGCAGCAGAGAAATGAAATAAATGTTCTGTTATTGTTATACTATAAGCTGACTTGCTAGATGGGAAGATATGTTTTAAAAATAAATCTAAATGTTCTAATTACTCTTTAACCAAATCTCTGTTGCAAAATCTTGTTAAAAATACACTGGTGGAAATAGCTACTTTAATAAGAAGATTTCCAGATCTGTGTTGGTAATACTAACAACAAAGATAAAATCTGCATAGAAATGCAGTATTTAAAAATAAGTATGCAGAGACTTTGGAAGAGAATGTTAGTAGCATTAGCAACATATGCAAGAATCTGAGTAAAGACTGAACATGTATAATAGAAAAGGAAATAGACATAGTTTGGTGTATGCAAACCAAGACACAGGACACAGCCTCGGGCTGGGTTAACTCAGGTTTATTGCATCGTGGACAGAGGGAACATGAGGTAATGGCGGATCGATAGCTCTTTATATACAGCAGTAATACATTTGAACGTGGTGCCATGGTAGCCCATTGGCTACTGTCTGCGTGACGTCATTGTAGGTCACGCCCTTCTTGTCCAGGTGTAGGTAGTGGCGGGAAAACTTCCCGCGCAGTTGCCTTTGATGAGTTCGGACCAAGAGAGCTTGGACGCTCGCTGCTGCCAGCTGGTGGTCATTAGCTCGCGTCCTATTACAGGGTTTATATGATACAGCTGAAGGTTACATTGTTGCTATAGGCAAGGTTACATTGGCTCAGATACATTGTAATCCATGTGTACAGTAAAACCATCAGAACACAACACCCCTCCCCCCTAGGACGAGACAAAGTCTCGAGCCCACACTTAACACACTCCCCCCCCTTAGGAGACAAAGTCTCTCAGCCAAGATGGCTTATTTCGAACACGCTGGGGTCTCGATGCGGGCTGCCTCTCCCCGGGTTTGCTACCTTCTCTTTGTCCCCTGGTCTCCTGTCCTGTAATATGAGAGGGAGACTCGTTAGTGACTTTCCGCGGCTCCGCGGCGTTGTTGGGAGGTGTGCTCTTTCTTAGGGAGGAACCGGGGGCACCGCTTTCTCGAACACGGTCAGTACCTTGTCCAACCTTTTCGCCAGTTCAGCCTCACTCCCCCCTGTTATCAACACGTCATCAAAATAAGGCAACACCCCCTCCAGGCCCTTTAGGAGGCGTTCCACGAGCGATTGAAAAAGACCGGGTGCCGAGTTCACGCCGAACTGTAACCGCGACACCTGGAACGCTCCCTTATGTGTAACTATTGTTTGTGCCGCGGCCGTGGCGGGGGTCACAGGAAGTTGCTGATAGGCTTGTGCCAAATCGAGTTTGGCGAAACACTTTCCCCCATTTAGCCTGGCCAAAAGGTGGCTGATCACTGGCACCGGGTATGCATTAGGGCGGATCGCCTTGTTAATCGTACACTTATAATCAGCGCAAATGCGCACCTCCCCGTTAGCCTTTAGAGCCGTTACAATTGGAGTTTCCCACTCCGCGGAATCAACAGGAATAAGAATCCCCTGGCCCACCAGTTTGTCCAGTTCCGCCTCTATCTTGTCCTTGAGTGCGAACGGCACCCTGCGTGGTTTGAGTCTTATCGGGCGGACCTCCGGGTCTATGTCGAAAGCTACAGGGGGTCCCTTGAACTTTCCGAGTCCTTTCTTAAAAACGGCGGGATGCGCATCGCAAACCGCTTGTATTGGGTCCCCCCCCACGGTATGCACCCCCCCTATGAACAAACCTAAGGGCTGAAACCACTGTGTCCCTAGGAGGCTACAGCTTCCCCCTTTTAGGACAACTAGGGGCAGTTCCGCAGAATGTCTCTTAAAATTGACCCGAAACTTCCCAACCCCCAACACCGGAATGCTGTTTCCCTGTACGTCCCGTAGTGTGGACCTCAACGCTTTAAGCTTTGGCCGCACGTGGGGGTCGATTTTCAGGAACTCTTTCTGGGGAATTATGGAATAGGAGGACCCCGAGTCAATTTCCATCTTAATAGGGGCCCCTTGTACTAATACCTCAACGAAGTAATGGGACTGTCCCGCGGACACGCTGAACACTGAGGCGTCGTCCTCGCTGCCGTCCGAGACGCGGCCCACGCCGTCCTGCTTCCTCGTGGTCTGGGCGCCATCTTTGGGCCTCGCTGGACGGTCCGGTCTGGCCGCGCGGTCTTGTGACTGCCTCCGGCCCTCTTTCCGCTTTCTGCACGCCTTGGCGATGTGCCCCCGACGGCCGCAGGTGTAACACTCGGCCTTCTTGAACGGGCATCTCGCGCGCTCGTGGGCCGCTCCGCAACCCTCGCAGCGTCGACCGCCCTTCCGGACCTTCTGGACCTCCTCGCCGTCGCTGCCTTCCGTAGACGACTTTGAGGCCCGTCGATTCGCGTGCACCGACTGTCCGGTCTTCCCGTGCACCGAATTTTCCGCCTTGCCGGCTCTAGGTCGCCACTCACGCCACTGATGCATCTCGTCCACTCCGGCATTCGTGGACTCTGCGGCTTCCGCGGCCTCTATGACCTCTGCCAGCGTGGGTGGCGGCTCCTTATTCATCAAGCTGCGCTGCACCTCCTTGTCTTTCAGGCCACACAACACGCCGTCCCTGAGGACCAACTCCAGGATGTCGCCCCATTTACAGGGGGCGGCGGCTATCCTCATGGCGGCCACGAATGCCTCAACCGACTCATCCGGCGCTTGGACTCGCCTCCAAAACGCGCTCCGAGCGGGAAACATTGCCCTCGAGGGACAGAACCGCTCTCGCAGCAGCTTCATGATGTCGCTCGCCTTAAAGTCGCTCACCTTCTTCGGAGCGATTATGCCCACCAGCGTCCGCTTGGTTTCCATCCCGAGCATTCTGGTGAGGATGGCCCTCTTCCTCTCCTCGTCGTCTTGTTTGACTCTGAGTTCCACCAGTGCCGCCTGGAAATCCATCTCAAGCAGCTCCCAGTCTTGCGGTTTGGTGATGTTGAACCCGCTCTGTGTCCTGGCTGTCCCGTGGGGATCCATTATCCCACCTTCGTCGCCAATTTGGTGTATGCAAACCAAGACACAGGACACAGCCTCGGGCTGGGTTAACTCAGGTTTATTGCATCGTGGACAGAGGGAACATGAGGTAATGGCGGATCGATAGCTCTTTATATACAGCAGTAATACATTTGAACGTGGTGCCATGGTAGCCCATTGGCTACTGTCTGCGTGACGTCATTGTAGGTCACGCCCTTCTTGTCCAGGTGTAGGTAGTGGCGGGAAAACTTCCCGCGCAGTTGCCTTTGATGAGTTCGGACCAAGAGAGCTTGGACGCTCGCTGCTGCCAGCTGGTGGTCATTAGCTCGCGTCCTATTACAGGGTTTATATGATACAGCTGAAGGTTACATTGTTGCTATAGGCAAGGTTACATTGGCTCAGATACATTGTAATCCATGTGTACAGTAAAACCATCAGAACACAACACATAGAAACTGTAAAATTAACAGACAACTACTTCTTAGATGATCAGAATATAGTATTCAAATCACAAGATTAGATGCATACAGTCATGGTTATGGGGTGGTTATGTGAAGTGGAGAATGCCATGACCATTGACAACTCAACAGAAGCAAACTTCATGGCAATAAATTTGAACCCCCATCGGGGATCTTCTATTATTACTGGTTGTAAATAGTCACACTGGTTTGTAAACTTATCTGTTTTGGTAAAATTATGAAAATTATTACCAAGTGAAGAAGAGCTGAATAACCAGAGCAGGAGTTCTCAACCTTTTTAAGATAGGGGCCGGGTCATGCTCCCTCAGACAGCTTTGGGGGCCGGATGGCGATTCTGCCCTTCCTCCACCACATGGCACTTCCTAGTGTGGCAGAGGCGGTGGGGTGGGGTCACATGAAATGGTGCCGTGGGCCGCACCCAGCCTGCAGGCTGCAGGCTGAGAATCCATGAACCAGAGGATTCCTCTTAGTTAATTCTAATAAGCATTTCACTGAACTCAGATCCTGATGAACTAGGACCTGCACGATTCCAGAAAAGGCTAGAATGGTATGTGGAGATCCAGCCAGCCAGCCAACATTCAACTTGCTGTCAGAATGCCACACTTTTAAAAAAAAAAAACCTCCAGTTTTGAGGACTAGCCAGATTAAGGTTAAATTAAGTAAAGCCTTTAAAAGCATGTCTATAGGTCTATCTTGTAATGTTTACTCAAGTAATCTTTTGAGTCATTGGCCAAGTTTTCTGAAGTATGTACAATCCTAATAATTTTGCTGCTCAGAGGGCATCTCTTGGAATCTCTTCTCTAACAACCACTATGCAGTGCTTCGTAATCTGATATGTGAGGGCTGTCTTTTTATTTTCTGAAATCCTAAAATAAAACACTTGGAGAATTTCAATCCGCCCATACAGGGTAGGTAGGCCAAATAGATCTTCCAATATCAAGATTCAAAGAAATAATAACATGGAGCTAGTAGGGCAGCCAGTACAGACCACTGGTATAGGAATGTAAGGTAAGGGTAAAAGTTGCTCTTGATCAAAAATCAGTCGTATCCGACTCTGGGGTTCAGTGCTCATATCTGTTTATAGATAAAGAGCCAATGCTGTCTGCGTCTGCAGATGTTTCTGTGGACATGTGGCAGGCATGACTAAACACCAGAGTGCATGGAACGTACAATTTAAAAACTGGCAAGGGAAGAGAAAAATACCACACAGTGTGGTAAATTCTTACACAGGAGTAACTTGCTATGTGGCAAGTGAAGACAATCTCTTATTAAATCCATAAGATTGGTGGCCTGTCAAATATTTCCTGTTCTCAGATCCACCCAACCTCCAGCAACTTGCTGTTGCATTGTGTTTCCTTACTGTTCCTGATACCCTGCCATATGGCACAAGTGCTAGCACACCTTGCTTTTACGTTCATTACACTTCATTGGGTCACTTGGGCTGCAGTGGCTCAGTGGTTAAGAAGCTTGCCTCATTAGCTGGAAGGATGGCAAGTTGGCAGTTCGAGACCCAGGTACTGCATGGCGGATTGAGCGCCTATCTCTGTCCCAGCTCCTGCCAACCTAGCAGATCGAAAGCAAGAAACTGCAAGTAGATAAACAGGGATAATTTCGGTGGGAAAAGATCTTGGGGAAACGAAAGGAGCCTCATTCGGGCTCCCCTGAGCAGAGTTTCTCCAGCAAAAATCCTTTCAACCCAGAATAATTTCGGACACAAAATTATTATTGGGCCACTGCGCATGCCCAACAAGTACACACACTCAGAATAATTCCAATCTGTTTATGTCATCAGTAGGACACATTCCATCAGGTAGAGAGCAAGGCAGGGCACAGAAGAGGAACATTCTACCTCAGACCTTTATATGGTTGCAATCAGCTCTCAAGGATTCTTCCTTTGCTGTGTCTAGGCCAGATGTGAAACTGCCAAAATAAAGCCACCTTTGGGGAGCTCATTTTGTAGTTCCTTTCACATGAACTAGTGTGAGAAAGATTAGCTGGCACAGGGTGGCCATTTTCCGGCGTAACCCGATTGTAGTTCAAAAATACCATAAAGCCTTCAAGACTGTGGGCATCTTAGATGAATGGCCATTTTTCTCAAGTCAAAAGTTACAGTCTTCTATAGCCTTGGGAGCTAAACTAGACTGTAACAATTCACTTGAGAAAAATGGCGATTCATCTAAGATAGCCACAGCCAATAGTGATAATCTTAAAAAACATGCTGCACGTACATAGGCACAATCAACTTGTTCACTGAGCACCAGTGGTATGCAGTGATAGGGCTAAGGCTTTGATCTCCGTTACTTGTGAGCAGTTACAGCAGCATCAGAAAAAAAGTTTGTCTTCTCTCTGTTATTGCTGGAATGGACCAATGTAGGTCCAAAAGAATGCTTTAGTGTTGCTGTGAGGATCTCTCTTCCCTACAATCAATTTCTTAAAGGTACTTGCCAGCATTTCCATCTTATACAAGAAGGATTGTAAAGACAACAGTGGGTACAAAAAGTTATTAATGTTGCTGTGATTATGCCCTTCCCTTGCAGTGAATGCTCATGGATCCTGAAATTATTTGCCCAAGTTTCTCTTCTCTATTCATTGGGGGTGGCTGATATAGAGAATACAGTAAAACCTCAAGTTACGAACGGCTCAACCTACAAAAAACTCGCGATACGAAAGGAAATCTTGGGGGAAAAATTGCTTCGAGATATGAATTTTTTGGGGTCTTCCAATGCTTCCCATAGTGGTGGGAGATTTTTTCGTCGTGTTTTGGCACCGCCAGAAGCTTTCCCTGCAACCAGGAAGTGCTGAAAATTCCCCTGTCTCCTCAACAGCTGATAGTCGGGTGCTGAGCCAGCAATTACCAGAGCTGGCCACTAGAGGGCATTGTTGCAAATGTGTCGAATATGCATTTAAAACCAAAATAATAAGTTCGAAAGCTCAGAAGAAAGCCAAATACACATTTTTATCTGTTCAAATCTCTTTATAAAGTGGCCAAAATGCAGTGAAAAATTCCAAAGTGCACTTTCATTTTGAACAGAAAAAAATATGTCGTATTTTTTGCTTGCTTTTTTCTGAGCTCTGGAATGGATTTTTTTGCTTTTAAATGCATTCCTATGGGAAACCACATTTCAAGATACGGATTTTTCAAGATACGAAAAACCTTGAATAATGAATTAATTTTGTATCTCGAGGTTTTACTGTAATATGAGTTTAGAAAGAGAATGGTACTGTGTTGTTCTGGTATTGGTCAGCCATCTTCTTTAGAAACCTTAGATTTCCCTCTACATGCAATGAGTTGCTACTATAACTGCAATATGAGTACAAAGGACTGCTTCAAGCTCTGCTTACATGTGTTGTGGAGATTAGACCCAAAATCTTCTTTGCAGTAATTATCTCTGTCAAGTGTCTTGCTTTCTGCATTTGTAGGAAATTGATTTCATCTTCAACTTTTTTGGTTTTATTTTTTATCATAGTGCACGAGGACTTGGCAAGCAAAAGGTGGCAAAAACACTAAGTTTAATTTACTCATTGGCTCCACCTTCCAGTACTGCCTTGCTCTTTCCCCACCAACTCCAACTGGCAATAGCCACCAGTGTGTCATACTTTAAATTGGCCTTTGCAAAAAAAATTGCACCAGCCTTAGGTTACTGGTACTTGTTGCAAACAACAAATCAGCCTGAGAAGTGGAAGACTAAATAATAAAGGCAATGTTTTACTTTGGAATAGCATCATTAAGTCTTATGAATGAATCTCTCCTCCTACCCTCCATTCTAAGGAATGTAAATTACACAGGTAACTATATCTAAAGCTTGTATGACAGGTTCTAAAGCAGCCTAATCAAATGTAATCACCCCTGCTTTCTCTAGCTACTCCACTGATCAATGGAAAGCCTTTCTAACAAGAACTTGGAAAATGATAAAAGCATTTACCATCATTTTCCCCTGCCTTGACAATGATCTAGGTCTGCACAGCTCATCAGTCATCTCTTGTAAAAACATACTGGCACTTTGATCAAAAAGCCAACAATGTCTTTCCATGTGAGGTAAAAATGTTGTGAAAAGCCATCAGTTGAAATCACATTTTCTCTGAACAACAGCAACTCAGACATGATGTGCTTGAGTTACAGGCAAATAAAATAATGTGAAAATTGATATCTCGAGAGCTTTTATTTTTATTTTTAAAAAGAGACACTGATCCTTTCATTCACCTTTCTGAGCACTAAAACAAACTTTACTGTCATGTCACAATGCAGATGGAGTGGGTATATACGGGTAGTGATAAGGAGGCACATTCCAAGTGCATGAAAAGTAAATGCCATTGTTGAAAAATTACCTGTATTAAATACTACACTTATCCCAACAGCTCTAAGAGAGATGTGGGAGTCCCATTTTGATTACAAGCTTCAGTCTGTGCGGTAGGCAAAAGGTCCTTAACCTACATTTGCTGGATGTAGTAGGTACACAGTATTATCACTGCTATGCCTCTTTGGGTCAATGCAGGATTTTATCTAATTACCCGAGAGATTCCAGTTCACACTATGAATGCAAACAATCTTTTATGGCTGCACTCTGGCCTTTGTCTTGTTAAGAGGCCCTACTGTATCCAGGGGAAAAGGAGAAATGGGAGTGTTAAATTTATTTTCAGTTCTGCTAGGAACTTCGAAGACTTCTTTCCTTGAAGGCTGGGGTGCACCTAAACCTATGGAACAAAACTGTTTCTATATTGTAACCTTAGATTCTTGTTTTTGGTGGAGCACAGATAAATTGCAGAGAGTCATTTTGATTTTTTAGGAAAAAAGGCCAGACATAACTAAAGGGTAATACAATTACTGTGGGACTACGGTGTCTTAGGGATTAAGATGCTGAACTTGACAACTGGAAGATGAATAGGTCAGCAGTTCAAGACCTAAGTGCTGCACCATGTCTCTGTCCCCGCTCCTGCCAACCTAGAAGTTTGAAAGCAAGAAATTGCAAGGAGATAAACAGTTTGGTGGGAAAGTCAACTCCGGTGTCTAGTCATGCCTGCCACATGTCCATGGAAACATCTGCAAATGTACACAGCACTGGCTCTTTGGCTCTAAACAGAGATGAGCACCAAACCTTACAGTCGGATATGACTGGCTTTGGAGCAAAGGTGACTAATAACATTATTAGGACCAAACAAAAATCACAAAATAATGAGCAATAACTTTTCAGAACTTTCTGGGCACAGGGAACTTTCTCCCAAAGTCACCTGGGGTGACTCTACAAGACATGTGATTCTCATACTGTATTATGCATTCTGTAGAGCAGGGATTCCCAACCTTTTCAAGCCGGGGGCTGGGTCATGCTCTCTCAGTCAGCTTCAAGGGCCGGACGGCCATTTTGCCCTGCCTGCATGATGGGTGGTGGCGGCCATTTTGTCCCAACAGCTTCAAAGGTGTGGCCATTTTGTTTCTTGAATGCCCTTGGAGGGGTGGATGGCCCACATGAAATGGTGCCGGGGGCCATATCTGGCCCACAGGCCTTAGGTTGGGAACCCCTGCTGTAGTGCAAAGCAACATATTATAGATCCCTCCAGAAGCAACTGGAGGTTTGATTTTATCTCTTGCTGTGAAACAACTGTACTGCAGTGGACATCAACTACAAAGGGACCATTGTTCTTTTTATACTTGAAACTGTTTTCTTCTTGGGTTGAAAGGCTCCAGTAGTCAAAAGGTACACACTCACACACACACGGTGGACATTAGGGCTCTGCTCACACAATTTTATTTAAGACCAGGGTCTAATGTCAAAAATGGACTGGATGAAGATAAACAAACTGAAGCTTAATCCAAGCAAGGTAAAGGTTCTCTCAGTTAAAAGGCAAATCAGGGAACATGGATCCAGCCTATTCTATTTGGGATTACCCTTTCCATGAAAACCCAGGTTCATAGCATGGACATGATGTTGGGGTCTTCCCTGATCATGCACATCTGGATCTTTGTGGTAACCAAGAGCACATATCTCCATGCTTTTCAGTTAAACAATGAACTGTCAGAATTAGCAGAAGTGGGAGGTCAGAAAGAGACTGGAATTGTGGACACAAAACCAGGAATTTCTTTAATGAAGGCAATCCAAGGGAAACCCTGTCTCATCAAAGGGATTTGGGGGGCACCTGTTGTTCAAGTGAATTTTATTGTTTCTCTAAACCTTGAATAATCTGACCCAGTGGTGATGGAATGAGATGAGGATATGATAGGTCCAAAAACTAGGATAATGATCAATTCAGATTTTTCTGAGGAACTACAAGAAAAATTGATCATTTAGATAGGAACTAGAAAAGGGGTGCCCAAACTACAGCCCATGTGCCAAATCTGGCCCATGGTGCCAATCATCCGCTTGCAGGCCAGATTGCTGCCATTGCTGGAAGTGCTCCACCACTGCTGCATGTGCAGAAATTGTGCAAAAAATGCACCAAAATGCTGCAAAAATGCAGCAGAAAAAAACCAAAAACGTTGCAGAAATGGGCTGCCCAGGCTCCCACTGCCATGGGAAAGGGTGGAGGTGGCAAATACGCCCCAAAATGTAGTGAATTCACACACTGCCACCACTACTGTGAGGAACCAAGTGACCGGCCCGCTCAGTTGTCTGAGGGGGTGTGGTCAGGCCTCTGGCGGAAAAAGTTTGGGCACCCCTGAACTAGAATTGTGTAGGCCCCCAAACAGGCCTAGTTGTCAAGCTCTGAAGAGGCAAAAAATAAATGCAGAACCAGTTGCTATGGAAACTTATGCTGTGTCAGCTTTTTGCATGGAAAATGTGTAGCAGAAAAACAGTGAGAGCTCATAGTCTGGTTTAGGACAGTTTACAAAATTTGAAGATTTTAAACAAGACATTGACTATTTACATGCAGAGAAATCACATAAACATCTACTGGATTATTCTCATTCAAATTAATGTTTGGTAGACAAACCAAAGGGCCTCGTGCAATTCTACAGCTAAACTGGGGGGGAAATGAGTAACATTTGAACTAAATTACGTTATGAAACAATAAAATAAGTTTAGTTCTATGACGGAGATGATGCAGAATAACTGAACAAAAATTTGGTACTGTACAACCAGAAAAGCTAGAGTTTCTCCCTAACAAAATGTCAGTTGTTTGGAAAGATCCACATACATTAAATACAGGAAGAACAGCATCAGATCTTAACCTATAAATCCAAGGGTTAACCATTGGAACTGGCTATAGGTTGCTATGCGTCGCCCTACTGACCCGCACTCACCCTTCGTGAGCACGGCCGAAGTGGCTACGCAGGTCAACGAAGGATTTAGAAAACCGAAACGGGGGCCTCAGCCCCACAAACGGCAAGAAAGGGAAAGAACTTCACTTCCCAACATTCCTTGCGCTGCGCCGCGCAAGAGCCAATCAGGCTGAGAGGCTCTCGCACGGTGCAGCGTTCGGACACGCGCCACAGCCAATCAAAAGAAACACATTTTAAAAAAACGCAGCAGAAACACAAAGCACCAACCCATAACTACAAGCCCCAGTGTCCCGCGCGCCACGAACACGCAGAACGCTGAGGAAACCGGTGCCCGAAAAATTAAAAAGAAAAACAAGTCACAAGCAAGCAAACACCAGCCGGCTTACTTTCCCTCACCCGCGGCGCCTGAAGGTCCCGAATGGAGTTTCCCTTTTAACATCAGTGGGTGGGGGGTTGCAATCCCCCTCTCCGCTGACTAACCTAGGTTGGGAGGTTTGAGGGAACAAAAGGGGAATGTTGCCCAAACCCTTCTGGAGCAAGGAGACCAGGGAGAGGGGATCGATCCCCCCTCCTTAAAACAACTCCGTCTTTTCTTCTCTTTAAAAACGGAGTTTGTTTAAGGAGGGGGGGGAGGGAATCGATCCACTCTGCCTGCTGATATTAAAGGGGAAACCCCGATCTACTTTCACGACTCCACACAAACAAAGCACCATAACAAAATAAAGCCCCCCTCCCCACCACCTAGCCCACCCTTCCTAACCCCCAATGACCATACCCCCCTCCCCACCACGGGCCGGCGGCGTGGATATTCCAACGTGGCCGGCCTGCGAAAAAACCACCAACCTACCACCACATGGTATTTCAATGGGCCAGCCAGCCACCGAGGCCGGCCCACAGAAATACCCACACCAAAAACACAAACAAGAACATTCAACAAAAATCAAAAACAACAATAAACATAAAAATTACAAAGAAAATCTTCCAAAAACAAACAAAAACAAACAAGGACAAACACAACCCCCCACCCCCCACAAATCACAACACTACCACCCCTAACAAAACAGAGCACACAACTTACCACGACACGTGCAGCCTCAACGAGGTTCTGAATTGAAATGACAAAAGAACAGGAAGAATACACAGCCCAGGACACAGTCAAAATTAAAACATTACGCAACAGCACCACCCAGTGGCCACAGGAAAAATGACACTCAATGAATTCAACTTGATCTCCAACAATTTACAAAAGGGAAATTAGTTTTAAAAACATTCAAAAATATCCAAACAAAAGAATTATTCAAACATAAATAAATAAGAACACACTAAAAGAAAAACCAAACATCTAAACACAGTCAAAAACATTGAATGTAAAAAAACCTACACTTACACATTTTTTAAAAAATTCTTATCCAAGGTACACCTATTACCAAAAACCACATAGGAACACATTATTTTTAAAAATGCCATTATTGGGGGAAAAATATATCAACCTTTCCTCTTTTTAAAATCAAAATTTTTTAATAACAGTTTAAAACACTACCTACGTATAAAAAAACATTATTTTCAAAAAATAACATAACTCATTTAAATACACATACAACAAAAATCATCCAACACCAATTTTCATATTTTTTTAAAAAAAAAACCCCAAAAAAGCCCGGCAACGCCGGGCAACCCTTGCTAGTATATCATAAAACTACAGCAGTGGGAAAGGTGGGGGAGGCTGTGAATGCTTGCTACATTTCTGCTACTTTCAAGCTTGGTCTGTTCAAAGTCAGAAGAGCCTACAAGAATTCCTTGCTGAAATGGAGTTACTCTGAAACAAATAAAACAGAAATACCATTCATCGAACATTTCTGGGAAAGAAAACTTGCAGAAGATGGCTGGTTGAAGAACCTGTAAGAAATCTTGAAATGGAGCATTTGAGAGTACAAGCCTTCAATGTCATTCTGGTTGTAAAAGTATAATTTTAGAAAGTGATACACCAGTTGAGAAAATATACCCTCTGGTTCAGTGATGGGCAGTCCTGGCCCTCCAGCTGTTCTTGAACTTCAATTCCCAGAAATCCTGACCAGCTGGTGTGTTGACTTGGGCTTCTGGGAATTGAAGTCCAAGAACAGCTGGAGGGCCAAGACTGCCCATCTCTGCGTCTTGTTGGTATCACTCCACCTAAGATCAGGAGAGAAGTAGCAGCAGATGCTGAGAGAACTAAGCAAGAGAATGACCCTCAACACCCTCTGAACAGATATGAGCCAAGTCCACCAGCTCAGATCCAGGAAGAGCTTCATGGCAAGAACAAACATTTTCGAGTGTAGCCAAGAGCAAAACCAAATTAGAAGATGGAGGAAGGAGCTCACTGGGCAAGGCACATTATTAAAGGAAAATATAGCTGAAGAGCTCAATCTCCCCTACATCACTTGAATAGGCTGAGCGTTAGAGTCCCTAAATGCAAAACCAACATGCGCAAGTGGGGACTGCTGGTGGACATACAGCAGCCTGCGATGCCATTCCATCCGGCCTGTTGCTGCCTCTGCCACACCTGGAAGTGGAAGTGGGCACATTTACATCAGCCGTAAAACACACTTGCACATGCACAAACGCGCCTGAGGCTGTCACAAATGCGGAAATGGGTGCATTTACAACAGCCATAAATGTGCCCGCTTCCAGGGGGTGTGGTCCAGCCCCCACTCAGCTGTCCAGGGGCATGGTCAGGCCCACAATGTAAAAAGGTTGGCCACCCCTGAGTTACAGCAAACGCTGAAGATATAAATAAGACAATTATGTGTACCCATCAACATACTGTTGCCAATGGAATATATACAAATCTGATAAAACAACCAGGACCAAGTCTACTGCTACACTGTGAAGAACATTCCTTCCTGGACACCTTAACAAGATGAGGGGGACAGTACTAGCAAAAAAAAAGTGAAGAGAAAAATAAGAAAAGCAGCCCTGTATACGGTATTTTAAGAAAACATTACCGCAAAACAATCAACTTGAACAGTTTAGGGTAGAATTAAACAAAGGAGAGAATTGAAAGTGTTTTGAAATATGAAAAATGTTGCACTGTGTTAAAGTGACTGGAGATTAAATTATGTATTTTAGAGCTATACTTTCTGCTTTTTGACTGTGCCTTTTAGGCTATAAGCTATTTTTAAAAATGTAATTAGAACATTTTTTTGGGTATTTTTATTCTGCCTTTAACATTCTTGTATTTTGGATTGAATTCTGACTTAAGCATTTGCTTGCAATTTAAGTTTAATTTTCATACTTTTAAAGCATACAGTTTTTCCATAGCTGTGTGACTTTTGGGCTTTTCAACAACTTTGAAGTATTTTTGTGTATATGCAACACAATTACAATCCCCCTCAGCTTGACACTCATGATATTCCATTTTGTTGGATTTGTTTATAAGATTGCTATTTATGGTGATGGCAGATAAATAGTATGCGGACATGTTCAAAGTTGGAAATTTATTCTATGGAAGTGTAGTACTAGGAATCCTGTGTTGATATGGTACCAAATATGTAAATATATGGGGACCCCTTTGACAAAAATAACTCCCTATCTGTTCATATGTACACACGTGCACACAACACATACACGGGTGGGTGGGTGCATATACATTTACATATTTTTGGAAGTCACAGCCAAGCAAGACTATATATTGATTTGCAGTAGTTGACCTGCGACTAGATGACACGGAGCAAACTGGGCTGACAACTAGGTGTTTATTAACAGCTTTACAACATTACCTGTGGAATTCACAATATTGAAGCTTTTTTCTTCCTCCTCTTCCAAAGAAGTGGACTGGCAACATGGTATTAATATCACAATCGTCCAACTTAGGCTCCTGAAAAACACAGATCAGTACCAATCTTTTGTGGAAGTGCCTCTAAGTAATTTACAATTTGGTTAACAGTGAAAACTCCACAGCAAAGACTTAAATACTTGCTTGAACCATGCTATGAAAACTACAATTTGAATTTCACATAAAGAATGTGGACAGAAATCAAAAAGCCAAACCAGGTAACTGTGATATTTAAAAAGCTGAATTATATCTGGAAACATGATAATATTTGGTAATATGGCATGGGAGAAATATTCTTTATTGATCTGAAATAAATAGAACCGAGTCCTGCTGCACCTCAAAGACTATAGACTATAGCAGTGTAGGCGAACCCATGGCATGCAGAGCCTTCTCTGTGGGCACATGCACAGTTGTGTGCAAGCCCCTCCCCGTGCCACTGGCACCAATGCCAACACAGCTTCCCCACCCTCTCCTCTCCCTCCACCAATGGGGAGGCGAGAGGGGAGGCTGAAATTCAGCCCAGGAGGCATTGGTGGGAATGAGGTGAGACTGGAAGGGGGGGGAAGTTGAGGGGAATCGGTGCACCCATGGGGGTTGGGCACACCATGGGGAGAGGGTGGTTGGGTGCATGGGGTGGTGGTGTCAGGCACACCTGTGGGGGACGCACCCATGGAGTGTGCACATGCACCTACATGACTTCACCGGAGGTGCACTGGTGACATCACATGGGTGCCTGCCTCTGCGCTTCCTCCTCCTTGGGCACTCAGTCTCTAAAAGGTTCGCCATCACTAGACTATAGCATGAGCTTTTGTCTATTGCAGCACATGTAATCTAATGAAGTGGAAAATGATTAATCTTATAACAAAGTTCACTAAATACAGACATGAAAACAGCAGGATATTATTCTTAACACGCTGGAGCTATGCATCTAATGATGTAAGCTATATTCCAGAAAAGCTCATGATATAATAGAAATGTCACAGGACTTCAACAGGAAAGCATGGTGAAACACATGTTGAAAATTTGTATCTATCATGTATGTGAGCACTCTACTCAGTCATGAGTGTGAGTAATCTACTCAAAAGTTTGGAGATCTGAATGCAAAGCAAGCAAAGCAATAACACTTATATACTGCCCCAAAGTGCTTAGTGCACTCTCTGGGAGGTTCACAAGGTAATTAGCATTTTGTCTCCAACATGCTGGGTACTCATTTTACGATCAATTACTGATCATTTTACTGGAAGGATCAATAAACTTTGAGCCCTGGTCAGGACCAAATTCCACTTCAGTGGAGTTTAACTGCTGCACCACCAGGACTTTTGACTGATCCGTGACTAACAGTAAGAGACTGAGGTTCTGGACCAATGAAAATTCCCATGCCTAATCAAAAGTGCTGCTTGGATCTAATTGCTACATGCTGATTGGTATTTTGTTTAGATGTCCTATTCTATTTCTCTTTTAATATTGAATTTTGAAATGGTATATTTGGACAGACAGCTACACTGATGAGAGGTAGATCCATGGGTGACTATATAAGTTTCTCACAAGATTGAAATTCCTCTAACCTTCTGTGTTTATTCATGTGGACAAGCATTGGCATGTTAACACTTAGAGTTAGAGTTAGATACAGGTGTGCGAAGAATAATGTGCAAAAGCAAACAGTTCTTAAGTGCCATAATCTATTAGAAGGAAAATAACTTACGCTCCCAAGACTTACCAAAGACAATGCTTCCTCTCCTGAAATTGCTTTAAATTCATCTTGCTTCCCAAGTATCTTCTGAAGCTGAAACAAGAAATACCGTATGTTCTTTTCATTGACTGTCTTATTCTTTTTCATATCAGAGAGTGTTTTGAACAAGACATTATTTGACATAGCACCTTCTCTCAAAGCCATTTCCACGTGAGAACAAATATGAAATTCTAACATGAAACAGCCCTACTGTTCACAGTCATGGAAGTTCTAGCATTAATCTGGTGTGTTTTATACTTTTAGTCAATATCTTAAAACTTTAGGAGTTATGATGCTCAGGACATATATCTCTTTTGATCAGTCTTCTAATACCAGGCTGGATTCAAGTAGAGTCTTCTTATTAAATGGATAGAGACTGGAGCTAAATGTTACACAACTGGGAACTGGTTCATGCAACTACTCTTTTCTCTCTCTTCACCAATTTTGGACAATCCTCCTGTAGCTCTGAAATTTCGTAGTCTGTGCTCTTTAGCTGGTATCCAGCACACAAGGAGTGGGGAGGTGTTGCACAAACAGCTTTCTGATTATTATTTTAAGTCTTCCAGATTTTCAGAAATATGTTGTTGTTCTTGTTACAGTTCCTCTCATACCAAAGGCTGGAGATCATTTTGGCTACATTCACTTTGGACAGAGAGCTCAGAATTGTGTGCACAAATGAGTGATAACAACAGGGAACTTATTTTACAAAGTTTTTTTTATTTAAAAAAAACCCACCAGATTCTTCTTCAGTGTTAACATAAATTAGATAAAGGTCTCCCTTGCTCGAAAGCCAGTGGTATCCAACTCTAGGATTCAGCACTCATCTCTGTTTATAGTAAAAGAGCCGGAGCTGTCTGCATATGCAGACATTTCTGTGGACATGTGGCAGGCATGCTTAGACACCTGAGTGCACAGAACGCTGTTTACTTTCCCATCGGTGGTACCTATCTATCCACTTGCAATTTCTTGCTTTCAATTGCTAGCCTGGCAGTAGCTGGGTCAGAGACAGAAGCTCACTCTGTCATGCAGCACTTAGATCTCAAACAGCTGACCTGCTGACCTCCCAGGCACCAAGTTCAGCATCTTAATCACTAAACCACTGCACATGGCTTATACAGAATATAATTTGGGAGGTCTTTGGGTCAAATTTTACTCCCAACATGAGCTCATTAAATGGTTTCAAGCAATCTGCTTTCTCTTCAACCTTTCCAACCAACTCTCCAGCATCATCATTCCCACCTGAAACACTGGATTATTTTATCAACTTGACCTGTAAGGCTCACTGGCAACAAGTCTAAGGCTTTGCCCATGCCGAATGACTCCTCTTCAATTTCTGGCACCTCTGGTTAAAGGTTCTGAAGCAGCAATGCCTATATATTTCCAATGTCCTATCTTTATCAACACAACACTTTATCCAATCCTTTAACGAGTATATTTTATGTTTACAAAGTATTTTTTCTTACCTCTATCTATCTTTATTGGGAAATTTTTTATATCCTCCAGTTCAATAATTGGGGAAACATCTGGTGCCAGGAGGCTCTTTCTGTGTACCCTTACAAAAGTGCTAAAACAAATGAATTCTGTAAATGACGGTCTAATTTTGCAACATAGGATTTTTTACCAAGTTAAGATCCAGACCATGGTCTCCAGCAAATACCATTTGCTGCTTATGGTAAATTTCTAGCAAATCCTTCAGCATCCATCCATATAATTACTCACGTATTTCTTAGTGTTTAGCCTAAAACATTGAAAAGCTCACTTACCTTTCAGATACATTACCACCAATCCTCAAATAGACAGCAAAAATAGAAGAACAAGAGATTTATTGTTTGTGATAACAAAGATAGAAAGCCAAGAATTTAGGATTGCATAAAAGTATCTTTATCACTGTGAGGTGATTTAAAAGTATCTTTATCACTGTGAGACACAGCACATGGCTTTACCTTTTTGAAAAATGAAACAAATCCTGCTCTCAAACCCTTCTTTATTAACCATAACCCTCATCTCCAGTTCTTTGTGCCAACATGAGGTAACAGTTTTGGCAAGTAAGGACTGAAATGGCAGTATTGCTTTTATATAACCTGCACTCATCCCTGTTCAATATCATTCTAAAGCAGGGGGTTGGCAACCTATGGCCCATGGGCCGAATCCGGCCCATGGCACCAAATCAACAGACCTCCACTCTCGTTCCAACTGCTGCCCCTGGAAGCGGACATGGACACGTTGACAGCTGTCATAAATGTTTACAATGGCTGTGGCTGCATTTACGGTCGGGGGACCACCAGTCCGGCCCCCACAACTGTCTGAGGGAGCGTGACCTGGCCCCTGATTTTAAAAGGTTGCCGACCCATTCTAAAAGATTGGTGAACATTTAAACCTAACATTCAACACAAACATCTTTTCTGTAGCAGAACATGCAGAAAGTGCTGATCTATTTGCTTAGCCAACGCAAGCTGATGATGGGCACGATTTCCTTTTCCTCCCAAACCTCTATTATCTGTTGAAATACTGTATAATTAAAATTTGTAAGGACAGTGACAGGACTGTATCTACAGAGAAGCTTCTGAAACCTATAGTTTGGGCAAAAGCAACAGAGGAAGGAGACATTGCGATGTAATGTCTGCCTTTCCAGGGCATTCATAATTATGTCTTGACTTCGTTTGAATATGGAGAACCTAATTTTTGTATGGTTTCAGAAAGCAAGCCTTTTAGAACTGGGAATATTAGCCAAGGGCCCAACCTATCACATATGGTTTGCTTATTTTCTGCACTGTGCCAACTCCCCTTTATAGCAAGAAAATCTATATAGTACCATTATTCTATTGAAATCAAGGCATTTCATTTTGAATTGATGTGTGTACGTTATGCAATCATTAATTTTTTTTTAAATTAAATACACCTTCTCTTTCCATTTCTGCAATGTAAACCTATCTAAGAAAAGCTGCTTTGCATGTGTATGTAATACACACACACACACACACACACACACACACACACACACACACACACACACACACACACAATTTCTACACTAATGATGTGAAATCTGAGAACTTTTAAATTAAATCCATTTTTTTGCCCTAGCTTGTGATACTAAAGCGCTGCTTTTGACCAAGTATGTTAGTAAAGGAAAAGGAAGGGCAGATTTGTCATATATTCATTGCCACCTACATCCAAATGTGAAAATATGTTATCCGGTATATAGTTAAGGGAACGTTTGCTAATACTTAACTGAGAACTTCAATGAAAAAACTTGCAAGAGGTTTTAATTTCCTCAGTTATTCTAGCAAGGACATGATCTCTCCGCAGAGAGGGGATGAGGAAAGAACATGGTTCAATTTGCTGCACATTTTTATTTGGTAGCTATATGGCATTTCTATACATAACAAATGAAAAATAAATCCAAATATTCACATCATACCTTAAAGAATTCTTTTTTCTCTACTTCTTCATTTCCATCTGCATCCAACATTTTAAAAGCAATGTGAAATCCAGTCTGCGGTTCTGCAATTAATCATAACACACAGATTTGTGCAAAAAGACTCTATGTTAGATAATATTGCCTGATATTCCATCCAACATATATTCAAAAATGCTTTCATTATGGACAGAAGTTCCATTAGCATGTGAATAATGTTCTGAAATGTTATTTATTTCACTGATATACCTACCACCCATCTGACATAAATGTCACTTTGGGAGTTGTATAGGTAAAAGTAAAGGTAAAGATCGCCCTTGATCGAAAGCTAGCCGTATCCAACTTTAGGGTTCAGTGCTCATCTGTTTATAGCCAAAGAGGCAGCACTGTCTGTGTCTACAGACGTTTCTGTGGACATGTGGCAGGCATGACTAAATGGAATGCTGATTACCTTCCCACTGAAGTGGTACCAATTTATCTACTTGAAATTTCTTGCTTTTGAACTGCTAGGTTGGCAGGAGCATGCTCCATTGTGCAGCACTTGGGTCTTGAACTGGTGACCTGGCAACCTTCCAGTCATCAAGTTCAGCATCTTAACAATTACGCCAGGGCTCTCCAACCACTGGGTTGCAGACCGGTAGCAAGCCATGGGCTGTCCCAAACCGGACCAGGGGCACTGGGAGCCCCGATGGCAGCCTTCTGCCCTCAAAGTGCTCTGCCAGGTCTGCCCAGCGAAGAGAACAAGAGCACAGGCTTCAGACACAACAGATAGGCAGGTGACCAGGCCCCTCCTCCATGCTGCTTACCATCCAATCCCACCACCCTCACTTATTGGTCCGTGGGAAAATTATTTAGCATGAAACTGGTCTGTGGTGCAAAAAAAGGTTGGGGACCCCTGCACTAAGCCACCATAGTCCCTTTGGGACTATGATAAAATGAAATGACATATGATAAAATGAAAACTGGTGGGCGGAAAACTTCCATCTCCTCACCGCAGCTGTGTTGGGGTCAGCCCCTCTCCGGACGTCCTCCTCCTAGCCCTCATTACCAGTCAGAGTCGGAGGGCTTGAAAAGCCATTGAAGCCGCAAGGACGTTGAGCCCTGGGCTCCGTCGGGGATACTGAGCCCTGGGCTCCGCTGGGGACGTTGAGCTCCAGGCTCCGTCGTGGACGTTGAGCAGCAGAGGACATTGTGTTATTGATTTGCTATTTTAGCATTTAAATGGCATCCTATTGCGTAAATTGTATTTTATGTATTTTATGGTATTTTACTATATTGATGTATAGATATGTTGTAAGCCGCCCAGAGTCGCATTTTGCGAGTGGGGCGGCATATAATAATAATAATAATAATAATAATAATAATAATAATAATAATAATAATAATAATAATAATAATAATAATAATAATAATAATAATAATAATATCACAGAAAACCCAACCTCAAATACATAACATGATATATGAACTATAAGCAAACCAGAAACAGCAACAAAGGCAGCAATCAAAATCAACGAATTTAATGGAAGGAAATAGGGTGGTATATAAGTGTGATTGCTTTGCTTGCTTTGCATTCAGATCTCCAAAATTTTGAGTAGTTTATTCACACTCATGACAGAGTGCTCTCTCATGATACATATACATTATTTTATAAGTTTATAAACCCAGAGAAAAAAACTCATCTTGACTGAGGGAAATAGTGTAACTATTTTAGCTGAATGCTACATTCTAAGCATTTTACTAAATATTATTTGTCAGCAGTACTATGTATAGAGCTTGTAATATTACTGGAGGTAAAGGGAGAATGATTTGTTCTAAAGTGATGCATACCATCTGTTGCAACATGCTGATAAGAAGGTAGCCCCACATAATACATAGGAGTTAAAGCTGTTCATACAGCTCACAAGATGACACTCTTATCTGATATGATGCAACTCTAACGGTATGTATTTATAGAATAAAGTGAGGTTCAAAGAAAAGCTCAATACACTTGCAATTAATTACTAGTAATAACTCTAACATGTGATTTTTTGACATTCACATTGGTTTTTAGTGGAAGTTACATTTGGCTGCTGTCCATGAAAAGAGCATTGAACTTCTGCAAAATACAAATCCGCCCACAATGTTATTTGCAATGGAGCTCAAGTCAACAAGGGAAAATTAGCCGTTTCAAACTACAAGAACAAGTAGCTGCATATCTCCTTTAGGGTAGGGAATGCCTCAGTCATTCCTTAAAGGAGAATGTGGCATGAACTCTCCCACTTAATTCTTATTGATCTTTCCTTTTAGAATATATTTATTCCTGGTACGAAGAAGCATCTTTAAAATGATGGCAACAGATTTGAGAAAGAGCTCCTGCCATGTTTTGACCATTCCAAGAGTCATTTTCATAATCTGTGTGAAGTTTTGCGACTTAGTTATCATCAGCATGTATAACGACTGGATACCTTAAACCTATACCAGTAGGTATAACGACAGGATGCCTCAAACCTACACCTACCCTCTTGTTGGTATTGCTCCACCTATGATCAGGAGAGAAGTAGCAGCAGATGCTGAGAGAACTAAGCAAGAGAATGACCCTCTACACCCTCTGAACGGATATGAGCCTCAAGTCTACTGGCTCAGATCCAGGAAGAGCTTTATGGCAAGAACAAACTTTTTTTAGTGTAACCAAGAGCAAAACCAAATTAGAAGATGGAGGAAAGGAGCTCACTGGGTAAGGGACATCATTAAAGGAAGATATAGCTGAAGATATCAATCTCCCCTACATTACTTGGAGGACCTTGAATAGGCTGAGGGTTGGAGTCCTTAAATGCAAGACCAACATGCTCAAGTGGGGATTGCTGGTAGACAACAACACACGGTGTGAATGTGGAGACATAGAATCCGGCTCTTTTGCTGGTCTGCCAACTGCTGTCAGAGGACTTGTGCCAATTGCACCAATGAGGACTTGTGTTTGAGCAATGACAAAGCCAAGAAAGTGGTTTCATTTTGGCAGTCCAGGGTTTGATCGGGACATGAAAGAAGAAGCATGCTGATTATACATATAGCTTTACTTCTTATTTTGACTAACTAGTTACAGGGAAACAATGAAATCCCTGAAGAAATATATGATGTAACTCCAGAACTGAATTGGACACACTAGCTGAAGCTTAAACTAAATAAATATTGTGGATAGGGAAATCTGTGACACTAGTGGAGGTATAGAACTGATTTTACATGGAGTTGTGTTTCCTCTGAGTACAGCAAATCGCTTAATGGTTTACTTGGACTCGAAGCTATCTATAAAGATAATGCTTCCTTATGTCAGTTTTGAATGATGTGCTATTGTTCCTGCCTGAAGAAACTACTTTTATGAAGGGATATGTATTGCTACAGCTGTTTTAATCAGTCCAAAATAACTCTTCTGTGCTATTGTTTTGCAATTTGACTTTGAATTGCCTAAGAGAGATTTTACCTTCATAGATAGTATTACAGAAGTTCTTTTTGTAAACAAACAGTTAAACTGGCATTAAAATATTTCTTGTTTGAAGACAGCCTTTTTGAAGACAACTCATAGTGAGTGAAGGTGATTGTGCATCAATTCTAGCTGAATCCTACAGGAAATATATTTATCCTAGGTAAATATAACAAAATACTGTTTTATGGTTTTCATTTGTTCAGCTTGTCAAACTATCCATTAGATATTTACAATACAGTAGAACCTCGGATAAAGTCCAAACTCCGTTCCACAAGTTTGGACTTTATCCGATATTGGACTTTATCTGAATCAAATGGGCGATGCATTGGATAATGTCCAAAAATGGACTTTATCTGAGGTTCCTATACCAAATACTTCGGATAACATCCATTTTGAGCAGTTTTGGACTTTATGCGATGCATCACATGTGCATGAAAACCGCGACTTTATCCGAATCGGACTTTATCCAAAGTACCACTGTATATTCCTTCTTTGGGACATATATTGTAACTTTGTCACATTTTAAGGCAACCTCTGCCTAGAGGCAGGCAAAAAGTTCTGGATTTCCCTCCTCTTTGATGTGTACATCACCTGCTTAGTTCACAAATGCCTTCATTGAACACAGTGGAGATGCTAATTTATGTAGAGATCATGCTAAAAAAATTACTGAAAGACCTCAACACTGATGTATCTTCATAAAGCAGGACTTGTGCGCCTCTCTTAATACAAGATGGGTCAGTGCTTAAGGAAGAAGGAAAATATATTTCTTCCTTACACTGCCTTTTTAGTGACACTTTGCAGCAAAAGTTCTCAACCTTTTAAAGCCAGGGGTTGGGTCACACTCCCTCAGACAGCTTTGGGGGCTGGAAGGCCATTTTGCCCTTCCTCCACCACATGGCACTTGAAATGGTGCCGTGGGTCGCACCCGGTCCACAGGTTGATAATCCCTGCTTTACAGAGACTTTGTAAATCATGTTTATATGTTTACATAATTCTTCCACATTTTGATTTTGCCACTTCGTGATTCCCCAGAATCTTGAATTCCATTTTATAAAAGCCAACAAAAACAGAGGTCTTTGCTTTTAATGCCACTTAGCTTTCAAAACATGGCTCAAAAATATTTAAAGCTGCCATCTCTGACCTAAGTTTAAATAATAGCATAATTCTAACACTACATTCAAGATGTGCTCACCACAGAGTATTTTCAGTTTACATTCCCAATTATCTCAGCAAGACTATATTTGCAAGCTGAACCAGGTATACCATGGAAGTATGCCAATCAGGTGGAGGCTGAAGGGTTTAATAATATGAGGGAAAATAAAGAGGGCAACAGAATTCTGATTTGCATATAACATGAGGCCATGTCTGCCACAACATTCATGTTTATTCCCAAACAAGTCTTAAAAAGCTTCCATTCACATGATTATTATAGAAGCTTCACATGCTGCTAGACACATGGAAGAAAACAGCAAATATAAAAACCATACTGTTCATAGGGAACATAGGGAACCGCTTACATCAAATCATAGTACAGTATTTGCCCCTTTAATTCAGTATTAACCAATCTATTTTATTTATTAACAACTAATAAACTTCAGAGTCCTGAACAGACTGATACCACCAAGTTGGTGAAGATGAGGACTGAACCAGGAATCTTCTTTATGAAAAGAATAACTTCTACCATTGACCTCTGGTTTCTTCCCCAAATCACCTCACTTAATGTGCAGATCTAGATTAAATTCATCTGTTTATGAAATTCATCTGCATATAATAAGGAATGTCTGTATTACAAGTTGAGTCATTATTACAAAGAAATGCATACCTGATTTACTATTTGAATCAAATGGCTGGTTTTTTTAAACTTCCACATTGTATTTTATTATAAAAATGGGTAATACGGTGCTATGAATGTTTATCAAAATCAGTAAATAGAATTTCTCTGTACACATCAAAGATAGTAAATCTTCTAGAACCAAATTAGTATGAGAGAATATATCTGCATTTCAGTTGGTGGGTGAGGTCAAGCACACTAGCTTATTCTAGCTTAAAACTCTTACACCAGTAATTAAGCCTTAAATGAGGCATTTTTAAAAAAGAGAGGGGCTTAAAAAACTACCAAACACTAATCAAAATCCTGTTGCCTAGCACACTATACTGCATTAGAGTAGGCCCATTGAATCCATGGGGATTTAGCGAGTTCACTCCTCCCTAAGATTCACTGATTCAAATGAGCCTAACTCTAACTGAAATTTATGCTAAAGTAGGTAATAGTTAGAGTAAGCCCATTTGAATCAATGCAAATTAAAAAGGAGCTGACTCACTAAATCCCCACTGATTCAGTGGGTCTGCTTTAGTGTGATTTACCATGCTAAACAACATGGTAGTACTTTTGTTTCTTTCTCCAAAGTGGCTGGGGATTTGAGACAATGTCCCACATGAAGCATCCATCCAGGGTCCATCATTTGTTCACAGCAGGAACTTGTTAGAGTTCAGTGAGACTTTGAGGCAGAACATTCCTAGGGGTCAAAGCCCACTACTGACAGTATATAATTATATGTTCTGTATATAGTAGGAGTGGTTATTCTTGGGGCTCCTGTTGCCTTCCATTCACTACCACTATTTCACACGGTAAATATTTTGGCATCCTCACACACCCATGGCAAACAACTGTAGCCACTGAATTTTCATAGTGATGGCACTGTCAAATTTCTGAAGCAGTGCAAGTGCTGTCACCAGTAGATTTCAAGAGTTCAACAATGCCCCATTACCAATTTACCTAGCTCAGATATATAGTTATACATAAAATTTTATCTTCTATTTCTAATCTCAAGAAACATTACCTGTCATCACAAAGCCAGCACTCATGTATAATATAGAAAACTCTGCACCTTCCACGCATTTAAAAAACGAACTAAAAGTGGGGGAAAGCTTTAAACTGCTTCCATCAGAGCAAGATTCCTGTGTTTGATGCCAACTTTCCCCCTCCTGCTTTTTCAACTATTGGCTCAGGTAACTCATGCTTACTTCACAGCATTTTATGATGAAGCCCTGTTTGTTCCATCTTACAGTGTATTTGAGTGGCCAATTCAATACTGACTTGGAAATTAAACTTGTCTACTAAAACATGAAGAGACTTGCTAGAAATGCAGAATTTGTAAATTTAAAGGTACTGTACAAGACTATACTATTTTTAGATGTATATACAAACATCTATGACCTATGGAATACAGAATGAGTTATTTTAACAAAATATTAGAATAACTAAGCTCATTGTTAGAAATTGAACATCTGACATCATGAGGCCAAAATACTGTTGCTTAGCACAGTAAGGCACAATAGTGTGTAGTTCCACCGAATCAGTGGAAATTTGATTCAGCATTTCCTGCATGAGTTCCTTTGCTTCAAAAAGGCATACTCTGACTTACTTTAGTATAGCGAATTGCGATGAAAGTAGACCCATTCGAGTCAATGGAATTAATGTAGGAACTCACCAAATCACTTCTTATTCAATGGCCTACTGACTACCAATGTTTCAAATGCCTACCTTTGGCGCCAGCTTTCAATGCAGCATTTGCTGTATTAGGTACCGTATTTATTCGTGTATAACGCGCAAAATTTTATACCAAAAAAAGAAATCAAAGTTGGGGTGCGCGTTATAAACGAGGACTGGTGTCCCACCCCCGTCGCGAGCCTCTTTTACTTCCTTTTTAGAATTGGGTCGGCTGTCTATTGAAGGGGAGGCGGGGGTGTGGCTTTGAAGAAATTGACGGGATCTGATTGGGTGGCGCGGGAGACGAGGCGTGGCCCGGAGGTAGCTCGCAGTTCGAACGAGGCTCCTGGGGGTCGGAAGTGCTCGTTTCGGATTGCATTTTCTTTACCCTGCAACAGGTGGGTCTGATTATCCCCCCCTCCCTCAATGTTTTAAGGCGTGCTCTTATGAACAAGCTTTTTAGAATTGGGTCGGCTGTCTATTGAAGGGGAGGCGGGGGTGTGGCTTTGAAGAAATTGACGGGATCTGATTGGGTGGCGCGGGAGACGAGGCGTGGCCCGGAGGTAGCTCGCAGTTCGAGCGAGGCTCCTGGGGGTCGGAAGTGCTCGTTTCGGATTGCATTTTCTTTACCCTGCAACAGGTGGGTCTGATTATCCCCCCCTCCCTCAATGTTTTAAGGCGTGCTCTTATGAACAAGCTTTTTCACCGATATAATTTTATACCGAGGTTTCATGGAAAATTAGGGGTGCGCGTTATACACGAGTGCGCGTTATACACAAATAAATACGGTAACAGAAGATGTGTATTCCACAGGTTATATGCTGTAAAACTTCATTTTTTGCCACCACATTCTGCCTTCCCAAGAAGGGGAAGAAACCTCTGTACATATTTTAAAAAATACAGTACTTGTTGAACTTACCATGTTTCAAATATCTGTTTCTAGAGCGATTGACTTGAACCCCTGTCTTCTAACTCTGTTCCAAAGCCATAAGGCACCTCCAGACCAGATGAAAGTGCTTGCCACAATCATCCTACAAGCTTCAGCTTAATGGTAACACCCATTCAATTATTACTCAGTTTGTTCCACAGCTCTTCAGGACTTTTCAACCACATCATTAACTACTGACATGCTAAAACCAAACTTCGGTCAAATGACACAATATCCATTTATGTTAAATTTTCCTTGTAACTAGAGATGCAGCTGGATGCTGCCTCAGGCTTGGATTTTGAATACAGGTAGCTCATAATGCAGAGCTTATATTTTAAAATGTGCATTATGACTCTTCTCCCCACCAAGAGCCATCACGTTAAGAACTCTTTCCCGCTTATCTCTAGAGCCTTCCAGTTAACTTTTTAAAATTTTATTTTAAAAATAAAAACATCTAAATAAATTGAACATCTAAAAACAGGTAAACATCTAATACTAAAAATCTAAAAGGAAAACCTTCACAGCTAGTGCTCCTTACCAACAGTACCGTTAGGGAGTAATCATGTTTATCATTTACCCCATTCCCCTTTCAAAATGGTATAGACTCTTGAACTGAGCTTTGTCTCTTCCCCCTTATTAATAAAAAGCCAACAAATTCCACCCATATGTCTGTATAAACATTTCTGTGAGTCTTCTTGTACTGTAATTTGAGTTTATCATGAATTGCTATATCCCAGACTTCCCTATACCATTCACTGAACAATAATCGCTGCTGTTAGCAAGTTAGAAATCAGTTCTCTAGTTGTTTAATTATCTACTTCCTTTTCAAATACCAATAAAAGACTTATTTTAGGATTTAATGCTCTTTTAGAATCATTACCACCTATTCGATTAAGTTTCACTAGAGTTAAACACAATTTTATGCTAACTTATAAAAATTATTTTAACATTGTTGGCCTAAATTTCAATCTTCTATTATTTCATATATTTTTCCAAGCTCTGAACTTATTTCTTTTCCCATATCCAGGTTTTCCACTTCCAGTAACATAATATAAATTATACTTAATATATCCTTTACTACCTTATTATTACCTGCAGTTTCCTTTTGTAGTATAATTCCTTCCTATTTTGTAAGTTCCCTATGTTTACCATTTCTTTTTATCCAATTCTTTGTCCACTATTCTAATGGAATATTATAACAACATATTTCATCTTTGCCTGAGTACTTCTTTTATTTGTTATTTTTCTAAACAACCTGTTATTCTGAAAACTCATCTCTCTATTAGTTTCTCAATGGATTTTTAATCCCCCCCCCCCGGGAAATTTCTGCAATTCAGTCATCAGACATAATGGGGAGACTGGCAACATACTTTTAAGAGATTTTCTTTTTAAACTATATTTCTATTATCTTGTAGAAGAAAAACATGTCTTAAATACAAATGTAATTCTTGTGGTTCCATAGTCAACCAAATTATTTTGTTACTCTGAGATATAGCTTTTGATATATGTCTTAGTTCAGGAGTTTTCAACCTTTTAAAGCGGGTGACTGAGTCACGCTCCCTCAGACAGCTTCGGGGGCCAGACAGCCATTTTGCTCTTCCTCCACCACATGGCACTTCCAGGTGTGGTGGAGGCAGTGGGGGCCCACATAAAACGGCACTGCAGGCCACATCCAGCCTGTGGACCACAGGTTGAGAATCCCTGTCTTAGTTGGTGAGCAGTATAATAAAGTTTTAAGTTAGGAAATACTAAGCCTCCACCTTTTTGAGATTTATACCATTGTCTCTTAATTATAATTGACTTTCTATTTCCATTACAAAACTTATTGATTATAAATCCTTTTTTTAAATTCTTCATCATTAATCTGTGTTGGTAACATTCTAAATTTCTAAAAAAACCATTTAACGTAATATCTTCATTTTACATGCTGAAATTCTGCCAAACAGTGACAATCCAATTTTTCTTAAACCATCAAACTTATTTTTTATTACTTATTTCAGTATTTTAAAATTCTCTTCTTCCAACCTTTCCAGATTTTTTGGAATATTTTTACCTAAATATTTATTTTTCTTTTGAAAATTAACATCCAATTCTTTTCAAATAGTACCTTTCCCCTCTTTATCTATACCTATAAAAAGGTGCGTTAACCATTGGAACGTGACAAAGGATGTTTAGCCAGGCCCCACTAGCCCCGTCCGAGCCTCCGTGCACTCACCCGACTGGGGTTCGCAGGTAACTGTCGGGTTGAATTTTGCACCAGTGGGGCAGGAGCCCACCAGTAGCAAACAAAAAAAAGGGAACTTAAATTCCCAACGTTCCTTGCGCCGCGCCGCACCAGAGCCAATCAGGCTGAGCAGCACGAGCAAAAGGAACGTTTGCAAACGTGCTGCAGCCAATCAAAATCAAACCCACAGAAAAAAATGACACACAAGCCAAAAACACACACACCAAACTACAAGCCCCAGCGTCCTGCGCTCCATGAGCGCGTAGAATGCTGAGGCAGCTGGCGCGCAAAAAATAAAAATAAAAAAGGCAGGCCACAAAACTCCCACCCCCCCACGCCGCATCAAGCGGCGATGGGATTCCCGTGGTCTGGCCACCAAGGCCGGCCCACGGAAAAAACCCCACCCCAACGCCGCATGAAGTGGCGAGGCAATTTCTGTGGTCCGGCCACCCAGGCCGGACCACGAAAATACCACCACCCCAACGCCGCATCAAGCGGCGATGATATTTCCGTGGTCCAGCCCCCGAGACCAGCCCACGGAAATACCCCCACCCCCAACACGAAACAACACTATCCAAGTCAAAAATAATCAAAACAAAAAAACAACAACAGAAAAACTAAACACAAAACATCCAAAAACACAATCCAAAAACAGTCAAAAATAATCAAAACCAAAAATAAAAAACAGAAAAAGGAAACACAAAAACAGCCAAAAACACACAGACCCCCCCAAACCCAAAACAACCCCCCCAAAAAAATTATAAAAATAAAACCAGAGACCTTACCAGGAGACGTCCTCACTCCATGACGACCAGAACTAAACTGAGGAAAGAAAGACACTACTTACCGGAAGAAGAAGCGACACCCAGAGAAAAATAGTAAAATACAAGAAAAGCTCACCAGCCCCACCCAGAGGCCACAAGAGAAAAAACATTCAAAAATATTCAAAATAATTACAAATAATTCCCAAATTACTGAAATAAGTTATCAAAACATTCAAAAATATTCACACTAATCACAAATATCTTTTTTAAAAAATAAGTTTTCACTAAAAAAAAACATCTAAACACAGTATAGAAACATTGATTTTTTTAAAAAACATATTCTTACACATTTTAAAAATTATTATCCAAGGTACAACTATTTAAAAAAATTCACATAGTAACACATTATTTGGTTAAATACAATAATTATAAAAATATATCATTCTTTCCTCTTTTTTAAAAACCAAAAACAAAAAATAAAAAATCACAGTTTATAACAGCCGATGCGTAAAAATAAAAATTTAAAAAACCACAATTAAAAACTAACCTCATTTGTATAAACATAAAACAAAAACCTTCAAAAACTATTTTAAAGAGCCCGGCACCGCCGGGCAAAATATGCTAGTTATAACTAAAACCAATTTCTGCCAATTTATCTGTGGCTCAGTTATTTCTTTGTATCCTTTTAAATGTTATTTGACTCTTTCCACAGCTCTTAAAAGATTTTATATTTTTAATTAGGTATTGTTAGCAAATACTGTAAAATAATCTCAACTCTGTCCTTAATACTAATGCCAAGAATCTCCTATCCTCTTTAATAGTGTTTGCTAATAATTCTATAACTAAGGCAAACAGTACAGGGAGGAAAGAACATTCCTGTATATTGTCTTATTAACAGTGTTGCAATATTCTCTGAATACAGTTATTCTATTATTCCCTGAAAATATTTACTTCTACATTACCTTAAAGATATCCTATGAAGTCATTCCTGCCTTAACCTTTTGTTTAGATATCAATTTATTACATTTAGCATTCTTTTAGTCAAGTCAGCCATTTACCTTCACGGCATAAAACCATAAAATCTTCTTCAATATTAATAAATTTAATAATAAATCATTTGTTCTCTTTGCTAATATCACCCCTTCTTCATTTCCCCCTCTATAAATAAGTGTTAACAGCCAGTTCTTCATACTTATAGCACCATCATAAATCTATTAAGAATATAAAACAAATTTTAATGTCCACATTAACTCTTCTTTAACCGTTTTCACAGTAATATTCAAATATCTCTTCTTCCCATAATCTTAAACTCCCCCTTTGACAGCATGCATGATATCAATCTAACAGAATAAAAACCAGCCTCATATAATTCCAAATTTGATATTTTTAGATGTTAGCTTATTGGGTTTTTAAGGCAGGAGTTCCCAACGTTTTGAAGTCAGGAGCCGGATCACGCTCCCTCAGACAGTTGAGGGGGCCAGAATGGTCATCCCTTCACTGATTACGACAGCTGTAAATGAGACTGAGACCGCTGGCGGCAGCGAGAGTGCAGGCCGGTTGATTTGGTGCAATGGGCTCAGTTGCTGGCAATCTACAAATCAGAATTCTTTCCCATTTCTAGAGAGCTATCTGTGAACCTCAAATTTAAATTCTTCAATTTCCTAATGGTTCTAGCTTGATACTAACAGTACAGCCAGATCTAGAGCAATAATGGACCCTATCAAACTCTTGAACTAAATCTGACCCTGGTGCATCCCCATCATTGTCCTGTTTAGATCTTGTAAACTTTTTTTTAGAAGAATTACAAACAAGAAAAATATAATATAACAAATATAAACATGCATAAATGTATTATCTCCCACCACCTGGTGGGTATTTATAAACAATATGCCCACGCCTCGCCACTGCTCCAGGAGCTGCACTGGTTACCGGTATGCCTCCGGGTGCAATTCAAGGTGCTGGTAATGACCTTTAAAGCCCTACATGGTAGTGGGCCAGGATATTTAAGAGACCGCATCACCCCAAGAACATCTGTCCGTCCAACCAGAGTAGACCAGAAGGGCTCTCTAATTGTACCATCTGCTAGAGGGGCTCTTCTCTATAGCACAAGAAGGAGGGCCTTCTCTGTGTCCGCACCAGCCCTATGGAACCTCCTGCCAACAGAGTTACGGCTCCAGACGGAATTGCTGCCCTTTAGGAAAGAACTGAAAACCTGGCTGGCAGGGCAAGTGTGGGGCACCGATGGAGGGGTGACCCCCGCCTGCTGGCTTATATAATTAAGATTTCTCTCTCTCTCTCTTAATGGATGGGGTGAGTGGGCAAATTATTTCGAATTTTTAATGGTTTTTTAAGGGCTTTTAGTTAGTTTGATGTTGCTTTTATTTGTTGTTAGCCGCCCAGAGTCTTTGCCGAGTTAGACGGCAATAGAAATTTGAAGAATAAATAAATAAATAAATTTTAAAAATCCAATAATTATTTTATATATCATTAAAACTTCCATATTTGCCCTTCGCCACCAAAATATCTTTTTTCTGGCTTTATCCCATACTCTTTCAATAATACACAATCTAGGAATTTGCCCTATATCTCTCAAAAAAAATTTTGTTTCACTAATCTCTTTTTTATCTTTATTTCACATGTTAATTTATCATTAATAGCTATATTCCATATCTCTTTGTACCAGTCATCAAGTTCAAAATCATAATCCGCTTATTGATGTAACCATTATTAAAATCATTTCTTTCTTTTGCAATTTTATCTGCATATTTCCAAAATTAGGTAATAATAATAATAATAATTTTGTGTCAGAGATTATTCTGGGTTGAAAGGATTTTCAGAAACTCCGCTCAGGGGATGGATGAATTAGGCTCCTTTTATGTCTCCAAGTGCAGCCCTCGAGTATCAAAACCCAACCTTCCAGTCTCCAGCTCAGCGTCTTAACCACTAAGCCACCAGGAGGCTGCTACAATGCTATTTTAGGACACATTTCCAAATTAATAAAAAATATTTAATTAATCTTTATAAAAATCCTTTTCCATATTGTCACGAAATGAATTATATCCTGTGCTTTAGCCTCTTTCAAGATGGCGATTTCAGATTGGGGGAAGAGAATGGAATGTAAACAACATGAGCCTTATGGTTTGGAGGAAATGAAACCTAAAATGTGTGATAGACATATCATCCTGTGAGATCATTGGTTGGAATCCCTAAGGGGAATGGCCAGAAGATGGACCCTGTGAGAGGAGATATAAGCCAGAAGGTAGTGGCCGAAGAGCTACACACTTTTGGATCTTAACTAAAAAATGTAGAGGCTTGAGAAAAGGTGGGCCATGGGCTATCCCTTAAATAAGCAGCTTTCTTTATTTCTTTGGTTTGAAAGATTTTTCTAAACTTCTGATGAGCTTTATTCTGTACTATGCTGTGATTCCATTCCAATATATTTCTAAAATACCTGAAGAGACTTGGGGTGTTTACTTAGCTCACGTTACCTGAATCTACACTAGTTTCATGTGCACCCTTTGCTCACCACCTGTATTTAGGCCAGGGGTGACGGGGCACACTGATAGGAGAAGCCTGAACTGCTGGGTCTGATCTGGACCAGGGAAGCAGGAGCAGGTGCAATCCCATCGCCAGGAGACCGGAGGATGCCCAAGTCCTACTTGGGAGTAAGTGGATTGTTACACATATTTTCTTCACTTTCTTACATTCCCACCATAAATGAAGAAACATTCCAATTTCTTTTTTATATCTAGCTCTTGTAAACCTAAGGTCATGCCTTTCTTTAACGACTCAGTTCATCTCTTGTTTGACTTTCTCTTCTCTTGCTCTCTTCAATGTTTCCTAGCACTGTTATCTTTTCTTCTCACTCTTGTTCTCTCAGGATGAATACTTTATGTGTAAATCTATTTTGAGTATTTTTTTACCTTGAAAATCCAATTGTGAATTTAGTTTTGCAGAAGCTGATTTCAGTTGAACTGTCATGTGTATATATGCAGTCAATCCCTACTTGAAGAGGTTCTCTCCTTTATTAACTGATCTCTGAAACTGGACTAGTTCATTTAAAAAATCCAAGGGACAGGGAAATTAAGTATTTTATATTACCATGTATACTCAGTGGTTAAAAAAAACAACACTTACTTGTGAGTATTGTCAGCAAAAACAGGTATTCTGTGTAGGAGATCAATCCTGAATTTTAAAAAGGTGGGGGAGAAAAGAAAAAAGTTAGAATACAGAATCAGCACATTGATGTGCTCTATAGTATAGTTTGTAAATCATTCAAGATTCTTTAATTATATATATTTTTGGAAATGGTAAAAAAGGCAATATCTCGCAGGCTCTTATAACTTGTAAATACACAGGGTGATTATTAGTAGTTTATGTTATGTTTAATGTAATTAGATTCGATAAAAATTGAATATGTTTTTTTTCTTTTAAATTACGTGTTCTCTTTTCTGTATTTTCTTCTTTTTTGTAATGTTTATCTTTTACTGCAGTGGCTCAAGTCGCTAAGACGCTGACTGGGAAGTGGAAGGTCAGCAGTTCGATTCCCGAATACTGCAGGACGGAAATGAGCTCCCGTCTTCATCCCAGCTCCTGCCAACCTAGCTTTTCGAAAGCAAGAAATTGCAAGTAGATAAATAGGGACCACTTCGGTGGGAAGGAAACAGCGTTCCGTGCGCTCCGGTGTCTAGTCATGCCTGCCACATGACCACGGAAATGTCTGCAGAAGCAGACAGCGCTGGCTCTTCGGCTTAGAAACAGAGATGAGCACTGCACCCTAGAGTCGGATACGACTAGCTTTCGAGCAAGGGAAACCTTTACCTTTACCTTACTATCTTTTATACTCAATAAAAATTTATTTTAAAAAAAGATTCTTTAATTTTATACACTGTATCAATTAAAGAAAATAGTAAATTTTATTTAGTCTAGTCAGATGTTTCTATTCCCATTTCTAGACCTCTGCTGTTAAATTTAATTTTACGGTCCCCTTTGTGTTGATGTGTCATTAAGTGACCTGGGCTTATTGGCATTAATGAAAGGACTGCATTAAATCTTTGGACCTTTACACACACACACACAAACCAGTGTTTAGACAAAGGATAAATAAATTAAAAGTGCTTTGTCATATTTAGTACCTGGGAGATCTACTCTAAAATTACTCTGAAGGATCAAAGTATTTTATCCTTTGGCAGTCCTAGAAAAGCTGAAGACCAGATTTTTGCTAAGTCTCAAGGGGAATATGACAACACAAAGCTGCCAAGCTGCGAGATTTCACTGATAGGACCACTGGGCTGGAAGCCAAGAAGAGGCTTCACTTTAAAAATATCAGACCACGTCCTTTCTGCAAGGTGAAAGTGTTTTCCCCCTTCCTTTTAGAAGGAAAATTCCAGCATTTCCCTTAGAAAGAAAGGCTGACTTAAATGAAGAGCCTGAACAAACACAAAGATGGGACAGTGTCAAAAAAGCAACATGCCACATATAGAGCAGTATATAAAAAGTATGGTTTAAGTAAAAGAATCTGAAGTATCTCTCCTATTAGACCTTTTTTGGTTTTTTAGAGGCTTTTTCTAAGTGACCAAAAAGAAAAGGAGGGGAACAAAAGAACCCAAGCTACTTTTAACATGTGAGCCAAAAAACATCTTGCATAATGGAAGAAGCTGTTGAAAGCAGATGTTTGAACTCCACTGCCCAAAGGGAAACTATTTCTGAGATTTACATTTAGCAAACCAATATGCAAAGAGTCTCATCCTGGCTCTGCTTTGCCAGCAATTTTCACAGTGGATCTGAAATAAACATCTTCCTTACCATCTGAGGCTGCAACGGTTGGGCCTTTTCACTCTTGAACGACGGCGTCTAAGAGGTGACCTGATTGAAGTTTATAAAATCATGCACGGTGTGGACAAAGTGGATAAGGAAAAACTGTTTTCCCTATCGCACAACACTAGAACTAGGGGACACTCCATGAAACTTTTGGGTACTAGTTCTCAAACAAATAAGAGAAAGTACTTTTTCACCCAGAGGATTACTGGTCTATGGAACTCCCTGCCAGAAGAAGTGGTGACAGCTGTCAGTCTTGACAGCTTTAAGAAAGGATTAGACAAGTTCATGGAGGACAAGGCTATCAATGGCTATAATTATGGCTACCTAAGGACAACCTCTGGGTTGGAGAGATAGGCAGGATATCTCTCAATGCCATTTCCAGGGAATCCTAAGCAGGTGAAGGCATCTCCTTGGGAATACCCTGAAGGAAATGGTGAGCCACTGTGTGAGACAGAATGCTGGACTGGATGGGCTGTGGCCTGTTCCAGCAAGGCTGTTCTTATGTTCTTATGTTCTTATGTTAATATTTGAAGAATGGTTTCTCATGTTAATTGTAGGATATATACAATTTATGCCACTGAAATCAGTTTAGATTGGTGGATACACGTCTGACACCTTATCCTCAGCCTTAACAACTCACTGTGTAGCATGCTGTAACAATTTTTTCAGTCTGTCCCAGAATTCTCACCTGTCAGAAATGGTAGGAATAAAAATGACCATATCTTTGTAATATTACGGCACACGTTGCCCTTGATGCTAGCAAAATGAAAAGCATTTTGCTTGTGAAGTATTTCAAAGTGCATAGCTTCATGGGTACTTTACGAAGGAGGCTTACTTTTGAAAATAGTAGTTCTGCCCAAACAGGAACAGCAAGAAAGAACATAAACTTGCACAAAAGAGGAGCAAACAAACAATGAATGAATCCTATTGTTTAGTGTAGTAAGTCACATTAGAGTAGGCCCACTTCCACATGTACAGAAATACATTTGTTGAGCACAATATGTTTCAAATATTTTTTCAGGAGCAAGTGACTTTGTCCTCCAACTCTGTTGCAAGAGCCATATGGCACTTCTAGACCAAATGAAAGTATTTACTACTTACTAACTTCAACTAAATGGTAACACCCATCCACGTTATGACTCCCTAGAGCCATGATGGCAAACCTTGGCAAGCCAGATGTTCTTGAACTTCAATTCCCAGAAGTCTGGAACAGCAGGAGTGCTGATTTGGGCTTCTGGTAATTGAAGTCCAAGAACACCTGTAGTGCTAAGGTTCGCCACCACTGTCCTATACTATGCAAATTTTCACTCAATATCAGATTTAAAAATTCTGATGAATGTAATATAATAGTCCCATCACACCATATAAACAAACAAACAAACAAACAAACAAACAAACATCCATAGCATTACAGTCTCACCAATATTTGACAGCCAGATACCACTTAATTTAATTTGAGAAGGACATAATATCATGTATAAAGTCTTTTTGTAGTGTGGTCTCTGAAACAGACAAACTATGGTTTAATCCATAAGCCTTTCTGCAATTCCATTGTAACTGGGTTCAGGAGACCTCTTTCCAAAATTCCTTCCCATGATTAAAATGTCTTTAATTAACATCAGAGGTAGGAAACAAGCTAGAAATGGCTTTGGACTATTGGATGCCAGTGGAATTAAAGGATGAAAAGGCATCAGAGAACTGTATGGATTGGCTCTGGGAATTGGGGGTACAGGGCACAGTGCGGTCCTGGTTTTCCTCTTTCCTCAGGGGCCAAAGCCAGTCAGCATTGTTGGGAGACGAGAGGTCCAGCCTGAGGCCCCTATTTTGTGCGGTGCCACAGTGCTCGGTACTCTCACCTCATTTATTTAATATCTACATGAAGCCACTAGGTGAGATCATCCGTTCTCACGGGGTTAGGTATCATTAGTATGCTGATGATACCCAATTGTACATCTCCGCCTGTGGTGATTCAAGTGTTGCAGTCAACGTCTTATCCAGGTGCCTGGAGGCTGTGAGGATTTAGATGGGGGACAACGGGCTACATCTGAATCCCAGCAAGACTGAGTGGCTGTGGATAGGGGGCCCTAGTTTGTCCAAGGAGTTACCATCTTTGGTACAGGATGAGGCTCTTTTGCCCCCAGACAGACTCAGTACACAATCTGGGGGTCCTCCTGGACTCACAACTCCTGCTTCAGGAACAGGTAGCAGCCATAGCCAGGAGGACTTTCGTGAAGGTTCGTGTGATTTGCCAGTTGGACTATTGTAACACGCTCTACATGGAGCTGCCCTTGATGACCATTCGGAGGCTGTAGCTGGTCCAGAACGGTGATGGGGTGTGGACGGTATGCCCGTGCCTCACCCTTGTTGTGGGAGCTGCACTGGTATGCCTCCGGGTGCAATTCAAGGTGCTGGTTATCACCTTTAAAGCCCTACAAGGTAGTGGACCAGGTACCTGAGTGACCGTGTCGCCTCAAGGTTATCTGCCCATCCCACGAGAGTGTACCAGAGGGGCTCTCTAAAGGTACCATCCGTTGGAGAGGCTCATGTCTCCAGTACAAGAAAGAGGGCATTTTCGGTATCTGCTCCAGCCCTTTGGAACTTCCTGTCGACAGACCTTCGTCTGCAGCCAGAATTGTGTTTTTAGGAAAGAGCTGAAGACATGGCTGGCCGAGCAGGTGTGGGGAGCAGAAAGAGGAACAGCTCTCCCCCCCCCTCCCCCACCCCCCGGGTTGGCTGATATGAACATGCTAATCACCATTCAGGTTTTTAATCTATCTGTTTAGTTTATTTGTTACAAAGATTTTAACAATGTGTAAAATCAAGTATGTCCCTAAGACTAGTTTCTGCATCATTGTATTAGACATGGCTAATGTTTCAACACCATTTTTTAAAAAAATATATTATAGAAAGATCCAGTAATTTATAGATAGTTAGCATTCTGGAAACAGGTTTTACATTTGATCAGATGACAGAGAACACAGAAATATGTGACAAGCATACATACCACTGCCCATGCTTTTTAATTTGTACTCTAAGAATACTTTTGGATAAAAAAAATGCTAATTCAAATGACGGCATCATTGTCAATTGAGTAGACACCAACAACATCTAACATACAGGCCACGTAGTATAGTATTAATAGGTGACAGATCAGATAGTCTGCAGGGGCTAATTAATAAAATCTAGGAAGTAAGTAATGGGCACAGTGTAAAGATGAATGTTATGAAATTCAAGTGCACGGTAATCAGTAAAATGCAAGCAGCCAAATACTGTAAAAACAGTTAAAGATGTCAAATAAGCATTTGTGGGACATGCTCATAAATGCAAGTACTTGGAGTTTGGTTCAATCAACCGAGAGAGCATATCTATGAAAGAAAACAGAGATAGTTTGGAGCAACTTCCTCAAGATGAAGAATGCAGTATGAAAAGAAAACTTAGACTTGGGTAAAAGAATGTACACTGTATGGTGCTATGTGTTCTCGGTTCCATAGTATGGTGTAGAATCATGAACTTTAGAACAGGCAATTAACAAAATAGAAATATTTGAAATGTAGAGTAAACCTAGGATGCTAAGAATTTCTAAGAATTTCTTGGATCAAAGAGATGACCAATCGACATAATGAATAAACAAGAAATGATAGGACTCATAAAATACAGAAATACAGAAATGGTTATCTTTTGAGAAATGAAAAGTACAGGTTTCTACATCTAATAATTTCAAATAAAATAAATGGGAAAACTATTACTGTATAACAAGGAGAATTTAGTGGCTGAAGAGCTTTGCAGGCAGGTATGCAGCACAACTTCACTGTTCAGAGTTGTATCAAAAGTCAATATAGTCACAATGATGTCCAACTTCTATCAGAAGGGAAATAATAAGATTCCAACCCCAACTTTATTTATACAAAAAGAAACAAAAGGGAAACTGATGATGAATTTGTTTTTATGAAGCCCCTCACTTAAGGTCCAGGGCAAACTCAGCAGTCTTGAAGTAAGAAAATCAGTGTAATGTAGTAGTTATGAAAGCTGGATTAGGATTTGGGGGATTTAAGATCAAGTCCACAGCCATAAAATACTTCTTACTACTTTGATGTCTTTTGCAATAATTGTTTCTGTTTGAATTTGTTTGTGTATTTTAAGTGTTCTGATAATATAAAAAGAAACTTGTTGAGTGATCTTCAGCCAGTCATTGTCTCTATCAGTCTGACCTAATTTACACCTTTATGATGTCAATAAAAGTCAAGGGAAGAGAGTCATGAATGCTGCTTTGAACTCAGGAAAGGAAACACTGGAGTAACAAAAATAAGAAAAACAAAAATCCTAATAACCAGTGGTTAAAGAAAAGGATGTGAAGACTAGGGGTTTCAGGACATATTCTCAAAATGGGGAAAGTTTAAATTGGTCATAATGACCTCAACTCAGGGATGAATACTGTAGCAGCCAAATGTCCTGACACTATGCACATTAATTAAAGGTAAAGGTTTCCCTTGCTCGAAAGCCAGTCGTATCCGACTCTAGGGTGCAGTGCTCATCTGTTTCTAAGCTGAAGAGCCAGCCCTGTCTGCTTCTGCAGATGTTTCCGTGGACATGTGGCAGGCATGACTAGACACCAGAGTAGTTAAAATGGATGCAAACAACAAAAAGCTCCAGAAAGACCTCCCCCCCCTCAAAAAATAAATAAATAAAGGAGAGGGCATCAAAATAGCAAACGTAATTCTGTGTAAGAAAGTGTAAAGTAATGCATACTGGGACAAAACAACAACAATCTTAGCTGGCTATGATGAACTAGGAAAGTGCCCTTGGAGTGGTTGCAGGCAGGTCATTGAGAAAACTGATCCATTGTGCAGCAGCTGTGCACAAAGGAAATTCTGTGTTGGGGATCATTAGGAAAAGAACTGAAAACAAAACTGCAATATCATATTGTCTGAATCTATGGCATAACCATATTCAAATGCTGTAAGTTGTTTTTCTTACTGAAATGATATTGCAGAGTGGGGAAAAGCAAAGAAAAATCTTCATCCTCATGCTTGCACAATGACCCAGCCAGTGAGCAACTGCAATCTTTTACAATTTGGCAAAGGGATAACCAATACTTCCATGCATGAATATACATTGTGCAAGGCAGAGATCATGGGAAATTCCATGGATAGTGTTTTATACTCTGCCTGACATCAAGAGAAGACTTCAAGCAACTGAAATCAAAAGATAATACACATTATACTACTGTATAAGGATTCCTGAAGCAGAGAGTTCCCTTTCTGACTGCACCATGAAGTGCAATACTTCAATAAACCAGTGTAAGAGAACAGTGTAGAGATAGTCCTTTTGAACTCAAAGAGTTTTTCAACCTATGCTATTAACATATTTTACATTTTTCTATTTCTGACTGACATACATTAGGATGACTCAAAACACATTTTACTGTGAAATCAGTTCCATAACATTTCATCTCAGTTTTGCTTATACCACAAAATTAGCAGACAACTATAGGGAATAGAAACCATGTTTAAAACCACTTCTTTTAAAAAATATAGAAAACAGGAAAACTAATAACAAAAAAGTAGAATCACACCCTTTTACTTGTTATTAAGAGGGAAAAACTGTACACAGCAATATTATAAAACAACTAGCATGGGCTTCACCAGTCAGGCTCATGGGGCTCCTGTCGTACCTTTTGGGGTTTACGGGGCAGATGGGGGTGGGGTGGGGGCTACCCGGCTTTGCCGGTTGGTCTTGTGGGGCTCCTGTCGTACCTTTTGGGGTTTGCGGGGTAGGTGGGGGTGACGTTTGGGGGGAGCAGGAGTTCGTTGGGGCGCTGGAGCTTGTTACCCCTGGCCGCTGCACTCTCCGCCTGGCGTGTGGCTTACCTGGTGAGGTGGGGGAAGTCATGCGGTGGCTGTTCTGGGGTTGGTGGCGGGCAGTCCTTCAGGCGGCGCAGGTGTGGCAAGGGCTCGCGGGTCTGGTCTGTGGTGGCGTGGGCGGTGGACAGGGGACGGCACGTGGCGGTGATTGGCGGCCATTGCGGCGGGGAACGTGGATACGGGGGTTGTTTGTCCCCTGCCGTTTCCCCTGGGCAGAGCAGTCCCTGGTGGGTGTGGCAAGGGCTACCTGGCCTGGTGCTCAGCCGTTTGCGACAGTGCCGCTGGCCGGGGAAGCCATTTTCTGTAGACCTGGCAACGGTGGCGGTTGGTGTGGTGCATCACTGGTGAGTAGCATGTGTGCATTGAGGCTGGGCTCCGCCTGGGGATTTTCAGGGTGGTGGTGGTGGTGGCTTCCTCCCCCTTCCACAGTGTTTTGTGTGTCTTTGGAGGCACAGTGTCCGCCTTACGGAGACGGCCAGGTGGTCCGTCTGCCTGGCCATCTCCAGAGCAGGTGCTGGGGCTGCCTGTGCAGCCGTCGGGTCCTGGGGAAGGGCAGGCGGGGCCAGCAGCGCAACATCTCTGGAAAGCAGCTGGCGGTGAAAGCGCCCTTACGCTGGCTGCATTCTGGAGAAGGCAAGGCGGGCTTTCCGCTTGGCCATTTTCGGAGCAGGCGCATGGGCCGGCTAGTTGCCTGCAGGGTTCCGTGGCAGGCCAGTCGGGGCTTGTGGCGTGCCGTCTCCAGAAGGCAGCAGGCAAATCGTCTGCCTTCCGGAGAAGGCAAGGTGGTCCTGCATTGCTGGCAACGCTTGGTTTTGGCCGCGCATGCGCGTTGCCATGCACATGCCGGCCAACGGCTCTTTGCACGGCCATTTGCCCTTTTTTAATAGCGTGGATCTGCACGGCCTGGAGTGCCCGTGCAACGGTTCTGTGCATAGACATTCCTCCCCTGGACCTGCGTGCATGCAGTTGTTTTTCCGCAGTTTGTGGGGCCTGTGACCCACCTCTGTGACCGGGACACAGATGGGGCCCGTCTGACAGCTGAAAGGTGCGTGTGCGCGGGCTGTGACGGGGATGGTATCAGGGGTGCGGGAGGCTGTTTGAGACACAGGATCCGGTTCTTTGCCTTATAGATATAGATAGAAGATCAAACTAAGCTAAGTTTCAAGTTGAATGGGGTTTTTCTAAATTTTAAAGCAAACAAATCTAAAATCTATAAAATAAAATAATGCATGTATGTCAATATTTGCAGACATAAAAATTGTTGTAGAATGCCAAACTGATGAGTTAAAGATATTCCACTAGGAGGCACAAGTGCCTTCAACCCAAACCCAGTGAATATTTATGAACTAAAAAAGGAACTGTGGAGAAAAGGAAATCTAAGCTGTGCATTTAAAACATCTACCATATTTTTCAGACCATAAGACGCATTTAACCATAAGATGCAGTTTAGAGCAAGAAAACAAGAAAAAATATTCTGAACCAAATAGGGAGCCAGAGCTGTAGCTGTAGCTGACTTCGCCTGGTGCCAAAGGCGCACAGTAAGCATGGAAGGGAAAGCGTGCCCAGACGGTGAGGGGCTGACTCACCAGCAGCACCTGGCTGCAGAAGACCAGCTGACCTACAGCAGCTCCCACAGCGCTTCCTGTGCACCTCGCTTAGATGGTGAGAGCCTGAACCTCCAGCAGCTCCCAGAGGCAGAAGACCAGCTGACATGCCAGCAGCGGCCGCAGCTGCCTCATCCTTTCAGCCATGCTGCTCTGTGACTACTCCTCTTCGCCTCCAGGACAACAAGGATCTTCCTGAGCCCGGCTTCCCAGAGTGGCATGGCTGAAAGGACCTCACCAGACGGATAGTGAGGTCCTTTTAGCCATGCCGCTCTGGGATGCCAGGCTCAGCAAGAGCCTCGTTGTCCCGGAGGTGAGGAGGAGGAGTCCCAAAGCAGCATGGCTGAAAGGACGAGGCAGCTGTGGCCGCTGCTGGCAGGTCGGCTGGCGGGTCAGGCTCTCACTATCCGGGCAAAGCGCATGGGAAGTGCTGCGGGACCTGCTGGAAGGTCAGCTGGTCTTCTGCAGCCAGGTGCTGCTGGCGGGTCAGCCCCTGTTGTCTCATCAGCCCCAGTCCAGTATTGATGAAGCTGCTGCCCTTCTTCAAGATGGATTCAAGTGGGATTTGATCCATTTGGGGACCATCACCCTTCCCTGTGGACTTTGGCACACAAGGCCGTTAGTCCCCAGGGTTGTCAGGTTAGCTAACCGCCACCTGACGTTGAGTCGCTGGCAGTATGGTCTTCTTTATTACCATCCCTGTAATGCAGATTTATTAAAAGTTCCAGTAAGAGCCTTTTTTGGGTTGCTATGGTGTCTGCATACTCCCGCTTCCCCCTCCTTTGGCCAGACGGGCCAGAGGGGAGTGACATCACCTGCGGGAGGGCGGCGGGCACCTTCAAAAGCCTACACCGCTGCCGTGGCTCCGGGACTCCCGCTTCCCCCTCTTTCAGCCAGTTAGGCCAGAGGGAGTGACTTTCACCTGCAGGGGGGCGGCGAGCGCCTTCAAAAGCCTACGTCGCCACTGCTGCCATGGCTCCGAGACTCCTGCTTCACCCTCCTTCAGCCAGACGGGCCAGAAGGGAGTGACTTCACCTGCGGGAGGGCAGCGGGTGCCTTCAAAAGTCTGCGCTGCTGCCGCTGCCATGGCTCCAGGTCTCCCGCTTTCCCCTCTTTCGGCCAGTTGGGCCAGAGGGGAGTGACTTCCACCTGCGGGAGGGCGGCGGGCAGCTTCAAAAGCCTGCGCCGCCAATGCTGCCGTGGCTCTGGGAATCCCACTTCCCCCTCCTTCGGCCAGACGGACCAGAGGGGAGTGACTTCACCTGCGGGAGGGCGGTGGCCACCTTCAAAAGCCTGCGCCGCCGCTGCTGTGGCTACGTTCGACCGGCAGCTGGCCGGAGAGACCAGTGACATCCTGGGTTCCTTCCCTTGGTGTATTTGGCTGTGGGGGAGTGGGAGTAGTTGAGTGCAGCGTCATGGCTACGCCGCTTCGTTTGGGACGTGAGTCGGGCTCCGTCCGTAACGTTGAGCTGGGTCTCCACTTGGCAGCGTTGAGCCTTGGGGCTCCACTGGTAGCATCGAGTGTGGGCTCCATTTAGGATTTAGACCTTTTGTTACCTGTTTTATTATTTGAATTTATATTTTGTATATTGTAATTTATATTTTGTATACTGCATCTTGTATATTGTATTTTGTAAACTGCTTTGAGTTCCTTTAGGGGAAGGAAAGCAGTATAGAAATGGAAGTATAATAATAATAATAATAATAATAATAATAATAATAATAATAATAATAATAATAATAATAATAATAATAATAATAATAATAATAATAATAATAATAATATTGTGCAGTCACTGATAATGGGACAGTCAAATATTAAACACACCAAACAACAACAGTTACTACCATGTTTTGAAGACTCAGTGAAAGGTGCAAAATTAACCATGGGTTTCTAAGCTACTACTAGCTTAAGGAGCATACTTTTAGAATGCTACATTCCCTTAAAAACGTGAACCATAAACTTTCAGGTCTTCTTGTCTCCTAAGCAGAATTATTTGGGGAATTCTATGGATATGTAAACAGGCCGTCCTTTTTAAAAAAACCAGTGCCCTTAGTCCCATAAATAACAACAATAATTTGAAACAAATATTCAGTTCCTTACAGCCTGGAAACAAAGCAGGGGTATCATACATTGAAACATTATATTTAAAGGGAGAGTTTTCTGTAAAAATAAATTCTGCTAATGATGCAAACTATTACCTTTATCGCCGAGGTCTCTAAAAAACGTTGGCCCTGGTTTAGCCTTTGATACGTTTGCTAGTGCACAATCTACATCCTTTGAACAAACAAAATAAACACCAAGTTAGTCCTGTAAGAGGAAACAGTTAAAACAAGTAGCACAAAGAACAAGAGTTCTCGTGAAACACAAGAGTACATTTATTACCTTTTTTGTTAGTTTCTTGGCCAAAGTTTTTCCTGTAAAAGAAGGAAGGGAAAAACACACTCAATCACCTTCAAGTTAAAACTGATCAAATTCTGCAGCTTTTCTTCAGATGTTTTTAAATGGGGAAAAGGCAAGTAATATTTTAAAAATTGGCTATGGAAATGGTAATATTATGCTTTGATATTTATTTCAAAACCTTGAAAACCCTGAGTCTCATGACTTGATGGCATGCAACAGCAGAAATAACACAAAAAGATGATCTTTACAGAGGCATAGCACTTCCTTCATATAATGTTCAGATTACATAATCCTATTCCCCCCACCCCACCCCCCATGACAGGCAAAATTAAGGAGAAAGGCATGGAAAAAAACATTTAGCCTCTTCGAAGACTATGGGATCTTTGAGCACAATTGGGTGTACCCTGAGCAACATCAACCTTGTTATGCCGGCTAATCTTTCTCACACTACAGAATGAATTCACCAAAAGGTGGCTTCGTTTTGGTAGTTTAAAGTCTGACACAGACATGGACCTGGATGAAAGAAAAAAATGTGCTAAGCAGGAAGTTTTCAAATCCTGAGCATGTCTTTGGGTCTCTAAATTCAAACTGATCTTCAGGAGCTGGTAAGATGAAGGAGGCGATTGCTCCCCCTTATCTAGTAAGGAAAACTATCTCCTGCTAACAAACATGATTCTTTTGATCAGCTTTGGGGAGGGGGCCTTTAAGAAACATCATCTTGTTCTCTACAGATTTATAAAATGTCTTCAGAAGGAAAACAGAGGAATGCCATTTTACTTATAACGTCTAAAACGTTAAAGGAAACCTGCTCACTCATACAAACAAGTGCAGAATAAACTCTAACACTGACTCCAATATGAAGCAATTTCATGCCATTATCCCACAAGAACAAACAGTAGCAGTTTACCTTATGAGGGTGGGCAAAATGTAACCTTAAGCATCACATCTCTCCTAAAAAAATAGTGAAAAAAATTGGGGGTATAGAAAGTCCTCGGCGCCCTTTAGAATTGCCAGGGCTCCAAACACCCTCAATTGTTATTATTTTGAGAAGCAATTTTAGCCACCAGAGGACTCAATGTGGCTTCTTCATTTATGAGATTACTAGCAAGGGTTGCCCGGCGTTGCCGGGCTTTTTTCTCCGTGTGTTTTAATAAAAAATGAACCAATTTTATTTTGCAATAGTTTTAAATTGTGTTGGAAGGTTAAATTGTGTTAATGTTTTTTTAAAATTGCTTAGTCTGTAATTTTAATTTTTTAAATGTTTATTTATGTAAAAATTTTTTGGCTTGGCTGTTATTAACTGGGATCTGCTTTTTTGGGTTTTTTTGAGGATTAATAAAAGAAGAAAGTATGATATAATTTTTTTCAAATTGTTTTATGTAAGTGAATAATGTTTTAGTTTTTTGAATTTTTTTAATTAGTTGTACGGTAGGTCATAATTTTAATAATGTAAAAGTAAATGTTTTTTACATTCAATGTTTTTAAAATGTGTTTAGATGTTTAGAGTTTAAATTTGAGTTATAACTCAGCACAGGATTTTTAAAAGTTTCTATTGTATTTTATTGAATATGTTTTAGTGTAATTTTTTTACTTGTTTTTATTGGTGTGACCTTTTGTGTAAAATTGTGAATTTGTGTTATGTTTTTGATTTGTTTTTACTCTTGTGGCCTTTTATTTGGAGCTGTTGTGTGTTTTTGAATTGTTTTTACTATTGTGGCCAGCAGGTGGTGCTGGTAGGGGTTATTGTATTTTGACTTTTTTTTCTCTCCTGGCCTCTGGGTGGAGCTTCTTCTGGTAAGTAGTCTCTTTCTTTATTCATTTCTTTTTCAGTCCTGGTGGAGGTAACACATCTTTTGGTAAGTTTGCTTGTTTTCTTTGTTTTGTGTGTGTGTGTGTGTGTGTGTGTGGGCGGGGGGGGGGGTGGAATTTGTATTTTTTGTCTGTTTGTTTTGTTTTTGATTGTGTCTTTGTTTACTTCGTATTGTTTTTGGTGTTTTTTTGTGTATTTTTGGATGTGTTTGACTGTTTTTAGTAATTTTTTAAAAAAACCTATTTATTTATTTGGTGGTGGGGAAGGGACGTGGTCATTGGGGGTTAGGAAGGGTGGGCTAGGTGGTGGGGAGAGGGGCATGGTCGTTGGGGGTTAGGAAGGGTGGGCTCGGTGGTGGGGAGGGGGGCTTTAGTGTGTTATGGTGCTTTGATTGTGTGAAGTCGTGAAAGTAGATCGGGTTTCCCCTTTAATATCAGTGGGTGGGGGTTGTGACCCCCCTCTCCGCTGGCTACCCTAGGGTTGGGAGGTTTGTGGGGAGAAAAGGGGTATATTGCCCCAACACTTCTGGAACCTAAAGATCAGGCAGAGTGGATTGAATCCCCCCCCTCCTTAAAACCACTCCGTTTTTAAATAGAATAAAAGACGGAGTTGTTTTAAGGAGGGGGAGGGGTGGGATCGATCCACTCTGCCTGATCTTTTGGTTCCAGAAGTGTTAGGGCAATATACCCCTTTTCTCCCCACATACCTCCCAACCCTAGGGTAGCCAGCGGAGAGGGGGATTGCAACCCCCACCCACTGATGTTAAAGGGGAAACTCCAGTCGGGACCTTCAGGCGCTGTTGGTGAGGGAAAGAAAGCCAGCTGGTGTTTGCTTGGCTGTGAGGCGGTGAGTTGTTTTTCGTTGGGGGTTAGGAAGGGTGGGCTAGGTTGTGGGGAGGGGGGGCGTGGTTGTTGGGTTAGGAAGGGTGGGCTCGGTGGTGGGGAGGGGGGGCATGGTCATTGGGGGTTAGGAAGGGTGGGCTAGGTGGTGGGGAGGGGGGCTTTAGTGTGTTATGGTGCTTTGTTTGTGTGGAGTCGTGAAAGTAGATCGGGTTTCCCCTTTAATATCAGTGGGTGGGGGTATGTAACCCATTCTGTCCATTAAATTCTAGTATCTTCTTGTCTTCAAAGTCAAGTGTCTTCTCTCCTCTGGAGGAGGGAGGTATACTATTGAGATATCTGACACATTACAACTTTTGTTGTGAATTTGCGGATGAAATGGATAGTCTTAAATTCTGACAAAGCACAAGTCCAACTAGAAGGTAAAGGTAAAGGTCATCCTTACTCGAAAGCCAGTTGTATCCGACTAAGTTCAATACTCATCTCTGTTTCTAGCCAAAGAGTCAGCGCTGTCTGTGTCTGTAGACATGTGGCAGGCATGGTTTGTGGGGAGAAAAGGGGTATATTGCCCCAACACTTCTGGACCCAGGACATCAGGCAGACTGGATCGAATCCCCACCCCCCCCCTCCTTAAAACAACTCCGTTTTTAAAGAGAAGAAAAGACGGAGTTGTTTTAAGGGGTGGGGTGGGGATTCGATCCAGTCTGCCTGATGTCCTGGGTCCAGAAGTGTTGGGGCAATATACCCCTTTTGTCCCCACAAACCTCCCAACCCTAGGGTAGCCAGCGGAGAGGGGGATCGCAAACCCCACCCACTGATATTAAAGGGGAAACTCCAGTCGGGAGCTTCAGGCGCCGTGGGTGAGGGAAAGAAAGCCGGCTGGTGTGTGCTTGGCTGTGAGGCGGTGAGTTGTTTTTCTTTTTCATTTTTCGGGCGTCGGTTTCCTCAGCGCTCTGCGCGCTCATGGCGTGCAGGACGCTGGGGCTTGTAGTTATGGGTTGCTGCTTTGTGTTTGTGCTGCGTTTTTTAAAAATGCTTTTCTTTCGATTGGCTGCAGCGCATTTCCGAACGCTGCGCCGTGCGAGAGCCTCTCAGCCTGACTGGCTCTGGCGCGGCGCGACGCAAGGAATGTTGGGAAGTGAAGTTGTTTCCCTTTCTTCGCGTTTGTGGGGCTGTTGCCCCACTGCCGGTTTTTTCAATCCTTCGTTGACCTGCGTACCCAGATCGGCCGTGTGCATGAAGGGTGAGTGCAGGCAAGTAGGGCGAGGCATAGCAACCTATAGCCAGTTCCAACGGTTAACCCTTGGATTTATAGGTTAAGATCCACCCACCATCTGTACAGAAAATGTGGAAGAAGAAGGAAGAAGGTTCAAACTTGCTCCTTTCTGCATATTACTATTCTGGATGCCATTTTTGGGTCACACCAGAGTGTAGCAGAACACCGACAGTTCAGCAGCATTTTGAGAAACGTTTTTACATACAATACCATAAATATTTATGAAATTGTACAGAATTTGATGGGGCTACCTTCTAGTTACTGCGGTGACTTAGTGGTTAAGACGCTGTACTTGATGACTGGAAGGTCGGCAGGTCAGCAGTTCAAGACCCGAGTGCTTCACGATGGAGTGAGCTCCCGTCTCTGTCCCAGTTCCTGCCAGACTAGCAGTTCAAAAGCAAGAAATTGCAAGTATCTGTAGATAAACAGGTACCATTTCAGTGAGAAAGTAAGCAGAGTTCTGTGTTTAGTCATGCCTGCCACATGTCTACAGACACAGACAGCGCTGACTCTTTGGCTAGAAACAGAGATGAGTATTGAACTTAGTCGGATACAACTGGCTTTCGAGCAAGGATGACCTTTACCTTTACCTTCTAGTTGGACTTGTGCTTTGTCAGAATTTAAGACTATCCATTTCATCCGCAAATTCACAACAAAAGTTGTAATGTGTCAGATATCTCAATAGTATACCTCCCTCCTCCAGAGGAGAGAAGACACTTGACTTTGAAGACAAGAAGATACTAGAATTTAATGGACAGAATGGGTTACATACATGTTTCTGGGTGCCAGAACCACCATATGAAACATCTGGACAGGGGATCAAAGAGATATGGGGCACATCAGAAAAGAGAATAAAAATGAAAATCTTTGCAACATGAGATCCCAGCACATTCTTATAAAAACTTCGAAGTCATTTAATCCAGTACAGTTCCAGTGATTCAATGAGATTCGCATAGAGCATATCATTTGAAGATGTTAATCTGTGTAATATTTAGAGTGGGGTAGTGAGGACAGAATAGTTCACCCACAATATCCTCACCTACAAAATGTAGTGGATATGTGAAAGATATCTGGCTTGCCGCTTTATTATGGCATTCCATCACACTGTTACTGGGCGGCAACCTAGTCTTGAAAAACTTCTAGGAACACTCAAGTTTTATTGCTGTTTTATCATTTTCACTCCTTGTACTCTTCATCCCAGCTCCTGCCAACCTAGCAGTTCGAAAGCAAGAAATTGCAAGTAGATAAATAGAGACCACTTCGGTGGGAAGGTAACAGCGTTCCGTGCGCTCCAGTGTCTAGTCATGCCTGCCACATGACCACGGAAACGTCTGCAGAAGCAGACAGCGCTGGCTCTTCGGCTTAGAAACAAGAGATGAGCACTGCACCCTAGAGTCGGATACGACTGGCTTTCGAGCAAGGGAAACCTTTACCTTTACCTTACTCATGCAAAGTGAAGGTAAAAATGAAGAAACTTACTGACTGCAATGAAACCTAACATTCAGTGTTCTAAAATACTTTTTATTGTTATAAGCATGAAAGAATGGAAAGTACCACAAACCTTATATCTTCTAAGCCTATGATGGAATTTTGGGTCAAGAAATAAATGGAATGTTTTTCAAACCATCTCCTCCTTTCTTGGATATCCCAATATATGTATTTATAAAATATACCGCAGATCCAAGAAGCACCAGTTAGTCATAGACACATGTTACAGAGAGGGTCATTTTTAGTCCCATAAGTAAAGATTCATAAATAGTTGCAGTCTGGCATTACAAAAAAAGATGGAAATCCATTCATCAGGACAGTTTAAACTCAGAAAATAAAATACTGCTTACGTTCCGATTTGTCAAACATTACTGAAAACAGGAAGTCCCTTGGGGTCATGTAATATTCTCCTTCATATTCCAAGGAAGCAAACTGCAAAAAGCGTTTCTTTCGTATCGAGAGCTTTTCTGCCATATCTTCATCTATATCCTCTTTTTTCTACATACAAAAGGTGAGAAAATGGCAGAGTGTTAAACTTGTAAACCACTCCACCCATAAGCTGAATTTAATCAACAGAGTTAGTTATAATACATTATGGAGAACAGTTTATGCACATTTTAACAATACATAAACAAAACCCCACAGGGACTGCGGTGGCTCAAATGGTTAAGATGCTGAACTTGATGAGTGGAAGGTCAGAGTTTGAGACCCAAATGCTGCACAACAGAGTGAGCTCCCGTCTCTGTCCCAGCTCCTGCCAACCTAACAGTTCAAAAGCAAGAAACTGCAAGTAGATAAATAGGTACAACTTTGGTGGGAAGGTAAACAGCGTTCCATGCACTCAGGTGTTGAGGCATGCCTGCCACAGGTCCATGGAAACGTCTGCAAATGCAGACAGCGCTGGCTCTTTGGCTAGAAACAGAGATGAGCACTAGAGTCAGATATTACTGGCTTTCGAGCAAGGGTGACCTTTACCTTTACTAAACAAAAACCTTACTAAGCATATCGAAAACCCAAACAAATGAGATAGATAAAACACAAATATTCATAAACATAATATTAGAAGAAAATGAAAATTTAATAATTTAATTTTATTGACATGGAAACGACTATAGTACAAAAGCATATCGAAAACCCAAACAAATGAGATAGATAAAACACAAATATTCATAAACATAATATTAGAAGAAAATGAACATTTAATAATTTAATTTTATTGACATGGAAACGACTATAGTACAAAATAATTTCCCAGTAAACATGGTTCAACCATGCTTTTATAGTCACTGTGATGGAGAGGCCAAGCAAGCCATCTGTTCTGACTTTAGGTTTCAGGCCTGGAACATCTGACAACCACCAACCCCACAAAAATGGCAATGAGCCAGCCAGAGAGCAAAGGCTGTGGTCTGAGAATGAACCAGTGCTAGGTCTGCTGTATTTATTTATTAGCAGAGTTGCCCGGCTTCATCGGGGGAGAGGGGGCATGGGGGTTGCACACACACCGGGGTGGCGGTGGCTACCTGGGTGGCGTTGGGCATGTGTTGCTTGTGTGTGTGTGTTCCTGTCTCACCTTCCTGGGTGGCGGTAGAGGCATGTGGGCAGGCTCGTAGGTGCGGCCCCCTGGGTGTGTGGCGCAGGACTGGTTGGAGGGTGGCTGGGCCAGTGGCTGGCTGCTGTGGCTACAAACCGCGTTTGGTACTTTCCTTTGTCCATGTTCCCTATCGTCCCTTGTTCCCCGCCACGTTCCTGGCCCCTGTCCACCGTACCGGCTTAACTGCTGGCTTGGCTGTTCCATGCTGGGGCTGGGAAGGGGGCGGGGCTGTCAGCTCCTCACCCGCCGGCCCTCCTTACTGGTGCTGGGCGGGACTCCCTTCTCTGTTTCATCCGTTCCCTGGGCATCCTCCGCGTTCTCCTGTGTCCGGCCCGGCTGCTGCTGGCGGCTGCTCATGCGCGAACGCCTGCCAACCACCTCTCTCCACTGTTCGAGTGGGCGATCCTTGCCCCACCTCTTTCTGTACTCACTCTGGCCTGTCTGATTGGCTGGTGCGTGGCGCAATGGATGCTGGGGCATGTAGTTCCTTTTGTTTTTGTGGGGCTCCGGCCCCAACCATGGCCCCCAGACTCTAACTATGCAATCTGTGATGGCAAAGGTAGCCGTGCACCAACTTTCAGGGGACTCCGTTCAGGGGTGCGGGAGCCTATTCGGGACACACAGGCACGCACTTCCGTTTTATTAACAGTATATAGATTTTACTTATACTCCATCCATCTAGGAGGTTTTCCTACTCTGGGTGGCTAACAATACGAAACCCACATATTAAAAACACATTTTTAAAAAATACAAAAACCCTATTGGCAACAGATAAAATATCTAACGCTCAGCCGTTGGCAAAACATTCCCAAAGGCCTCTTTAAAAAGAAACGTTTTAAACTGCTTTTTAAACATAGGCAGGGATGGGACCTGGCGCAGTTCAACTGGAAGGGAGTTTCACAAAGTTGGTGCCGCCACTAAGAAGGCTCTTCTCCGAGTCACGGCCTTCTTTGCCAATCTCAGGGTCTGCACTTGGAGTTGCACTGTCTGAGAGAAACGAGTGATGCGGGCTGATGTCCTGAGGAGAAGACGCTCCACTGGGTAGGAAGGTCCCAAACCATTTAGGGCCTTAAAAGTTAGGACTAACACCTTGAAAGGAATAGGTAGCCAATGCAGCCCTGCCAAGGATGGTGAGATATGATGGGATTTTCTCACTCCGGTAATCAGCCTAGCTGCTGCATTTTGCACCTGTTGAAGCCTCTGTATCAGGGACAGGGGAAGCCCCACGTAAGAGAGCATTACAGTACGGTTACCAGCAAGATAGCTAGTGTTATGAGGGACCGCCTGCACAAGTAGGGACACAACTGAGCTATTTGATAAAGGTAGAAAAAAGCAGCTTTACACACCGGTGCAATTTATGTTTCTACGATCAGATAGTGATCAAATATGACCCCCAAGTTGCATGCGTACTTGGTCCTTAGGGGACAAGACCATCCCATCTAGCACTGGGGTCAAGGATCCTAGTCGGTCAGACAGACCCTTCAACACCAGCCTTGACAACAGATCTCACATGGGATGAGACAGGGGTACAGGTACATCTGAGAAACACATGTACCGGTAACAAGATGAAGGCCCAGGTGGGGCGGAAAGAAGGGAGGGCTAGGATAAGAAGAAGAGAAGAAGAGGAAAGGAGGAAGGATGAGCTGAAGTATTAGACTAGAGTTCTGGAAGGAATGGCTGCCTGTATTCTGTGTCTTGGTGGAGTGTCCTGTGCAATTCATGGACTGGTGAATGGATGAGCTTGGCAAAGGGCTGGGGAAACGGGATTGGAGCATCTATCATTACTTCTGAGGAGAAAAGGGGACGCCAACTTTGAAGACCAGAGGTGGCACATCTGTCTGGACCCACTTCTACACTGTCAATGCCTCCCCTAGAGCAGTGATGCCGAACCTTTCAGAGACTGAGTGCCCAAACAGAGGGATGGGGCAAACTCTGTGCTGAGGGGAGGGAGGAAGCACTCCCATTGGGCTGCTGGGTGGGGCGTACTCTGTGCTAGGGTGACAACACGTGTTCCCACAGAAAGGGCTTTGAGTGCTCCCTCTGGCACGCGTGCCATAGGTTAACCACCTAGAGGCTGGAGTTTAAAATGGTTACTGTGTTTCTTTGCTTCCTGAGCGAGGATGAAGAAAGTCTGGGAATGTGGCCCACAAAGCCAGGTGGGAATTCCTTTGCTATTAGAATTCAAAGAAAGCTAAAACTGTGAGAATGGAAGTAGGTATGATGAACATTTTAAGCGAAGTCTTATTGGGTGACAGACAGGAAGAGGTGGAATAAAGGCGAAAATATGGGTTTGGTGATCTTATAAAGTTGAAAAAAAAAACACCATTATTAGTTGAAATTTTTGAGATAGTAGCCATGTTAGTCAGGGTTTCAAGCATATCAGAACATAAAACAAAACAAAACAAAGCGAAACAAAAATACAAAAATGTTGTGGCACTTTAAAGACTAACTGCTGGATTTTAATGTTAACTTTCATGGATCAGGTCCACTTTGTCCCACATCTCCCATGTCTGATGAAGTGGACCTGATCCACGAAAGCTAACATTAAAATACAGCAGTTAGTCTTTAAAGTGCCACAACATTTTTGTATTTTTGTTTTGTTTACTCTCTGATATACCACTATTAATATTCATATTCCAAAAGCAGGTTGAGAGAAGGGTTATCTATGCTTGCTTGTAGGTAAAACAGTAGAAAGATTTAATCTTGCTTTTGTTAGCTGTCTAAGCCAGAAAATATAGATAGACTAGCAGAAGTTGCCCGGCATTGCCGAGCTGTTTTACATGGTGTTTGAAAGTTTTTGTTTTATGTTTATGCAAATGAGGTTAGTCTTTAATTGTGATTTTTAAAATGTTTATTTATATGCACGGGCTGTTATAAACTGTGATCTGCTTTTGTGGTTTGTTTTGTAGGATTAAAAAAAGAGGAAAGGATGATACAATTTTTTAAAGTTATTTTAATTAACCAAATAATGTTTTACTATGTTACTTTTTTATAATAGTTGTACCTTGGATAATATTTTTAAAAATGTGTAAGTATATATTTTTTCAAATTTAATATTTTATAATGTTTTAAAATGTTGTGTTTTTATTTTTGAGTGAAAACTGAACACTTGATTTTAGAAATGAATGTATTTTATTATTTTGTGATTTATGTGTGATGAATTGTTATCTTTTTGACTGTTTTTTCTCCTGAGGCCTCTGGGTGGGGCTGTTGAGTAATTTTTGTATTTTGACTGTTTTTTCTCTACTGGCCTCTGGGTGTCACTCTCTGGCTTAAATTTTGGGGGGGGGTTGGTTTTGGGGGGGGTCTGTGTGTGTGTTCTTGTTTGTTTTTGGTGTATTTTGGATGTTTTTCTGTTTACTTTTTCTGTTGTTTTTTTGGTTTTGAATAATTTTGAATGTTTTGGGGGGGTATTTTCAGTGGGTTGGGGGGGTGTTTTGCGGGCTGGAAGCGTTGGAATCCCCATGTCACCGGACTGCGGAAATCCTCATGGCGATTTTGGTGGCTTGTTGGGGGTGGTGGGGGGTTCTGTTGCACGTCCTCGGTGGCCGGACCGTGGAAATCCCCACACCATGTTTGGTGGCTTTTGGATGGGGGGGGGGTGTTCCGCAGCACATGTCGCCGGACTGCGGAAATCCTCATGGCAATTTTGGTGGCTTGTGGGGGGTTTCCCGTGGCCCGTCCTCGGTGGCCGGACCGTGGAAATCCCCATGCCGTGTTTGGTGGCTTTTGGAGGGGGGTGTTTCCGCGGCTTGGGCTCGGTGGCCGGAGCGCGAAAATCCCCACGCCATTTTTTGTTGTTTGGGGGCGTTGGGGGTTGGCTTTCTTTCCAGCAGCTTGGTCTCGCTGGCAGTTGTGCGTGAACCGTCAGAGGGGTAATTGTTTATTTTTTGCGGCTGTGATGAGCTGCTGGTTTTTTTGTTTATTTTTCGCACGGCTGGAATAGGAATTGTTTTGCTTTCAAGGGGGCGCAAAGGCATCCATACCTCCCCCCTTGAACCCCCTCTGTTTTTGTGTTTTTTTCCACCCCGGCTCAACTTTTGTTGAGGCCAGTGGTGGTCTCGCCATGTCTTCGGCGGGGTAGCGTGGGGGAGAAGGAGTCCCTCTCCTCCCCGTTGCTCTGTCCAAGAAGGCCAGCGTTTTTTTTCCCGTGGCTTTCAGGCGCTGTGTCCGGCTACGTCGGAGTTGTGTTTTTAATTTTAATTTTTCGCGGCCGACTTTCTCAGGACTCTGGGGCTTGTAGTTATGGCTTTGTGCTTTGTGGTGCGTTTTTTTCTGCGGCTCGATTGTGATTGGCCGTGGCGCGTTTCTCAACGTTCTTTGTGGTCGCGCCTCTCAGCCTGATTGGCTGTGGCGCGGAGCGGCGCAAAGAACGTTGCGAAATGAAGTTGTTTCCCTTTTTCACGTTTGTGGGGCTGTTGCCCCACTGCCACTTTTCTCAAACATTCGTTGACCTGCGGACCCGGTTCACCCGTGTGCACGAATGGTTAGTGTGGGCTAGTAGGGACAGGCTGAGGAACCTATGCCAAGTTCCAACGGTTAACGCTTGGTTTTATAGATTACTAGCAAGGGTTGCCTGGCGTTGCCGGACTTTTTTGGGGGTTATTTTTAAAAAATATGAAAAATGGTTGTTGGATGATTTTTGTTGTATGTGTATTTAAATGAGTTTTGTTATTTTTTTAAATAATGTTTTTTATACGTAGGTAGTGTTTTAAAATGTTATAATAAATTTGGATTTTAAAAAGAGGAAAGGTTTATATATATATTTTTCAAATAATGGAATTTTTTTAAAAAAATGTGTAAGTGTATGTTTTTTTAAATTTGATGTTTTTGACTGTTTTTAGATGTTTGCTTTTTGTTTTAGTGTTTTCTTATTTATTTATGTTTGATTAATTTTTTCGTTTGGATATGTTTGATTGTTTTAAAAACTAATTTACCTTTTGTAAATTCTGGGAGATAAAATTGAAATAATGGAGTGTAATTTTTCCTGTAGCCACTGGGTGGTGCTGTTGCACTATTTTGAAATGGTAACTCAGTTGTGGGCTGTGTTTTCTTCCCGTTCTTTTTTCATTGCACATGTGCTCCTCGGTGAGGCTGGAGGTTAAGGTGTGTGCTCCTTTCTGTTATGGGTTGTGTTGTTGGGTTTTGTGGGGGGTGGGGGGATGTAGGTTGGGGGTATTTTTGCAGGCCGGCCACGTTGGAATATCCATGCCACCGGCCCGTGGGAATCCCCCCATTGTGTTTGTTGCTTTGTTTGTTTTGGTGGGGGTGTGGGCATCGCGGCTCGGTCTTGGTGGCCGGACTGCACAAATCCCCACGGCGTTTTTGTTTTTGTTTGGGGGGGGAATCCCAGCGTCGTGTTGTGTGTGGGCTTTCCTTCCTGAGGGCTGGCTTCTGGGCCGCAGTAAGGAAGCCCAGTGGCGTGGTGATGGTGGTGGGCTTTCCTTACCGGGGGCTGTATTCCCTGGGTGGGCAGCAGTAAGGAAGCCCAGCGGCGGGGGGTGGGGGTGGGGACTTTCATTCCCGGGTGCTGGCCTCCCTGGGCGGCCCAGGGTAAGGTAGCCCAGCGGCGGGGGTGTGTGCTTCCGTTACCTGTGCTGTGTTGATGTGTGTTTTTTATTTTTATTTTTGCCGTGCCGGCTTTCCCAGAGTTCTGCGCACTCACGGCGCGCAGGACCCTGGGGATTGTATTTTTCCATTTGTGTTTTGCCTTTGTGCTCGGTTTGTTTTCATGCGGCTTGGTTTTGTTTGGCCGCGCTGTGTTTCCCCAGGTTCTTTGTGCAGGGGTTTGCAAGGCAATGGAGCTCCTTTTATAACGTTTGGTCATCATTTGTTCCGTCATGTTTGACGCGTTTGCTCCGAAGCTGATGATTGGCTATAGTAACTCCTTATATGTTGTTAAAGTGAATAGGATGCTGGGATCTGTATTTTTCCCTGTGGTTTCAGCGTCCTTGACTCGGCAAGGTTTTAATACGCATGTTTTGATTGGCTGCGGCGCGGCACGGAAAGACTGAGAGCGTTGTTTTTGCGCTCTTAATTGGCTGCCGCTCGAAGAAGCAGGGCGAAACGCAATGCTTTTTGGATAATGAAGTTCTTTGCGTTTCTTGCCGTTTGTGGGGCTGAGGCCCCCGTGCCGGATTTTTAAATCCTTCGTTGACCTGCGTAGGCAATTCGGCCGTGCGCACGAAGGGTGGGTGCGGGTCAGTAGGGCGACGCATAGCAACCTATAGCCAGTTCCAACGGTGAACACTTGGTTTTATAGGTTAAGAAGAAGATATGCCTTTCTTGTTTTATCCAGGGAAAGGGGAAATGTAAAAATGTTCCTTTTTGTATCTACGTTTTTGTGATCTTGAACTTTTTATCTATTTTTCTTCAAATAAAATTTGATTTGTTAAGGAAGATGGTAAAAAGGGACTGCAGTGGCTCAAGTGGCTAAGATGCTGACTGGGAGGCGGAAAGTCAGCAGTTTGATTTCTGAGTACTGCAGGACAGAATGAGCTCCCATCTTTGTCCCAGCTGCTGCCAACCTAGCAGTTCAAAAGCAAGAAACTGCAAGTAGATAAATAGGGACCACTTCGGTGGGAAGGTAACAGTGTTCCGTGTGCTCCAGTGTCTAGTCATGCCTGCCACATGACCATGGAAACGTCTGCAGAAGCAGACAGCGCTGGTTCTTCGGCTTTGAAACAGAGATGAGTACTGAACCCTAGAGTCGGATATGACTGGCTTTCGAGCAAGGGAAACCTTTACCTTTATGGAAGACGGTGTACTTATTACATAGAGCAGGGGTTCCCAACCTAAGGCCCGTAGGCCACATGCGGCCCATGGCACCATTTCATCTGGCCCCTCCACTTCTTCAAGGGCTTTCAAGAAACAAATGGCCACCTTTTTGAAGCTGTTGGGACAAAATGGACACTCCCATCGGGCTGGCAGGGCAAAATGGTTGTCCAGCCCTCAAAGCTGACTGAGAGAGTGTGCCCTGGCCCCCGGTTTGAAAGGGTTGGGAATTCCTGATATAGAGCATAAGCTGGTGGAAGATTTCCAGTTCCTTTATTGGCAATGCTACATATTGCTACGTAATTTACATTGCTATTTCCTACCTGATCTGGCTGGTTTGTAGGCATAATCAGCCAGTGATTGAAACCTATCATAGATTTATCTAGCCTGGAGCAGAACCACATGTACTCTGAGACAGCAAAAGGTTGGATGAAGTTCTCTGTCAGACGGAACGAGTCCTATGGTAGTGGGATAATGGGATTTGTTATCCTTACAGAGAAGATTAATTCTTCCTAGGATACAGAGTTCTCCTCTCCCTATATGTTTGACAATAATAATCCAAATGGTACTATCCCATTCAGTAGCTGAAAGTGATTCAGTGATGGGGAAAAAATCTTGTGAGACAGGGGTGATTTTATTATGAGGCAAAGGCTAGTGTCACCTGAATAAATATTTTATGTAGAGTTTTTCTATGATTCAATGTATTCTTTCAAAACCCAGCAGAAGATCAACATCCCAATCTTAGGTTCTTGGGGGACTTATTCTCAGGTTGTGCACATTGTTGCTGCTACAGTCACTGTTTGGTACCTTATGCTTATAAACAGATGTAGCAGAAAGTTTTGGAAACTGTACTTAATGCCTTCTGTTATTCACACTAAAGAACTGTGAAATAGGACCATTATACAGTATCATGTTCTTCCTTGCTAAATAGCTGTAGTAGGGGGAAATGGAACTAACACAGATACCTAGCTCACTTTTGTACGTTTCTGAAATGAATTAGTTATTACTAACATTATGTTATGGAAAATATGTAAGATGCTTATTTAAGGTGGCAGTGGACTTACATTCTACTAGAACTAATGACTAAAACATTCCAAATGTTCCCAATGACAGAGTTTTATCCAACTGATTTATTTAATAAAACTAATTTCTAAATGCTCTGACAAAAATAGCATTTAAGGCAACCTGGCATCCTATACCTTTTAAATAAATGAATTTGTTGCAATAGCAATAAAACAGTAAGATAATGTATGTGCTCAAGCTAGCCTATTTAGATTAAGGAAATAGGCTTACTAATGCAAATAATTGTAATGATGTGATTACACATGGTTTCAAGCAAAGAGAACATTTTTCTATTTATATTGCATACTTCTATCAGTTTTCCACAGTCAGTACATCAACTTGCTTTCCTGATGAACCAGCACATAAAGCAAAAAATAATCTTAGGGAATGTTACTTACTTATCTACTGGATTAATAAAATTCACATTTTTACTGCCAACTCGCTCCTGCTTTTTATCTATTGCAACTGTTGCACAGTCCCATTCAGAATTAAACGTTTATTTCTATTTTCATCTTTAACATAGCTTATAATCATGTGTTGCCGACCTGAAAATAGGTAAAATCCCTTTCAAATACATTAGTTGCACATCCATATAAATAATCAATTAGTTTAGTATATTATTTTTCCTTATTGCTTATTGAAACATTAAAGATAAAATACATTAATGAATTACTGAAGTAGATTGGGCTATGAGAATACAGTGGTTACCTAGAGTTACGAACAATTCATATTATGAAATTTTTGTGATATAAATGAAAATCCATTGAAAATAATGCCTTGAGTTACAAATTTAAATTCGTAACTCGAAACATGGTTTCCTATAGGAATGCAATGAAACCCAATTAATCTATTCTGGAGGTCATAAAAAAGGGTTTCAATGCATTCCTATGGGAAACCGTGTTTTGAGTTATGGATTTTTTATAATACAAAACATCCAGAGAACGCATTAAATTCGTAACTCAAGATACTACTGTACTTAAGAAGTCCTAAATAGGTCAGTCATTTGCTAATTTACCAAAGATTTTAAGATAACAAGTACTGCAAAATTCTGGGCTAATGAACTTCATTTAAAAAAAAGGGGACCAGTAGCAAGAAATCCAGTAGATCCCTATTTATTGTTCTCTTCAGGGTAAAAATAAGGGGAAAGCCCTTGAAATACCGGTAGTTATACCTCCCAAAGTTATTTTTGATATACATATATTACATGTTTGCAAGAATACAATTGTGCACAGTATCTGTAGAAGTATTTTTCTTTGTCTATTTTGCTATGCTTTTTAACAGAATTACCGATACTTGCATTAATTTGGTGTATCCACGGAATCTTAGACAAAAATTACTTCAGACAACTCTTTATCTAGTGTGAAGCCACATGTTCCAAATGCAACATTAAGGCCAGTGATCCATATGGAAATGCTAACAACAAACTACACTATGAAAGAAGTGAACTATATGTTCGCTGCATTGAGTTCATTTAGGGAGCTGAAAACTAGAAGAAATTAAGAGTTGATATCACATGTTAATTTATAAAGGCCCATTGGTTTACTATATAAGTAGATTTACTTAAAAGATTGGTAGTAAAAAAACCATTTCAAAAGTAAGTTTATAAGGCAGAAGTAAGACAGAACAATATAGGGATTTTCTCACTACCAATACAATAGAAAAACTTTAACCAAAATGAAGTGTATTTAGTTCTTGGGGAAACGAAAGGAGCCTCATTCGGGCGTCCCCTGAGCGGAGTTTCTCCAGCAAAAATCCTTTAAATAGAATAATTTCTGACATGGAATTATTATTATGTGTTCAGCAGCAGCAAGGTACAAACTGAATGAAGGATGAGGTTTCAACTTAAATCTAGCTGCTTCTGTTGTTTTAAGTCAGACCTCCAGTGTTAATAGGGACTATTAATGGGATGACTTCAAAGAAGGCTCCAGTGACGCATGTGTCTTCCCCTTCCATTGACGCCTTCCATTGACACAGTAACGAATCAGCTGCTAGGAAGCAATTTATTTCTGAGCACTGTTTGAACACAGATATAATCCAACTTGGGAAGGACATGCTTCAAGGCAACTCTATTACAAGCTATTTTTTAATTTCTGCTATAAATCCTCTTAGGTTTGTTTGAAAACACACACAATGGTGTTCCTCCATTTTCAAGACTAATCTGGCCCGAGGCTGCTATAATGGCACATGCATAATGCTTCACCCCAACTCCCTGTTAAGATTCTTTAATTTATTTTAGGGGAGAACAATAGATTTTAATCATAGGCCATTTAGCTGTAGCAAAGCAAAAGAATGTAAAAAGCTCTCCACTCCCCCCCTCAAATCTAAGCTCCTGTCATAATTGTTAATGTACCCTGTTGTTAGTTATTAACAATGGGATATTATAAATGTTTTCAGAAAATAGGTTTCTTGAGCATTTGATCCAATTTACACTTCATGTTTACCCAATGTATTTTACAACAACATCCGGGTTGGAGAGATAGGCAGGATATCTCTCAATGCCATTTCCAGAGAATCCTAAGCCGGCGAAGGCATCTGCTTGGGAATAATTCCCTGAAGGAAATGGTGAGCCACTGTGTGAGACAGAATGCTGGACTGGATGGGCTGTGGCCTGTTCCAGCAAGGCTGTTCTTATGTAAAAAGCTCACTCCATCATGCAGCACTCGGGTCTGGAACTGATGACCTTTCAGTCGTCAACTACAGTGTCTTAACCACTAAGCCATCACAGTCACACACACACCCATCCTCCCAATACAGTGTCATTTTCTTTTTCTTTCTCCAGTACAGTATAATAGGGAACAAAACAAAGGAAGAACCAGCTGCTTGGCCTGGGCCACTCACACAATAGATGCTAGGCCTGAAGAGTAAACTCATTAGCAAATGTGTAATAGTTGTCTTGCGTCCATTTGCAATTCAACAGTGTGAAGCTTCACCGTTAATCTGAATAACAGGTATTACTAGTTGTTAAAAAAACAAAACCCAACACCATACCTATCTGTTATGGTAACCATTTTGAGCCTCTTTTCCTGATGTGTATAAATTTATATCATGAAGTCTCACTCCCATGTCTGATGAAGTGGACCTGATCCATGAAAATTAACATTAAACTACAGCAGTTAGTCTTTAAAGTGACACAACATTTTAATCTTTTTGTTTTGTTTACTCTCTGATATGCTTGAAATGCAGACTAAAATGGCTATTATCTCAAAAAATGTTTTCCATATAGTATTGTTCTGATATGTCAGACCATAATCCAATCCAAAACAATAAGAAATTATGGGGATGTAGCTCAATACATCTAAAGCAGGGGTCCCCAACCTTTTTGGCACCATGGACTGGTTTCATGCTAAACAATTTTTCCATGGACCAGTAAGTGTGGGTGGGGGGACTGGATGGTGCAAGCGCATAATAAAATATGATAAAGTGAGGTATCACCCTGCACACAGGCAGCGGGCAGAGTCCTGCTGTAGTTAAGCAACAAGGAGGAGGGGCCCAGCCATTGTTCTCACTCCATTCGCCAGGAAGACCCAGAGGAGCACATTGAGAGCAAAAGGCTGCATTGGGGCTCCCAGCGCCACTCACTCCCCATGGCCCGGCACTAGTCCACGGTCCGGTGGTTGGGGACCCCTGATCTAGAGGACACTATGTTAGAAGAGACTGTTCTAGAGACATCTTTCAAAAAATAATAATAAAGGTAATGAGAGAAAACAAATCAATCACAGATGCTATACACCAGGGGTTCCCAACCTATGGCCCGTGGGCTGGACTCGGACCACAATGCCATCCCATCTGGCCTGTCATCGCCTCTACTGTACCCAGAAGTGGAAGCAGGCACATTTACGTCAGCCGCAAATGCACCCGCTTCCGGGGGCATGGTCCAGCCCGCTCAGTTGTTTGGGGTTGTGGTCAGGCCCACGACATAAAAAGGTTGGTCACCTCGGCTATACATAAAAGAACTGGCACATGAACCACTTGCTTAAGCATGAAGAAATGCACTTTTACTGTATAATCATAAAGCACAATAATGTACAGGCAGGTTGCCATCTGATTTCTGTACAGATATTTGGAATTTAATGTTGAAGTACCACAAAGTGCAAGCTAGGAGCAAGCATCCAACCTCCCCACCCCTATGCTGATAAAAGATATTAGAGTCATGGTAACCACCCAGAGAAGGGAGATCGTATGTCCTTTAGACATTGTATTTCAATGCTTAGTTTGTATTCTGGAAGATATTGTGTAATGAATGAGCACGTATGTCACTGGTATTATATTTTGGTTGCTAAAAAGGTTTTACATACTTGGTGGTGATGGTGGGGGGTTTAAATCCAGCAAGCTCCAGCTTGGTTCAGATTCCCCCCCCCCCCTGAAATACAAACTGGAGGGGTGGAGTGCTTGAGAAATCTGATGAGAACACAAAGGCAGGAAAGGCCCACAAGTTTTAACAAGCCAGAAGCCTACTTGTTTAACAAACCATACATTTACTCTACAAGTTCTCACACTGAACTACGTCAAAATGACACTACAGCAATCACTGATTATTTAAGATACATACATTCAGGGAAACAGCTATTCTGTTTGCATTTTAGCTATCAGTCAGCTTGAAAAGCATAGCCTGCATATTCCAGTAAGAGGAGGGATTGTATCCCTCTCTCATAACTATCACCTTGCAGGTAATTTCTGCTGGAGAGCTGCCAAGCTTCAAGCCTACCTGGAAGTCATAGCCTCCAGGTACTTTCCCCCAGTGACAATAGCTAAGTCCTGTGACGCTTGAAAAGATAAGCCTCTCAATGCTTCCATGACCTATGGCCAACTCTGTTCACTTGACAAAAAGCTATCAGTTGAAACATCCACACACATGCAAATGGAGAATTTTCATATGATGGTATGATGGTCATACAGCTATGAAACATAAGACTTCTTCTTCTGCTGTATCCAATTCCGAATACTGGGAATCATCATGACACTGGGGGAGTTGGCAAAACAGTGGCAAATGAGTTTCAACATTAGTAAGTGCAGAGTGATGCATGTTGGGGCAAAGAACCCCAATTACATTTATAAACAGATGGGGTCTGAACTCTCTGCGACAAACCAGGAAAGGGACCTTGGTCTGGTGGACAACTCAATGAAGGTGTCAACCCAGTGTGCCTCAGCAGTGAAAAAAGCAAACTCAATGCTAGGGATCATTAGGAAGGGTATAGAAAATAAGTCAGCAAGTGTCATTTTGCCTCTTTATAAATCTATGGTGAGGCCCCATCTGGAATACTGTGTACAGTTCTGGTCGCCATACCTCCAGAAGGATATTATGGAGCTGGAAAAAGTGCAGAGGAGGGCAACCAGAATGATTAGGGGACTGGAACACCTTCCTTACCATCTGAGGCTGCAACGGTTGGGCCTCTTCACTCTTGAACGACGACGTCTAAGAGGTGACCTGATTGAAGTTTATAAAATCATGCACGGTGTGGACAAAGTAGATAAGGAAAAACTGTTTTCCCTATCGCATAACACTAGAACTAGGGGACACTCCATGAAACTTTTGGATACTAGTTTTCAAACAAATAAGAGAAAGTACTTTTTCACCCAGAGGATTACTGGTCTATGGAACTCCCTGCCAGAAGAAGTGGTGACAGCTGTCAATCTTGACAGCTTTAAGAAAGGATTAGACAAGTTCATGGAGGACAAGAGTATCAATGGCTATAATTATGGATACGTAAGGACAACCTCCGGGTTGGAGAGATAGGCAGGATATCTCTCAATGCCATTTTGGTGTCTTGCACGGAAGACAAAGAAGGAGCCGCAGTGGGGGCTAAAACACAGGTTTATTTCATAGTGGTCAAGATGAACATGTGGTAATGGCGGAGGTACAGCTCATTATATACTGCAGTAAACACATTTGAATATCGTTGCACGGTAGCTCATTGGCTGCTACCGGCGTGACGTCATCCTGAGTCACGCCCATCTTCTCCAGGTGATCCTCGCGCGGGAAAGGTTCCCGCGGCTGCCGGTGATTTGGGGAATGTGAACCATGTGAGCTAAACGCTCGCAGCTGCCCTCTATGGGCAGCTTACTCGCGTTCCTTAAACAGCTGGGTTACATTGTAATCATTGTCAGGTTACATTCATACATTCTTAAAGTAATACTGTTACATACACAACACTCCTCCCCCCTAGGATGGGACGAAGTCCCTCAGCCATTGTGGCTTCCCGCACGTGCGGTTGGGGCGTGCGGCTGCTTGGTTTAGCACAGGGGAACTAGGGGCTCCGAGTTCAGCAGAGTCTCGTCCTGCAATGGAAAGGGGGGACTCGTTAGTCGTTTGGCGGGGACTCTGTGACAACCTTGCATTGGGAGAAGGGAACGGAACATACAGTTGAGATGTGAACCACTGCCTGTTGCTTGTGACGCCTGGGGACCCCCCCCAGCACGAACCTCGGGACCGACGAGGAGACCCTTGTTGCCTCCCCCCGGTTCCTTTCGCCCGCAACCGGCGTACTTGCGCCACCCCTTGCTGCCTGACCCGGAGTTCTAGGGGATGAGGAGAGCGAACTTCTCCCTGCTGCCTGGCTCGGGGGGCTTGGTGATATGGTATATTCTAAAACAAAAGGGCTGGGGGGACTGGAGGTACCAGGGGCTGAACTGAAACCCCTCTTCTCGCTCGGACGGGTGGGGGACCACTCCGCGACACCCCCCTGGTACTGTAACGTAAAGTCAAACTCATTCCTCTCTTTCAAAGTATCCTCCTCCTCGGCTGAGAATCCAGGGTATGCATTTGTACCCGAGGATGCCGCCGTGTCTCCCCCTTGGGTTACGCGGGTGGGGGAGGACCCTAACGCTGATTCCCCTTCACTAGTGACTCGCCTTCTGAGTTGGTCGGTGTGCCTCCTCCAGAGTAGACCTGTGCTAGTCTCGACCCTATAAGATACTGGCCCCGTTAGTTCAATGATCGTCCCTGGAACCCACGCTGGTCCCGAGACTGCGTAGTTTCTGCAGTGAACCGGGTCCCCTACCGAAAAACTTTTGGAACTCTCTACCACTATATTTCTCCCTTTCTCCTCCACCCTGGTCGGATCCAACCGATCAAAAAGGGTTACCGGCTGCCTCCTCATGAGGAGTTCGGCCGGTGACAGTCCTGAAGCTAGGGGGGTTGCCCTATAACAGATGAGGAACTGACACAGTTGGAGGTTCAACTCGCCAGGACCCATGCGCGCAGTGCGTCTTTCGTAGTGCGCACTTGGTGCTCTACCTGACCGTTTGTGGCAGGGTGAAACGGGGCAGCGTGTAATGTGCCTGATGGCATTCCTCTCGATAAACGCCTTGAATTCTGCAGAAGTGAAGGTACTGGCGTTATCGCTAACGAGGATGTCCGGCAGGCCAAAACAACTGAACACCCTGCGCAAGTGTTTAATGGTTGCAGCGGATGAGGTGCTGGTCATGGGGATTACTTCCAGCCACTTGGAATAGGAGTCGACTATCAGTAGAAACATGGACCCGCGGAAAGGGCCAGCAAAGTCGACATGTATTCGGGACCACGGTCCGCGGGCCGTGTCCCATTCCCTATGGGGTAGCCGGGACTCCTCGGGCCGAGAACTCTGGCAGCTCTCACACGTGCCCACTAAGTGTTCTATATCCGCGTCTATCTGGGGCCACCAGAAATAGCTCCTGGCCAGGGCCTTGGAGCGCACTATTCCCGGGTGGCTGGTGTGCAGTAGCCTCAGCACCTTCGCCCGCAACTTTTCGGGGATAACTACCCGCTGGCCCCAGAGCAAGCAGCCCCTTTCAAGGGAAAGCTCTACTCTGCGCCTGAAAAATGCCTTGAAATGCTCTTCGGGGGGAGTTGCGGGCCACCCTTTCCTTACCCAGGAGCTGACTTGGGCCAGAATTTTGTTGGCCGCCGTGGCTTTGGCGAGGTCTGCCGGGATTATGGGGGGTGAGTCGAGAGACTCGATCAGCAGGACTTGATGGTCCTGCTCTACCTCGCATGCGGGATCCCCTAAACTAGGGAGGGGAGACCGGGACAATGCGTCCGCATGGGAGATCTCCATCCCTGGGCGATAGACCAGCTCATACTGGTAGGCATTAAGGAAAATCGCCCAATGTAGCATTCGGGGGGACAGGATTTGTGGGGTGGGCTTGCCTGTGGTAAAGATTCCCAGGAGAGGCTTGTGATCAGTCACCACCGTAAACTCGCGGCCGTATAGGAAATCGTGGAACTTCTTGGTTCCCGCGATGATGGCCAGGGCCTCCCTATCTATTTGCGCGTAGTTGCGCTCAGCCTTTGAAAGGGACCTGTAGTAGTACGCAACCGGGGCTTCCCGCCCGCTCTCCAACACGTGGCACAGCACCGCCCCCACCCCCACTGGGGACGCATCACAGACTAAAACTACTGGTCTCCTCGGGTCAAAGTGGGTCAGGACAGCATCCGAGGATAAAAACGCTTTGAGCTCCTTGAAAGCTTTCTCTTGCCTATCTCCCCACTGCCAAACCGCCTCTTTTTTTAGTAGCGCGTGCAGTGGCTCCGCAACGGATGCCTTCCTTGGCAAGAAGGAGTGGTAAAAATTTAGGAGCCCTAGAAATGACTGCAGCTCCGGTTTCGCGGTGGGACGAGGGGCGCTTTGCACAGCCGCAACCTTGGACTCGGAGGGCTTGATGCCCTCCGGGGTTATCTTGAACCCGAGAAACTCGACCTCCCTCGCAAAGAATACACATTTGTCCCTTCTCAGTCGAAGTCCCGCTTTCTCGAATACTGAAAGGACCCTGTCTAGCCTTTGCGCTAGTTCTGATTCGCTCCCCGCTGTTATCAAAACATCGTCAAAATATGGGAGCACGCCTGGAAGCCCCTTTAAAAGGCGTTCCACAGGGACTGGAAGATCCCGGGGGCCGAATTTACGCCGAACTGTAGGCGCGTTACCTTAAATGCCCCCTTGTGCGTAACGATGGTTTGCGCAGCGGCAGCAGCTGGGGTTACTGTGAGCTGCTGGTACGCCTGCGCCAGGTCTAGCTTGGCGAAACACCTCCCCCCATGCAACGTGGCCAGTAAGTGGCTAACCACTGGCACCGGATATGCATTTGACCGAATGGCCTTGTTAATTGTACATTTGTAGTCAGCGCAAATCCTGACCTCCCCATTTGATTTTAAGGCTGTAACAATTGGAGTCTCCCACTCCGCTGAATCAACTGGAACCAAAATCCCCTGCCCCACCAATTTGTCCAGCTCCGCCTCAATCTTGTCCTTGAGGGCGAAAGGCACTCTTCTTGGCTTGAGGTGTATGGGTCTGATTTCTGGGTCCAATTCAAAAGAAACTGGGGGCCCCTTGTAAGTCCCGAGCCCCTTCTTGAAAACGTCCGGGTGTGCATCGCACACGTCCCGCATTGGGTCAGTCTCTATGGCTTTAATGCCGAACAGTTCAATTCCCAGGAGAGCAAACCACTGGGTTCCCAAAAGGCAACATCTTCCCCCCTTGAGAACCACTAAGGGCAGTTTCTCTGTGTAATTTTTGAACTTCACTGTGAAGTTCCCCACCCCCAACACTGGGATCCCGTAGCCCTGCACGTCCCGCAAGTGTGACTTCATGGCCCGCAGCTTGGGCCGTGCATTTGGGGGAATGCGCATGAACTCCTTTTGGGACAGGATGGAGTAGGACGACCCCGAGTCTATTTGCATCCTCACTGGAACCCCTTGCAACAGTACCTCTACGTAGAAGCGCTGGTGCTCCAGGCCCACGCGGTTTACACCTTCCGCGCCATCGTTGGCTGAGACCTTTCTGATGCCGGCCGCCTTCCGCTGATGTGCTCGAGGGTGTTTCGATGCGCTCTTGTCCTCGGTTCGCCCACGCCTGCAGACTCGGGCGATGTGGCCCTTCCGACCGCAGTTGTGGCACTCGGCCTTCCGGAATGGGCATCTTGTCCGGTTGTGAGATGCCCCACAGCCGTCGCAACGGCGGCCTTGTCGCTCGCTGGTCTGGTGCTTCTCCCCACGTTTCTTTACCTTCTGGACGTCCTCGTCCTCGCTGGAGCAGGAGTCCGCCGTTGTGGATGACTCCTTGGAGGTCGCTGGTGTACCTGCGGGCGACCGGGGTGCCCGCCAGGCCATCCTCGCCGATGTCCACCGGGCCGCTTGCACGGGTGACTTGGCCCTCTCGGTTGCGGCCCCTCGGGACTTGAACACTCTGACCCCGCTCCTGGCCGCCTCGGCTGCTTGGGCTTCCCGCAGCACCTCGTTGAATGTGAGGCGATGGTCGCGGGTCATCAGCTTCCTCTGGACCTCCTCGTCCCTCAGGCCACACAGCATGCGGTCCCGGAGGGCCGTGTCCAGGTCCTCCCACTGGCAGTTGACCGCCGCGAGCCTGAGGGCCGCCGCGTAGGCGGACACGGATTCCCCCGGGCGCTGGTCCCGTCTGTGGAATGCGACCCTGGCCGGGAAAATCAAGACTGGAGGCTGGAAGTGTTCGCCCAGTAGCGCCAGGATGCGGTCGATGGGCACCACGTCTACCTTCCGGGGAGCCACCAGGTTCATCAGGATACGCAGCGTGGCCGGCCCCACCTGGGCAAGGAAGTGCGAGCGCATCTTGGCGTCGTCGTCGATGCCTGCAGCTTCCATCGCGTGCCGAAACTGCCACTCGTACAGCTCCCATTGTTCTGGGTCGCTGATATCAAATTGATGATTCTTGACCTTGGGATGCGCCATGGATCCCACCTTCGTCGCCAATTTGGTGTCTTGCACGGAAGACAAACAAGGAGCCGCAGTGGGGGCTAAAACACAGGTTTATTTCATAGTGGTCAAGATGAACATGTGGTAATGGCGGAGGTACAGCTCATTATATACTGCAGTAAACACATTTGAATATCGTTGCACGGTAGCTCATTGGCTGCTACCGGCGTGACGTCATCCTGAGTCACGCCCATCTTCTCCAGGTGATCCTCGCGCGGGAAAGGTTCCCGCGGCTGCCGGTGATTTGGGGAATGTGAACCATGTGAGCTGAACGCTCGCAGCTGCCCTCTATGGGCAGCTTACTCGCGTTCCTTAAACAGCTGGGTTACATTGTAATCATTGTCAGGTTACATTCATACATTCTTAAAGTAATACTGTTACATACACAACAGCCAATTCCAGGGAATCCTAAGCAGGTGAAGGCATCTGCTTGGGAATACCCTGAAGGAAATGGTGAGCCACTGTGTGAGACAGAATGCTGGACTGGATGGGCTATGGCCTGTTCCAGCAAGGCTGTTCTTATGTTCTTATGTATGTTCTTATCATGGCGATTAGCCATGAAGACTATTCTGAGAATATAATGTAGTGGGCTTTCATCTGCCTTCTGCATTGCAGTGTGACACCTGTACCACTGATTCAGTTCCACAAGTCACTTTCTGGTCCTGAGCCTTTTTGGCACACAAAGTCTGTCTAAGCTGCCTTCCCTGTAGACTTCACCAAGGAAGGCCATTAGTCGTCTGGGTTGTCAGGTTAATTAACCGCTGCCTGATGACTGGCACAGAGTTGCTGGCAATATGGTCTACTCTAATACCATAGCAGGATAACCTGGCCAGATTTATATTTCTGTATATAGAAAATATATACAAGTTACATACTGTGACCTTTCATGACAGCAATTATCATCTAGAATCATAGTACTTATTATAAGAACATAAGAACATAAGAACAGCCTTGCTGGAACAGGCCACAGGAGCCCATCCAGTCCAGCATTCTGTCTCACACAGTGGCTCACCATTTTCTTCGGGGTATTCCCAAGGAGGTGCCTTCACCCGCTTAGGATTCCCTGGAAATGGCATTGAGAGATATCCTGCCTATCTCTCCAACCCGGAGGTTGTCCTTAAGTATCCATAATTATAGCCATGGATACCCTTGTTGTCCTCCATGAACGTGTCTAATCCTTTCTTAAAGCTGTCAAGACTGACAGCTGTCACCACTTCTTCTGGCAGGGAGTTCCATAGACCAGTGTTGCAGGTATTGTTATGACTAAGTACTGATGTTTGCTACTGCAGGCTAGCCTATCCTACCGTAGCTATCGCCCAGAATTAGTTGAAGGTGGGGTAGAAATCTGAATCATCCTACTTACTTCTCTCTCAGACATGCCCCAGGGCCATAGCCAGGATTCTATTTTTAAGGGTGGGCAACAAATCTTCCTTTTAAGGGTGCCCAGCAAAGCCTCCTTTTCGGTGCATTCCTATGGGAAAGCGTGTTTTGCCAGTGTGGGCAAAGTGCTAACTCAGGGTGGGCCAAGCCCGCCCTGGCCACCCCCTGGCTATGGCTCTGGTCCTTCCTAAAGGACCCTAGTAGAGTCTCATCTAGACTCCTTTGGGCCATGTTTGTAACTCATCCATTGCCAAGTTCCTCCTGTGAAGCACACCCATTTAATTTTGCAAATCAAAGTCAAGGTGTCATTCCATTGAAGAGGGAACCCATGCATCTCCTGCTAGGCAAGCCAATTTTAGAACTATTTTTCTCCCTCTCCGTGCCTGGGGTGCCTATTATTTGACTCTGCTATTTATCAATGAAAAGCAGACATATTACCTTATGGTTTCATATACACGGCATTCTGTTCTAATCATTATTTCATTTCATCTCTTTGCAATTGGGAAGGGGACCTTGCCATTCATGCATTCCAATTTTCTCAGAATGGAGCATGCTTGTATTACTGTTGCATAGGTAATTGAATGCTAAGCATTTGATGGAATCAAAAGCCCTGCTGGCATGCCGGTTCCACACACGGAACGGCGTGGTCTTCTACATTTATGAGAAGTCAATAGCACATTGGTTATTGGTTATGGCTGCACAATGTCAAGCCATTTCCTTCTTGCGGTGACCCTATGAAAACAAGGACCTCAAAAGGGTCTTGTCATTAACAACCCTACTCAGGGATTGCAAACTCAATGTCAGAAGTTCTCAACCTTTTTAAGCTGGTCACTCTCCCTCAGACAGTTTCAGGGGCCGGATGGACATTTTCCTCTTCCTCCACCAACATGGCACTTCTTGGTGTGGCGGAGGTGGTCGTGGGGCACATGAAATGGCACCAATGGCCACATTTGGCCCCTAGGCCACAGGTTGGGAATACCTGCTCATGGCTATGGCTTCCCTTGTTGTACCACTCCATCTAATGTTGTCTTTCTCTTTTCCTAATGTATCCAACTTGGTTGTTGTCAACCATAGTTGAGTCAAACCCTTTGTGACCCCATGGACCAAGAATGCTAGGCTCCTCAGTCATCTGCCATCCTCCAGAGTCCACCCAGATCTACGCCCACTGCATCATAAGAACATAAGAACATAAGAACAGCCTTGCTGGAACAGGCCACAGCCCATCCAGTCCAGCATTCTGTCTCACACAGTGGCTCACCATTTCCTTCAGGGTATTCCCAAGGAGATGCCTTCACCTGCTTAGGATTCCCTGGAAATGATATTGAGAGATATCCTGCCTATCTCTCCAACCCGGAGGTTGTCCTTAAGTATCCATAATTATAGCCATTGATACTCTTCTCCTCCATGAACTTGTCTAATCCTTTCTTAAAGCTGTCAAGACTGACAGCTGTCACCACTTCTTCTGGCAGGGAGTTCCATAGACCAGTAATCCTCTGGGTGGAAAAAGTACTTTCTCTTATTTGTTTGAGAACTAGTACCCAAAAGTTTCATGGAGTGTCACTAATTAAAGGTCACTAATGGAGTGTCACTAATTAAAGGTCACTAATGTGAGTTTGTATACTTTTGAGCTTTCTGTATCATGATGTCTCTTTGATAGCTTTTTCGCCTGACAGTAACTTTTATTCTCTATTTAAATGTTGAAACACACCTACCTATTTACCTATACAAATACCATACACTGAGTAAGTGTAATACCAGCCCAATAAAGCTATGGTCCAAAAACAAATCTGTCACAATAAACCTATTAAGTTTGTATACATGCATCTCTGCTTCTTGTATGGTTACTATGTTCACCCTTCTACAGCTCAGTTCCAGCACGACTGTCTTGTTAGATAATCACACATTGCCAAAAAAAATAAAAAAAAAAAATCACAGGAAGACACTTTTCTGTACTAAACTAAACCTTAGCAATGAAAGAAGGTTCTGAATGTATCTTGTGAAACACAGACTCATAATAAGCTCTGTTTCCCAAGAAAGCTATTGGACAATTATTATTCTTCCGTGTCTAGGACAAATGTGAACCTGCCAAAATGAAGGCACCTTTTGGTGAATTCATTCTGCATTTCCCTTTGCCTGACCTAGTGTGAGAAAGATTAGCCAGCAACACAAGATTGCCGTTACCAGGTACGCCAGATTGTGGCTCAAAAAACACAATCTTTGAGGAGGCTCTTTCTATGTACCCTTATTGGACAATTGGGAATGACTCAATAAGAAAAGGAACAGAAAAAGGAACAAACAAAAATAAGGTTAAAAGTGCATGAGAAACTAGAGTTGCCATATGTCACGGAAAACCGGGACTTTCCCGGGTTGTAACTGTCCCGGTCGGTTCTGTAAAAATCATTGAAAACTCCCGGATCAAACCAAGGGGCGTGCTCTTAGTTTGAGGGGGGGGGGAATCACGCCTTTTTCTTGCTGTCTTAGAGCGGCGCCTGTGCTTAACCACCAGTCAGCGTCTGTAGCTGCAGCCTGGTGGCCAAAGAAGGAGGAGGAGGACATCAGGTAAAGTAATGCAAATAGAAAGTCTCCAGAAGTCCAATAGATATGTGTGTGTGAGAGAGTGCCAGGTTCAGACAGAGCCTTAGGCAGGAGGTGGCAGGGGTAGGCTTTGCCCACCCTGAGTTAGCAGTTTACCCACCCTCAAATTCCCTCCTGCCCCGTGCCCTGTGGAGGGAAGAGCGCGCGAGTGGAGTGAGTCGGGGGGGGGGGGGAGAGGAGAGAGAAATAACCACGAGAAGGGAGAGAAAAGAGAACTATTTTTGTGTTCCCGCCTTTCTCGCTGCAATCCTGTGCCCTTTTAATTGAAATAAGTGGGACCCCTCTGTGGGTATGCTTTGCTCATACTGGAGTGGAGGAGTGAGTGAGACCAAAAGCTGAAGCCTTTATCTATTTGTTTAGAAGTAAGCCCCATTGTTCAGTGGATTTTACTCCTAAGTAAACCATGGAATGCAGCATTCCAAAATAGATTTTTGGAACAGATCTTTTATAACACTTTCATGCTAAAGGATTCCTAGCTATTTAATCTCTGTATTTGTTTTTCCAACACACCACACTCCCCCCAGAAGGTAATGAAAGTTCCTGATCTTAGGGCACGTTTGTATATAAGCGAGAGGAAATGCCCCTATTTTGCAGTACCTTTTCACTGCAGAGGCTCAAGTGGTTAAGACGTTGACTGTGAGGCGGAAGGTCAGCAGTTCAAAAACTGAGTACTGCATGACGGAATGAGCGCCCATCTCTGTCCCAGCTCCTGCCAACTTAGCAGTTCAAAAGCAAGAAATTGCAAGTAGATAAATAGGGACCACTTTGGTGGGAAGGTAAACAGTGTTCCGTGTGCTCTGGTGTCGTGTCATGCCTGTCACATGACCACGGAAATGTCTACAGAAGCAGACAGCACTGGCTCTTTGGCTTTGAAACAGGTGAGCACTGAACCCTAGAGTCGGATACGACTGGCTTTCGAGCAAGGGAAACCTTTACTTCTGTCCCGGTTTTGTGGAAGAGAATTATGACAACCCTATGAGAAGAAAATACAGTACTCAATGGGCATTACAGAAATAAATGACTAAAGCAACAAAATGGTTGTTATCTGAGAAGATATGAAAAGAGATACAGTAAAGAATGATAAATGTGAAGAGAAATGAAGGAGTGAGCTCACAAAATGACAAAATTTGGGTGGCACTTGCTGATGCAACCGCTAAAACAAATAGTATACGAAAAAGAACCACAGCAGAAAATTTGGATCGATTTTGAACAGCTCAGGAGACTGTTGCCAGGCCTAATTTTTAAGTTACCACTGGCACCTGTTTCCACATATATTAAAAAGGGATGCAAACACCTGAAAATCCATAATGCACACAAGCGTTTTCATTAATTCTCCCAGTGGTTAAAAATATAGATACTACGTGCAGCAGCAGATGCAAACATATATATTTAGACCTACATAAGACAGTTACGGTATTTCCATGTCATTTGTCTCAGGTACAGTATTCTTCTGCATAATTTAGTTTTATGCAAGATTGAGAGATGACTTTTGCCACACAATGTCCACTTGAAAAGAAATCAAAAAATGCATTGAGCAACTGAGTGATCCTCAAGAAAAACAACAACACTGTTTTATTTCCACATTTGCTACTTGCTTTCTTCTAACCAATATTCAATAACAACTGTTTTCTTCTGAAAAGGAGCTCAATGTATAGCAGGGGTGCCCAAACTATGGCCTGGGGGCCGGATCTGGCCCCTGATGCCAATTCATCTGGCCCACAAAGCCCTCGTCGCTCCCGAATGTGGAAGTAAAACGCGCCCGTACAGGCGTGTTTTACTTCCGTTTCCCGGAGCGACAAGGGCTTCGGGGGCTGGATAAATTGGTGTCAGGGGCTGGATCCGACCCCCGAGCCATAGTGACCAGCTCCCTGAACCACATGACCAGCCCACAGCCCAAAAAGTTTGGGCATTCCTGATGTATAGTTTTACATGTTTTTTTCCAAAAAGTATGTATAATACTGTATTACACTTTAATCATTCTGCTTATTTTCAGAGGCCTTATCTGAATGTCTGCTCTTTGCAAGCAGTATAGCTAATGTTCACACACATAAAATGTTTTAAACAGTGACTGAATATGTGGGACCCTTTACAAAATGTGTTAACTAGAAACAGCCTTTGATTTCCATACTAATTTAATTTAAAACACACCAGCACTCAAAATGAAACCACAAACGTAGGAATAAAATGTCTCAAGTGGAAAAAGTAGTCTAGATTTTTTTGGTGCTTTTTTGTTTCTGTCTAGCTAAGATTTTCATTTTAGCATTATTCTAAATACAGTGGAACCTCATACAACAATCGCCCCATATAACAACAATTAGGTTTTTGGGGGAAATGGCATCCCACATAACAATTTTCCCTATGCAAAAAAATCATACAACAATTTTTCAATGGGAAAAACCACTTAGAAAAAAAATCATTGTACGATGCATCCCATAGGGAAAATCGCTATATGATGCATGCATCATATAGCAATTGTTTCGTACAACAATGAGCCCCGTGGGACAGATTAAAATTGTTGTATGAGGTACCACTGTAATGCTTGTTGTGTACTTTTGAGGTGCCAATATTTCAGAATAACATCTAAGTTATAGGGGTTACTGGCATGCAAGAAATATTAATTCTGCGCATCCAAAGGTCTCTCTCCAACTTCAGTTTTGTGCACTCAACATTTTTCAAAGGTATGCTTACATTTATTCACATATATACATGAAGGAAAGTACAAGTACTTACTTGTGGTATTCTTGCACTTTCTCGCTGAAATCTTGATGTTTAGCATAAGCTACAACTTGAGTAGCCCTACTGAATCAGAGGCCATTTGGTAGATCAATTCCTCCATACGTTCCATTTATTTCAATGAGTTGACTCTAGTTGCTACTTACTTTAGTAAGTAGCAACTAGAGTAGGACCATTTGAATGAATGGAATGTACAGGAGTTGACTCACCAAATCCCCACTAATTCAATGAGCCTACACCAGTGATGGTGAACATTAGCACTCCAGATGTGGCTTATTACTTAGCTTAGTAAACTACTTTTCTGACATCACTAGGACATCACTAACCTCTATGACTAAAATTATTTTTCTTAGTGTAAGACAGTGATGGTGAACCTTTGCACTCCAAGTCTTAGCACTCCTGCTGATCAGGCCTTCTGGGGATTGAAGTTTAAGAACATCTGGAGTGCCAAGGTTCACCATCACTGGTGTAGGCTCATTGAATTAGTGGGCAGTTTTTGCCTAGCCTATCTGCTCTGATTTATTCAATGGTTGCCACTGATTTTGTTGATATTTTGGGGTTTTTGGGTATTATATGCATTTTATATTTTCTGAGTGTGGCTGGGTTAGTGGGTGGGATTTTATTTTCCTTGCTGTAAACTGCCCAAGATAATAAATTTCATCAAATGGGCAGAACTATATAAATTTAACTAGCAATCAATACAGGATCCTACAGATCCAATTCTAGATATAAAAAACATACAACAAAAGCATAAATTATATTTAAATAATTCTAACTTAATAAAATATTCATTAGCAAAATATTCAGTAGCAAATCACATGTAATAACATACACTATTAATTGCTATATGGATTTTTTTTAAAAGATCCATTTACTCCAGTATACATGCATCCTTTATATTTTTAAAAATCTGATATAATTTTAGTTCGATTCAGCAGGACTACCTAGTCACTTTTCTAACAGTGGCCAATCAGATGTTTTGGTGAAACCCACAAAGACCGCATGCAGATAACAGCACACTCCCATTCCTCTTTGCTAACATTTGGTATCAAGAACTATACAGTAAAACCCCTACTTACAGGAAAAAAGTCCATTCTGTAGGCTTTTGCTTAAATCGATTTTTTTTGTAACTCGAAACAAACCCATAGGAAAAATTATTTTTTACATAACTGGGGATAACAAACAGCCAACATGACTAGCAGCCAATGATAACCTATAACTCCTGCTCTGCCAGATGTTTTTGGACTTCATTCCCAGAAGCCCTAATCAGCAGGTGTGCTGACTTGGGCTTCTGGTAATTGACATCCAAGAACACCTGGAGGCCCAAAGTTGAGAAACCCTGTATTAATAGAATTCCCTCTTAAAGCCATCCTAGTTGGTAACCACGATTCCTTCTTGTGCCAATGAATGCACAGGTTAACTATGTACTGGGATGAAGTATTTATTTTAACATGTCCTGAAACTATTCAGCTTCGTAGGATGGCTCTGGGTACTAGTGTTATATTGCAAGCACTATACATTTTCTCCATACCATTAGCAATAGCAATTACACTTATATACAGCCCCATAGCACTTAGTGTACTCTCTGGGCAGTTTACAGATAATTAGCATTCTTATCCTGCCATTGGTCGCTCAACACCAAAGCTTCACTGGGACTGAGTCAGTGCTTTCATCAGACTTAACAATCTTGGACATTTACTTCCTTCAGAATAGTCTCAGACCAAACCTTCAGAAAACTACTGTGTCAACTTTTCATTTGCAAAACAGAAACACAGGGTATAAACCAGCTGTATAATTCAGAGGAGAATGAAAGCGCGGCGCCAAAATGGCCGCCACGCTCTTTGCGGGCCCCCCCCCAGACTCAGACATCCGGGTGAGTTAGGGGGCGTGGCCACCCCTCTATAAAAGGGGTGGCCACGAGGCAGCCGAGCTGCCATTTTAAAATAGCGACGGAGAGAAGAAGTTTTCTCCGTCGCTGTTCCTTTGATTCTTCGGCTCTTTAGCCCTTGGCTTTCCCGGCTGGGAAGGAAGTAGTTGCACAGAGCCTTTGGCTTGCTCGCTCTGTGGTTTTTGGCTTCGGTTGATCCCTGGACAGGGATCCTGCTACTGCTATCGATATGCCTCCCAAACGGAAGGCCCCGGCGATGAAACCGCGGCCAACGGGGAGGACTTTTCTTGGCCCTGCGCAACGTGGGGGGCAGCCCTCAGGTCGGAGGACCAGGGCTGCGCCCACGCGGCAGGGCACTACCTCCACCGATACCGGTGGGGCGATGCAGGCTGCTTGGCCCTCGGCTAGTCAGCCTTCAACCGGCCCTTCTGGGGCTTCGGCCCTCGGCCCGCAGTTGCCGGCCATGGGTCCGGTCAGCGGGGGGGGGGGGGTGCTGGTGCACAGCACGTTCCCCCTCCGGCCCCTCATGGGCCGGAGTTTTGGGCATGGCCCTATTCGGGCCCAGGCTCTCATTTTGGGGTGCCGGGTGGGCCATCCGGCCCACCCGGCCCACTTTATACTGGGGGATCTGTAGCAGTTGATGCATTGCTAACGCATTTAGCTGTGCTCGAGGCATCCTTGGGGATTGCACACAACCCCATGTCAGGTGGCCCTTCACTCTCTGCTGGGGGCCCTTCGGGTTCACCGGCTACCTCGGCGGCCGCCACACTGCCACAAGCGGCCAGCCGGGTTGAGCTGCTTGAGACGCTCCGGCCTGCCCCTGCCGGTGTCTCGCAGCTCCCTGTTCGTCCAGAGCTACAGCAGGAGAGTGGTCAGGTGTGGTCGCGAGCTCCGACGCCCGCCGTGGGCCGGAACCCCCAGTGGGGGCGGCTCACGGGGGTGCACCTAGTGAGTATCAGGTTCAAGTTAATGCACCCACATTACAGTCCACTTCCAATGGTGGGGTTCAGTGGCCATGGCCTCGTCAAGTCGAGGCGAGTGGGCATCAGTTGCCAGCCTATCTCAGTGCCCCTTGGTTCCATACTGGTACAGAGTTGGGGGTGGGGGTTTCCGCCCCCGGGGCAGTGCCGGGCATCGCAGGGACTGTCCAGGTTCCGCTGCGCATGCCTCGGGTACCTAATGTGCCGGTGACGGCCTTGCTGACTGCTGGTTATTCGTTGCCCCTTGGTGATCATTTGTCCCAGGTCACGAGGGAAAAGATTTGGCGGGGGGAGTACATGGATATATTCTCCCTATTGAACCGTGAGCCCAGTAAGGAGGAGAGAGAGGGACAGGATGACAGAGACAAAGAGCTGTCCCGCCGTCGTAAGCCACCACGCACCTGGGCCAATTGGTTGCCTGCATATCTTATTTATATGGCGGTGTACCTCAGGGCCCGGCCTGACCTGGCCATTCCTATGGTCCAATATTTGGACAATATTTACAGGGCAATGGTGGATTTTCCTGGCCCATCGTGGTTGGCTTACGATGAGGAATTTAGAATGAGGGTGCCCTTGCACCCGGAGATGAGATGGGATGAGCCCTGTCAGAAACTGTGGCTGTTGTACATGACCCCCACGCGTCCGGCGCCTGGGGATAGGTACTATTGTGGCCATGCCGTTCAGCGAGCTGCTCCAACACAGGCTTCCCGCCAGCTGGCGGGGCACGGGGTTCCAGCCCGCTTGCTGTGTTGGAGCTTCTCGGCTAACGGTGTGTGCAATAAGCGGCAGTGCCGATACAAACATGAGTGTCCCTCTTCCGCTGGCCCCCACGCCGCCGCCGCGTGTCCGCGGGCCGGTGGGTCACGGGGCAGAGGTAGAGGTGGACAGGGAGCGGGCAGAGCTTCTGCTGATGGAGCTAGCCAGACAAAAGGCCCCCTCCCCAGTTAATGTGTATATGTTGGAGCGATGGCTCTCAACTTATCCAAGGAGAGAGGACGCGAGGTACCTCCTCGAGGGTTTTCAGTGGGGCTTCCGAATCCCATTCAAAGGAGTGCGGGGACCCCAAGATGCACCCAATTTACTGTCCCTGAAGGGTAGAGGAGAGGTGGCTGCCCTGAGTATTGCTAAGGAGGTTGAGGCCAAGAGGGTGGCAGGCCCCTTTTCTGTACCACCCTTTCCCAACCTGAAGGTCTCCCCTCTGGGGTTGGTACCCAAAAAGGCCCTGGGGGAATTTCATTTAATCCACCATTTATTGTACCCGGCGGGCTATTCTGTCAATGATGCTATCCCTGATGACCTTTGTTCGGTCAGGTATACGTCCTTTGACCAAGCCCTGCGAATGGTAAATGGCAAAATGTGACATTAAATCGGCATCCCGGAGGACTTTGAGTTATTGGGTTTTAGATTCCAAGGGAAGTTTTATGTAGCTAAGGCCATGCCTTTTGGCTGCTCTATATCCTGTTCAGCATTTGAACGTTTTAGCACTTTCCTTCAGTGGGCCTTTGTCCGCAGGTCCGGGTCTCGGTCTGTAGCCCATTACCTCGATGACTTTTTGTTCGGGGGTGAACGGGGCTTGGACATGTGCACGTGTCTCCTCACCACATTTCAGACGCTAATGCAGGAACTGGGTGTCCCTTTAGCGCCCGAAAAGACCAAGGGCCCATCCACTACCCTCACATTTCTGGGTATTGAAATTGACACGGTCGCACAGGCATACCGGTTACCCATCGATAAGGTCACCCGGATCTCCGCGATGGTTTTGGCCTTGCTGGCCAAACGTAAAGTGTCACTTCGTGAGCCTCAGGTGCTACATGGCCATCTTAACTTTGCCTGCAGGGTGGTTACGCCTGGCAGGGCATTTGCTCGGCGCCTATGCGACGCCATGTCTGGCCTGACAAGGCGCCATCATAGGGTCCGACTGACCAGGGGCATGCGGGCTGACCTTTTGGTTTGGCTCACATTCCTGCGGGACTTCAACGGGGTCTCCTTTTGGAGATCCGACCTTTTAGTTTCCCCTAGGTTTCAAGTACAGTCGGATGCCTCCGGCTCCCTGGGCTATGGGATTTACTTCCAGGGGAGGTGGGCTTATGGCCAATGGCCTCCAGAATGGCGGGGCACGGATCGCCTCCGCGATCTTACATTCCTTGAGTTTTTTCCAATCCTGGGAGCTTTGATGCTATGGGGCGAGGAGTGGGCAGACTCTGTGGTTCACTTTTGGTGTGACAATGCTGCGGTAGTGCACATTGTCAATGGTCAGACGTCTAAATCACCCAGGGTGATGGCTTTAGTTCACCAATTCGTGTTACGTAGCCTACGCCTCAATGTGCTTTTTAGGGCCAGACATGTACCAGGCATTACTTGGCTCCGGACGCAGAGGAATTCCCCTCGCCACTCCCGTCCGAGATTTGGACATTTGGCAAGGAGAGGTGAACCGGGAGATCGGCATGTCCTTGGCGCCCCGCACGCGTAAGGCATATTATCATGCTTTCCTTCAATTTATAAATTTTTGTGTGCAACTGCGGTTGCCCGAGGTGTGGCCCATTCCAGTGGAACAAGTTTTACAATTCATGGTTTATTTACACAGTCAGGGCCTCGCTCCCCGCACTATAGCACCCAGGCTGTCAGCACTGGCATTTGTTGCCAAGGTGAGGGGTTTTGCTGACAGCATGAACGATTTCCGCATACGGCATGTTTTGGAGGGGTGGACACGGGAACGTGGCCGCCGCCCGGACACTCGTCACCCAATTTCCCCAGGGGTGCTTACCCATCTTGCATGAGGCTGGCATAACCTATGTTTTGACAGGTATGAGGCAGCTCTTTTTCATGCTGCTACCACGGTGGCCTTCTTTGGAGCGCTCCGCATCAGTGAGTTGGTACTACTATCTAAGGCGGATGAGACTCGTAGGGCACTGGAACTCGACGATGTCTATGTTTCTAATGAGTGGGCTCAGTTGAGGATACGGTCCTCAAAAGTTGATCAGCACAGCGTAGGCAGTGGAGTTAGACTGCAACGATGTTCCATTGCAGACATCTGTCCGGTTGGTGCCCTACAGGAGTTCTTGACAGTGCGTGGCACGCACCCTGGCCCATTTTTCTGCCACCAGGATGGGTCTCCCCTTACTAAATTTCAATTTTGGAAGGTGACCGGTATGGCACTATCCAGTGTTGGCCTCCCAGGGGCTCGTTACGGCACCCATTCATTTAGGATAGGTGCTGCTTCAACTGCGGCTGCATTTGGGTACTCTGAGGCTGATATATGCCGCATGGGAAGATGGGGATCTATGCGTTTTGCATTATATGTTCGCCCTCTTCAGGTATGAGTACCAGTTAAGTCACTGTTCTCTTTTTTCTCTTACAGACCCTGTGTGTCCCCGCACACCGGTGGCAGTATGGCTGGTGGGCCACAGTTACGTGCACTGGGCAGCGCAGTATGCTGCGGCGACAGAGTGGGGACCCCAGCATGGACTGCGTGCAGCCGCATGCATACGTTGGTACGGTAAGCGTGGAATGAGATGGCGGGAACTGTTGCCATTCCTTTTCTCCATCAGGGATGCTGAACCGCCTGATGTCCTTGTACTGCACCTCGGGGGCAATGACCTCGGCCAGGTCACTGGCCTTTCTTTAAAATTCACGATTTGCAGTGACCTAGCTTATTTGCATTATGTGTGGCCGTCCACAAGGCTGCTATGGTCGGACATCATACCACGTCACGCTTACAGGGGAGGTATTGACCTCCGTGCCCTTGACCGCGCTCGTCGCTCGGTGAACAGGGCAGTTGCCCGGTTCGTGGCAGACAAGGGTTTGGGGATGGTCATCCGACACCCCACCATTAGTTTACAAAATTATGATCTGTATGCAGGGGATGGGGTCCACCTGTCGGCTAGAGGTATGAACCTCTTTTTGGAAGATTTGCAAGCAGGCCTGTTGACCGAGCTGACGGTCTGGGGGGGGGGGCGGTGAGTCTTCAATGAAGCCTCCCCGTGTGGCGGGTAGCACTGGTAAGGTAAAGATTTATGACCCATAGGTATCCGGCAGGTTCGCAATTGACTGGCCAACACTTAGACAGGTACAGGTGTAATAACGTTGACCGGTCAACGACGAACCAGGCAAGGGGTGATGGCAGGAGCTTTTCAGCATGCATCACCCCGTGATTTGACGGATACACGTCAGAGGGTGGGGTCAGTAGATAGTTTATTGACTACGGTCAACAATTTGTTTGTGTCATCAAACAAATTGATACAAATGGATACATTGTAGCCAATTGCCATTGGCAATTTTGGGAGGAACCTTACCAGTGTTACTGCGGCCTGCTTGCCTTAAGAATTATAATTGGATGAGTACCAATTGAAAGTTATAATTCGGACTAGGGCATTATTCAATAAAAGTGGCCCAATGCCTTTATCCATATACCGGTGTCTGAGTCTTTCTTTGGGGGGTGGGCCTGCAATGAAAGCGCGGTGCCAAAATGGCTGCCGCGCTCTTTGCAGGCCCCCCCACCCGGACTCAGACATCCGGGTGAGTTAGGGGGCATGGCCACCCCTCTATAAAAGGGGTGGCCACGAGGCAGCTGAGCTGCCATTTTAAAATAGCGATGGAGAGGAGAGGTTTTCCCTCCACCCCCTCCCTAGTGAACAGTGTGATATTTTGGTCGCTTCGGGGCCGGGTGGGAATTTTTGGCCGGAACCCACAAGTGGCCCTTGGGTTCTGGCTTTTTTGCCCATCCCACACTGTTGCTGAGGTTTGACATAGGGGTTTTCTTGCTCTTGACTTTGGTCATTTAGGCGGGTAGCACTGGTAAGGTAAAGATTTATGACCCATAGGTATCCGGCAGGTTCGCAATTGACTGGCCAACACTTAGACAGGTACAGGTGTAATAACGTTGACCGGTCAACGACGAACCAGGCAAGGGGTGATGGCAGGAGCTTTTCAGCATGCATCACCCCGTGATTTGACGGATACACGTCAGAGGGTGGGGTCAGTAGATAGTTTATTGACTACGGTCAACAATTTGTTTGTGTCAACAAACAAATTGATACAAATGGATACATTGTAGCCAATTGCCATTGGCAATTTTGGGAGGAACCTTACCAGTGTTTACTGCGGCCTGCTTGCCTTAAGAATTATAATTGGATGAGTACCAATTGAAAGTTATAATTCGGACTAGAGCATTATTCAATAAAAGTGGCCCAATGCCTTTATCCATATACCGGTGTCTGAGTCTTTCTTTGGGGGATGCGCCTGCAAAATCTGCAATACTGTAGTAACCTCAAGTACCTGGGAGTCTCCTTAGATAGGCCTTTGACCGATAAGTGCCACTTCTCCAAAGTGGCAGCAAAGATTAAAACAAGAAACAACATCTTACAGAAGCTAGCAGGCACTTCTTGGGGTGCCAGTGCTCAAGTTCTTAGATCCACTGCCCTAGAATTATCATACTCTGTCGCTGAATACTGTTGTTCATCTTGGCTTAATAGTGCACACACAGGAGAAATAGACGTATAGCTGAATCAGGCAATGTGCATTATCACTGACTGTATTTGACCAACAAACACCCACTGGCTCCCTGTCTTGAGCCATATTCCACCACCACCGCTAAGAGGTTCACTGGCATTATTAAATCTATGGATAAAAATAGTAAACAATCCTCTCCTCCCAATCCATGCCAATATAACTTCGCCCTCAGTCCGACGATTAAAATCTAGACAACCTGCCTGGGGCAGGTAGATGCAAAGCAACTCTGCTCACATGGGGATGGAAATCCTCTCCCCAATGTGACTGTGTAGAAGACCAAACCATGGGCTACATTATATTTAGGTGCGATTTACATGCATTTGGAGGCACATTGGAGGACTTGCATAGTGCCACAGATGAAGCCCTTCAATGGCTTTCAAACCTGGAACTCTAGCTAGGAACGTGAGATGGACAATTTGTGCTTACTGTATATATCAACATTAATGTAGACAACTGAAGTTCATAATACGACAAATAAATAATAAATAAATCCTGCCATCTATCCCCATTATCTTTTTCCATAGCTAAAAGAGTGTCATCCACCATAACCTGCCAGTTAAAATTAGAGGCTCTGCTACAGTCCAGACCTCTTTCCAATGTGCATCTGAGACAAGGCATTCTTAGGGAAAACACCAAATATTGTGGAAAACCTTCTCAAGGAGATGGAACAAAACTGTTCTCTTCTGTCTTCAGATGCCTGATGAAAACTCTTTACTGTTTGGTTTTAATCTTCTGATTTGCTTTTCATAGTTTCTAGATTGGTTGCTTTCATTGCGTTCTAAGCAGTTATGTTGCATATTTGCTGTGTCACGTATTTAAAAAAAATTTAATTGTTGATATTCTATCATCAGAAAGGAGGAGACAAACACTACTAATAACTTAAGCATGTGCATGCTAGTGCTGTTGTGCGTGTCACTTCTTTCTTCTGGTTTCCTTGTATTGAAACTTTAAAATTAAGAATTAGAGGTGAAGGTAGAAACTGAATAGAACAAGAGATGCTTGAGAATATACAGTACTTTGAAAAATATATGTCCTTGGAAAATGCTTTACATTTTGACACTCGTGGGGGGTGGGGGGGTGGGGGGGTGGGGGAATAACTGAAGAGTTAAATTTCGATCCATTATAATGGACTGGTGTAGAAAAGGAATGTGCAGATATCCCTTTCCTAGGCCTCCAGCCTTACCACTGAAATTGTTCTTATCAGAAGCTCCTGTATTCTTAGAAGGAGGCTGATAGTACTCCATTAAACTTCCTTGGGAGGTCCAGAATTCAAAGCAAAGCAATTTTTTTCACCTCCTGCTAAAGGTTTTCAACACTATTCACATCTCAGTATTTTCTCTCTCAAAAAAATAGTTTCTGTACAATAATGTTTATTTGAAGAAGGATAAAGCTATGCATGAAACAGGTTGAGTCAAGTTACACATAAATTGGTGCCATCTCCTTCTGCTCAATAAATGTATCCAAACATCCCAAGATTTCAGGTAGTCCTACATTTTTCAAAGCTGTCAAAGTATTTATTTATAAATGGTGGTTGTATTTTTAGCTATTACTGAACTGAATGTTAGGCTTTATCTCTGAGTGGATTTTAGCTAGAGGAAAAAAAGGTTATACTGTAATGAAGTGGAGGTTTTTTCTATATTGTGAAATACACAAGGCTAGTGAAATAGAGCATTTTCTAAGTGAAATGCCATTTTTAACATGTATTAAGCATACTAAAATACATTCAACAAAATTATAGCACTGATATTCTGACACTGAGCCTCTCAGCAAATGCCATGCTGCCTTGAGAATTCACATCTCATACTACTTCTGGTTTACGTGGAAACAATCCAGGATTACCTTCTTTTGGCACCATACTTCATCTTGAAGCAAAATCAACTTTATAGCAGTTATTTCTATCCCTCTTTTAGCTTTCTGTATAACCAAATTCAATACCTGTCATTGTCATTATAAAGTGAATAGGTGAAGACTAACAAATTAGTTATAACTACAGAGTCCATGTGTTGCATTGGTTATTCTGTAGCACTGCAGCCAAACTTGCTGACATTGTGAGTTCAGCTTTGATGGGCTCCAGGTTGACTCACCCTTCTAAGGTCAGTAAAATGAGTACCCAGCATGTAGGGGAAAAGAATGCTAAATCTCTTTGAACCATCCCGATAGTATAATTGTTATACAGTATTACAAAGCAAATAGATGGGCACATCAATTTAAGCTACCTTAGTATTTTTGTTGTCTGCTACTCGTATCCGAGTATACTGCCCCCCCCTCCAATCATTGTCACTGCTGCCAACGTGCAGGTCTGGAGGCTTCAGCTTCACCTGAAACCTGCCTTCGCCGTCCTTATCCCATCACCATTGGACTTTGAAAGAAGAATGACGAACAGGGAAAATGCCATTGGCGTGAATTTGTTTAAGGTGGATCCCAGCTTGCCATGAAGTGACCCACACACTGTGACCATGGAGCCATGAGATGTTCAGGATTTAACACCAGGACTGCAATGGACTGTCACAGTCTTGTGGATATGGACAAGGTGCACCTTCACAGCCAGTCCATCTGGCATGTCCTCTTCCGCCTCCATGACTGTTTGGAATCAGAATAGTGATGTGGTTCCTCCTCTGTTCATTTTGCCGTTGGGCCCAATATGATGGTTTCCAGTGACATTTCTTCCACTGAGGTGGAGGGTCATCCCCTCACCTAAAGGAGCTCATTCGCCCATAGCCGTTGGCCCCTTTAGGGAGTCAGGTTATTTACTGCCACCCAACACTCAGCATTGAGTCGCTGGCTGTACGGTCTACTCCATTACTGTAGCAAGACATATACCAGAGCATTATTTATGAACTACAGTATTTGCTGCCAATGTTTTTATTATAAACTAGAACCACTTCCTCAGTTTAAACAGAAAAATTACTTCTATCATTACAGAGAGAGACACTCAAGAGCTAAACCTATATCTGGTAGTATGCAATTCACTGGACTGTGTTCTCACAATTGGCACCAATGAAGTCTAATGGGTGCTCAGCCTCTAAAGGAGCATGATGCAAACTACAGTTAGATCCTGCACTACACATACAATTTTTCTTCTGTTTTATGTGTGCCTTTGTGCATGTAACATCCTGCTATATTCTTTGCTGACAATTTTACCCTCCACGCTAGAATACCACTTTCCTTGTGTGACCTACAAAACAGTTCTTTAGGGAGGACCTTAGATCTCTTCAAAATTGTATCATCTGTCGGTTCGCAATTTTTCCACTTGCATAGTAACTTTCTTGCACTGGCTACTTGGCCCAACAATTTTCTTCCAGCAAAGCCTTCAAAACCTCTTTGGGTGCTGAATGATTGTTCCATTTAGGCACATACAGTACTGGATTTTCCTTTGGTTTCTGATTTCAGCAAACCATTTATATTTTTCCACATCAGCTTCATTTGGCAGCTGTTAAGTCAGTTATCTGACTGAAATATTTCCTTTCTTTTTCCAGCTCATTGCAACGGGTATTGAAAAACAGTCAGGTTCTTAGGAACTTCATTGGTAATTGTAGATAGTGCAATACATATGCAGTAGCTATGTACTTACACGTGACTCCAAACCTTTACTCTCCTTCCCACACATGGGAAGTCTGTTACAATATTTGGCAATTTATATAAAAAAGTAAAATTATCTACCCAGAAACCAACTCTCAAAAAGATTAAAGAGAGGTGAAATCCTATATACAAGGAGCTGTAAGTAGAGAAGAGCCAACAACGTACGTTGGAAAAAGGGATAACGGATTTGAAAAAGTTTCACAAGCAGTCTGTACTAATACAAGGCAGGTAAAGAGTTTCCATCTTTGTCTTTGTGACCTTGCATGACATTTTTGGATTTTCTTCAGTAGTGCAAACTTTTTTAAAGCACTCAAAATGTTTCAGATTAAAAATCTCAGAGTAAGAATTTATTTACATGCTGTTTTTGGTAGCCAGACACAGTACTGCCATTCTTCACTACTGCTCTGGATCAGTATTCTCTTAACTGGGAGAAAAAGTCATAATTCTTTATTGAATTTTCTAATCCATACAAACAATCCATAGTGTTTGAAAAGTAAAGGAACAATATATATGCTGCAGAGGAAAAATGAAATGAGAAATGCTGGCCAGTAACAAAGCTTAATATGCCCCCCCCCCTTTTATGAAGTTTTTATTTTAAAAAACCCCACAAATAACTGAGACTGATAGCTTATTCACATTAAGTAACAGCAATCGTGGAAAAAGTTTTGGATAACTGGTAGGGTGTATTTTGCAGAACTGGCACAGGTAAGGCAATTAATCCATTAGCTAAACCTGTTTCCATTATTATCACTGTGCATGGCAAATTACATAGGACAGCACTCTTTATGGTAAATTTAATAAATTACATATTGACCAACGTTAGTCTAATCTAAACAAAATTAGCTGGGGGGGGTCTTCTACAGCAATTTAGCTCTTCTGCTTTGATGTTTACCTGATTGGGCAGCATATAAATTTGAATATAAAAAAATAAAAAAATAAATGTTATCCACTCTTTTGCTGAAAATGGAATTTCCCTCAGAGTAGGCTCAGAAGAACTAATAATATTAAACTCCACTGTATATTTAATAGTAGAATATGGGTGTATAGAGAGTTCAGGGGAGCTATTCACCCCATTCTTCCCTAACATCTTGACCCAACTTAAAACTTGCACCAAAAATATCTTTACAGGGATAGCTTTTAGGCACCAAAGAAATGTCATTGTTTTCCTTTGGGGATTCAAAGCCTGAAAAAGCTGTAAGATTTTGAAATTCACACCTGTTTTAATTGGATCGGATTCACGGTCCAAAGAACAGAAGAGAAAAATAGTTTGAAACAATTTTATAGTTTCCACATTTGTTGCATGAATTTAACTTGCTGGTAGCCTATTGACACAAAATAGTTTAAGCTCAAGAAGATGTGGCCTTTGTTTGATAATGTAAACAACTATAAATTACTGTGCTTAATATATGGACTCCTATTAACAAGGTTCTTCTCAAAGAAAAGTTAGCTTCTCGGCTTGAATAGTTTTAAAACACAGTTGTACATTTATAGCTGAAAGCAAATTTCTTTATAAAATCAGGACAGTATACATTATGTAGGTTGTAAATTAAATTTTGTGGTAAACTATGCAAATGGTATAATCAAAAACAACATTTTGCTCAAACAAGATAGAAATTAAAGTGCACACATATAGATAATGGGAATTACAAAATGTGGTAAGTTGGATTTTCTATCATGGTTTCATCATTCTATTTTCCTGGCTCCAAAAGCATACCAACATCACAATTATTTTCCATAAGCATAAGGGAACAGAGCTAAGGCATCTGCTATGTGGCTAGTTTACAGGCTTGAAAGTATTTTAGCAAGCCTTTCTAGCAATACTGGCATTTTAAAACGCAAGTGCATTTTAGTATTATTTCGCCACCATCTTATACATCTTATTTGCTCCAAGTGTTTTTGTATGTGTTCAGATACCCAGTGTAATTCGTGTGTGTTTAGATAGTGATTTCCCAGAGCCAGGTCAAATTACAGATGCATTGTTTTATACAGTACAATGCTATTTTGGATATTTTTGTGCCTCAATCACTAAACTGTTTTCAGGGTTTTCACTAACATTAAAATTTAAAAAATTACTACAATTTTATTGCTCCTTTCAAGATCTCAGGTGCATTTTCTTAATGTTCCAGCTGCTAAAAAGCTGAGCTTTCATTCACATTTTCCAAAACACTTTATAGTGTAAAGTTAAGTACACTACATACTATGAATTCAGTCCCTTAGTTTTGCCACTTATTTTTCAAATGTGATGCAAGTGAAGCACATAACTTTGAAGTCAGACATATTATTTTTTGCCTATTTATGGTTCCCTCGACACCCAATGGGGTAAAAGAGGAAGCAAAGAAGAAGCCTATTTATGGTTGGCACCTACAAAGTTATTTATACTATGTTATGAGATCTTCTGTCTTAAAGGATTTCAGTTAACCATTTTAAGGTCACATACATAGCACATTTTTTCTGGCAAAAATAGGCACACCATAAAAATAGCAAGAGATATGACCTAAGATTTACAGTATTTATCCTTTACCATTAATATCTGCTGTAATCAGGATACATTATAGCTATTTCAAAATCTTCAAAGTGGAAGCACAAAAGAACTGGGATACAGTATATGCTATTTTAAAACATATGAATTTGTTGTCACATGTCGTCAAGTTGTCTTTGACTTATAGCAAGCCTATGAATGAGTGAACTCCAAAGTGTCATGTCCTTAACAGCCTTGCTCAGCTCTTATAAACTCAAGCCTGTAGATTCTTTTAAGACAGCGGTTCACATTTTTTTTTCTCAATGGGCCAGTCCTGCCACCGACATGCAGCTGTGGGGGCCAGAGGCGGGTTGCTTCCCGTACTTATGTTGCCATTGGCATTGCCGTTCGCGGTAGTTTTCCCGCTGTTTCCACAGTCTCCACTGTTTCTCCCGGCAGCGGGAGACTGTGGGGAGTATACTTGCTCCGTTTCAGTCTTTGTCCAAGGTGGCGCTTCAGCAGAGAAAGTGCGCTGGTCTGGGACTTCCTGGTTCTGCGCCGGGCACCCAGGTGATGATGTCATTGCCTGGGCTCCAGTGTGGAACTATGAAGTCCCAGAGCAGCACACTTTCCCTGCTCAAGCGCCATGGAGGAACGTCCAAAAGACTCCCCAAATGGAGCGATTATGCTCCCCAAAGCCTGCCGCTGCTAGGAGAAGTGGTGGAGACAGTGGAAACAGCAGCCAAAATGCTGCAATCATTGCCGCTACCGCGGTAAGTGATATATCATGACTTCCAGTGGTTGGGAGCGGGTGGGGGTGGTCCTAGAGGTCCCCAGGTGACCACGACAGGCCAGATTAATGATATGCACAAGCCCAATTAGGTCCATGGGCTATAGGTTGCGAATGCCTGTTTTAAGGAGTCAAGCTACCTCATATTTGCTCTTCCTCTTTCCTATTGCCTTCAACACCCATTTCTTTTAGAAAAAGCCATAGCTTCTCATGGTGACACATAGACAAAGACACATTGCTGTAATCTGTAAAGCATAGATTGATCTTCTGAAATTCTCTGGTGCATTGTAGTAGCCTGTGGATGTTTGCAATATCATTTTAAGTGCCTTTTCCTGTTCAGAATCTACTTGAACATTGGGCATTTCTCACTCCATATAAATTAAAAGCCTTTGTTGCATCATCTTGAACATCACTTTGCTTGCATGGGAATTTAATGTTTCTGTAGTTCTTGCACTTCTTGGCATCTCCTTTCTTGGAGACTGAGATATAGTGAACGTTGCCAGTCTGTGGGCCATTGTCTTGTTACCCACATTTTTTGACATAATCTTTTTCCTTAATGCAAATCTGTTCCTTATGTGGACTTAAATTCATCAGAAATGCTGATTGAATGATGTTTTGGCACTACAATTGTTTTAGTGTTTTCCCCCAGCTTTATTTAATATTGGATTCTAACAGTTCATAATCAGTACCACAATATGCTCCTGGTCTTCCAATTATGTAGTCTATTTGATTTTTATATTGACTATATGGTGATGCCCACATGTACAGTCTTCTATTCAGTTGCTTGAAATATTAGCATCAAACGGATGGTTGGTTTCATAGAATTCTACAACTTATCCTCCTGGTTCGTTTCTGAACCACAGACCAATTTTTCAACAATATTTGGTTCTGCTTTGTTCTACATTTGATTTCCTTTCACCTATGATTACAAGCATGCCTTGTTTTGTTGTGTAATCAATTTCCTCCTGGATGTGTGCATAAAAGCTCTCAATTTCATCTTCAGCACCAGTAGTCAAAGCACAGAGTTGAATGATGGTTATGTTGATCTGTTTCTTCATGAGTCAGATGAATATTATTCAGTCAGATTTCACTTTAAAGCCTCTTTTTGCCTTTTCTACATCCATCTTACCTGAGAATTAGAGCTACTTCTAACATCTGATGAAGTGGATTTGATCCATGAAATCTCATATTTAAAAACAGGAGTTTTGCTTTAAGGTGCCACAACATTTTTTCTTTTTTTGCTGTTTTGTTTTGTTTACTCTCTGCTATGCGTGCATAGACTAATATGGCTACCACTTCAAACACTTCATTTCTTCTGAATTTGTCATTTTCAGAGTAGCACATTTTGTAGTTGTCTGACTGAAAATGTCCCATTCCAGTTCAGTTTAGATCATTTACATTTACACCAAGCTCTCTAATATTTAAATGTTCCATTTCTTGCTTTATGTTATCCAGTTTATTTTGATCCAATCTTCTTATGTTCTAATTGTATGTGTTATGCAGCACTAGATTTTCCTTTCATCTCTATGCATGTCAACTACCCAATAATAAATCAGACCACTGATCCATTTACCTAAGCCCTGTCTATTGCAAGAGCAACAGTTCTCCAGGGTGTCTTTCTCAGCTATGCTATCATAAAGCCTTTCAAATGAAGACTCTTAGGACTGAATCTTAACTTACCTCCTTCAGTTTCTTTTTGCTGAACTTGAGTTCTTATTCTAAAGAAGTCAAAATTCAGATTTTCCTGGCCCTTTGTGGCAGTCTTTTGAATGCCATCTGTTAACATCAAGAAGGTCTGCTCTTTTCCCCAACATAAACCACACTGAAATATTAAGCTAAATCTCAGTCTGTGATGTATAAAGTGGTCATTTCCTATGGCACGCCATAAATCATTAAGGTGACAAATTGTGTAAGTGCAAATCGCTACAAGCCACTTTCAGATGATTGTTTCCTTCTGAATGATCAAATTATGCACATCACCATATAAATATTTTAGTTTGAAGAATTAACAGCAGCCATGGGGGCAAAGAGTCAGTCAAACTTGAAACAAGAACATGATCAGTGGAGGGTAGTTTCCCCTTAAGATGTGGGAGAGACAAAAGAAACTAAGCACAGTAAGATGAAATAGTTTCTGGCAAAGAAAGATCAGCTTTATGGATTCCAACTTCTGCGAGCACATTGCCTTAATTTTGGCATATATATAGTGTCACTCTTAAATAACATACTCCTCACAACTTTCTTAGCTTTACTTTTTAAGATTATGACAGTACCAAAAGTGCTTTACTAAAAAACACTTTCAATCACTAAGCCACAACTGCATTTCTGAAAAGGCCATTATTGAATGCAAATAGAATTTGGTAAGAACCAAAATGTGTTGACTCTAAGCAAATTTACTCAATATGTGTCAAAATGAAAAAGTGATGCCGTATTTACTAGCATAGTCCCAATCAATCTGGTAATTTATCAAGTACTATGCTACTATAGCTATTTCTATACATGTAACCTTTTAAATATCACTCAAAGTGTTGCACACACAAAATTAAAATAGGGTTTTGTTGTTTTGGTTGTGGTTGTTGTGGTGTCCACTTATATACCATCTATAGTGCTAAACATTCTCTGGATAGTACACAAGGTAATTATGCAAACTACAGTTTCCCCTCAACAAATTAGATATTCATTTTACTGACCTCAGAAGGCTGGAAGGCTAAGTCAACTTTAAGCGCACCAAGATCATACTCAAAGCATGAGCAGAATTTTACTAATTTATTTCCTACATATGCTTTTCTCTCTAGCCATTTCCTTTTGTTTGAAGTTTAAAGGACAGCTACCATAGTCTAGTACAGGAGTTTCCAACCTTTTCAAGCCGCGGGCCGGGTCATGCTCTCTCAGACAGGTTTGAGGGCTGGATGGTCATTTTGCCCTGCCTGCATGTTGGGGGTGGCCATTTTGTCCCAACAGCTTCAAAGAGGTGGCCATTTTGTTTCTCGAATGCCCTTGGAGGCGTGGGGGCCACATGAAATGGCACTGGGGCCCAGATCCAGCCCACGGGCCTTAGGTTGGGAACCCCTGGTCTAGTAGTTTTTCCAAATGTGTTGTTGTTCAGTCACAGTCAAGTCTGACCCTTCGCAGTGATCACATCATGCCATGCTTCTCTATCATTCACCATCCTTTGGAATCTGCTCAGATCCACGCCCACCACGTCAACAATACTGTCTAGACATCTCATCCTCTGTCACCCCCTTTTCTTTTTGCTCTTGATCTTTTCTAACATCAGAGCCTTCTCCAGTAAATTTTCTCTTCTTATTTGGTGGCCAAAGTATTTGAGCTTCAGCTTCAATATCTGTCCTTCTAAGAAGCAGTCAGGGTTCATTCCCTTTAGGATTTACTGATTTGATCTCTTTTCATTCCAGGGGACTCTCAAAACTCTTCTCCATCACCACAAGTTCGAAAGCATCTATTTTTCCAACTGTATTTAGCCTAATATGCATATCATGCAAATTAAGACATTAATTGTAGAATTTTTAGTTCAAGTCCTATGTTTCATTCTTGGCACATTTAAATAGTATGCACTGATCTCAGAGAGGTAAAAATTGTACCTATAATTCCATATGCAGTGGAACCTCGGTTAATAATGCTCGGTTAACATAAAAATCGCATAACCAAAAGAAATCCACAGAAAATAGTAGTTCGGTTTACATATTTTTTTTCGGAACGGATTAATTAGTTTTCATTGCATTCCTATGGGAAACTGTGTTTTGGTTAAAGTATTGCATTCCTATGGGAAATGGCATTCAATGCATTCCTATGGAAAATTTGGTTAAAGTGATTTTATCTGTAAGACACGTCCCACAGAAAGCATTAATTATGTTACTGAGGTTCCACTGTACAGGTATGTCCATAGTTTTAAATTGTGCAATGATCTGATATGAAGATAGATTGATAAAGGGATCCTTGGGATATGAAAATGTTACTTTAGGGATTCATTCTAGGAAAAAAGTTTGAGAAACTATAACCTGATCACCAGTTAACTTTTTTTCCATATATGATATGGATATGAACCCCAGAAAGGCAAAAAAGAAGGAAGGAGAGGGAGATGCATCATGGATTTCCCTCCATAGATTTAAACAGGAATGGTTGTGAGAGATGTTAATATACTTTTATTGTGTGTCATTTTAACAATTTAAAGGCTAAGTAATGCTTTTACTTTGACGTTTTTACTTTTAAGATCTTCTAATGTTTTAAGAAAGTAGTTTTCAATTTTAAAGTGCTTGCCTGCAACCTGTAACCCATATTTTAAGTACTTGCCTATAATTTGGGTTCATGACTACAATATTTTCAAAGTCCTTATGTGTTGGATTTTTACCCAAAGCATTCTTGTATCCTTAACGTGTGCTCCTGTGATCAAAATTCCATACTTTTCAGTATGCACTTACAGTTCCACATGATTGTAAACTGATGCTACAATTTTTGAATCACATGCCTGTTATATTTACTCAACAACTCTGAAGTACTTTAAAATCAACATAGGATAAATGCTTGTAGAACGGTTAACCTGCCTTGCCTTGCATTACTGCAACATAGATACCCAAGACCATTAACTGTTACTGAACTGCAAAGGTACAGAGCCTCGCAGGGTGTAACCTATTGATATACATAACTTTTTCATGCTGGGAAAGAATGTAGACTTTTGGGTTACTCCAGGTGGTCTGTCACAGTCAGGTCAGTCGCCCTGTGAGGAATGTTTAGAGCAGTGTTTCTAAGAGGCCTAAGTCAATTCTCCAGAGCACTGATCAGCCAATGTACAGTACTGACTTAAGCTTCGGGGAATTAAAGTCCCTCTGTGGTGTGTGTGCCCCACATTGGGGGAACCACTGGTTTAGAGTATCCTTTATCAGGATCTGACAGATGGTGAACCTGGGAGTTTGTGGACACTATTTTAGTATTCTATAATGGGGTTTCTGACAAATGATGAGCCGAGTGGTGGTGGTGTCATAGCTAAAAGTCCAGTATCCCACAGCAAGGATTTCTGACAGAAGCCAAGCCTTAGGAGACCCCCTAGGAGGTTTTATTGTGCCAATAAATTACGGCATGGGGTTGATCTCCCCAGTATGCCTCCTCCTCCTTGCTATGCGTTTAACTCCCATTCTCTGAGGAAAGGGTCTGCTTAAATAAACACTTAAAAAAAACTGCAAGCTTAAGCAGCAGAGTCCTGATTCTGGGAACAGCTATAAATTTGCCACTTTAGGAATGTTGAATTCCTCTCATAAAGGCCCTGGAAGGAATCTTTTTAGCCCTCAACATGTGAGGGGGAACTGCTGTCACTGGATGAGGAATGTTCATAGAGCGAGGGAGTACTACTCATCAAAGCAACTTTGACATGCAAGGACACTGTCAAGAGCAGCCCCATTCTAGTTGGGGAAGGGAAGGAGAACAGTTGAATAACTGTTGACGTAATCTTGACAATTTTAAATTCTAAATATGCAGACTTCATGACTTCCGCATCAAGTCAGATTTTTGCCCTGCATCTTTTCTCTGATGGTGCTTTCTGCAACCTCCTGCCTAATGGAAAGATCTAGAGCTCTTTCTTTGGAGAAAATAACTGAGATAGCATTGTTTTGTCCTTTGCTTAAGGGGAAAACATTCAAAAGAACTATACCAAAGAAGCAGACAGAAAACATGGGTAGGATTGTATGGGCGTAGATTTCTGCATCAGAGTTATCTCCCATCCTTTGCATCACAGCACTTCAGTAAGGCCGTTCAATCTTCTGTTTAGGATTTTGGAGGGGACATCCACTGTTGGGTTCGCAAACAAATAAGAGAAAGTACTTTTTCACCCAGAGGATCACTGGTCTATGGAACTCCCTGCCAGAAGAAGTAGTGACAGCTGTCAGTCTTCACAGCTTCAAGAAAGGATTAGACAAGTTCATGGAGGACAAAGGTATCAATGGCTATAATTATGGTTACCTAAGGACAACCTCTGGGTTGGAGAGATAGGCAGGATATCTCTCAATGCCATTTCCAGGGAATCCTAAACAGGTGTAAAGTAGGAGTAAATAGCAAGGTAGCCAAATTTGCTGGTGACACTAAATTATACAGGGTAGTGAAACCTGTGAGAGATTGTGAGGAGCTCCAGAGGGATCTCTTGACTCTGGGGGAGTGGGCAAAACAGTGGCAAATGAGCTTCAACATTAGTAAGTGCAGAGTGATGCATGTTGGGGCAAAAAAACCCAATTACATTTATAAACTGATGGGGTCTGAACTCTCTGCGACAAACCAGGAAAGGGACCTTGGTGTCCTGATGGACAGCTCAATGAAGGTGTTAACCCAGTGTGCCTCAGCAGTGAAAAAAGCAAACTCAATGCTTGGAATCATTAGGAAGGGTGTAGAAAATAAGTCAGCAAGTGTCATTTTGCCTCTTTATAAATCTATGGTGAGGCCCCATCTGGAATACTGTGTGCAGTTCTGGTCGCCAAACCTCCAGAAGGATATTATAGAGCAGGAAAAAGTGCAGAAGAGGGCAACCAGAATGATAAGGGGACTGGAACACCTTCCTTGCCATCTGAGGCTGCAACAGTTGGGCCTTTTCACTCTTGAACGACAGCATCTAAGAGGTGACCTGATTGAAGTTTATAAATCATGCACGGTGTGGACAAAGTAGATAAGGAAAAACTGTTTTCCCTATCGTGTAACACTAGACCTAGGGGGCACTCCATGAAACCTTTGGGTACTAGTTCTCAAACAAATAAGAGAAAGTACTTTTTCACCCAGAGGATTACTGGTCTATGGAACTCCCTGCCAGAAGAAGTGGTGACAGCTGTCAGTCTTGACAGCTTCAAGAAAGGATTAAACAAGTTCATGGAGGACAAGGGTATCAATGGCTATAATTATGGATACTTAAGGACAACCTCCGGGTTGGAGAGATAGGCAGGATATCTCTCAATGCCATTTCCAGGGAATCCTAAGCAGGTGAAGGCATCTGCTTGGGAATACCCTGAAGCAAATGGTGACCCACTGTGTGAGACAGAATGCTGTCCTGGATGAGCTGTGGCATGTTCCAGCAAGGCTGTTCTTATGTTCTTATGTTGGAATCTGCTTCCTCCAGGCCAGTGGCATTGACATAATTTATTTATTTATTTAATTAATTTGATTTATATTCCACCCGATTAGTAAGAACACTACTCTGGGCAGCTTAAAGGTAAAGGTCTCCCTTGCTCGAAAGCCAGTCGTATCTGACTCTAGGGCTCAACTCCATTTACAGCCAAAGAACCAGTGCTGCCTGCATGTGTAGACATTCCCCTTGTCATATGGCAGGCATGACTAGTTGCCGGAGCACACAGAATACTGTTACCTTTCCCACTGAAGCAGTACCTATTTATCTACTTGCAATTTCTTGCTTTGGAACTGCTAGATTGGCAGGATGATGGGAGCTCATTTCATCATGCAGCACTCAGATCTCAAACTGCTGATCTTTACAGGTCGTCAAGTTCAGCATCTTAACCACTAAGCCACTGCAGTCCTCTGGGCAGCTTACATAGGGTTAAAATTAGTTAACTATCTGGATTTTTATTTTGTTTCTCCTTTTTAAAAAGATCAGTTACTAAGATCTTGCTTGTGAAAAAGAGCTGACTGTCTGGATATGAACACAAGAGATCATTTCCCACCAGTATATGCACTGCATACATCAGAGAGAACCTTTAATACGCCTTAAGTATTTCATTCAGCCTCTTGACCTCAATGTAGTTCCCTTCAATTCCATTTATTTTAGCAAGTCATTCAGAAGAACAGAAGCAAACTATGCAAGCCCACACAGCTGGTTCACCAAGGATGAAATTTCAATGAAGAACAAATTGTTTGAGCTATCCTTACAATTCACCCAGATTTCTGAGGAGCATTTGTTTCAATACCCTACAGCAACATAGCTGCTTTCAAGAAAATCTCATTTCATTGTTCCAACGCATATGGAAAGAGATTTGTTTTTCAAACAAATGTCTTTATAGTAATTTTGTAGACATCAAAGCTAGTGCTAAATATATGCAGTATATATGCAAGCCATTAGCCCTAGAAGGTAACAACAGACAACTGCTGCCCCTTTTCAACTCTAGAAATATGTTTCTAAGCAAAACACCTAATACAGACGAAGCACTTTACCTCTAGGGTAAGATAGCTTAACTTTACATCCAATATTATTTTTCTACAATGAAGACATACAAAATTATATTAAAATACACACACACACACACACACAATCTCTCTCTCTCACTCACTCTCTCTCTCACACACACAAACACAAAATAATTAAGTATGCCAAATTAGGTGTGGTGAATGACTGAATGGGGGTGCTTTCCATCTACACACAAACCTAAATACAAATAAGATTCTGCCTGTCTGGGAGGAAACCTTTGGTTTTACACAATTTTGATCACTCATACAGTTTATGTTTATGTTTATTCGATTTATACCCCGCCCTATGGCTGACTCAGGGCGGCTAACAACATATAAATAACTCCAAGGAAACCCAAGGGGTTTACATACGAAATACAAAATTCAAAACATAATATTAAATACAATATTCAAAATACTATTACAAATACATAAATCAGCTAGGAACAAAACTGGTCAGTCCCATAAACAAAAGCAAAGTAGCTTAAATATCTTTTTCTACATCGATTCTAGATCCACTTCCTGGTTTGAAGCAAAGCTGGAAGACAAGACAAGTTTTGACGCGTAGACGAAGTGACGATTCATCAGGCACAACACACACAAAAATGCATCCAGCTTGCTGTTAGCCGTGTGAGACTCCAATAACCCCCTAAAACTCTCTGAGATCAATGGGAAATCTGAAGAGCGACTGCAGGGGAAACAGAACCTGGAAATCGATTCTCACCATCGAGATAAAAGTCCCCGCTAGGAAAGCGCCATCCTTGAACCGCACCAGCAGGCAGGTCTTGCCAACTCCAGAGTCACCGACTAGCATTACCTTGAAGGACACGTCGTAGAACTCGCTGCTGGCGCTGAGCGAGGGGTGCCCGGGGAGCGGCGGAGGGGGCAGCAACCCGTTGGCAACAGACCCCTTGGCCCCGCAGCTGCCCTGGGACTGAGCTTGGGGGGGCAGGGCGGAGGAGGCCCCCGCAGCGGCAGCGGTCCCGCCTCCTCCTCCCCTTTGCTTTTGGGGCTCTTCTTGCGGGACATCCTGGTGCAGGATGCAGGGTGTGTGTGTGTTCTGGCATTACTCAGTCAAGATGAAGCACAAGCAGTTAGGAGCCAATGCAAAGTCTCACCAAATAATATCAGACTATTATGACTCTTAGTCCTAAATTGAAATGGGAGTGTGGCCTTTGTAAAAATCTTGCCTGATGGTCAGTGATTTTATTTATTTATTTATATTTATGTTGTCGCCCACTCGCCGTAGCGACTCAAGCCGGCTTACAAACAATAGATTACATTAAATTACAATATGTTAATGGGGGCTCAGGGGGAGGGATGGCAAAGTCCTCAACCGGCTCTGGTTTTGAAAGCGGCATGCTTTCTTTTTGCCTGGTATATTACTAGCATCCATCCAGTATGGTTTCTTCAGTTTGTTATAACTATCTAGTGCATGTGTTGTCTCTGAAGTTTAAGCCAGTGTTTTAAGTAAATTCCATTCAAAAGAAATACTGTATTGCGTTTTCCATACTCTCTCTCTTCCTCTCATATGCATACAGACACTTGCTACTACATCAAACACTTTTTAAAATGATGATACTACTACACTAAAAAGGACAGGATCTTAAATTTCAACTCCCATTAGGGATCTTAAATTTCAACTCCTGGAGACTCCTGCTCTGACTATTAGAATAATTAGCCCCATAAATAAGTATTTTTATACAGCATCCTTTGGTTAGCTTTACCTATAAGGAGGGACGTTAACCGTTGGACTACGGCATACACGCCCGCACCCATCCATCCATACTGTCCTGTACCAAGCCGCCTGCACTTGCCTTTACCCAGCCCGCAGAGCACCGCAAGGGTCCCGCAGACGGCAGTGGGGCAACAGCTCCATGAACGCAAACAAAACAAAACAACATCAATTCCCAACGTCCTCTGCGCCGCGCCACCCCTCAGCCAATCAGGCTGACAGGTAAGAGCAAGTAGAACATTGGGAAACGCGGCGTGCCCAATAGAAACTGAGCCGCAGAAAAAAAGCCGCTGCATGAACACAAAGAAAATAAACTTCAAGTCCCAGCATCCTCCATGCCATGACCACTTCAGCCAATCATGCTGCCTTTCTACTACCCACACCGCTATTTTGAGAAGTAGCACGAAACAGTGGTGGAGGTAATAGAGAAGCAGCAGTCAGGAATCCGCAAGGAAGAGCACCATCCCATACGGATCGTTGCCTGCCGATCTCCCGTTAGTTAAGCCAGGGGAAAAGGAGCAGAGAGGAGAGAACCATCGTGAAGCAGATAGCTCTTCTCTGCCTCCTTTTCACCCGACCTACCTAAATAACATTACCGGATGAAGAGCAAGCTGACTGCTGGCTCTTCCTTTTCCCTATCACTGCATCGAAACCTAATTTCGAAGCAGCAATGGGGAAAAGAGGAAACGACAGACAGGCCGTTCTTCACACAACAAAACACAACAACAACAAAAACAAACAGTTAACCAAAATGCAAAGCATCAAAATTAATAAAACACAAATTAATAAACAAATAATTAAAATAAACCCATTAAACGACAAAACTATAAACAACAAAATCAACAAAAAAACACCCAAAATAACAAAGGCTAACGAAAAACCATAAAAGCACACTAAAAACACCTATCTACAACACAAAAATGCCTAACTCAACAAACAATAATATCATAAATTTAAAAAATTAATATGGATATTTTTTAAAAAAATAACAACCAGAAATAATTAAAACACTTAAACACATCTAAAACCTACAATACAAACAAACAAACCAGCCAAAACACTTTGGGGGGGGGGGGTTAAGTAGAAACTCTCTACTTAAACCCCCCCCCAGCCCAACACCACAAAATCAAAACAAAATAAAAACAGAATAAGCTATCAAGAAACACTTGAGGGGGGGGGGGGTAAGTAGAAACTCTCTACTTAAACCCACCAACCCAACACCACAAAATCAAATAAAAATACCAGAATAAACAATCAAGATCACTTACCAAACACGTCCTCCCTCCATGGGGTCCAGAACTAAATTGAACAAAGAAAGGAAAATCACAATAATCTTAATAACATCCCCACCTAGAGGCCAGAAGAGTAAAAACAGTCAAAATATGTAAAAAATAAAAATGACAAATATAAATAAAATAAAATAAAATAAATAAAATAAAGTCACAAACCACAAATGCAAAACACCCCCACCCAAACCACCCCTAACCAAAAACACACACATAAAAACTGCCTGGCAAGGCCGGGCAAACTATGCTAGTTAAATAATATGGGAGAGTGGGATTATAACCAGTGGTGGGCTCCAAAAAAATTTACTACCACACTGTGGCTGTGGTATGGTGGGCTTGGCCAGGGGGAAAGCCCTGCATTGCACCTGACTGTAGTGGCTCAAGTGGCTAAGACGCTGACTGGAAGGCAGAAGGTTAGCAGTTCAATTCCCGAGTACTGCAGGACGGAATGAGATCCCGTCTTTGTCCCAGCTCCTGCCAACCTAGCAGTTCGAAAGCAAGAAATTGCAAGTAGATAAATAGGGACCACTTCAGTGGGAAGGTAACAGCGTCCAATGTCTAATCATGCCTGTACCTGAATTAGGACTACTTTATTTTAAAAATAGGATGGGCGGGGCAAGCCAGAATTTCTGCTACCGGCTCTAAAGAACTGGTGCAAACCTGCTGATGCCTACCACTGATTATAACACTTGTAAAGAAAGAGAGTGACTAATGTTTTCATTTTCAAAAATTTCTGCTGAAATCCAAATGTATCTGCAAGGTTAATGGCACACATCACAGAAAAACAATTCAACTTAATAAGCAAAATTTAGAATATTGTGTACCCAATGTTATAAACAATGTAGCCATTAAAAATAAAGGGAAGTTTAAAAAAATAGTTTTACTAAGGCAGTGATCCTTACTTAGTCTACTCTACAGTTTTACAATTTATTGTACAACAAAATCCTATAATTTAAAATCAAGAATTAAATTATATTTTCTATCAAAATCAAAAGGTTATTTTTATCAAATGTGCACACACTAACAGATTACTGTGCATGATTTCAAAATTATATAATTAATAATGAATCAATAATAAAATAAACTATTTTTAGAATTGCCACAGAGCTAATCACAGTCACAATTAAAGACATAAAGATGTCTGTATCATTTGGGGAAAGCATATAAAAATGCAGCCTATAAACAAGACTCATTTAGCAACATTCAAAATACCTCTTTTTCAGCTAACCTTAAAATCAATGTGAAATTCTAGCCTCCTTCTGAAGCAAAAATAAAAAATGCCTCACTATCCTCCTTGCCTTTACTCTGCATGTTAAGGAATTTGAAAACTCTGTGTATGTTGCAACTACTCTGTACATCAGAACATAGACCAAGCAATAATGTGAGCACAGTTACATTGCATATAACCCCTTCGAAAGTCTGATCAGACAGCATTTATACAGCTTTTAAACTTGAAAGGTCACAAAATTATTTAACTGAATTAATTCAATTGTTCTCCTGTCTGCTTGGACAACTCACAGCATCTATGTGGTTAAGACTTATGCCAGAAAGCTAAAATGTGGTTTTTCTGTTATTTTACTACCCTCCCCCCACCCCAAACAATCTTTGCTGCCAATTTTTTTCTATTATACATTTGCACCAAGGGAAAGCTGTAGTTTGGATTTTTTTCAGATTTAAATCTATGTACTGTACCTACAAGTCAGGCGTCACAAAGGGGGGAGGGGAGGGAGAGAAGAGATGTGCTATTGTCAAATACTTTTTAAAAATTGAACATGTTTAAGTAGATGTGTCAGTACTGTAATTCTATTATACAAGCAAAGAAAATGGAAGACAGCCTCTCATTCATACAGGACAAATAGCTGTGCCAAAAGCGCAAATTACACCTAATTACAGGGTATAACTCTGTCATCTCTCTTTTTATAACCTAGCCATTTACACACTTTGATTTTTTACTTCCATTTGAGTTTATTAACATCAAAGCTTTGTCATCACTTATCTGTTTCCACAGAGTTTTTACTTGGGGCAATAAAGAATAAAAACTTCTTTACATTCCAGCTTTTCGGATGCAAGAATGGTTTAGTCTGCATTGTTCTTATGATGTTCCATACAAAGGTTTTAATAACCATGTTGTTAAGTTTATAGCCCTTGGCAGAGAAGTCTGAAAATACACTATAATTTAACTTACTGCTGAATTAAAATACATTAGCACAGTACTCTGAAATTATATTCTTATTGTTAATACTATTTTCCTAAACACAACTATGTATGTAATTAATGCAGATCTGAATAGGAATATAATAGAGTTTAATTTTAGATCTTTTGTAGGCTTTTGTCAATATTTCTTACTCATGTTCTTAGAACCACAGAAGACTTGGCTAGAGGCTACTGCAGTGATCATCAAAGGAAATCCCTACCTAAAACATCCAGTCATTCAATGTGGGGAAATCCACTACCTTAAGAGTAACCTTCCTGCCTTAGGGGTAACCAGGCTGCCATAGTTCCAGTTTCCATGGCATTTCTGTTTAACCTGCCTTCTTTGTGATTTGGTTGAGAAAACTCAAACATATTAGGAAAGTGGTGGTGAACCAATGCCACGCGTGCCAGAGGGGGCACTCAGAGTTCACGTGTGCCATTGCCCCAACACTGAGATCGCCCCCTGCCCAGCAGCCTAATGGGAGTGCTTCTTCTCTCCCCTCAGCACAAAGTTTACCCAGCCCCTCTGCCCAGCAGCCCAATGGGAACACTTCCTCCCTACCCCCAGCACAGAATTTGCCCCACCCCTTTGCAGTACAGATGGCAGCCTGTTGAGTTTGGGCACTTGGTCTTCAAAAGGTTCACCATCACTGTACTAGGATATATCCATCCAATACATCTGCTGCTACAGTCCAGCTGAAATGGTATACAGAGGCAGTGCTATAAGCACTTTCGACCACCAAAGCCAAGGCCCAGAATTGCCCACTGGTGTGTATAAAGCAGAATGGAACTAGTGGGTTTCTTCTCTAATAATTGCTCATTACATCAAGACCCCTCTAGATCCGTATTCTGACATTCACAAGATGGTATTATCAAAGAGTGGCTGCAAAACCACGGCATGGATGATTTTTGGATACAAGAGGACTGTGCTAATGTATTTTAATTCAGCAGTAAATTAAATTATTGCTACAAGGTATTAATTGTGCCAAAGCTGTCCACATACATGTGTTAAACAAAACCTAAGCATGCCTTTTTGTTATTCAATTGGGAGAAGTTGCTGCATATGGCAAATTAATGTGGCATATGCATGGTAATTATTTGCATTTTTAAAGCATCATGTGTAAAATTACCTCCCAACTGTGGAAAAACTCTAAATAGAGTAGAAACTGGAAAGAACTACGGGATTTTTTTTGCTGAAATACCTTTGATCACGGGACGTAAATGTGTGTGAACAACACACACAAAAAGAGGATCTTCCAGAATCTTAATATAAACTCATGATACATTTTAAGATTAACATACTTAAGCATACAATTTTAAAGTACAGGCAGAACATAAAGTTCACTCACTGAATTAAAATAATATTATAGATCAGGGGTGCCCAAACTATGGCCCATTAGCCGAATCTGACCCGCAGCACCAATTAATCCAGCCTGTGTTAAACGCACATGTGCAGAATGCTGCCATAAATGACCCATGCTGTTTTAAACGTGTTTACAAAAGCTGCAGGTCATTTACGGCAGCATTCTGTGCATGCACAGGTGCACTCAGCGCCAGCATGTTTTATTTCCGCTTCTGGGTGGGAGGAACCATATGATTAGCATGCTCAACAACGTGACCAGCCCACGGCCCGAAAAGTTTGGGCACCCCGTTATAGATCATCTTCCAAATATTAAAAATGTGATCTTCATACTGGTTATGGCAATTTCTACATGTGAAATTACACAAAATAAAAGTACTATTCAGAAAAACTGGATGCTACTGAATTCCAAAAAGAAATGTGCAAACAAGCCAAATACCCTTTCAATCTTATTTTTAATGTATTATTTATTTCTTAATAATTATTTTTACATGTATGTTCCTCTTCAAGCCAACATACAGGCTCTCAACTAGTTGAAAAGACTGCACTGACTTTCACAATTGCTTAAGGTGGTGAGGAACTATAAAGGTAAAGGTTTCCCTTGCTCGAAAGCCAGTTGTATCAGAGTCTAGGGTTCAGTGCTCATCTCTGTTTCAAAGCCGAAGAGCCAGCGCTGTCTGCTTCTGCAGACGTTTCCATGGTCATGTGGCAGGCATGACTAGACATCGGAGCACACGGAACGCTGTTACCTTTCCACCAAAGTGGTTCCTATTCATCTACTTGCAATTTCTTGCTTTCGAACTGCTAGGTTGGCAGGAGCTGGGACAAAGACGAGAGCTCATTCCGTCCTGCAGTACTCAGGAATCGAACTGCTGACCTTCCGCCTCCCAGTCAGCGTCTTAGAGTCCCAATAGTTCAGGTTTCTACAACTCTGAAATTATACTGTAATTCTTACTAATGCACAATGCCATCATAAATCTACATTTTGGCCTAAAAATAGGCCTTGTGTCTGATATGCCAATATACCCTTATTACTGCACAGCAGGTTATCTACTCTGCCATCCCAACTTTACAGATTTCTAGTAAAAAGTTGTCAACAAGCCTGTGCATGACTGAAGTCAAATTACTAATGGCATGGGAACAGGCGTTTGAACTTTGTTCCAACAAAATATCTTGTATCTAATCTAAGAAAGAATTACAGGCCTCAAGACTGCTATTATTTTATTAGCCATACCACCTTCATTTTGATCTGTTCCAGTAATTTTGTTTGAGTCTACCTGTCAGTGGGATTTTTCTTTGCCAGTTAAAGCATACTACATTTTATGCTCCAGAGAAGCTGTGACTGTTCTGACATTGATGGATTTTAGGAACTGTTCATCATACAGAAAGATACTATCGGTGATATTAAAAAATGATCTCAAATTTCTGGGGGGAAAGTCTCCGATATGAAATTTTCTTATCTACTTAGACACTAACTGAAATAATTAGAAAGCCAACTTAAGTGATGATCAAAAGCAGTATAAAGTTAGAAAGAATTTGGAATGTCTGAAAGTTTTAATAAATTGAAGCAAGAAATTAAAAATAAATTAGAAGATTTTAAGAAGATCGGACGGACTTTCATGGTTTGGAAGAACAGCAATATCCAGAATGAAGATTTTATCTTAGATAAAAAAAACTATTTATGATATTATTGATAAACTTTTAAAAAACAAGAGCTGAAAGATTGGTAAAATATGATTAATACATTTATACTGGAGATAAAAAGCAAGGATAAATAAAAAGAAATGACATGAATCTCCAAAATTGGATGAGTTAGGTTTTACTAATTTAAAACTATGATATATAACTAATCAAATGAGAAATGAATAAATATCAAAGCTCAGTCTAATAATCTAACATGGTTAAAGTATAGAGACACAGGAAATATATGGTAACCCTGAGAATATATTTTTAAGCAATATAATAACACTACAATAAAGAAAACTGAAAATCTTTAACAATATAGTTTTAATTTACAGTAAGTACAGACACACTTATCTTTCCAATTTCTGTATTGGCAGAATTTGGAGGACTATCCAGGGAATTTGAAAAGAAATCAAGAGTACCTATTAAGAACAAAAAAAGTGATTAGAATAAAAGTTTGGTTAGAAAAGATGCAGGGTAAAGAAAAAATAAAGGAAGCAGTAGGAAAGCAGAAAATATCCTTATTTTATTTTATTTCGTTAGACGAGCAGTTCACAATGTGGGGCACATGCCCCACAGGGGGATTACAATTTGCAGAAGCCTAAGTCAGTGCATTGACTGATCAGTTCTTTGGGGAATTAATTCAAGCTTCTGGGAATTGAAGCCCAAAAACCAAAGGTTGGAAAACACTGAGTTAAAGCAATGTACTAAACACTGAGTTAAAAGAAATAGTAAATGAAGGAATCTTACAAAATTTAAATAAATAATATAACAGAAGGAAAAGAAAAATAAAAATGAATAATAATGAAAGGGAAAATAAATAAAATGTATAGAATCATATTAAAAGCAGAGGTCTAACAAGATTCTCTTATTTACTCTTTCAAATCATAGTCCTATACTGATTTAAGTATTGAGGTGTGGAAAAATATATGGATTAAAAGATTATTGAAGTCAATGTCCATAAGAATAAAGGAGAATTTTTATAAATTAGTTTCAATGTGGCATTTAATTCATTAATTTTATATCCCATAGATGCTAACTAATCTAGGATGTTTTGGACAAGATGTCAGAAAGTTAGAACCTAGTTTCATATGTGGTGGGAATGTGAAAATATATTGAAATTTTGGCAATTTGTTTCCAAAGAAATAAAGGAAATAACTAAGTTAAATATAGCGGTACATCCTAAAATAAGACGACAGAATTAATTTTAAATTTATTAATGGCAGCTAGATTAATAACAGAAAGAAATTAGAAAGTAAAGTTGTCGACCGCAACTCGTATCCGAGAATGCATTTTTTTCCTGAAGCAGGAAAAATGTCACTGGTGTGAATTTGTTTAAGGTGGATTCCAGCTAGCCACAAAGTGACCCACACACTTATGATCACAGAACATCTCCTGCGGCACACATGAAATGAGACGTGCAGGATTTAACACTGCGATTGCAATCGACTGCCGCAGCCTTGAGGTTATGGACAAGGTGCACCTTCACAGCCAGTCCATTTGGCATGGCCTCTTCCGCCTCCATGACCATTGTGAATTAGAGTTCCTTCTCCGCTCATTTCTCAAAATGATAAAGTAAAGTATGACTCAGTTATTTGAACGATATAAAGAGGTTTGGAATAAAGCCATTAATGATGAGCTAACATATGATCTTAAAGTAAATAAGGGGTTAATAAATAAGCATATTCAGATATGGATAGAATTTATTGATTATATATTAATCATATGGGAGGGTTGCACACTTTCACAAGAAACAAGGCTGTTTTAGCAAGGGAACAGGACTCTGTAAATAGGGGGAAATAACATTAGTTATATCTCTAAATGATCCGATTGGGGAGCATTTTTGTATAATTGTATTGTTTGTGAGCTTTGTGTTGTTATATGGTACAGTATTAAGTTTTTTAGGTATGTATCTTTTCTATTATTATTTTTTAAAAAAAGTTTTTCAATTAAATAATGAACTAGAACATTTTTTTAGATTTTTCACTATACATTATGGTCTGGCCTATTTTCATATTCTTCCAGATTTACTGCCTAAAGATACTTTAAAATTAATATTACAAAAAAAAATAGATTACAGCAAATCTCAAGGTAAACATCTGTAAAAAAAATACCAATGATTAATCTGGTTTAGCAACCTAGTAATAACTTGGCCAGAATCCTGCAGTGGAGTAATGCAGAACTGCATAGTGGCAAAGAGCCCAAATTAACAAACTGTCAGTCCCATTCCTCATCACCTGCCATCCATGCCATTTGGTATACAACCAGGAATGCACTGAAGAACTTGTTAATGAGCAGCAATTCACAATTTATGCAGCTACATTTTTGCCTGTGGAAATACCCAATCGTATTCTGGCCATTGGATTCCTTTAGCAAACAACGTAAAGCTATTCTGGACAAAATCTGTTGAGTTTGCTATATGACTATTTATTTACCCTCTACAGATCCAAACTAACCAATCGAACATAGAGAAATTAACAGTATTTAACTTACTCACAATTAAAAATTAATGAAATGTCCCAGTAAAATGACAAAGCAACATTTTAAATACAGTAAGAATGACGACATTAACTGAGGCACACAAGCACAAGGCATAGATATGTAAGTGTAATATTTTCAGTCAAAGCTTCAAGATATTTATATCTCACATTCAAAAGGTTTTAAGTGATACTATATAGGCAGAGGTTCCCAACGTTTTTAAGCCAGGGCCCAAGTCACACTCTCTCAGTCAATTTTGAGGACCGGACAGCCATTTTGTCCTGCCTGCACAATGGGGGTGGCCATTTTGTCCCAACAGCTTCAAAGGGGGACTATTTTGTTTCTCCAATGCCCTTGGAGGGGTGGGGGGCCACAAGAAATGGTGCGGGGTGGATCCAGCCCATGGGCCTTAGGTTAGGAACCCCTGCTATATAGTGAAACAAATGTACACCCTTAAGGAAAATGCATTCCAAAATTAAATAATAGTACAGTAAAACTCCGATTTACATAAAAAGTCCATTCCGTAGCTTCTTACATAAATAGTGGTTTTATATAAATTGATGCATCCCCATAGAGATGCATTGAAAAATAAAAAGGGCTTGAAATTGGTTTTCAATACATCCCTATGGAAAATCGCGCTTTGCGCCCCTAGTAACCATCTCTGGTAATGACAATTTGCCACACACACACACACACCTTTTTAAGCTCTTCTCTGAGGTGCGTTCACAACTAAACTGCCCGCCGGAGAAACCTCACACTAACAGTGGAAGGGAGTGGATATTCCCCCCACACTCACCCAGTACCGGCAGAAGCAAGTGAGGACTGCAGAAAAACATCACTGCTGCCTCCTCCTCCTCCACAGCAAGTGATACCTTGTGACTTTCAGTGCTGGGGGCAGGTGGCGCTGGGTGGAATTTTAGATTTTAAAATGGTGCCACCACCATTTTAAAATCTAAACACACCAGGAAACACCTTATGTAACTTGATTTTTTGCGTAAATCAGGACATGATTTACGAAAAAACTTTACGTGAGTCGAATTTTACGTAAGAAGAGGCATACGTAAATTGGGGTTTTACTGTATGTCTTTAGAGATTCCATGTTTTTTATGTTTCCATATTAGTAACACAGCGTATGATCCTAATGATATCATGTCCCAGTTATTTAAGCTTCATGGATATACAAACCTTCAAGAACTTTGATTTAAAATCAATGCAACACTGGAAGCTTATACTGTATAGCAAAACTTTAATGTATAACTAAAGATTTTTTTAAAAAAAAATCATTAAGTAGTCTGTTATTTTGGTTGCTTTTTAAAAGAAAAACGCTGAAAGAAGCCATTATACCATCAATGCTTTATTTGGGGAAGAAAAGTTACATACAATGCTGGAAATCACTGAACAATAATGAATATTGCCTTCATTTTGGCTGTTTAGAGAAAAAAGCATTCTGTGCTCAATAAGAAAACTACAGAAATATTATTAGAAACTTACATTTTATACTCAATTATTATTGTTATTATTTAAACAAATATTTAGGATACAGATTTCATTTTCAGCAGTAGTTTACATAAGGTTGCTTAATGAACATAAGAACAGCCTTGCTGGAACAGGCCACAGCCCATCCATTTCAGCATTCTGCCTCACTCAGTGGCTCACCATTTGCTTCAGGGTATTTCCAAGCAGATGCCTTCACCTGTTTAGGATTCCCTGGAAATGGCATTGAGAGATATCCTGCCTATCTCTCCAACCCGGAGGTTGTCCTTAAGTATCCATAATTATAGCCATTGATACCCTTGTCCTCCATGAACTTGTTTAATCCTTTCTTGAAGCTGTCAAGACTGACAGCTGTCACCACCTCTTCTGGCAGGGAGTTCCATAGACCAGTAATCCTCTGGGTGAAAAAGTACTTTCTCTTATTTGTTTGAGAACTAGTACCCAAAAGTTTCATGGAGTGCCCCCTAGGTCTAGTGTTACACGATAGGGAAAACAGTTTTTCCTTATCTACTTTGTCCACACCGTGCATGATTTATAAACTTCAATCAGGTCACCTCTTAGATGCCGTCGTTCAAGAGTGAAAAGGCCCAACCGTTGCAGCCTCAGATGGTAAGGAAGGTGTTCCAGTCCCCTAATCATTCTGGTTGCCCTCCTCTGCACTTTTTCTAGCTCCATAATATCCTTCTGGAGGTATGGCGACCAGAACTGTACACAGTATTCCAGATGGGGCCTCACCATAGATTTATAAAGAGGCAAAATGACACTTGCTGACTTATTTTCTACACCCTTCCTAATGATCCCTAGCATTGAGTTTGCTTTTTTCACTGCTGAGGCACACTGGGTTGACACCTTCATTGAGCTGTCCATCAGGACACCAAGGTCCCTTTCCTGGTTTGTCGCAGAGAGTTCAGACCCCATCAGTTTATAAATGTAATTGGGTTTTTTTGCCCCAACATGCATCACTCTGCACTTACTAATGTTGAAGCTCATTTGCCACTGTTTTGCCCACTCCCCCAGAGTCAAGAGATCCCTCTGGAGCTCCTCACAATCTCTCACAGGTTTCACTACCCTGTATAATTTAGTGTCACCAGCAAATTTGGCTACCTTGCTATTTACTCCTACTTCTAGATCATTTATGAAGAGGTTGAAAAGCAGGGGTCCCAGTACTGAACCTTGGGGGACCTCACTCTTTACTTCCCTCCACTTGGAGAAGTGTCCATTTAGTGCTACCCTCTGTCCCTTAGCCAGTTGCTGATCCAGGACAAGACCTGTCCCTTTATTCCATGACTGGTAAGTTTATTCAAGAGCCTTTGGTGCGGGACCTTGTCAAAAGCCTTCTGAAAGTCCAGATAAACAGTCAACTGGATCCCCCTTATCCACATGCTTGTTGACACTCTCAAAAAATTCCAACAAATTAGTGAGGCATGATTTGCCCTTGCAAAAGCCAGGTTGGCTCTCCTTTAGCAGCGCCTTCTCTTCTATGTGCCTATTAATTCTATCTTTTAGGATGGTTTCCATCACTTTATCTGGGATACATGTCAAACTGACAGGTCAGTAATTTCCTGGATCACCCCTGGATCCTTTTTTGAAAATTGGTGTTACATTCACTACCTTCCAGTCAATGGATTTACAAAATATGTATGGGGACATCTAAGTTTTCCTTTTGCAAGTTGATGTCAGTGAGTCAGCTGGTAAAATCTGCTGGCACAGTATCAAGCTCTTCTTTAGACTCTATAAACACACTTGCTCATTTTTAACATCATGAAGCTTGAAAATGCTTTCAGCTGTAACACACACACAAAGGAATTACAGGTAGACAATGTGCTGTTTATTACACTTTTTGTAGACTCACTGATAAAATGAGCACTGCTACAAGTAACTTTATTAACTGATATTGGAAATCGGTTTCAGGCAATAAACTTACAATGATATGTTATTTATTAATTAAGGATGTGTGGGATTTTGATGAACAATAAAACTGTCAAAATATTTCATATAAGTCTAAAGCAGGGTTTCTCAAAGTTTTCAGGTTGTGGGCCGGATTACTTCCCCTCAGACAGCTGTGTGGGCAGGTCACATGTATTCTCGCGAGATCTCATGCACAATCTCGCGAGATCTCATGAGATCTCACAAGTATTCTCGGAAGATCTCACATGTTTTCACGCATATTCTCATGAAATCTCGCATATTCACGAGACCTCATGACATTTTATGCGTTTTGCCCATATTCCCGCGAGTTCTCGCGCGTTTTCTGTGCTTCCGCTGCTTGCAGCAGTACTGGCGGCAGTGGCGGGAGCAAGGGTGGCGGACCACATGAAATGGCACCACAGGCCGGCGCCGGCCCATGAGCTGTAGGATGCAAATGCCTGGTCTAAAGTGTAAGTAATATTGCAGTGCTACCATCTGAATAATTTCTATTTGTTAAAATAGAAACAAATTCTATTTGTCCCAGGTTTCCTTGTCAAATTCTTTATAGCTCTGGCACAAGAGTTTGTTGGAGCTCCTTTGAAATTTATTGAAACCTCATAAACAATACAATGAAACAAACCATGATGGTGTCAGGTATAAACCCACAAAACTGGGAGACAGCAGCCATAGATTGTCAACTTTGGCACCAAACTATTTCTGCTGCTTCAGAACACTTTGAAGAAGAATGCTGCAGACATGAAGAGGCTAAGCGACAAGCACAGAAGCTTCGTCAAACTCAACTATGACCTCCACCATCTATTCAGTGTAATGTGTGTGGTCACATGTTTCATACCAGAATTGGTTTACTGAGTCACCAGAGACATATCTATCAACTGTGAAAATGACTTCCAGGAAAAATGTATACTTGGATACAAGTAGCAGCCGACAACGATTGAACAAAAAAGCTATTACACAGTTGGATAATATACAGAAAAAGTATTACCGCACTTTGACACAGGGATGGGGAATGATAGATGTTGAACTTCAACACGTATCTGCTTCAGCCACTATGGCCATCAGACAAGGATTATTGGAACTGGAGTCCAACTACATCAATAGAGTAATAAGTTCCCATTTATGCTTTAAAAGATTACAAATTTGTTATGGCATCAGTTGTCTTTTCCCCATATTTATTTCATTCTCCAAGGTATCAAGTAACTTAGATTATGAGTGCTTTGAAATAGTGAAAAAATCTGCTATAATAGAGCAAACAACAGCTGAAGGGTAACAGCAATGAAGCACTAAAGGAGTAGACACTTCATTTGCAATGTTTAATTGTTTTCAAGTTTTATGTAATTTAGCATCTTTGTTTGTCTGTAAACCGCTTTGGTTCACCAATAGGTGAGGAAAGCAGTATAAAAATATACTAAATAAAATTAAAAAATTTTACATGAAGAACACATTGAAAATTTGAACCAAAGTTTCTCTGTGCCAAAATCACTGAATGAAACCTAACCACTAGTTCCTACTAGGTCCGTGATGGTGAACCTTGACACTCCAGGTGTTCTTGGACTTCAACTACCAGAACCCCCAGTCAGCACTCCTGCTGATCAGGGATTCTGGGAACTGAAGTTCAAGAACACCTGGAGTGTCAAGGTTCACCATCACTGTACTAGGTCCACACTAGACTGACCCTCTTCATGGCTTCCAATAATTTTTTGAGAACTATCTATTCAGATAACAAATACTCTTTGGTAGTTGAAATGTGTTCTGTTCCTTGGTCTTAATAGTGGCAGCAATTAAAACAAAGTCCATTCTATTTGATGTTGATAATCAAAGTTACATATTCTTATCCGAAAAAGGTAAGAGGAGTTCAATGATGAGGGAAAGACAAGGCACAAAAGTCAACAAGCCATGACATTTAGAATATAGCAAAAAGGAATCCAGCAGCAAGCTTCAAAAGTTTCAAGTTCAAACTGTACTGAATAGTCTGTTTTCAGCACTGAGGTTCTGAGAGCAAGCTGCGTATATGTTCTTTAGACATGTGCCATTCATGGTTCTTGGATTCTTACTATCAAAATTCTAAGTAATGGGAATTCCACCTGACAGACACATACCTATAAATACTTAAATTTCACTCACCTGGAAAAAAAAACCTAGCTTAAAGGCTTCATGGTCTTTTGGTTTGCCTTTCTGTTAAAAAAGGAAGTTGTTCTGATGTTCCTTTTTGAACAGGAAGCTACATCAGAGCTAGATCCACAGTTGGTCATTAAGCTTTTGAGCTAGGTAAAGTGAATGAAATCTAGACATTTCTAGATATGGGCCCAGATATAGAAATGGAAAACGAATGCCTGACTCCAGATGGAATTCCAAAAAATCTGAATGATGCATTCACTGTTGAAGTCATCTGATGAAGGCATGAAATAAGCATACTGGTACCTTGCTCCAGCTTAGACTAATAAATAGTAGAAATTTATTGAAACCTCATAAACAATACAATGAAATTATCACTCATTTCAGCATTACTTTTTATGATTAAAGTACTCCAAGATCTATAAAACATGAAGTCCTGTTAAGGAAGTACTTCTGCTGAGGATAAAATTGTAAGCAAACTAGAATCTTGTGAGCTTTTTACATCTAAAGAATGAATCTGAAAAAATGACTGAATATTAGTTTGATTTAGAAGCTGGAGGCCATATACAATATGTAAAAGCAATACTAAATCCAAAACAAATTACTGTGCAGTTCCTAAGAACTGGCTGAGCTAAAGGCTTTGGATCATAAAAGTAAACCCACAAAGTCAAGACATTCCAATTCCAGCTTGGTTAATGAGAGAAGCATGCTATACAGTGGCATCTTAATGCAGAGGATTGGAAGCTGTCTGAAAATAAACATTTAGTCAAAGCTAGCAACAGATGTTTGACAGAAGTGCTTCATCTCAAAGATTTTTCTAGTATATTACTGTGACTCTGATATTAGAAATAAAGTGCTAAAGATAAACAGCTATGTCTGGTATTCAACAACATTGGAAAATGACTGTGCTAATTACTACACAGTGTCCACACAGAATATGTATGTTTATTTCAAGCATTATAGAAGTCTGGTATACAATCCCCATCTTCAATTTTAAAACAAGAATGATTGATAAAATTCAGTACAGTAAAACCCCTACATACGAAAAAAAGTCCGTTTCGTAGACTTTTGCTTAAATTGGTATTTTATGTAACTTGAAGCAAACCCATAGGGAAATGAATGTTTACATAACTCAAAGCAAACCCATAGGACAAAGAATCTCTATGTAACTCGAAGCAAACCCATAGGAAATCATGTAAATCGGGACATGGTTTTAGCACAAAATCATTATGTAAGTCAAATTTTATGTAATTCGAGGCATATGTAAGTCAGGGTTTTACTGTATAGAAAACAAGAGGTGTGTGTGAATTGTTCATATTTTTAAATGTTAACTAAAATTAACAGTACAGTATTTCCAAATTCAGTGTAATTAAAATTATTGCGCTTCATTAGAAATTTAATGGAAATGTGCAGAAGCTCCTCTTAATGGCATTACATTTATAAAAATAATCAATTCTTCTTACACATCATTTCAGTGATCCTTGAATCCTAAGTAAGTAAATATTCTTCACATTCTACAGTACATTAGATAAATAGTAGAATTCTTATGGCCAATTTGTGGCTAGGATTCAAATCAGGGACATCTCAACAAACTGGCCTTTACTGTTATACTACCTATTGTACCATCATTATTACCATCACACAACTCACATACTGGCACAGCCCTCTCTGTTTGGATCCAAGGACTCTCTGTCCTCCAGAAAGGTAAGGCTTCTTTCATTTCACCTCTAAAGGTTTCCTCTGCCTCTTCATAGTCTGCTGGGTATTGGAGTGCACTAAAGGATTTTAACAATTAGAAGATCAGTCTGTGCTTTATAGACTACAGCAAAGTCTATGATGGTATGGATCATGAGAAACTATGGGTTATGCTCAAAGACATGTTTGCACCTTGGTACTTGATCTCCTGATTTTGTATTATGGACAAATAGCATTAGGATAGAATATGAAGAAAGAGAATTATTTCCTATAGGTAAAGGTGCCAGACAAGAGTGTATTTTATCCTCTTATCTGTTCAACCTGTATGCAGAACGTATCATAAGGGAAGCTGGACTAGATTCTGATGAAGGTGGAGTGAAAATTGGTGGAATAAATGCCAATAATTTAAGATACTCATTGAAATGATCTTTAATGAAAGCGAAAGAGCAAAGTGCCAAAGCAAGACTGCAATTTCATTAAGACAAAAATCATTACTCCAGAATAACTACACAAGTTTAATGCCAGCAATGAAAGAAATTGAAACATTGAAAGCTTTTTTTATACCTTGACTCAATCATCATTCCAAATGGAGATGGCAGCCAAGAAATCAGAAAAAGACTGAGACTTGGAAGAGCAGCAATGAAGGAATTTCAGTAGTATTGAAATGGCTGCTCTAAGAACAACTTTGCGTATATAACATTAACAGATCAGATGATATTATACAGATAACACAGACTCGCAATATTTACAGTAACACTAATGGGAGGACACAGTCTTCAACAGAGTACATACTATACTAGAAAAACACAAAGTGGAATTGTCTCAGGGTAAAGCATATTTAAAACATAAATATATTTCTCATCTTATCATATTGGTGAAAAATTAATTAGGTCAAACAATTAAGACTCTCTCAAAATATGATATATATCTACATAGAAGTAAGTTTAATGAGAGGAATAAGGTTTACACACACACACACACACACACACACACACACACACACACTCAAACTGTAGTTGAGCTGCAATTAGTCTATATTGTACATTTCACAATACAGTAAAACCCTGGTTTACGACTGCCCTGGATTACGTTTGCCACAGTTTACAACGGCAAATTCCTTTAAAATAATGTCCCGGTGTACAATGATTTTTCGTCTTACAACTGGGAATATGACCACCAGTGCCATTTTAAACTCTAAAATGTGGTCCGCCCCCAATGACAGAAGTTGTGATTCATCACTTACCGCTGCGGTGGGAGGGTGTTTGGAGCAATTCCGCTCCATTTTTGAAAGTTTTCGTTGCTTTTTGGCTCCAGTAGCTCTTCTCGCAACCAGGAAGTGCTAGAATTTGCCCCGGCCCCAGTCAGCTGTAGGTCAGAGATTTTTAATGCAACTACCAGGGTTGGCCAATAGATGGTGCTGGTGGAAATGTGACGAATATGCCTTGAAAATAAAAACAAATCAGCTCTGCAGAGCCCTGGCCATGAGCTGCCCTGCTTGGAGACCAGGAAAGTGGTGCTGGCAGTGGATTTCTGAAGCAGTGGAAAAGGTAAGGAGCTTAGCTTCTTCTTCCATTCCATTTTATTGTGTTTTCTGCTTTTTTTTGGGGGGGGGGGGTATTTTTGATTATTTTTTCTATTTTTTGTATTATTTTTGAGGTTAAGAAACATTTTTAAAATTTTCAATGCATTCCTATGGGAAAATGTTCTTTGATTTTCGATTTTTTTAGTTTATGACAAAGGCTGTAGGAATGGACCTAGGTCATAAACCGAGGTTTTACTGCATTGTTAAGCTGATCTGCTGTCTTTCTACCAATTTTGACCCAGTCATACCATAGCAGGTGAATTGCAATCCTGTTCTCCCTGCATCCTTTCCAATGAAATTACAGTTATTGCCTCTTCAGTGATCAATAACCTCTGACATAAAACTGTTGACTTTCGACTAAAAATTTGTAAATCAGTTTCCTCTATTGGACAAACAATCAGCAACCCACAGCACTGAAATGCCAGACAGTATTATACTTACTCAGTACAGAGTCTAGCCAAAAAGACTGGACAGCCAGCTATGCCACTGGTTCTCCATCCTAAATCTAGGCTAGGTATCACCAGTACAAGCCTGAAGTCTGGAACCACGATCAACAAAGAGCCTGAGTGTGTCAATTTGTCTGTTGTTCAGTCGCACAGTCGATTCCGACTCTTTGCGACCCCATGGATCATCACTCTCCAGGCACCCCTGTCCTCCACCATCCTCCTTAGTCCACACAGCCCCGTGCCCATTGTATCTACAATACCATCTAGCCATCTCATCTTTGGCCGTCCCCTTCTTCTTTTGCCCTCCACCTTCCCCAGCGTCAATGCCTTCTCAAGAGAATCCTCTCTTCTCATTTGATGTCCAAAATACTTCAGCTTCATCTTTACTATTTGACCTTCTAATGAGCACTCAGGGCTAATCTCTTCTAATATTGACCTATTTGTTCTCCTCGCTGTCCAAGGGACTCTCAAAACTCTCCTCCAGCACCACATCTCAAAGGCATCTATTTTTCTTCGCTCAGCCTTTCTAATGGTCCAGCTCTCACAGCCATACATTACCACCGGAAATACCATTGCTTTGACTATGCGGACCTTTGTTTGCAGTGAGATGTCTCTACTTTTCACTATGTTCCCCAGGTTTTTCATAGCTTGTCTCCCAAGAATCAGTTGCCTTTTTATTTCATGGCTGCAATCTCCATCTGCAGAGATCTTGGATCCTAAGAAAGTGAAATCTGTTACTGCTTCTACTTCTTCCCCATCTATTTTCCAGGGACTGATATGGCCTGTTGCCATTATCTTGGTTTTCTTGATATTGAGTCTCAGGCCAGCTTTTGCACTCTCTTCTTTCAACCTAATCAGGAGCTTCTTTAGGTCTTCCTCACTTTCTGCCATTAGGGTGGTATCATCTGCAAATCTCAAATTGTTGATGTTTCTCCCAGCAATTTTGATCCCATATTGTGATTTCTCCATCCCTGACTCACAGCATAAATCACTAACAGGGTCTTTGAAATTTCTGAAGTGGTAGCTGTGTTAGTCTGTGCAAGCATATCAAAACAAAGACAAAATACAGACTAACTGCTGTATTTTAATGTTAGTTTCTGTGCAAATGTGTACCATGATGTTTGTTTTGAATCCATTTGCAACTCAACAGGACCAAACTTTATGGTAAATCTGAATACCAATCAGGGATTTTATTAATAAAGTTAAAGATCTTCCTTTCTTGAGGGCAAGTTATAGGGTTCGGTGATCATCTCAGTTTACAGCCAAAACAGGATAAGCTCAAACAGCTCAAATGGGATAAGAGACGCCTAGAGCGCTGCTGGGTGCGGACTCAGAGGGATATTGACCAAACACTTGCTAGAGCCGCTATTAAGGCCTATCAAGTGGTGATGAGGGTGGTTAAACATCAATATCTCACCTCTCTCATTGCCTCCGCTGATAATCACCCAGCCACCCTGTTTCGGGTGACCAGGTCTCTCCTTGGTAGGGGCCCACCGGTGACTGGCAGGCAGGGTTCAGCTGAGGACTTTGCTGACCATCTGGCGGAGAAAATTGATCGGATTCGCTCGGGGCTCAATCCTGGCATGGCTGGGGAGGGTCGGGAGGATACCGGAGCACAGTCTTGCAAGTCCATCTGGGATCAATTTGTCCCTGTAGACCCTGATGAAGTGGAGAGGATCCTTGCAGCTTCTCGCACTACTACTTGCCCATTGGACCCCTGTCCCTCCTGGCTAGTGAAAGCCTCTAAGGAGGTGACAGGTAGCTGGGTCGGGGCATTAATAAATGCATCATTATGGGAGGGGGTGGTCCCTGCACCTTTAAAACATGTCTTGGTGCGCCCCCTCCTCAAAAAAACTTCCCTCAACCCAGCCGTCCTAATTACAGACTGGTCTCCAATCTCCCCTTTTGGGGAAGGTATTGGAGAGGGCAGTGGCGCGTCAGCTACAGGGGGCCCTGGATGAAGCGGATTATCTGGACACTTTTCAGTCAGGTTTCAGGCCTGGACATGGCACAGAGACAGCATTGGTTGCACTTGTGGACGATCTCTGGAGAGAGCGGGACGGTGGTCATCCGTCCATCCTTGCTCTCCTTGACCTCTCAGCGGCTTTCGATACCGTCGACCACGGTATCCTTCTGGGATGACTCAAAGGGTTGGGGATCCAGGGCACTGTGTTGTCCTGATTTTCCTCATTCCTGGAGAGCCGGACCCAGTCGGTGTGGTTGGAGAGTGAGAGGTCCAGCCCTAGGGTTCTCTGATATGGGGTTCCTCAGGGCTCGGTGCTTTCTCCTCTCCTATTTAACATCTACATGAAGCTGCTGGGTGAGATCATCCGTTCCCACGGGCTGCGGTACCATCAGTACGCGGATGAAACACAGCTGTACATCTCGGCCCGCGGGGACCCAAGTGATGCTGTCAATGTCCTATCTGGGTGTCTGGAGGCTGTGGGGGTCTGGATGGGGGAAAACGGGTTACAGCTTAACCCTGGCAAGACTGAGTGGTTGTGGGTTTGGGGTCCCACATTATCCCGGGAACTGCCATCCTTGGTCTTGGATGGGGCTACTCTGCCCCAGACAGACCCAGTGTGTAACTTGGGGGTACTCATGGACGCGGGTCTGCTGCTAGAAGAGCAGGTAGCGGCCGTGGCCAGGAGGGCCTTTGCACAATTGCATTTAATTTGCCAGTTGCGCCCGCTCCTGGATAGGGATTCCTTGCTCATGGTCACAATGCTCTAGTTACCTCCACACTTGATTACTGTAATGCGCTCTACATGGGGCTGCCCTTGACGACCATTCGGAGGCTGCAGCTGGTCCAGAATGCGGCGATGGGGTGCGGGTGTTATGTCTGTGCCTTGCCTCTGCTTCGGGAGTTGCACTGGTTACCAGTTTGTCTCGGGGTGCAATTCAAGGTGCTGGTTTTGACCTTTAAAGCCCTTCATGGTAGTGAGCCAGGTTACCTAAGAGACCGCATCGCCCCAAGAGAGTCTGCCCGACCCACAAGGGCGGACCGAAGGGGCTCCCTCAGTGTTCCATCAGCTAGAGGGGCTCGCCTCTCTAGCACTAGGAGGAGGGCCTTCTCTGTGTCCGCCCCAACCCTATGGAACCTCTTGCCAGCAGATCTGCGGCTACAGACAGAATTGCTGCCCTTTAGGAAAGGGGTGAAAACCTGGCTGGCAGGTCAAATATGGGGAGACCGACGGGGTGTTTGCTCCTCCTCGTTGGCTCTATTAGTGGATTAGCCCCTCTACTGATGGGTGGGGGAGGGAGAGTTATTTTAATTGGGAATGTTTTTATAGAGTTTTTAATGTTTGTGAGTTGTGAGCCGCCCTGGGTTGCCTTAGGAAAAGTGGGCGGGATATAAGTTTAGGAAATAAATAAAGAGCCAGTGTTGTCTGCGTCTGCACACATTTCCGTGGTCATGTGGCAGGCATGACTAGAAGCTCCCGAACACTGTTACCTTTCCCGCTGAAGCGGTACCTATTCATCTAATTGCAATTTCTTATTTTCGAACTGCTAGGTTAACAGGAGCTGGGAAGACAATGGGAGCTCACTCTGTCATGCAGCACTCGGGTCTCCACCCTGCTGACCTGTCAACCTTCCAGTCGTCATACTCAGCATCTTACTCACTAAGCCATGGCTTCTGTAATTATCGGTTGTAAAATTCCACACTGATTTGTAAACTTACCTGTTATGCTATCCAACCATTGTGTGCCTCTTAACCTGAAGTGTATCAATTGATGCCATGACGTCTCACTCTTATGTCTGATGAAGTGGACTTGATCCATGAAAACTAACATTAAAATGCAGGAGTTAGTCTTTATGGTGCCACAATGTTTTTTGTCTTTTTGTTTTGTCTTCTCTCTGATAGGCTCTTTGAAGCCACTCAGCTACTTAATCCTGCTCTGTAGATGGTTCTCTATAAAGAATTAAATAGAAAAAATAAGGGTTCCTCAGAAAAGAACAAACTTTCTCAAAATCATGTGAGGCCACACACAATCAGCAACAAAAACTAACAAAATTAATTAACGTCCAAAATAACAAACTTCCCATATTCACCTATATCAGAGTAAACAAAACAAAAAGACAAAAAAGGTTATGGCACCTTACAAACTAACTCCTTTATTTTAATGTTAGCTTTCATCCTGCCAACTTAGCAGTTCAAAAGCAAGAAATTGCAAGTAGCTAAATAGGTATCACTTTGGTGGGAAGGTAAACGTCGTTCCGTGCACTCCGGTGCCTAGTCATGACTGCCACATGACCATGGAAACATCTGCAGATGCAGATAACGCTGGCTCTTTGGCTATAAACAGAGATGAGCAAAGAACCCTAGAGTCAGATACGAATGGCTTTTGAGCAAAGGAGACTTTTGCCTTTACCTTCATGGATCAACTCTTTTTATTTTTAATAGCCATGGTGGCACAGTGGTTAAACTGCTGTACTGGAACCAAAACAATGTGAGTTTGATCTTGGCGAGGATCCAAGGTTAATTCAACCTCCCATCCTTCCGAGGTTGGTATAATGAGGACCCAGCATGTTGGGGGCAAAATGCTAATTACCTGTAAACCGCCCAGAGTGTGCACGGGGCGGAATAGAAGTGTAACCGCCCAGAGAGTACACTAAACGCTATGGGGTGGTATATAAGCGCAATTGCTATTGCTGGGGCTGCGGTGGCTCAGTGGTAAAGACATCCGCCTTGTTAGCTGGAAGGCTGGCAAGGCAGCAGTTCGAGACCCGGGTTGACCCTGGATTGAGCGCCCAGCTCTGTCTCAGCTCTTGGGGACATGAAAGGAGCCTCATTTGGGTGGAGTTTCTTCCTCAAAAATCCTTCCAACCCAGAATAATAGTTATTATTGCTATTTGTTTTGTTTATTCTCTGATATGCTTGCACAGGCTAACACGGCTACCACTTCAAAAAAGTCAGCTGTATCCATCCACCTAGTAAACCTAGTAAAAGATGATGGAATCAAACTACTGCATTCAATATGCCAGCAAATTTGGAAAACAAAACAGTGGCCACAGGATTGGAAAAGCTCAGTGTACGTTCCAATCCCAAAAAAAGGGCAATGCCAAAGAATGCTCAAATTACCGAACAATTGCGCTCATCCCACATGCCAGCAAGGTGATGCTCAAGATAATACAGGATAGACTTCAACAACATGTGGAGAGAGAACTACCAGAGGTGCAGGCTGGTTTCAGAAGAGGCAGGGGGACTAGAGACCACATTGCCAACATACATTGGATCGTGGAGAAAACAAAAGAATACCAGAAACAAGTGTACTTTGGTTTTATTGTCTACACCAAGGCTTTTGACTGTGTGGACCACAACAAAATGTGGCAAGTAATTAAAGAGATGGGAATACCAGAGCACCTCATATGCCTCATGAGAAATCTGTACACGAACCAAGAAGCAACAGTTAGGACAGAACACGGAAAGACAGATTGGTTTGGAATAGGAAAAGGAGTAAGACAAGGCTGCATTTTATCACCCTGCTTATTCAATCTATACACAGAGCACATAATGCGCAATGCAGGGATGGAGGAATCACAATATGGGATCAAAATTGCTGGGAGAAACATCAACAATTTGAGATATGCAGACGATACCACCCTAATGGCAGAAAGTGAGGAAGACCTAAAGAATCTCTTGATTGGATTGAAGAAGGAGAGTGCAAAAGCTGACTTGAGACTCAATATCAAGAAAACCAAGATAATGTCAACAGGTCCGATCAGCCCTTGGAAAATAGATGGGGAAGAAGTAGAAGCAGTGACAGATTTTACTTTCCTGGGATCTAAGATCACTGCAGATGGTGACTGTAGCCATGAAATAAAAAGACGACTAATTATGGGGAGAGAAGCTATGAGAAACCTGGGGAATATAGTGAAAAGCAGAGACATCACCTTGAAAACAAAAATTCGCATAGTCAAAGCAATGGTATTCCCAGTGGTAATGTATGGGTGTGAGCGCTGGACCATTAGGAAGGCTTAGCGCAGAAGAATAGATGCCTTTGAGATGTGGTGTTGGAGGAGAGTCCTGAGAGTCCTTTGGACAGCAAAGAGAACAAATAGGTCAATACTGGAAGAAATCAATCCTGACTGTTCATTGGAGGGACAAATAGTGAAGATGAAGCTAAAGTACTTTGGACATCAAATGAGAAGGGAGGACTCACTTGAGAAGGCCTTGATGCTGGGAAAGGTGGAGGGCAAGAGAAGAAGGGGGCATCCAAAGATGAGATGGATAGATGGTATTGTGGACACAATGGGCACAGAGCTTGGTGGGCTGAGGAGAATGGTGGAGGACAGAGGTGCCTGGAGGAAAATGGTCCATGGGGTCGCAAAGGGTCGGAGTCGACTGTGCGACTGAACAAGTGAACCTGTTTCCCCCCAGCCAAGGCGCAGTGAAGATCTATGCCAGGGGAGACCAAGCACTCTTCTTAGCCCAGAGGTTTCCTTGGCCATTCTTACCAGAGCACAAGAAGGCGCGACCACCCCAGCCAAGCGAGCCTGCAGAGGCAGTGAGTGGGTTCGCCTCTGTCTTACCTGAGCCAGGACTGTCACGAAGCCGCCGCCGCTCCCCACCTGCCCGCTCCATCCTCGTCTGGAAAAGCCCAGCCAGGCACTGCCTCCGAGCAGGGCAGCGGCTGCGAACCCACCGCCTGCCCTGCGCCTGGAGTCCCGGAGGGGCCTCAGGAAAGACACCCGTCCCTTCCCCAAGCCCCGGGCCAAAGCCCCGAAAACCTCCCTCCAGGCCGCCGCCATTTTCCCGGAAGCCCGAAAAAAGGCCTCTGAAAGCGCCTCTACTACTGTAAACCTGTACACAGCTGAAGAGTTGCGCACAGCCCCCAACTTCCGCGTTCATTTTGGACACTAGATTTTTGGGTCTTTCTTTCCTGACACCCTCTCTACATAGAGACCACTATAGTTAATGAAGGACTTTGAGAGCAGCTGGCATCGGGCAACACCTGCCTTTCTCCTGTCTACCGTAAAAGGAAGGGAACAGTAAAATAAAAGAGTAAAAGTAAAATTGTATGCTCTTTGTAACACACCTCTTTGGACTTCACGCATTGTTGTTGTTGTTACTTATAAATTTATTCGGGTGGTTAATCTCTTATTTATATTGCAAAGATTTTTTTTTTAATGTAAGACGCCCAGAGTGGGAGAATATCCCAGATGGGTGGGATGTAAATGCAAGCAAGCAAACAAACAATACGTTCATTCATTCATCCCCCACTTCCTCCGAAACATTTAAAGGTAAAGGTTTCCCTTGCTCGAAAGCTAGTCGTATCCGACTCTAGGGTTCAGTGCTCATCTCTGTTTCAAAGCTGTCTGCTGCTGCAGAAGTTTACGTGGTCATGTGGCAGGCATGACTAGACACCGGAGCGCACCGAACATTTAAGGGGGGGGGCGATATTGTCTTCCTCAGGTCCGCTAGGGCAACTTTCTCTTGCTTCTAATAATGAGGTGGAGGGGAATCATCCCAAGGGACCTGACCTGAATTTTTATCTCTGTATATTTTATTTTTTTCGTTCTGCACTTTTCATGCCTCTTTAAATGCTTTCATGGAGAAGAAATTACAGGCTGCGCACGCGCGATTTTTCAGAGGGAGGTTTGAAAAGGGGAGAGAGAAAGTGGCGAGGTTAGAGTTTGCTAGTGAAGTGGGTGGGAGAGGCAGTTATTATCTTTTGCTTTTTCTAATTCAGGGTTTTAGGGGATATGGGGAAAAATGATGGTCACGCTGACGTAAATGAGAATTAAATTATAGTTTCAAAAGTACTTTATATCTGGCGTTTAAGTCGGAAGCTACTCAGCTTCCTTTTAAAAATAAATAAAAAGTAGTTAGTACTTCTTGTTTTGAACCAAAATTTGAATAAGATATTTTCAAACTTAAAATTCTGCTAAGGTAAATTACGATTAAGGAGCCGCAGTCGCTTGATAGTTAAAATGCCAACCTTGATGACCAGAAGATCAGTTTGAGATCCAAGTGCTGAATGACAGAGTAAGCTCCTGTCGTCTCTCCTGCCAACCTAGCAGGCTGTAAACAAGAAATTGCAAGTAGATAAATAGGTACCACTTCAGTAGGAAATGTAACATTGTTCCATGCGCTCCGGTGTCTAGTCATGCCTGCCATGTGACCAGGGAAACGTCTGCAGACGCAGACCGTGCTGGCTCTTTGGATTTAAACAGAGATGAGCACTGGTCTCTAGAGTTAGACACGATACATAAATTATGCTATTGAAATGAAATTAAGTACGTATATAAATGGCCAGAATCTCATTAGCATATGAGAAACTGCAGAATGCAACCAGCACTTAGGGTTAACTAGGGTTAGTTTGCCACCATGACATACAATTTCACTTCTGCATGTCAACAGGTTATTTCTTCAGGTGCCGTATCCGTTCTGGATATTGGCTATCATCATGGCGATAGTCTTCCTGTGAATAACAGGTTATTAGACTGTTAAAACACCATTAGAACATTCTTTAAATATCACTTAAAATATGCATAAAACATCAAAAATAAAACAAAATCACGGATTGCAAAGGCTAACATTGAGAAACTATTCATTTAAAATAGTTAAAAAACAAAAATTATAAATACACATGCACATTGAAAGAATCGCCCTACAAACATTTTCCTGTCACCCCCTGCCCAGAGCAGCTGAGGCAGTTGTTTGTGCCTGATTTATTTATTACAGATATCTCTGTATTTTCATTTGCTCCAATCCTGCAGAAGTTTAAAAGAACCTTTTAAAATCTAATAGAATGCAATCATGCATCATATATAAAATTTCTTCACAGGTTATGCTGTAGGATGAAAGTTGACATGTAAAGATACATTTTCAGTATATGACAGAACAAAAATCATCATGCGGGCAGTTTTAATGAGGTTAGTTTTTAATATGAAGGGGGGGTAGGTGGGTAGGTAACTTAGGGGTTTAAATTGTTTATATATAGGCGAACCTGACTCAGGGTGGCTTACAACAGGTTAAAACATATCTATAACTCTATCTATATCTATATCTATCTATCTAGTGGAATAATCACTACTGCAGAACAGTACATAAATAAATAAATAATAAATCAGATACAAACAACTGCCTCAGCTGCTATGGGCAGGGGGTGACAGGAAAGTGTTTGAAGGGCGATACTTTCAATGTGTATGTGTATTTATAATTTGTACTTTTTGTTTTAAAACTATTTTAAATGAATAGTTTCTCAATGTTAGTCTTTGCAATCCATATTCAACTATATATTCATTATCATCATTCTTTTCAGAAGCAACTTTCCAAGCTCTGTTCCCTTATCAAAAGGAATGGTCCAATTTCTCATATGGTCCCTAGGATGCTACCTTAAAACTGTAATCCAACTTCAGTCCTACTTAGAGTAGTCCCACTGAAATCAATGGTACGTAAGTTGGTTGTGTCTAACAAGTACCATTAATTTCAGTGACCTTAGGAATGCATTTCAGGGGCCACAAAGAAACTGAATCTTTACTTATCATAGAATGATAGAAGAATTGAGTTAGAAGGGGCCTATGAAGCCATCAGGTCCAATTCCTCAATTGGGGGCTGCATGCAGACAACAATATGCTGAATGTGGCGAGATACAGAGCCCAGCTCATTTGTTGGTCTGCTGATTACTACTGGAAACATGTACTTGATGAGGACTTAAGTTTGGCCAACGACAAAGCCAAGAAAGTGGCTTCATTTTGGCAGTCCAAAACAATGGTGTTTCGCTTAAAGAGCAAACTCGCTTAAAGAGCAATCCCATGGAATGCATTATGCTCTTTAAGCAAGGTACCACTGTACAGTGATGAGATTTGGAATGTTTCTGGAGGGATAAGAATTGGAATTTGCCAGGAAGGCGTTATTTGCATATTCATATTAAGTTAAACACAATTTCTTCCTGCTAATACTCACCATCTTTGCAAACAATGGATATCCAAGGCTAGGAATATGTGCTTCTAACCTAACACTTAGTAATGTCTATAATAAAACATCTGTAATTGTGAAATCATAGTGTAATTCAGCAATCAATGGAACAAATTCAGTTTCGTAAGTGTTGTGCTTGAAGAGAGACACTAACTACTACTGTCAGAATACTCATTTGTAAATCAAAAAAATAAAAGCCAGCTATTATGTATTTAAAATAATATTTAATTATGGAATTACCCATAATGAAAGAATGCAGATGTTTTAATGGAAAACCATTAAAATAAACAGGAATGGTTATATCTTTTAAAATGTAGAGTTCCATCCAGTGTTGCATGAGTACATGTCTTCTCACGCAATAGCTTTATCCTGCCCCAAGCGATGTGCTTCTATAAGTCATGAGGCAAAATCCTTGAATTAGGTCCTAACAGATTTTGCAGTTCCACTCTCTTCTGTAGGACTGAAGTGGATGTTCCATTGAAGCCCAGTGACATTGACTGCATGCTGAGATAATGTACTGTACGCAAAATAGTTGCAGCACTTGTTAATTACTGGCCTGCATATCTTCGGACACATCAGGCTAAATGAGGCAATCAGTTTCATGACCATGACGAGCTCAATAATGCCTTACTCCATTATTTCAGTTCGGAAGAGAGAAAACAACCAAAAGTTTATCCTGTCCTTCATGGTTGACCATCATGATGCGGTGCAGATCTGTAGCAACAGCAGACTTGGGTTATCACCTTGTAAATAAACAAAAAAGTTATAATTAACATTTGGCATCATGTAAACCGACACAAGATTATTTAAATTGTGAAACGTGAAGGTTTTATCTATTTCCATAATCCTAATGATTAGCTCTTTGATACATTATGCAGTACATATTTAGAAGGTGAGGCTCTAGCCTGAAATTGGCAAGAAGAGAGAGGAGGAAAGAAAGAAAGAAAACAAATAATGTGATTGAACTTGGTTAATCTGACCTGTGGCACCATTTCATGTGGCCCGTGCCCTCGCTCCAGTCGCCACTTCTGCCACCGTCGCCTCAACCTTGTCCTCTCCGCTTGGCTTGGTGTGTCCCTAACAGCAATCCATAGTAGGGTGGATGTTGTACGGCTTACAACATTCGCCCTGCTACAGATCGCCATTAGGGACACACCAAGCCAAATGGAGGGGACAAGGATTGAGGTGGCAGAAATGGCAATTGGAGTGAGGGTGCAGGCCAATTGAAATGATTCTCCTCCTCCTCAGCTTCTGCACCCATGTGGGCCAGTACCCGGCAGGAGGAAGTGCCCACCCACCTGCCACCTGCCTGTCCATCCTGCAGCAAACCTGAGGTAGCCCCAGCCCTCGCTGCCCTCACTTGCTCCAGCGCCGGAGCCTCAGCCACTGGGAGAGACTGAAGGGTGAGTGGAGATGGAGCCTTTTGCCATCCCAGGTGTCTCGCACAAGGGTAGGAAAGGCAAGGCGGGCACTGCCTTCACACCGTCTCCTTCCTCCTTGCTTCAGTAAACAGGGAAGTGGTGTATGTGGGAGTGGTGGAGGCTTGGGGTGGTCCTACCAATGGTGGTGGCGGTGGGAGGAGTGCTGGGGGCTCAGAATGGTCCCACCACCAACACTGAAGGCAGTGGTGGCTGTGTCAGGACCACCCCGAGCCCACACCACTCCCTCTGACATTGACGCCATCGCCAAAGGCAAAGGTGGCAGCAGCGGTGGTGGGACACCAGTACGGCCCACCAAAAGTCTGAGGGGGCATGAACTGGCCCCTACTTTAAAAGGTTGAGGACCCCTGACATAGATGCACAGCAATCAGGTCTTCCAGTTTTGGAGGTTTGGGTGATGTATGTTGTCCACAGCATTACATCAATCTGCATGTTTTAGCTGCCCCAACTTCTTGCAGGTAAAAATATCCCACTTCATCTGTTTTGGTTTTCTTGAAGATTGGAAGTTACTTTTTAGGATCCAAACTCCCAGAATTCCTGGGCTCAGGAGACCTCCAGTCCTAAAAAGGTAATTCTTTCAAACTAGTCATCCAGTATGTCTGCATACAAGCTGCCTGCCTGCTTTGTTAAAAGGAGGGGTTCAGTTCCTCAGCCTAAATTGCATCTCCCAGTTTCACAACATTATAATTACACATTTTACATGCACTGTATTTAAAAGGTTCGGAATCCCCAATAAATACTTCTGCTTTTTAAAAAAGACATACAGTAAAATTAGCTTTACTAATCTTAACTTGTTTTATTTGTACCCTCAAGTAAAATTTATCCCTCTCCTTTATGTGTGGCATATGCTTGAAAGGTTTTTGAAAATAAAGATTGGGTCCATCCTTATAATGCTTTTCATTTTCTCTTCCTTCAAGAAGGACGCTCGCAGTTGCCCTGTTGAATTGATTGTGTCAAAAGGCACCATCTCGACAGAAATTGCACATTAAATGGATAATTGTAAATTAACTAGTTTAGAATACCAGTAGTAGTACAAATGTGGAATTAAATAACCTTGGCATAATTCAAGTCACTAAGCAACTACAATATTTTCCGACTTACATATGCCTCGAGTTACATGAAATTTGACTTACATAATGATTTTTGCACTAAAAACCATGTCCCGATTTACATAACACAATTTCCTATGGGTTTGCTTCGAGTTATGTAAAAAATGCATTTTTCCTATGTGGTTGCTTTGATTTACATAAATATCATTTTCCTATGAGTTTGCTTTGAGTTAAGTAAAAAACTGATGTACATAAAAGCCTACGGAACTTTAGTGTATGCAAACCAAGACACAGGACACAGCCTCGGGCTGGGTTAACTCAGGTTTATTGCATCGTGGACAGAGGGAACATGAGGTAATGGCGGATCGATAGCTCTTTATATACAGCAGTAATACATTTGAACGTGGTGCCATGGTAGCCCATTGGCTACTGTCTGCGTGACGTCATTGCAGGTCACGCCCTTCTTGTCCAGGTGTAGGTGGTGGCGGGAAAACTTCCCGCGCTGTTGCCTTTGATGAGTTCGGACCAAGAGAGCTTGGACGCTCGCTGCTGCCAGCTGGTGGTCATTAGCTCGCGTCCTATTACAGGGTTTATATGATACAGCTGAAGGTTACATTGTTGCTATAGGCAAGGTTACATTGGCTCAGATACATTGTAATCCATGTGTACAATAAAACCATCAGAACACAACACCCCTCCTCCCTAGGACGAGACAAAGTCTCGAGCCCACACTTAAACACACTCCCCCCCCCTTAGGAGACAAAGTCTCTCAGCCAAGATGGCTTATTTCGAACACGCTGGGGTCTCGATGCGGGCTGCCTCTCCCCGGGTTTGCTACCTTCTCTTTGTCCCCTGGTTTCCTGTCCTGTAATATGAGAGGGAGACTCGTTAGTGACTTGCCGCGGCTCCGCGGCGTTGTTGGGAGGTGTGCTCTTTCTTAGGGAGGAACCGGGGGCACTGGGGGCTAACGAAAAACCCCTCTTCTCGCTTGGATGGGTGGGGGAACACTCCTGAAACCCCCCCCCCGGCTCGCAAAATCAAAATCAAAATCACAATCGGGGGCAGCGGTCGCGAACTCCTCTCCCCCTTCCCCGGCCCCTGATAGGACTGGCGTATCGAAAGGATATGAGTCGGGGCCGCTGCTACTGCTTCCTTCCCCCCTTGCTTGGGACTGTTGTCCACTGCTGTCTCCCCCTTGGGTTAAGCGGGTGGGGGAGAACCCTAATGCTGAATCCTGTTGCTGAGCTCCACTGACTGGCCCACTCACTCGGTGCCTCAGTTGGTCTGCGTGCCTCCTCCAAAGGAGGCCGGTGTTAGTCTCGACCCGGTACGACACTGGCCCCGTCTGTTCTACAACCGTCCCTGGCACCCAGGCTGGCCCTGCGCTGGAATAGTTCCTGCAGTGAACAGGGTCCCCGGCGGCGAAACCTTTCGAGACTGCCAACCCTATGTTTTTCCCTTTATCCTCGACTCTCGTCGGGTCTAGCCTGGACAGGATCGTGGTCAGTTTTCGCCGCATCAAGAGCTCCGCCGGCGAGTAGCCTGACGCTAAGGGGGTCACCCTATACGCTAAGAGGAACTGGCATACTTGGTGATTCAGGTCCCCCGGGCCCATGCGCCGCAGCGCCTCCTTCGTTGTCCGCACCAGCCGTTCCACTTGGCCATTCGTGGCCGGGTGAAACGGTGCGGATGTGACATGCCGAATGGCGTTTACCTCCATGAATGCCCCGAACTCGGCGGAGGTGAAACAACTAGCGTTATCGCTGACCAAAGTGTCGGGTAAACCGAAAGTGGAAAAGACCCTCCTTAGCTGGCTAATTGTCGTGGCGGAGGACGTGCACTTTACTGGGATAACCTCCAGCCACTTGGAGAACGCATCCACCACCAGGAGAAACATGGTTCCTCGGAACGGGCCAGCGAAATCCACGTGCACTCTGGACCACGGCCCCCTTGCTGTGTCCCACTCCCTATGCGGGAGACGGGCCGCCTCAGGTCGGGATCCCTGGCAAGCCTCGCAAGTGCCGACCATGTGCTCAATGTCCGCGTCCAGCTGTGGCCACCAGAAGTAACTCCGGGCCAGCGCCTTTGAACGAACTATGCCCGGGTGGCTGACGTGCAGCAGTTCGAGCACCCTCGTCCGCAGGGGCGTAGGGACCACCACCCGTTGGCCCCACAGAAGGCACCCCCTCTCTAGGGACAACTCTAGCTTTTTCCTAAAGAATGGGTCGAACTCTGTACTCGGGGACGAAGCCGGCCACCCCTTCTGCACCCATGAACTGACTTTCTCCAGCGTCCTGTCCTTGCCAGTCGCCCTAGCAACGTCGGCTGGTACTATTGGGGGTGCGTCTAAAACCTCAATTAGCAACACCTGGCGGTCTCTTTCTGCTCTCGCCTTTTGGTCGTCCGACAAGGGCAGAGGGGATCTCGAAAGCGCATCAGCATGGCTGATCTCCTTTCCGGGCCTGTACTCCAACTCATGTTGGTACGCGTTGAGGAAAATAGCCCATCGCAGCATTCTCGGGGACAGGATCTGCGGCGTGGGCTTGCTTGCCGTGAAAATCCCTAACAGCGGCTTGTGATCGGTCACGATTTTGAACGGGCGGCCATACAAAAAATCGTGAAATTTTTTGGTCCCCGCTACTATTGCTAACGCTTCCCTGTCGGTTTGTGCGTAATTTCGCTCCGCTTGGGACAGGGACCTTGAGTAAAACGCTACCGGGGCCTCCCTTCCGTCCTCCAACACGTGGCAAAGCACCGCCCCCACCCCCACCGGGGATGCATCACACACTAGGACCACTGGCCGTTTGGGGTCGAAATGCGTCAGGATTGCCTCAGATGTTAGGAGTTGCTTTAGCTCTTTGAACGCCCTCTCGTGCTCGTCACCCCACATCCATGTCTCCTCCTTTTTAAGTAACCGATGGAGCGGTTCGGCCACGGACGCCTTCCGCGGGAGGAATGTATGGTAAAAATTGAGGAGCCCCAGGAAGGACTGTAGCTCGGTTTTGGATGTGGGGCGAGGGGCCTTTTTAATGGCTGCTACCTTGGATTTAGACGGTTTAATCCCCTCGGGTGTGATCCGGAACCCTAAAAACTCGACTTCGGTTTCGAAAAAGACACATTTGTCCTTCCTCAATCTCAGCCCCGCTTTCTCGAACACGGTCAGTACTTTGTCCAACCTTTTTGCTAGTTCAGCCTCACTCCCCCCTGTTATCAACACGTCATCAAAATAAGGCAACACCCCCTCCAGGCCCTTTAGGAGGCGTTCCACAAGCGATTGAAAAAGGCCGGGTGCCGAGTTCACGCCGAACTGTAACCGCGACACCTGGAACGCTCCCTTATGTGTAACTATCGTTTGTGCCGCGGCCGTGGCGGGGGTCACAGGAAGTTGCTGATAGGCTTGTGCCAAATCGAGTTTAGCGAAACACTTTCCCCCATTTAGCCTGGCCAAAAGGTGGCTGATCACTGGCACCGGGTATGCATTAGGGCGGATCGCCTTGTTAATTGTACACTTATAATCAGCGCAAATGCGCACCTCCCCGTTAGCCTTGAGAGCCGTTACAATTGGAGTTTCCCACTCCGCGGAATCAACAGGAATAAGAATCCCCTGGCCCACCAGTTTGTCCAGTTCCGCCTCTATCTTGTCCTTGAGTGCGAACGGCACCCTGCGTGGTTTGAGTCTTATCGGGCGGACCTCCGGGTCTATGTCGAAAGCTACAGGGGGTCCCTTGAACTTTCCGAGTCCTTTCTTAAAAACGGCGGGATGCGCATCGCAAACCGCTTGTATAGGGTCCCCCCCCCACGGTATGCACCCCCCCTATGAACAAACCTAAAGGCTGAAACCACTGTGTCCCTAGGAGGCTACAGCTTCCCCCCTTGAGGACAACTAGGGGCAGTTCCGCAGAATGTCTCTTAAAATTGACCCGAAATTTCCCGACCCCCAACACCGGAATGCTGTTTCCCTGTACGTCCCGTAGCGTGGACCTCAACGCTTTAAGCTTGGGCCGCACGTGGGGGTCGATTTTCAGGAACTCTTTCTGGGGAATTATGGAATAGGAGGACCCCGAGTCAATTTCCATCTTAATAGGGGCCCCTTGTACTAATACCTCAACGAAGTAATGGGACTGTCCCGCGGACACGCTGAACACTGGGGCGTCGTCCTCGCTGCCGTCCGAGACGCGGCCCACGCCGTCCTGCTTCCTCGTGGTCTGGGCGCCATCTTTGGGCCTCGCTGGACGGTCCGGTCTGGCCGCGCGGTCTTGTGACTGCCTCCGGCCCTCTTTCCGCTTTCTGCATGCCTTGGCGATGTGCCCCCGACGGCCGCAGGTGTAACACTCGGCCTTCCTGAACGGGCATCTCGCGCGCTCGTGGGCCGCTCCGCAACCCTCGCAGCGTCGACCACCCTTCCGGACCTTCTGGACCTCCTCGCCGTCGCTGCCTTCCGTAGACGACTTTGAGGCCCGTTGAGTCGCGTGCACCGACTGTCCGGTCTTCCCGTGCACCGAATTTTCCGCCTTGCCGGCTCTAGGACGCCACTCACGCCACTGGTGCATCTCGTCCACTCCAGCATTCGTGGACTCTGCGGCTTCCGCGGCCTCTATGACCTCTGCCAGCGTGGGTGGCGGCTCCTTATTCATCAAGCTGCGCTGTACCTCCTTGTCTTTCAGGCCACACAACACGCCGTCCCTGAGGACCATCTCCAGGATATCGCCCCATTTACAGGGGGCGGCGGCTATCCTCATGGCGGCCACGAATGCCTCAACCGACTCATCCGGCGCTTGGACTCGCCTCCAAAACGCGCTCCGAGCGGGAAACATTGCCCTCGAGGGGCAGAACCGCTCTCGCAGCAGTTTCATGATGTCGCTCGCCTTAAAGTCGCTCACCTTCTTCGGAGCGATTATGCCCACCAGCGTCCGCTTGGTCTCCATCCCGAGCATTCTGGTGAGGATGGCCCTCTTCCTCTCCTCGTCTTCTCCCTTGACTCTGAGTTCCACCAGGGCCGCCTGGAAATCCATCTCAAGCAGCTCCCAGTCTTGCGGTTTGGTGATGTTGAAACCGCTCTGTGCCCTGGCTGTTCCGTGGGGATCCATTATCCCACCTTCGTCGCCAATTTAGTGTATGCAAACCAAGACACAGGACACAGCCTCGGGCTGGGTTAACTCAGGTTTATTGCATCGTGGACAGAGGGAACATGAGGTAATGGCGGATCGATAGCTCTTTATATACAGCAGTAATACATTTGAACGTGGTGCCATGGTAGCCCATTGGCTACTGTCTGCGTGACGTCATTGCAGGTCACGCCCTTCTTGTCCAGGTGTAGGTGGTGGCGGGAAAACTTCCCGCGCTGTTGCCTTTGATGAGTTCGGACCAAGAGAGCTTGGACGCTCGCTGCTGCCAGCTGGTGGTCATTAGCTCGCGTCCTATTACAGGGTTTATATGATACAGCTGAAGGTTACATTGTTGCTATAGGCAAGGTTACATTGGCTCAGATACATTGTAATCCATGTGTACAATAAAACCATCAGAACACAACAGGAACAGACTTTTTACATAAGTAGGGGGTTTGCTGTATTCACAAACACCAACCAAAAATATCAGATGCTGATAATTTTGAAGTCTTAATTAGCAAAGTAGTGTCTCTGCTACTTGAAAAATGACCCTAAAAACAAATATTGATTATGTAGAAAGGCTCTGTATATATTAGTTATGTATAAAGCAGGGCTGTTGAAGACAGGATGTTTTTTCTTTTTAATAGGTCAGAGACAACTTGACCACATATAACAACAACAAATAAAGGTTTAGCTACCCAGTGTAGTGTATCAGGTTTTTTCCTTCTTCTTTCGTGTCCAGGTCAACTTTAAACTGCCAGAATGAAGCCACCTTGTTGGCTTTGTCATTGGCTAAAATTAAATCCTCATAGGATCACTATGAGTCTGTTTTGACTTGCCTGCACATAACAACCACCACCAAAGTTTTACATTAATGGCTTGTTGTCCTATAAAGCTTTATTTCCTTTTCTTTCAAAACTGTCATTTCTCCTCCAGAATCATATCACTTTTGCAAATTTATCTAGTCCCAAATCATACTGGGGGAAATGAAAGTTCTAAAGTGTAAGGTAAAGGTCACCCTTGCTTGAAAGCCAATCGTATCCGACTCGGGTTCAGTGCTCATCTCTGTTTCAAAGCCGAAGAGCCAGCGCTATCTGCATCTGTAGACATTTCCATGGATACGTTCCTTTAAAGTGTAAAACTGTTTAAACTGAATCCATTGGGGTGCACCTCCTTTCTTGCATCTGTAAAAACATCCTTGGGTAACATTGGATTAACTGAGATTTCTATGTGCAATTTTTAAAAAATATCAAGCAATAGCCTTGTATCTGAACTATATACAACCTAATTCTTATCTTCAGTCTCATCTTTTCCTCCAGAAACTTTTCAACTTTATGCCTTGTTGCTACCTTGTTAAGACAATGAAGGCCTGTTGGCTATAATTAATATTAGCTTCGAAAGAACAGCTGCAAATTAAATTAAACAACTTAGTCTGGTGTGCTTTGCTGGGCTTGAGAAGACAAATAGGACTGGTGTTGTGAATCATAGCTTTATACTTTTAGCACTTTTTAATCCCTGGCTGGCTTGAGAAAAGTTAACCTTTTGGACCACAAATCCCAGAATAGCCTAGTCAATCTGCTGGTAGCTGAGGTATTCTGGGTGTAAGAGTCTAATGTGAGAGCCAGGATAGTGTAGTGGATAGAGTAATAGACAAATTGCCACTCAGATTTAGAAGCTCAGTTTAGGATGGCCATAGGAAACCATGCATTGAACAACTCGGATACAGTGGTACCTCAGTTAATGTAATTAGTGCATTATCCGGGACATTTCTTACAGCGAAAATTACTTTAACTGAATTTCCCATAAGAATGCATTGAATGCAATTTCCCATAGGAATGCATTGAAAACCAAAATACATTAACCAAAACATGGTTTCACATAGGAATGCATTGAAAACCAATTAATCCATTCCAAAAAAAATTCTGTAAACCGAGCCAATATTTTCTATGGATTTTCTTTTCTTATGCACTTTTTATGTTAACCAAGCAGTTTGTTAACTGAGGTTCCACTGTACCTTGAATAAATTATTAGATGGCCATAAATTGGAAACAGATTGCTGGCATATGACAGTCCCCAACCCCAAATAGTCTCATCTCTGGTTCCATGTATTAATCCCATCCAGTCTGACCAGGTTATCCTGCTATGGTAATAGAGCAGACCATACTGCCAGCAACTCAATGCCAATTGTCAGGCAGTGGTTACCTAACCTGACAACCCTGAGGACTAATGGCCTTGTGTGGCAAAGTCCACATGGAAGGGTGATGGTCCCCAAATGGATTAAATCCCACTTGAATCCATCTTGATGGAGGGCAGCAGCTTCATTAATACTGGCCTGGGGCTAATGAGGACTTTGAGGTGCCAAAAGGGCTCAGGGCCAGAAGTGGCATGCAGAGCTGGATCAGTGGTACAGGTGTCATGCTGCTATGTGGAAAGCAGATGAAAGGCCACTGCATTATACTCTCAGGTCAGTCTTCATGGCTGATTGTCATGATGACAGCCAATATTCAGAATCAGATATGGCACAACAAGAAAATTAATCCCATATGTAATAAACTATGTTGAGATCAATCTAACCCAGCCATGGGTAAGGCACCTCTACCTGGATAAACCCTTATGGGATGTAAAATAGTTTTGTTTTCTCCCCTCTGTCTCGTTCTCCTTACAGGCGATATAGTGGTAAATTGGTATGGTAAGGGAGCTAATTGTGACACTGCAACAGCAACTGCAAGGGAGGTAAATCTTTGCTTATTTTGTTCTCATGAGTAAGAATGAAAAATTTTGAAAGCAAAGTTCAAAAATGATTGAAAGTGTTTGTACGTAATACATATTTTACATGCAAAACATCAGGGTTTATTCCCCTTTTTTAATAATGGTGGTGATGGTGATGAAAGTAGTGCTGGCCTTTTTACTACTGCACAGAAATGAAAAATCATGCAGCAGTTGATCTTTTATTTGGTAGAGTATCTTGATGGGTCAACACACACTTTACACTGAGGTTAAGCAAACTAACAAGCATTTGTTACATCCTTAGCCGGCAGCAACTGCAGTAGCAGGAGGAGGAACAGCAGCAACAGTAGCGCACAATGTGATACCAAATTTATTCTGAGTAGCACGATTGCAAACATGCATGCAATCATATCCCTTGGAACTGGGATGCAAAATGGACCACCATTACATTATTTGGGGCCTTTTTATCTGTCTGATCGTCTCTCCCTCAGAAGAACTCTATGCATCACCTGTTCGTCACAGTCTACACTGCTCCAGATGCTGACCCTGAAGATGGCCACAAACTCTATAACTAGAAATAGAGCCTTCTCGGTGGCAAACCATCATGCAATTCCCGGGTCTCGAATCATAAAACATTATTAAACAAGATACTGTATAACATAAAAATTCAACTGAATTAAAAACTTTTTAAAACTATACTCTTTAAATTGTTACATAAACACTTGTGGGTTTCCCCCCAGTATGAAAATGGCTGTTAGCAGCCACAAAACCTTGGTGGGATATGATTGGCTATTTGCACACTATTTTGGACCACCTAGGGCCTAGCCCTAGGCCTTTAAAAATGCTATTTTAAACTGATTTTAATGATTAACATTATTAAGTTCCTGAAAATGTACAAACAGAATTTAATAATAAAACTATTGGCACCGGTGAGGCTTGGAGAATTGGGATTGGAGAGGATTTGCTAAGATTTTAAGGAGGGTAAAAATAACACCACCTAGGATAGTTACATATCCTTGGTTTGTATTCTAACCATACCTGTCAAGTATCCCGGATTGGCCGGGATTTCCCGCACTTTTGCGCCGATTTTCGTCTTTTCCCGCCCGGAGTTGACGCTAACCCGTAATTTGGCAGTGGGGGGAAATGAGATACTGCGCTTCCCTTCTGCGCAGCTCACTTCTACACGTGGTTAGAAGGCTTTTACGCATGCGTAGAAGGCTTCTGTGCAGAAGGGGATGTGTAAAAGCCTTCTACGCATGCGTAAAAACCTACGCATGCGTAGAAGTGAGCTGTGCAGAGCGTTTCTGTGCAGGTTCATTGTACGCATGCATAGAAGGCTTTTACGCATGCGTAGAACGGACTTGCACAAAAACATTCTGCGCAGAAACGTTCTACGAATGCGTATAAGGCTTCTACGCATGTGTACAACAGACCTGCGTAGAAACGTTCTGTGCAGGTCCCGTAATCTCCAGAGCTGTGCTTGACAGGTATGATTCTAACACTGGAGCCTTATGTAGCATGTTGCAGCTCACTTTTGCTCATTTGGTTTCAATGCAGAGCAGGGCCTTATTTATTGTAGTACCCAGGGTGTGAACACACTTGAGATCAGTGAGCTTCCCAGCATGGAACATTTGTATTTATTCAACTTAAGGCATAAATGTTTATTTAGGTGTTTTTCTGATTGTTCATACTGCTAGCTGTTTACTGTAAAATATTTTCATTTTTTACTCAATTTTATTTACTGTATTTTATTCTACTTTATTTTGTGAACTACTTTTGAATGTTCTGTGAAAATAAAATAAACCATATGCATTTTCTAAATAAATGAATAGATAAATCAATCAATCCAGAGTGCTGTTTTCTTCCGGAATGTAGCCCTGGAAAGAAAATGTTATCATCTTGTTCTCCACACCTATTTTAGTACCAATAATTATCTGCTGCCTTGTTTTGGTGTTTGCACTTTTAAGGAGTGGAGGTTCAAAACAAAAATGCCTTTAATGTCATGTCTAGTTTAGCTACCAGTCTTGGGGAAAAGCAGTTCCATTTCCTGGAAAAAGGCTACAGAACAGGCTAAGACTATCAAGTGCTACATTCAATTTCTACTGGGTGCTATTCTACATTTAAGTATCCGAGTTTACCCAATAGCTAACTACCTTTTCTAGTTACTCAAGCATTCTGTCTGTATTGTAAAATTAAGATTTCATCTGGAATTATTTTCATGTAATATCCAAAATTAATATCTCAAAATGAAATTAAATCATTCAATAGATAGATAAGGTACCTAGTACTTTGTTGTTCAGTCGCCCAGTCGAGTCCACCCCTTTGCGACCCCGTGGACCACCACACACCAGGCTCCTCTGTCATCTGCCATCCTCTGTAGTCTACCCAAATCTACACCCACTGCATCAACAATGCCATCTAGCACCTCATCCTCTGCTGCCCCCTTCTCCTTTTGCCTTCAATCTTTCCCAGCATCAGGGCTGTTATGTATGTATGTGTGCATCTTCATTGTACTGTAAAGGCAAGTATGTAACCACTCCAGATACAAACGATCTCAGCTGTAAAGGAACGCGAGCAGACAGCCCAGAGAGGGCAGCTGCGAGCGTTCAGTCTCACATGGTTCACATTGCTCAATCACGAACAGCCGCGGGAAAACCTTCCCCGCATTCAGCAGCAGAAGAAAGATCTGCATTCAGCAGCAGGAAAAGAGGCCTGCCTAGGCGAGGCCACGCCGGTAGCAGCCAATGAGCTACCATGCTACAAGATTCAAATGTAGAGGGCTACTGTATATATTGAGATGTATCACCGCCATTACCTCATGCTTCACTGGAACACCATGCAATAAACCTGTGTTAAACCAACCCTTCGGTTGTCCTGTTGTCTTTGGTCCCATACACTAAATTGGCGACGAAGGTGGGATATGGCTGCCCACGGGACCAAGACATGCGCCGGCTACGAGATCAGGAAGCTCGGAGACTTGGAGCTGTTTGAGATAGACTTCAACGCAGCGCTGGTGGAGCTCGAAGTCTCAGATGAGGCCAAGAAGAGGGCCATTTTCGTCTGCATGCTCGGACACGAGACCAAGAGGACCTTGGTGGACTTGATCGCGCCGAGGAAGGTGAGCGACCTCAAAGCCACAGAGCTCCTGGCGGCGCTGCGCGCCCATCTCCGGCCAGCAATAGCGATGTTCCCCGCTCGGAGCGCGTTCTGGAGGCGAGTCCAGGCGCCCGGGGAATCGGTCGCTGAGTTCGCCGCGGCCCTGCGGCTGGCCGCCGGCCCATGCAAGTGGGAGACTCCAGACGTCACCCTCCGGGACTGCCTGCTCTGCGGTCTGAGGGACACAGAGACTCAGCGCGCGCTGATGAAAAGGGAGCCGCCTCCCACGTGGCAACAAGTCCTCGACACGGCACAGGCCGCGGAGGCCACGACTGCCGGGGTGCAAGAGCTTCAGGACTGGCGCCCGAAGCCCGCCAAGGCAGAGAGCTCGGTGCGCGCGGCCCAGCGAGTTTCGAACTTGTCTGCGGAGAGCGGCGACGCCGAGGACGTCCGGAGGGTCCAGAGAGAGGGCCGGCGCTGCGACGGCTGCGGCGCCGCCCACGCCCGCGCCAAATGCCCATTCCGCAAGGCCGAGTGCCACAACTGCGGCCGGCGCGGGCACATCGCCAAGGTCTGCCGGAAACGGCGCGAGGCCACAAGGAGTTCTCCAGACCGCTCGGCGAGGCAGGACCGCACCACGAGGCCAAAGGACGGCACCCGGACCACAAGGACGCGGGACGGTGTAGGGCGCATCTCCGACGACAGCGAGGACGACGCTCCGGTTTGCAGCGTTTCCACGGAGCACCCCCGTTACTTCGTTGAGGTAGTAATACAAGGGGCCCCTGTTAGAATGGAGGTGGACTCGGGGTCTTCATACTCTATTATCTCCCAGGGGGAGTTCATGAGAATCGCCCCCCGCGTGCGGCCCAAGCTCAAAGCGTTGAGGGCCACACTGAAGGACGTGCAAGGGAACCGCATCCCAGTGTTGGGGGTTGGGAAGTTCCAGGTCCAGTTTAAAAAGCACACCGCAACGCTTCCCCTAGTCGTCCTCAAGGGAGGTAAATGCAGCCTCCTCGGGACTCAATGGTTCCAGCCCCTGGGGTTGTTCATTGGGGGGGTGCACGCCGTGGGAGCACACGCCACCGGGACTGATCCAATACAGAGCGTGTGCGACGCGCACCCCGAGGTTTTCAAAAAGGGGCTCGGAAAATTCAAGGGCCCCCCAGTGACTTTCGACCTGGACCCTGGAGTACGTCCAATCAGACTTAAACCGCGCAGAGTGCCCTTCGCACTAAAGGACAAAATAGAGGCGGAGTTGGACAAATTGGTGGGCCAGGGGATTCTTGTTCCTGTTGATTCTGCGGAGTGGGAAACTCCAATTGTAACAGCGCTCAAGGCCAACGGGGAGGTCCGCATATGCGCTGATTACAAGTGCACCATCAATAAGGCGATCCGCCCTAATGCGTATCCGGTGCCGGTAGTCAGCCACTTGTTGGCCAGGTTACACGGGGGGAGGTGTTTCGCTAAACTCGACCTGGCCCAAGCCTACCAGCAACTCCCGGTGACCCCCGCCGCAGCTGCCGCACAGACCATAGTCACCCACAAAGGGGCGTTCCAGGTATCGCGCCTCCAATTCGGCGTGAATTCGGCGCCCGGGATCTTCCAGTCACTCGTGGAACGCCTCCTGAAGGGGTTAGAGGGGGTGTTACCCTACTTTGATGACGTATTGATTACAGGGGGGAGCCGGGCCGAATTAGCAAGGAGGTTGGGAAAGGTCCTGACAATATTCGAAAAAGCGGGGTTGTGGTTGCGGAAAGACAAATGCGTTTTCTTCGCAACTGAGGTTGAGTTCCTAGGGTTCCGTGTTACTCCCGAGGGAATCAGGCCATCCCAATCCAAGGTGGCCGCCATCAAGAAGGCCCCTCGCCCCACCTCCAAGCCCGAGTTGCAGTCGTTCCTTGGACTGCTCAACTTCTACCACTCCTTCCTTCCGCGGAAGGCAGCAGTAGCGGAACCGCTACACAAATTGTTAAAAAAGGACGAGGCATGGAAGTGGGGCGACGACCAGGAGAGGGCTTTCAATGACCTGAAGCGACTCCTGGCATCAGATGCGGTACTGACCCATTTCAATCCCAAACGCCCAGTGGTCCTGATATGCGATGCATCCCCGGTGAGGGTGGGGCGGTGTTATGCCACGTACTGGAGAACGGGAGGGAGGCCCCGATAGCGTTCTACTCTAGGTCCTTGTCCCAAGCGGAGAGAAACTATGCCCAGACAGACAGGGAAGCACTAGCGATAATTGCGGGGACTAAGAAATTTCATGATTTTGTGTACGGCCGCCCCTTCACCATAGTGACTGACCATAAGCCCTTGCTAGGCATTTTCACCGCAGATAAGCCCACACCCCAAATCCTGTCCCCGAGAATGCTCAGGTGGGCCATTTTTCTCAACGCGTATCAGCACGCGTTGGTATACCGGCCCGGGAAGGAGATCAGCCATGCGGATGCCCTGTCGAGGTCCCCCATTCCCCGGGATTGCTGCCACGTGGGCGAGGTAGAGAGGGACCACCAGGTCTTAATGATAGAGGTCCTAGACTCCCCTCCAGTAGTACCGGCCGACATCGCTAAAGCGACCGGCAAGGACAAAACGCTGGCCGCAGTTTGCTCCTGGGTACAGAAAGGGTGGCCCGTGTCTTTCCCAGCAGCGGAATTCGACACATTTTTCAAAAAGAAACTAGAGTTGTCCCTAGAGAGGGGTTGCCTTTTGTGGGGACAGCGGGTAGTGATCCCCACGTCTCTCCGGCCGAGGGTGCTTAAACTGCTGCACGTCAGCCACCCGGGGATCGTCCGCTCTAAGGCACTGGCCCGCAGTTACTTTTGGTGGCCCCAGCTAGACGCCGACATCGAACACATGGTCGGCACTTGTGAAGCGTGCCAAAGCTCCAGGCCAGAAGAGGCCCGCTCGCCACATAGGGAGTGGGACGCAGCAAGGGGTCCCTGGTCCCGGGTACACGTAGATTTTGCTGGCCCGTTCAGGGGAACGCTCTTCCTCCTTGTAGTGGACGCGTTCTCCAAGTAGTTGGAGGTCATTCCAGTCTCGAGCACCTCCTCGGCCACAACAATTAAACAGTTACGGAGGGTCTTTTCCACGTTCGGGTTACCCGACACCCTCGTCAGCGATAACGCTAGCTGTTTCACGTCCGCCGAGTTCGGGGCATTCATGGAGCGCAACGCCATTCGGCACATCACCTCCGCCCCCTTTCACCCGGCCACCAACGGCCAAGTAGAGCGCCTCGTGCGCACCATGAAAGACGCGCTGCTGCGCATGGGCCCCGGAGACCTCGACCTGAAATTGTGCCAATTCCTGCTGAGGTACAGGGTCACCCCATTGGCGTCAGGGTACTCCCCCGCAGAGCTGTTGATGCGCAGAAAGCTGGCCACGGGAATCTCCAAGCTAGACCCCACGAGAGTAGAGGACAAAGGGTGGAACATAGGGGTGGAACCCACAAAGAGTTTCAGCGTAGGCGCCCCGGTGCACTGCAGGAACTACGCCAACGCGGGGCCAGCCTGGGTGCCGGGCACCGTAATAGCACAAACCGGCCCCGTCTCATACCGCGTGGAGACCAGTACAGGCTTCCTGTGGAGGCGACACGTGGACCAACTCAGGCGCAGGGTCCCCGGAGAGCAGGACGGAGACGAAAATAGCATCGAATCAGCGTTAGGGTACTCCCCCACCCGCTTAGCCCAAGGGGGAGGAAAAGGGGAACATGGGTCCCCACCAAGGGGGGAGGAAAGGGAATCGATCCACAGAGATCTTTTGCGGGAGTCCGCGGCGGAAAGGAAGAGCCCCGACCACACACATACCCCTTGGAAGTTTCCCCGAAACACAGATGCCCATAGAAGTTTAGACGTTGATTTACAGTACCAGGGGGAGTTAGCGGAGTGGTCCCCCACCCGTCCTAGCGAAAAGAGGGGTTTCAGTTCAGCCCCTGGTACTTCCAGTCCCAGTAGCCCCTGTGAGTTAGAATGCAATATAGCGCCAATTTCCCGGAGACCGACACCCCCAAGACGGGAGGCAGCAGCGAGTCCGCCCACCACAGTCTCAAGGTCCCCCGAGCGGGGATCAGAAGGTAGCAGAACCACAAGGGCGACCTCATCGGTCCCGCGGTTCACAATAGGAGGGTCCCCAGGGTCCGAGAGCAACAGGCAGGGGTTCACCTCCCAACTGTTCATTCCATTCCCATCCCCGGGGGCAAGGCAGGCACGGACGCCCCACAGAGCCACTAACGAATCCCCGTTTCCCGTTGCAGGACAAGCACCCGCGGAGTCAGGGATCACAGGCTCTCCAGTACTAGGTCAGACGCAGGCACGCCCCAAGCGCACGTGCGGCAAGCCACCATGGTTGCGGGACTTCGTCCCATCCTAGGGGGGAGGGATGTTATGTATGTATGTGTGCATCTTCATTGTACTGTAAAGGCAAGTATGTAACCACTCCAGATACAAACGATCTCAGCTGTAAAGGAACGCGAGCAGACAGCCCAGAGAGGGCAGCTGCGAGCGTTCAGTCTCACATGGTTCACATTGCTCAATCACGAACAGCCGCGAGAAAACCTTCCCCGCATTCAGCAGCAGAAGAAAGATCTGCATTCAGCAGCAGGAAAAGAGGCGTGCCTAGGCGAGGCCACGCCGGTAGCAGCCAATGAGCTACCGTGCTACAAGATTCAAATGTAGAGGGCTACTGTATATATTGAGATGTATCACCGCCATTACCTCATGCTTCACTGGAACACCATGCAATAAACCTGTGTTAAACCAACCCTTCGGTTGTCCTGTTGTCTTTGGTCCCATACACTAAAACGGCCTTCTCCAGTGAGTCCTCTCTTCTCATTTGGTGGCCAAAGTACTTGACCTAGTACTAACCACACTTAATTCTGAGTAAGCATTTTAGTTCTGAGCTATTTATTTATCTATTTTTACAACGGGTTTTTAGTGGATCATGTGTTTCCATTGACTGACTTCTCATCTCTCCTTGGACACTAGGCATTTCTTGCTTTTGAACTGCTAGGTTGGTAGGAGCTGGGACAGATGACGGGCGCTCATTCCGTCATGCAGTACCCGGTCTCAAACTGCCAACTTGCAATACCAACTTGTACTAAGTTGTCTCACTTGACTGTAATATGGATGCTAAACTGTATTAAGGACTTCCATTTCAAAAATTAATAATTTTTATGTCTTCTTCCTCTCACCCAATCTCAGATTTCTAGTAAAGGTAAAGGTTGCCCCTGCTTGAAAGCCAGTCATATCTGATTCTAGTATTCAGTGCTCATCCCTGTTTGTAGCCAAAGAGCCAGCGCTGTCTGCATTTGGAGACGTTTCTGTGTACATGTGGCAGGCATGACTAAACACCGAAGTGCATGGAATGCTGTTACTTTCCCACTGAAGTGATACCTTTTTATCTACTTGCAATTTCTTGCTTTCAAACTGCTAGGTTGGCAGGAGTTGGAACAGTGGTCTGCTGTCCCACAGGGATACAGAGACTCATCCCAGTGTGCCCCAGTGACTGGCACCCCCCCCAGAGGCAGGCAGAAGTAATGGGAATGCATGGGATTTCTCTCCCCCCCCCCAAATAGGTGCCCTATCACTTTCAGTCCACCGCCCTCCCAAGGTGCCCAGCACACCCCTGGCTGGGAGCTCACTCTGTCACGCAGTACTCAGGTACTCAGGTCTCAAACTGCAGACCTGCCGAGTACAGTCATCAGGTTCAGAGAAGTATATATCCAAGGAAACCCTATTCTAGATACACGAGATGTATTTGATGATTTTGTCTTAGCAGTTTATAGTATTCATTCTTCTTAATGTTACACTTTCCGGGAATAATAGCTGTTTTCTTTTAAGTCTCTCTCTCTCTAGTCTAGAGGAAGATTTCAATGGCAGCACTGAATGTTCTCCTATAGTAGAGATCATTAGCATATCTGGGGGACAACTATTATAAATCTGCACTTGCTATACACAGATCAATGCAGAGACGGAAGATCCAATCAGTAATTTCTAAGCATTAACAAGAAAAGCGTCACGGTCAGTGTATTAACTCCTTCTGTTAGAGGCAATGGCAGAGTAAATGAATAGAGAGCACAGCATGTGGAAAAGAGGATTCTATGTAGTGTCACAGTGAGAGGATATTAAGGAATTCTTAGAGTAAGAAAAAGGTGTTACACATACTGTATACAAAACGAGCATTCTTCTCTTCAGCCATATGGAGTACAAGACTTCCATTATAATGAGTTTTACTGTGTATTTTTCAGTGTGTACATCATGTCAGAAGTATAATTATTTATCCCCATTAAAGCAAGATATGAACTACCAATTAGCGCAGGAGCCCTGATCATAGACAAGAAATGTGTGGGAGCAACCCCAGGCATTTTTGGCATGTTTAACATATGCTCCTTCTTATCTGATATCTTAGAATATACCCTACAGATATAAATTATGTGAAACCACATCAGACCTTAACAAGGCAGGGAGCTCCATCTGATTGATAATGGGATTACTGCTCCTGTACTTAAGCCGTGACACTTGAAATCATGTAATCACTTCATTCCCAAAGATGAAAACAACTCTTGTTCTCACCGTGATGATGAGCCAGCTTTTTCAAAAGGCTTATGCCAGTTCCTAGAAGTGATAAAACGTGATTATGTTAGAGGATATTCATGCTGAGTATGAAATTGTTGCAAAAGCACATGGGGGGCGGGGGGTGGGGGAGTGGAATTGGTACATTTGACTTGAAGTCTTAAATTCTAATAAACTTAATTCTTAGAATTAGGACTCTTATATAGCCGAAATGGTATATTTCCTATGCTAGAGAGATGTATTAACAAGCATGGAGACCATCGTGTTTAGTCAGGGAGTCTGATCAGAGAATCATAGAATAACTGAGTTGGAAGGGGCCTTTTAGGCCATCGGATCCACACACCCTGCTCAATGTAAGAATCTGAATCAAAGCAGATCTGATAGATGGTTGTCCAATTCTCTCTTGAATGCTTCCAGTGTTGGAGTGCTCACCACCTCTCGAGGCAGTTGGTTCCACTGTTGTACTGCTCTAACTGTAAAGAAGTTTTTCCTAATATTTTCAGCCTATACAGTAAAACCTCGCATAAAGAGTCCCTCGCTTAGAGACTAACTCGCTTAAAGAGCAGAATTTTCTCTGAACGGTCGCCTCGCTTAACAACTAAATTGTGGTTCACAATCCCCCGGCCAGAAGTCACAATTGGTCACTTACAATGGTGTTTTGCTTAAAGAGCAAACTCGCTTACAGAGCAATCCCGTGGAACGCATTATGCTCTTTAAGCAATGTACCATTGTATCTGGCTTCCTGTAGTTTCAGCCCATTATTACAAGTCCTTCCTCTTTGTGGTTATATTTCATGTATTTGAAAAGTGCTCTCATATCCCCTCCAGGGCTGTAGCCAGGATTCTAGATGTGGGTGGGTGAATATTTTTTTCAGGATGGGCAACAATGTCATATATATACAGTATGTTATATATAAGCGGCTGGGAGTTTGAGGGTGGGTAAACTGCTAACTCAGGGTGGGCTATGCCACCCCCTGGCTACAGCCCTGATCCCCTCTCAATCTTCTGCCTGAACATCTTTCTGAGGCCTTTATAGAATTATATAGACCTCCAGGAAAAAAAAATCAAAACCCTGTGTTTGTCATAGCTGGTATTTACCCCAAAAGTCCATTATGACCCAGAGGAATATTTTGCACCCTGTACAACTCACTCCCTACTTCTGAATGTCCTTCAATTTCTTTGCCCATGCAAGACAGACAAACTGAATGTCCGAGAAAATATTTTCTTTTCTCTTATTAAACAGGCATATGCAGGAAAGATATGTTTATGTGATGTTCTTGTATGCCTACTGAATATCCAAAAAACATAATTGCAGAAATTGAGTATAATATCTTAAGAATATAACTATGAAAATTTAAAGAACTAAATGGAAAATGTAAGTAAATAAGCTTCTTAGAGCATACACTCCAAGTAATGAAAAATCTTAATTAGGTTGCATCTATATGAGGTCACATCTATATGAGGGACTGTAGTGGCTTAGTGGTTAAGATGCTGAACTTGATAACTGGATGGTCAGCAGGTCACCAGTTCTAGACCCGAGTGAGCTTCCGTCTCTGTCCCAGCTCCTGCCAACTTAGCAGTTCGAAAGCAAGAAAATGCAAATAGATAAATAGGTACCATTTCGGTGGGAAGGTTAAACCACTTCCCATGTTTAGTCATGCCTGCCACATGTCATGGAAATATCTGCAGACGTAGACAGTGCTGGTTCTTTGGCTATAAACAGAGATGAGCACTGAACCCTAGAGTCGGATACGACTGGATTTTGAATAAGGGTGACCTTTACCTATATTAGTATCTTGACAGACTATATAATCAATAAACAAAAGCAGTTATAATATCATATGAGCACATAGTAAAAAAAGTTCTAAACCTCCTCCCTCACACACCCTCCTCATCAGAGTTTTCTCTTCTCTAACAGTGCCCTTCTAGCATCCTTTGCTCTTCTTTTTTGTCTGTAGATAAGAGGAAAGTGTGTGTCATGCTTAGGATATTCAAGAAAAACACTTTTTTCAGCTGCTGGCATTTTACTGGCATGGGTAAGGTCAAAATTTAAAATTTAAAAAGTTGAAAAGGAATTGAATGCAATAGGTTCCTGTGCAAATTTTGCTGGAAACACTTGCTGGAGGAAAATATGTATATTTACTTGTTAGACATGAATTCTCCTTAAAACCCTAGAAGTTGTTAAGATTCCAATTGCAATGTAGTTCAGTATTCAACAATAGTTCAGTTTCGCTTGTGTTGTGTCCTAAAGCCTGTGCCTTTAAACAATGTACCGATCCATGTGTATCCAATGTAACCTTTTCTATGTGTAACATTGTAACCTTCAGCTGCATCACTGTAACCTTAATAGGACGCGAGCTAGTGACCACTAGATGGCAATAGCGAGCGTCCAAGCTCATTGGTCCAAGACTCACCTAGAACAACAGCGCGGGAAGATTCCCGCCACTACCTTCACCTGGACAAGAAGGGCGTGACCTACAATGACGTCACGCGGACAGTAGCCAATGGACTGTCAAGGAGCCACATTCAAATGTATAGCCACTATATATTGAGCTGTTCATCCGCCATTACCACATGTTCCCTCTGACCAGCATGTAATAAAGTTGTGTTAAGCCAGCTCTTCGGCTGTCCTGGTGTCCTTGGTCCCATACACTAAAGCTTGTCTGAGTTATTCATGTGGAATATTGAGTGAAAATTTTGAAGCCAGAAAGTTCTAGCCACTATGAACTTATGCTGTACCACCATTCAGAAATACAAAAAGTGTCCCTGTAGACAAAGTTGCAACTTTTCTATAGTTTCTGTGATGAGAAATTCTTCTCTTTGAACTTTATTTATAGCAATAACAATAAGGTTTGTAGAAACATATATTTTAAAAAAACATTTCAAGTACAAACAAACCTCAGAACGGGTACCTCAGGCAACCTATTGAGAACTGCAAATGCATCTTGTTTTAAAGAGGGGGGAAATGTGAATTTCCCACCATCACTGGTACTATCATCAGCACTACTCTGGTAAGAGATTTTGTAGTGGAGACATGGGGATACCAGTCTGGCCAGGTTATCCTGCTATGGTAATAAAGTAGACCATACTGCCAGCGACTCAACACTGATCGTCAGGCAGTGATTACCTAACCTGACAACCCTGAAGACTAACAACCTTGGGTGGCAAAGTCCACAGAAAAGGGTGATGGTCCCCGAGTGGATTAAATCCCACTTGAATCCATCTTGATGGAGGGCAGCAGTTTCATCAATACTGGCCTGGGGCTGAAGAGGACTTTGTGTGCCAAAAGGGCTCAGGACCAGAAAGTGACTCATGGAACTGGATCACAGGTATGGAGGTCATGCTTCGATGTGGAAGGCAGATGAAAGGCCACTGCATTATATTCTCGGGACAGTCTTCATGGCTGATCAAAAGAACATAAGAACAGCCTTGCTGGAACAGGCCACAGCCCATCCAGTCCAGCATTCTGTCTCACACAGTGGCTCACCATTTCCTTCAGGGTATTCCCAAGCAGATGCCTTCACCTGCTTAGGATTCCCTGGAAATGGCATTGAGAGATATCCTGCCTATCTCTCCAACCCGGAGGTTGTCCTTAAGTATCCATAATTATAGCCATTGATCCCCTTGTCCTCCATGAACTTGTCTAATCCTTTCTTAAAGCTGTCAAGACTGACAGCTGTCACCACTTCTTCTGGCAGGGAGTTCCATAGACCAGTGATCCTCTGGGTGAAAAAGTACTTTCTCATATTTGTTTGAGAACTAGTACCCAAAAGTTTCATCAAGTGTCCCCTAGTTCTAGTGTTGTGCGATAGGGAAAACACTTTTTCCTTATCCACACCGTGCATGATTTTATAAACTTCAATCTGGTCACCTCTTAGACGCTGTCGTTCAAGAGTGAAAAGGCCCAAATGTTGCAGCCTCAGATGGTAAGGAAGGTGTTCCAGTCCCCCAATCCTTCTGGTTGCCCTCCTTTGCACTTTCTCCAACTCCATAATATCCTTCTGGAGGTATGGCGACCAGAACTGTACACAGTATTCCAGATGGGGCCTCACCATAGATTTATAAAGAGGCAAAATGACACTTGCTGACTTATTTTCTATACCCTTCCTAATGATCCCTAGCATTGAGTTTGCTTTTTTCACTGCTGAGGCACACTGGGTTGACACCTTCTTTGAGTTGTCCACCAGGACACCAAGGTCCCTTTCCTGGTTTGTCGCAGAGAGTTCAGACCCCATCATTTTATAAATGTAATTGGTTTTTTTGCCCCAACATGCATTACTCTGCATTTATTAGTGTTGAAGCTCATTTGCCACTGTTTTGCCCACTCCCCCAGTGTCAAGAGATCCCTCTGGAGCTCCTCACAATCTCTCACAGTTTTCACTACCCTGTATAATTTAGTGTCATCAGCAAATTTGGCTACCTTGCTTTTTACTCCTACCTCTAGATCATTTATGAAGAGGTTGAAAAGCAGGGGTCCCAGTACTGAACCTTGGGGAACCCCACTCTTTACTTCCCTCCACTTGGAGAAGTGTCGATTTAGTGCTACCCTCTGTTTCCTGACCCTTAACCAGTTGCTGATCCAGGACAAGACCTGTCCCTTTATTCCATGACTGGCAAGTTTATTCAAGAGCCGTTGGTGTGGGACCTTGTCAAAAGCCTTCTGAAAGTCCAGATAAACAATGTCAACTGGATCCCCCTTATCCACATGCTTGCTGACACTCTCAAAAAATTCCAAAAGATTAGTGAGGCATGATTTGCCCTTGCAAAAGCCATGTTGGCTCTCCTTTAGCAGCGCCTTCTCTTCTATGTGCCTATTAATTCTATCTTTTAGGATGGTTTCCATCACTTTACCTGGGACACATGTCCAACTGACAGGTCGGTAATTTCCTGGATCACCCCTGGATCCTTTTTTGAAAATTGGTGTTACATTCGCTACCTTCCAGTCATCAGGCACAAAGCCTGATTTGAGGGAAATATTATATATTTTGGCTAGGAGATCAGCAATTTCATCTTTAAGTTCCCTGAGAACTCGTGGATGGATGCCATCTGGTCCTGGTGATTTGTTAGTGTTTAGCTTAGCAAGACATGCAAGGACCTCCTCCCTGGTTATTTCTATCTTGCTTAATTCTTCGGTTTCCCTCCCTACGAATATAGGCTCTGTTTTGGGCATGTAGTCTCTGTCTTCTTCAGTGAATACTGAAGCAAAGAATTCATGATCGCCATGAGGATAGCCAATATTTGGAATCGGATATGGCACTTGAAGAAGAAGACATGGGGATGGCATAAAGCTGATCCCCAAGTATTTTCTGTCTCAGGAGTTCTCAACCTTTTAAAGCTGGGGGTCGGGTCATGCTCCCTCAGACAGCTTCAGAGGCTAGATGGCCATTTTGCCTTTCTTCCACCACATGTGATGGTGTGATGGAGGTGGTGGGGGTCCACATGAAATGGTGCCATGGGCCGCATCCAGCCCACGGGCCACAGGTTGAGAATTCCTATTCTATCTTAAAGCAGGACTTGCCAAAAATTATTTGCAACTAAAGCAGAACAAAAAGTAGCCCCCCCCCCGCCCCATTCAAGTTACAAAAGATCCGAAGTAACCACATTATTTTGGCAAAGGAGGCAGAAAATCCTTCAAGTAACTTTCTTTAGAGGATATATGTGAATCTTATGTTTGGGGCAGAACTGGCCATGCTGGTCAGAAGAGTCTTGGTGCTTTAGGCCCAAAACCAAACCAAACCAATAATTGGTATTAAATGTTTCAATAAAGTAACTATTTGCTGCCCTGTCATAATGCCCCAGATTTGAAACCTGAGGATGCTGCTTCATTCTTGTTAATGGTAGATTTCATCTTGTTTATGAAGCCATACAATTTTAAATGGGCTTGAGGGCAGGGATAGACATTATATGACTGGAAGAGGGACATCTTTAATTGTTGTAAGCAGGATGCTTCCTCATCTCATGTATTGTCTTTAGTGATAAGCAACAACTGTACCTATTGGAAGGATCAAAGTCACTTCACATGATGAAAGCCCGGGTGTGGTTTTAAAAAGTGTCATTGGCACCATTTTTAAACAGTAGTTGACCTTCTATTCCAGTCAGCCAGTATTGCCAGGCTTGCGCACTACTGACAGCACTGAGTTCGGTCTTGACATATGACAAAAACGGAGCCACTGGAATTATTCAGAATAATGTGTGAAACAGGTGGTTCCACGCCTGTTTTCAGTTAACCCGCAGTAAAACAAATTTACCACGGGTTATCTGAAATATGTAGTTCCTGTCCCAGTTCCTTTTGTTTACATTCTTAGGTTGTTGTATGTTCATAAGCCTTTCTGGTGTGTATTTTATATACAGTAATGTACCAGGATATGGTGCTCAATTCAAAATATACAGTTTATGCCTCTGAATATAGAGAAGCCAAATTTGTTGGGGGGGGGGGCGGGGGACATGGTGGAAATCACATGTATTTGTCTGCAGTCTTGTGACTATGCTACATGTGATATGAGGTTTGTTGCAGTGTAGGGTAGTTATGTAAAAGTCAAATCCCTCAAAGATTCTTTAAATAACAAAGCTCAGTTCACCAGTGTATCAAATTCTGTGAATTAGAATAAATTATGCAAAACACATACACAAAACAAATATTGTTCAACCAGCTACTTGACTAGTTTTCCTCAGTGCTTAACAACACAATTGGGAAGGGACAACTGAAACGATTGGGAAAATGGACGTCATGAAAGAAGTATGAATATCAAGGCAAAGGTTTATCCTGAAGTACTGTAAAGCTGGGAAAATGTCCTTAACCTTAGCAATCAAATGCCTTAACATGAATTGAGGGTTTAGTAGGCAATATTTTCCTCATTTTAAGATATTTATGTGTGATAATGAGATATAGAAATATGCGAATTAAAAGTCAAACTTGAAACCAGGTCTAGTTACCACTTAAGAATTGTTATCACAGATATTTTGTTGTTGTTGTTCAGTTGCACAGTTGAGTCCGACTCTTTGTGAATGATGGACCACATCATGCTAGGCTTTTCTATCATCCGCCAGACATCAGAGTCCACCCGATCCATGCCAACCATGTCAATGATATCCTCTACCACTCCCTTCTCCTTTTGCCTTTGATCTTTCCAAGTATCAGGACTTTTTCTAGTGAGTCCTCTCTTCTCATTTGATGGCTGTTATGTATGTATGCATGTTCATTATACTGTAAGGCAAGATTGTAACCACTCCAGATACAAACGATATCAGCTGTAAAGGAACGCGAGCAGACAGCCTATAGAGGGCAGCTGCGAGCGTTCACTCTCACATGGTTCACATTGCTCAATCACGGACAGCCGCGGGAAAACCTTCCCCGCATTCAGCAGCTGAAGAAAGACCTGCATTCAGCAGCTGAAGAAAGACCTGCATTCAGCAGCAGGAATGGAGGCGTGCCTGGGCGAGGCCACGCCGGTAGCAACCAATCAGCTACCGTGCTACAAGATTCAAATGTAGAGAGCTACTGTATATATTGAGATGTATCACCGCCATTACCTCATGCTTAACTGGAACCTCATGCAATAAACCTGTGTTAAACCAACCCTTCGGTTGTCCGGTCGTCTTTGGTCCCATACACAAAATTGGCGACGAAGGTGGGATATGGCTGCCCATGGGACCAAGACATGCGCCGGCTACGAGATCAGGAAGCCGGGAGACTTGGAGCTGTTTGAGATAGACTTCAACGCTGCGCTGGTGGAGCTCGAAGTCTCCGACGAGGCCAAAAAGAGGGCCATCTTCGTCTGCATGCTCGGACAAGAAACCAAGAGGACCTTGGTGGACCTGATCGCGCCGAGGAAGGTGGGCGACCTCAAGGCCACAGAGCTCCTGGCGGCGCTGCGCGCCCATCTCCGGCCGGCAATAGCGATGTTCCCCGCTCGGAGCGCGTTCTGGAGGCGAGTCCAGGCACCCGGAGAATCGGTCGATGAGTTCGCCGCGGCCCTGCGGTTGGCCGCCGGCCCTTGCAAGTGGGAACTCCCCGACGTCACCCTCCGGGACTGCCTGCTCTGCGGTCTGAGGGACACAGAGACTCAGCGCGCGCTGATGAAAAGGGAGCCGCCTCCCACGTGGCAACAAGTCCTCGACGCGGCACAGGCCGCAGAGGCCACGTCGGCCGGGGTGCACGAACTTCAGGACTGGCGCCCGAAGACCGCCAAGGCAGAGAGTTCGGTGCGCGCGGCCCAGCGGACTTCGAACTCGTCTGCAGAGAGCAGCGACGACGAGGACGTCCGGAGGGTCCAGAGAGAGGGCCGGCGCTGCGATGGCTGCGGCGCCGCCCACGCCCGCACCAAATGCCCATTCCGCAAGGCCGAGTGCCACAACTGCGGCCGGCGCGGGCACATCGCCAAGGTCTGCCGGAAACGACGCGAGGCCACCCGGAGTTCTCCAGACCGCTCGGCGAGGCAGGACCGCACCACGAGGCAGGACCGCACCACGAGGCCGAAGGACGGCACCCGGACCACGAGGACGCGGGACGGAGTAGGGCGAGTCTCCGACGACAGCGAGGACGACGCGCCGGTTTGCAGCGTTTCCACGGAGCACCCCCGTTACTTCGTTGAGGTAGTAATACAAGGGGCCCCTGTTAGAATGGAGGTGGACTCGGGTTCTTCATACTCCATTATTTCCCAGGGGGAGTTCATGAAAATCGCCCCCCGCGTGCGGCCCAAGCTCAAGGCGTTGAGGGCCACGCTGAAGGACGTGCAAGGGAACCGCATCCCAGTGTTGGGGGTTGGGAAGTTCCAGGTCCAGTTCAAAAAGTACACCGCAACGCTTCCCTTAGTCGTCCTCAAGGGGGTAAATGCAGCCTCCTCGGGACTCAATGGTTCCAGCCCCTGGGGTTGTTCATTGGGGGGGTGCACGCCGTGGGAGCACACGCCGCCGGGACTGATCCAATACAGAGCGTGTGCGACGCGCACCCCGAGGTTTTTAAAAAGGGGCTAGGAAAATTCAAGGGCCCCCCAGTGACTTTCGACCTGGACCCTGGAGTGCGTCCAATCAGACTTAAACCGCGCAGAGTGCCTTTCGCACTAAAGGACAAAATAGAGGCGGAATTGGACAAATTAGTGGGCCAGGGGATTCTTGTTCCTGTTGATTCTGCGGAGTGGGAAACTCCAATTGTAACAGCGCTCAAGGCCAACGGGGAAGTCCGAATATGCGCTGATTACAAGTGCACCATCAATAAGGCGATTCGCCCTAATGCGTATCCGGTGCCGGTAGTCAGCCACTTGTTGGCCAGGTTACACGGGGGGAGGTGTTTCACCAAACTCGACCTGGCCCAAGCCTACCAGCAACTCCCGGTGACCCCCGCCGCAGCTGCTGCACAAACAATAGTCACCCACAAAGGGGCGTTCCAGGTTTCGCGCCTCCAATTCGGCGTGAATTCGGCGCCCGGGATTTTCCAGTCATTGGTGGAACGCCTCCTGAAGGGGTTGGAGGGGGTGTTACCCTATTTTGATGACGTATTAATTACAGGGGGGAGCCGGGCCGAATTAGCAACAAGGTTGGGAAAGGTCCTGACAATATTCGAAAAGGCGGGGTTGAGGTTGCGGAAAGACAAATGCGTCTTCTTCGCTACAGAGGTTGAGTTCCTAGGGTTCCGTGTTACTCCCGAGGGAATTAGGCCGGCCCAATCCAAGGTAGCCGCCATCAAAAAGGCCCCTCGCCCCACCTCCAAGCCCGAGTTGCAGTCGTTCCTCGGACTGCTCAACTTCTACCACTCCTTCCTCCCGCGGAAGGCAGCCGTGGCAGAACCGCTACACAAATTGTTAAAAAAGGACAAGGCATGGAAGTGGGGCGACGTCCAGGAAAAGGCTTTCAATGACCTGAAGCGACTCCTGGCATCAGATGCTGTACTGACCCACTTCAATCCCAAACGCCCGGTGGTCCTGATATGCGATGCATCCCCGGTGGGGGTAGGGGCGGTGCTTTGCCACGTGCTGGAGAACGGTAGGGAGGCCCCGATAGCGTTCTACTCTAGATCCCTGTCCCAAGCGGAGAGGAACTATGCTCAGACAGACAGGGAGGCGCTAGCAATAATTGCGGGGACCAAGAAATTTCATGATTTCGTGTACGGCCGCCCCTTCACCATAGTGACTGACCACAAGCCGTTGCTGGGCATCTTCACCGCAGACAAGCCCACACCCCAGATCCTGTCCCCAAGAATGCTCAGATGGGCCATTTTTCTCAACGCGTATCAGCACGCGTTGGTATACCGGCCCGGGAGGGAAATAAGCCATGCCGACGCTCTGTCGAGGTCCCCCATTCCCCGGGATTGCTGCCACGTGGGCGGAGTAGAGAGGGACCACCAGGTCTTAATGATAGAGGTCCTAGACTCCCCTCCAGTAGTACCGGCCGAAATCGCCAAAGCGACAGGCAAGGACAAAGCGTTGGCCACAGTTTGCTCCTGGGTGCAGAAAGGGTGGCCCGTGTCTTCCCCAGCAGCGGAATTCGACACATTTTTCAAAAAGAGATTGGAGTTGTCCCTGGAGAGGGGTTGCCTCTTGTGGGGACAGCGGGTAGTGATCCCCACGTCTCTCAGGCCGAGGGTGCTTAAACTGCTGCACGTCAGCCACCCGGGGATCGTACGCTCTAAGGCACTAGCCCGCAGTTATTTTTGGTGGCCCCAGTTAGACGCCGACATCGAACACATGGCCGGCACTTGCGAGGCGTGCCAAAGCTCTAGGCCAGAAGAGGCTCGCTCGCCACCTAGGGAATGGGACGCTGCGAGGGGACCCTGGTCCCGAGTTCACGTAGACTTTGCTGGCCCATTCAGGGGAACGCTTTTCCTCCTCGTGGTGGACGCGTTCTCTAAGTGGTTGGAGGTCATTCCAGTCTCGAGCACCTCCTCGACCACAACCATTAAACAGTTAAGGAGGGTCTTTTCCACGTTCGGTTTACCCGACACCCTCGTCAGCGATAACGCTAGCTGTTTCACGTCCGCCGAATTCAGGGCATTCATGGAACGCAACGCCATTCGGCACGTCACCTCCGCCCCCTTTCACCCGGCCACCAATGGCCAAGTAGAGCGCCTCGTGCGCACCACGAAAGACGCGCTACTGCGCATGGGTCCCGGAGACCTCGACCTGAAATTGTGCCAATTCCTGCTGAGATACAGGGTCACCCCCTTAGCGTCAGGGTACTCCCCCGCAGAGCTGTTGATGCGCAGGAAGCTGGCCACGGGGATATCCAAGCTAGACCCCACGAGAGTAGAGGACAAGGGTCGGAACATAGGGGTGGAACCCACAAAGAGTTTCTGCATAGGCGCCCCAGTACACTGCAGGAATTACGCCAGCGCGGGGCCAGCCTGGGTGCCGGGCACCGTAGTAGATCAAACCGGCCCCGTCTCATACCGCGTAGAGACCAGTACAGGTTTCCTGTGGAGGCGACACGTGGACCAACTCAGGCGTAGGGTCCCCGGAGAGCAAGACGAGGATGAGGCCAGCATTGATTCAGCGTTAGGGTACTCCCCCACCCGTTTAGCCCAAGGGGGAGGAAAAGGGGAGCATGGGTCCCCACCAAGGGGGGAGGAAAGGGAATCGATCCACGGAAATCTTTTGCGGGAGTCCCTGCCAGAGAGGAGGAGCCCCGGGTTGCGGGAGTCCCCGTCAGAAAGGAGGAGCCCCAACCACACTCATACCCCGCGGAAGCCGCGGAAGTCCCCCCGAGGCTCAGAGGCCCATAGAGGTTTAGACGTTGATTTACAGTACCAGGGGGAGTTAGCGGAGTGGTCCCCCACCCGTCCTAGCAAAAAGAGGGGTTTCAGTTCAGCCCCTGGTACCTCCAGTCCCAGTAGCCCCTGTGAGTTAGAATGCAATATAGCGCCCATGTTCCGGAGACCGACACCGCCAAGACCGGAGGCATCAGCGAGTCCGCCCACCACCACAGTCTTAGGGTCCCCCGAGCAGGGACCAGAAGGTAGCCATTCCCCAAGGGCGACCTCATCGGTGCCGCGGTTCACACTAGGAGGGTCCCCGGGGTCCGAGGGCAATAGGCAGGGATTTACCTCCCAACTGTTCATCCCATTCCCTTCCCCAAGCGCAAGGCAGGCACGGACGCCCCACAGAGCCACTAACGAATCCCCGTTTCCCGTTGCAGGACAAGCTCCCGCGGAGTCAGGGATCACAGGCTCTCCAGAATTAGGGCAGGCGCAAGCACGCCCCAAGCGAACGTGCGGCAAGCCACAATGGTTGCGGGACTTCGTCCCATCCTAGGGGGGAGGGATGTTATGTATGTATGCATGTTCATTATACTGTAAGGCAAGATTGTAACCACTCCAGATACAAACGATATCAGCTGTAAAGGAACGCGAGCAGACAGCCTATAGAGGGCAGCTGCGAGCGTTCACTCTCACATGGTTCACATTGCTCAATCACGGACAGCCGCGGGAAAACCTTCCCCGCATTCAGCAGCTGAAGAAAGACCTGCATTCAGCAGCTGAAGAAAGACCTGCATTCAGCAGCAGGAATGGAGGCGTGCCTGGGCGAGGCCACGCCGGTAGCAACCAATCAGCTACCGTGCTACAAGATTCAAAAGTAGAGAGCTACTGTATATATTGAGATGTATCACCGCCATTACCTCATGCTTAACTGGAACCTCATGCAATAAACCTGTGTTAAACCAACCCTTCGGTTGTCCGGTCGTCTTTGGTCCCATACACAAAAATGGCCAAAGTATTTGAGCTTCAGCTTCAGTATCTGTACTTCCAAAGAAGAGGTAGGGTTGATGTCCTTTAAGATTGACTGATTCAATTTCTTGCACTCGAGGGGACTCTCAAAAGTCTTCTCCAGCAACACAGTTCAAAAGCGTCTATTTTTCTGCATTCAACCTTCCTTATGGTTCAGCTCTCATAGCCATACATTACTACTACTAAAAGCCATTGTTTTAACTATGTGGACTTTTTTTTTGTCAGCAGGGTGATGTCGCTATTTTTATTATGCTGCTTAGGTTTGCCATACCTTGCCTTCCAAGGAATAAGCATCATTTTATTTTATGACTGCCACAACTCTAGCTTCAGTCAGGTATTTTAAAAAGTGTTAATCTGAATTGCATGAGCAGGGAGACAATTCTACAAAGAGGACTTCTACATGCAGTTTTGTTTGCTGAAAAACCAGTGTCATAGAGAGTCCTCATCTATATCAAATTATCTCTTTTTCAGACTGCCCTTCATATGAAAACAGCTCAGACAGAGGGCCGGTCTAGAACTCCTTCCCTGCTCATACAATTCAGATTAACCTTTTTCTAAACACCTGAACAGGCCTCCTCTCTTTCTCATCTATATTGCCTATGTTTTCCTAAGAATGTTAAGAATGTCCCTTATAGGATTGGATGAACTTGGGAGAAGGAAAGGTGAAAATGGGTGCAAATTCTGTATCCAATGCAGGCCCACTATTCAGTGAAAAACACTGATCCACTGCAATCCACTGTGCAGAAAACATTCTAGGGTGCAGTACATGGATCTTCCATACACAACAAGATTCTGTATGGAGCAGCATTTAGTGTAGTTCACATTATAGGTGTAAATCCTTGGAGAAATGGCTTGGAAAAAAATCATATATTAAGCGAAATTTATGCACAAAGATGTTAATGCAAAAAAGCATTAAACACAAAAATGAATACCAATTTAAACTTTAGAAAGCATGGTGCAGAAACAAGATAGGGGGAAAGGTTAAGGTTAGAAAACTAAGAAACAGACATAAACTTAAATTGACAGATTCAGCCAAGTCTACTCAAGTTTTCTGCCCAAGATAGCAAAGGATTTGCCAGAAAGATGTCCCGGCATTAGTAAAGGTAGCACAGCAAAGGAAAGCTTTGATCTAACAAGTCATTATTTGATCCACCCATTCCTATTTAGCCAAAGTTGTGTGCAGATAATTCTTTATGTCAAAGAACACACAGAGGACTTAAGATCAAACTACTACATACAGTCTTAAGGATTTTATAGAAAAGGAAGCTAAATGATGTTTTACATGATGTGAATTCCTGGAACGCATGCTTCAAACTGTGGTCCCTGTCTGCTATAGTTGACAGGCAGGAATGCTGCCAATCCCAGATGAAGTTTGTGAATTCAGAAAATGCAGAGAAATTCAACATGCACTGCTCTGTATCTGATACAGTACTTCAGAGGTTCATGCAAACCATTTATACTTGGCATTCTCATGTGGTGGTTGGCAATCACTTTTTTTTAAATAAAAAACCCCGGTAATAAACACTGTGGCAAATAACACACATAACTTTCATTTTGAAGTCATACATATTTTCCTGTCTATAAAAAAGTCAAAGGGAGGACAATTTGGCTGGAGAAGAGCCGTTGTGTAGGAATGTTTGAAAAAGCTGGGTGTGTTTAACCCAGACATTGGAAGTTTTATTATTTTCTTGACTGCAACTTCCAAGATCCATCAACTAAATTGTTGGCTGGAGGATTCTGGGAATTGTAGCCCAGAAAAGCAATGTTTTCAAGATCTTGTTAGCCTGAAGAAGAAGAGACTGAAGAAAGATATTCACAAATACTGGAAGGGCTGGCATGCAGACGTCAGGGTAGTCTCCTTTCTATCACTTCTTCCTCTGTGTCTAGGCCAGACGTGAAACTGCCAAAATGAAGACTCCTTTTGGTGAGTTCATTCTACAGTTCCTCGCACCTGACCTAGTGTGAGAAAGATTAACTGGCAACACAAGTTTGCCATTACCAGGGTACGCCCGATTTTGGTTCAAAAATACCACAATCTTCAAGGAAGCTCTTTCTGTGTACCCCTTTCTATCACACAGTAAGGTTAAAGGTAAAGGTTTCCCTTGCTCGAAAGCCAGTCGTATCCGACTCTAGGGTGCAGTGCTCATCTCTGTTTCTAAGCCGAAGAGCCAGCGCTGTCTGCTTCTGCAGACATTTCCGTGGTCATGTGGCAGGCATGACTAGACACCGGAGCGCACGGAACGCTGTTACCTTCCCACCGAAGTGGTCCCTATTTATCTACTTGCAATTTCTTGCTTTCGAACTGCTAGGTTGGCAGGAGCTGGGATGAAGATGGGAGCTCATTTCCGTCCTGCAGTACTCGGGAATCGAACTGCTGACCTTCCGCTTCCCAGTCAGTGTCTTAGCAACTTGAGCCACTGCAGTACCCTTCACTTACAGTAGAAGGCAGAAATAAAACTGGTGGGTACAGAGTGCAGAGAAGCAAATTTTGGCTGAATTTTAGAAACTTTTTTTTTAGGATAAGAGCTGTTTGAAGGCAGCCTGAACAGGTGATGGTCTCTTCTTTGTGGGAGACATTTAAGCCAAGGTTGGACTGCCATTTATGAGGAATGCTGTGGTTTCATTCAGCCTGGTACGTCTGGTAAAAGCAAGGCTAGAAGACCTCCGACTGAGCTTCAAACTTTCATCAGTGTTTATAGACCTGTCTTTTGCCAACTTGAGGAGTGTTTAAAGTTCATGAAAACGAAGTCCTCCAGATGGGCGTTACTCCATTTTTATCTGTGCATTCCTAGCTTATGCTGTGAATCCCCTCTTTCTCAATCGGAGGTTGTTTCAAGAGTATGGAGAAACAGCTTTTTCAACTCTACCTATCCATCACGAGTGCTTTGGCTTGTTCTTGCTAGAGTATCAGCTATTGATATGAGAGTAAAATGATGATCTATGTCTTCAGGGAGATATTCCCCCCACAACTCATGTTTAGCCCTCCCCTCCAGTAAATATGACCTGATGGATAAACTATAAACCATCTTAGATTTTTCTATGTGTTGTAGAAGAACCAACAAGAATTCTGATACCCCTTCAGCCTGTGAGTGAGGCCCAAGTGTCTTTATATAGAACTATGATGTTTACATGCTAGCTATTATTGTCAGGCCAAGCCTAGCTATTTTGGCATAGCTGGTAAAATTAGTTTTGCTGTCTTCCTCTTACAAGAACAATAATGCAGCATGTGTTTCAGGATCAACTATCCGAATATTATTTTTTTGGTACCATACACTTGCGATCAGCACAAAAGAAATCATAGGGTACAATCCAAAGTTAGAAACATGCATTTCAGAGGTGGAGGTGGGACTGAAGTACATACTTAACTTTCGACCCATGAAATTAAAATGCTGGATTTTCACTAGATTGTGACCATAGAGTATAAACAAGAAGAATATACAAAATACAAGGATAACTACTCTACTAAATGCACCCAGCATAGTACAATATAGTAAGGCTCCCAAAAGAAGGAAATAGTAAAATACTCCTGGGTATTCTCTACCTGGAAAACAGTGAAAAGGGTTGCCATAAGTTAGAAGTCACTTGATAGCACATGATTATGATTATTGAATCTGTAAAAGAGTTGCCCTTTCTTGAAAGTTTGGGAAACTGTTAGTTTTGTTGTTCAGTCGCACAGTCAACTCCGACCCTTTGCGACCCTATGGACCATTTTCCTCCAGGCGCCTCTGTCGTCCACCATCCCCCTCAGCCCTCCCAGCTCTGTGCCCATTGTGTCTACAATGCCATCTAGCCATCTCATCCTTGGCCTTCCCCTTCTTCTTTTGCCCTCCACTGTTAGACACAAGTCAAAAAAGGCTCATTAATTTCAGTGAGACTTTTCTAAGACAGGATTTGGACAAAACTGCTTTTAAGACAAAGACTGCATTGGCTTAGTATTTAAGACACTGAACTTGAAAACTTAAAAGCCGGCAGGTCAGGAGTTCAAGGTCTAAGTGCTGCATGAGGGATTAAGCTCCCGTTGTCTCTTTCAGCTCTTGTCAACCTAGCAGTTTGAAAACAAGAAATTGCAAGCAGATCACTAGGTGCTGCTTTGGTAGGAAAGGTAACAGCATTCTGTGCACTTCAGGTTCTAGTCATGTCTGCCACATGTACATGAAAATGTCTGCAGATGCAGACAATGCTGGCTCTTTGGCTATGAGCACTGAACCTGACCCTAGCGTCAGATACGACTGGTTTTCGAGCAAGGACAACCTAGTAGTTTTCTCCAATACATGTTTGTGACCTCTTTTTCATGTTATTAATAACACGGTTAAAGCAAGGAATGCATCCTTTCCCTTTACATATTTTTATCCTACTACTGTGCAACTGCATTTATTCCATTTGTGTTACAGTTATGCAAACTTCATTTACATAATGGCGAGATATAGACGTCATTGTCCGTTCACGTGTTACACGTGGAAAGTACATGGGATGGCGCATTGCAGCTATGAGGAACCACTCGGCCCAGCTGGGAGACAGAGCTGATGACTCACTCTGGTCTGAGATAAACTGAGGGGGATAATTATGTTATGATGACCCATAGTGAGATATGCAGCTTTTAAACATTGATATTTTTCAGATCAAAGAGAACCCCTGAAAGAAGAAAAAACTCTGCAAGATTGTGGTTCTATGGTAAAATTCAAATTTTAATTATTTTGTGAGTAATTAAGAATGCCACTAATTCTGGATGGAGGGGGGCCGGGAGATTTGATATTATATAGCAAATGTAGATTTCACCGGAGTTCTAACTGGAACACCACCTACTCATGGATGATTAATGATGGATGATTGCCTGCAATCCTTCCCTTAGTTTGCAACTCATGAGTAATAAAAACATCAAAGTCCTGAATTAGTGGTTTCAAAATTCTTCCTTTGAAGAGGGAGAGAAATAGAAATTTCTGTTTCAAACATTATTATTAAGAACAATGACCATAAATGAACTTCTCAAACCTTTGTGCCAAATTCACTCCATCTGCAATGCAATATATCTGGTCCTTATTTTTTCCCCTGGGACTGTGCAGGTTGCCCATGACTACACAGGATGGCTCTTCTGGGATGCACAGTGTAGAACTGAACTCCCAACCTCTGGCTCTGCAGTCTGATACCTAAACCATCCAACTTGCTTCATACACAAACTAGCAGTTTGAAATCAAGAAATTGTAAGTACAGTAGATAAATATGTACCACTTCAGTGGAAAGATAAACAGCATTCTGTGCACTCAAGTGTTTAGTCATGCCTGCCACATGTCCACGGAAATGACTATAACAGCGCTGGCTCTTTGGCTATAAACAGAGATGAGCATTGAACCCTAGAGTCAGATATGACTGACGTTCGAGCAAGGGTAATGTGACCTTTACCTTTACCAGTTCTGTATTTCCTGTCAATTTCCATGGATGAGCTGAGATTTGAACCCAGGCCTTTTGAGCCCTAGTCTGTTAGTCTATTCACTACACCCACCCAGCATGTTGGGGGCAAAATGCTAATTAACTTGTGAACCACCCAGAGAGTGCACTAAGCACCATGGGGTGGTATATGTGTGTAATTGCTATCGCTTCACCACACTGGTACATTTATTCTAGTACAAACAATTTAAAAGCATTTTTGCCTGGAATAAGTGTTTCATCAATCACAGTTATCTCTTACACTGTCCCTCTTTCTTACACATACAATATGTTTGTATGCATTTTCTGTCATTATATGCATGTGTACATATTTTGTCATTTTAGAATAACATTGCAAAATCAAGAGGCATGCAGGTTGAGAAAGTGCAAATAGGTAGGATACAATTTTAGCCAAATAAAAATTCCCCATTTCCGCATTCTATTAGTATGGGAGATTGTCTTGAGAAATCTGGATATAATAGGCATCCTTTTAAAATACTGATTCTTTCTTTCCCTTTAAATTTATTGCCTCTTCAGTGATCCCTGTACATATTAAGCATATTCCCCAAAGGTTAAAAACCTTCAGCCCAAAGCAAAAACTATGATTGAAACTATACCCTTGTTGTTCAGTTGCACAGTCGATTCCGACCCTTTGTGACCCTATGGACCATTGTCCTCCAGGCACCTCTGTCCTCCACCATCCTCCTCAACCCACCCAGCTCTGTACCCACTGTGTCTACAATACCACCTAGCCATCTCATCTTTGGCCGCCCCCTTCTTCTTTTGCCCTCCACCTTTCCCAGCATCTCAAGTAAATCTTCCCTTCTCATTTGATGTCCAAAGTACTTCATCTTCATTATTTGACCTTCCAATGAGCAGTCAGGGTTGATTTCTTCTAAGATTGACCTATTTGTTCTCCTTGCTGTCCAGGAGACTCTCAAAACTCTCCTCCAACACCACATTTCCAAGGCATCTATTCTTCTGCGCTCAGCTTTCCTAATGGTCCAGCTCTCACACCCATACATTACCACTGGGAATACCATTGCTTTGGCTATAGGAATTTTTGTTTGCAATGTGATGTCTCTACTTTTCACTATGTTCCCCACTATACACTGCAAAGCAAGAATATTCAGACTACAATCAACCCTTCCATCCTCACTCAAAATGCAGGCATACTGACATTATTGTACCTTAGCTTCCCACCAAGTAGACACAATAATTTCTGAACAGGAAAAAAACCCACCAAGACAATTAAACACCACAAATATGAATCAGCTGAGGTTGACTAAAATTATGTGACTGTAGATAGGACTATGCAACATTTATTATGCAGTAGAGATCTAACTCTCACTACAAAGATCAGAATAATGAGATGTTATGTATTCCCAATGTTGCTATATGGAGTTGAACCTTAGACATTGACTAAAGCAGGGATTCTCATCCTGCGGCCCGCAGCACCATTTCACGTGGCCTCCACCACACCAGGAAGTGCCATGTGGTGGAAGAAGGGCAAAATGGTCATCTGGCACCCGAAGGGAGCATGACCCAGCCCCTGGCTTTAAAAGGTTGAGAACTCCTGGACTAAAGCATCTGAAAAGAAAATTGAAACTTTTGAAATGTGTATCTAGAGACAGCCATTCAGGATATCATGGGTTGACCATGTGACTAATGTGGAAGTATTGCGCAGGATGAATAAAGAACAAGAATTATTTATGACCATTAAACAAAGAAAGCTCCAATACCTTGGGCATATCATGAGGAATGACATGAAATATAGTATACTCCAACTAGCTATGCAAGAGAAGATCCCTGAAAAGATCCCTTGGAAATTCTGAAAAAGGTGCACCATAATGGCTTGAGTGAGGAGGTGGATCATCTTTGCTTGAAATCCTTATTTAGGAAAGCACCACTTCAATCATGCATTTCTGCTAAATTGAAAATAAAGTTTCCAATCTTTTTTGACATATCCCTGCTGTTTGACATGTAGGAATACACAGGTATTGTTGCTGAGAAAAGAAAGTCTGGTTTTGCTGAACTTAAAAGAGAGTTTCCTTTTTAAAGATAGACTACTCTATAATGAAAAGAAGAATCAATCAACTTCAAAATAATGATTTTCATGTAATAAGAAAACCAGCTTTTCCTAACTAGTTCTAGCCTCATCTCAAAAGAAACCACAGCCACTCACAAAGCCACTCTTAAGCCCAGTCCTGCTTACTACAACATGTTACCCGTATTCATAAAATTCTCCAAAAGGTGTGTAATTCAGCATTTTGCTATAGGTTACAAAATTTAAGATCAGACATGTTCCACTAAAATCTAATCCTATCCAAGAGTTAGAGTTAGGAAAGCCACAGTTTTCATTCCATAGCTGCCATTATAAATTGTCTCCGTAGGTAAAAGACATAAGTAGACATTTCATGTGCCCCCCTCACCGCCTCCACCAAACAAGGAAGTGCCATGTGGTAGAGGAAGGGCAAAATGGTGGTCTGGCCCCCAAAACTGTCTGAGGGAGTGTGACTCGGCCCCCAGCTTAAAAAGATTGAGAACTCCTGCCTTAGACAGTAAAAATCTGGAATGTAAATAGCCATAATGGGGGGGGGGGGGCATGAGAACTGCTTATGTGACATAATTAGAAGATGCTAGAATGGCCACATAATACTGAGTGTTAGATTTCTGTGTGTATAGCCCTTTTCCCAATGGAAGGAGGCAAGGCAATTGACAAAAAATAATTTGAAAAAGGATTCAATGGCCAGAATCTTATTATTTTCCATATGTGCAATCCCCCTGTTTCACATGTGGATCAGAAGTATACCAATTACACAAGAAGATATTCACTTTTTTTTTGCACAATCACAAACCCTGTTGTTTCCATCAGAACACTCGCTCCTTGTGTTACTTGAGAAAAGTTGTGGGTGGTGGAACTGAGAGTACCTGTATTTTATTACTTGCAAAGAGTGTGTGAGCAGTACAGAAGAGAGACAGGTTGCCTTGAGTAATTCTTACAAAATGACCTAATGCCTATTATTAAATCTGGCTATGCTTCCTGGGGGAATTCTATGTACTGCAGTCCAGAAGTATCCCCCCCCCCATGTTCTGGGTACCAATTATGCAAATCTAGAAAATGGTTCTGCATAGTCCTCTTATTGGGAGAAAGACAGCCTATAAATAAAACTAACCTACTCATTGTTGTTGGCTGCATCTCGTATCCGAGAATGCATTTTTTTCTGAAGCAGGAAAAATGCCATTGGTGTGAATAAGGTGGATCCCAGCTTGTCATGAAGTGACCCACACACTATGATCTTGGAGCCATCTCCTGTGGCACATATGAAATGAGACATGCAGAATTTAACACTGGGACTGCAATGGACTGCCACAGCCTTGAGGATACATACAAGGTTCCCCTTTACAGCCAGTCCATCTGGCATGGCCTCTTTCACCTCCATGACCATTGGGAATCAGAGTTCCTCCTCCACTCATTTTGCCATTTGGCCCAATATGATGGTTTCCAGTGGCATTTCCTCCACTGAGGGGACCATCACCCCACCTAAAGGGGCTCATCCACCCTTTAGGGAGTCAGGTTATTTACCGCCGCCCAACACTCAGCATTGAGTCGCTGGCTGCATGGTCTACTCATTACTGTAGCGGGATGTTCGGCTATTTTCCCAAGAAAATTGACATTTTCTTTTTCTTCTGTGTCCAGGCCAGATGAGAAACTGCCAGAATGAAAGCACCTTTTGGTGAGTTTATTCTGTAGTTCTTTTTGCCTGACCAAGTGTGAGAAAGATTAGCTGGCTACACGAGGTTGCCGTTACCAGGCTATGCCTGACTGTGGCTCAAAAATACCAGAATCTTTGAGGAAGTTCTTTCTGTGTACCCCCATAAGTCATTAAAGACTTACTTTTATCAGCAAGCCTGAGGTTCTCAACCTACAGCCTGTGGGCAAGACCCGGCCTGTGGCACAATTTCATGTGGCCCGTGTCACTGCTGCCAACGGAAGCAGACACATTTATGACAACCATAAATGCACCCATGGCTGTCGTAAACGCGTTTATGACAGCCGCAGCTGCATTTTATGGCAGCATTTATGGCAGGGGGAACCACCAGTCCAGCCCGCTCAGCTGTCTGAGGGGGCGTGGTCCAGCCCATGGCTTGAAAAGGTTGAGAACCCCTGCAGGGGCATGCTGGCTAAGCTAAAAGGGTGCTGGACAAAATATATACATTCCCAGTCACTCACCTTCTAATTTCAACTCCTCTCTGGGGATTTGAACTATCAACCTCCTACTTACAAGGCAAAATTACAACCTCTAAGCCACAGCAGCTCCACTTCAATAGAAGGCAGGCAGAGGAACACGGAGCCCCACTCCTTTGCTCAATAGTTCCAAGCATCGCAGCTTGACTCGGCTTTTTGGATTGACACCCAAGGGGGGCGCCATGATATTGGGGGGTGCCCTGGGCTGAGTTCTGGTTGCCCGATGGACCAGCCCACTACTGAACCCCTGCCTTCAAAACTTATAAGATCAGGAGAACTGCATAGCGTTGGCCCTGGTTTTGTTATTTTTATCATTAACCTCCACTTAATGCTGCTGTTAGTGTTTATTATGAATATTGTTATGGTTTTAAGATTTGTGATGCCATCTGTTTTTGTTTCTTGTGTATTTTTCTTGGTTATTACTGTATAATTTCTATCTGATCTTTTATATATTTCATGATATATGTTGAACTTCATACAACAATTGCCCCATATAGTAACGAAATCGCATAACAATTAGGTTTTGGGGGGAAATGGTGTCCCACATAACAATTTCCCCTATGGAATAAATCGTACAACAATTTTTCAATGGGAAAAACCACTTAGCGAAAAAAAAGTTGTACGATGCATAAGGAAAATCGCTATGCGATGCATGCACCTTATAGCATTTGTTTCGTACAACAACGAGCCCCGCGGAACATATTAAAATTGTTGTATGAGGTACCACTGTGTGTGTGTGTGTGTGTGTGTATATATATATATATATATATATATATATATATATATATATATATATATATATATATATATATACAGTAGTACCTCGTATAACTAAAAAGCTCCATTCCACAGAGCTCTTTGTTATATGATTTTTTTGTTATGCGAATCACATTGGCGATACCCTGCATAATGATTTTTTTTTTCATTACATGGGGTATATCCCGTAAAATGGAAAAAAGTGTTCATAATATGTGATATACCCTGTATAATGGGGAAAAATGTGGGGTATCGCCAATAGCACCAAAATGCTTCATTATATGAATTTTTTGTTATACGAAACATTCGTTATACGGGGTACCATTGTATTGTAAGCCACCCTGAGTGGTGCTCGCATCAAGTGGGTGTGGTATTCTTTCTTTCTTTATTCGTGTCAGATGCACCACCAACATATAATAACATATAATAACATATAAAGCTAAAATTAACACATCGGGTGGGGCATAAATGTGAATAAATAAATGAACAAATAAACTACAAGATTGTCACATATGGCAGAATCTACCCAAGGAGAGTATGCTTGTAGCCTAGAACCAGAACATGGAACAGTTACCAGAATTCCCCCAGACAGCATGGTACTTGTAATCCAAAATAGCAATAAGGTTGTGAGTTCAATCCAGACCAGGAATCAAAGTTGACTCAGCCTTCCATCCTTCCAAGGTCGGTCAAATGAGTACCCAGCATGTTATGGGCAAAATGCTAATTAACTTGTGAACCACCCAGAGAGTGCACTAAGAGCTATGGGCGGTATACAAGTGTGATTGCTTTGCTTTGCTTTATATCCTGACCACCCAGCTGCCTTCTTTTTACATATAATATAGTACATGCAATTTTGTTCTTTCATAGAAAATGCTTATATGGCAGCATAAAGTTTTTCGGGGTAAGCATATTCTAAAGCAGTGACTGAGCATAAATCACACTGGACATAGTGAGATATATAGCTGAATTTGAACTGTAAATGTCTTCCTACTGGGAAACCATCTCTGACCATTCACATTATCAGGAACAGCGGTGCAATCCACATACCATTTAAAGCACTACACTTGAATTTAAGCTCCCTAACTCCATTCAGCAATCTATGAATTACATTCCTGCCCAGGCTGCCTTGATCTTCTTCAAGTGCATTCATTGAACAACGTGTGCTGTTCATGAGCTGCCCAGCAAGAAAAAGCAGTGAAAGCGACAGATCTGGAAGCCATGCTTCTGAACTTTGGGCTCCTAAACAATGCCTGACCATGGACAATCAATAGGGACAAAGGAAAAACCATAACTACTTAAAGGCAGGTTAGTATGCAAAGAATTCTTCCTGTTGTATCTAACAGAAGAGTCAAGTATTCCAACATGACCTGAGACTGGGTCTTGGAAAAGTTAAACCATGTCAGAATTAGTCCAGTACCAAACCTCCTTCGTGCCTGTTTGTGACCAAGATTGACTGCATATTTCTCCCCCGCCCCATCTTTATCTATTTGGGATTAATTAGGTAGGTTACCTTCAACTCTTCTGGCCAGCAATTTAGGGAGCAGTAGCCTCCCCCCCAAAAAAAGACTGTGGTGACTTAGTGGTTAAGACCCTGAAACTTGATGACCGGAAAGTTGGCAGGTCAGCAGTTTGAGCTCCTGTCTCTGTATCAGCTCCTGCCAACCTAGCAGTGCAAAAGCAAGACATTGCAATTAGATAAATAGTTACCGCTTTGGTGGAAAAGGTAACAGTGTTCCATGTACTCTGGTGTCTAATCATGCTTGCTACATGACCACGGAAACATCTGCAGACACAGACAGCACTGACTCTTTGGCTATAAATGGAGATGAAAACCACCCTTGATATAACTGGCTTTCGAGAAACGGAGACTTTTACTAGCCTTCACAAATAACTTTCTCAAGTGCTGTTTTTAACACTATTTTCAGCCTGGCTGATTAACATACAAAATTCTACTGGATATATGCGAGTGGTATGATATCTGCAATTTTCATAAATTAAATATGCCCCCCTCCTGCATTCCCCAATGGATTCCCTAGGATGAAAGGGATGGGGAACCTATGACCCTCTGGTTGTTACTGGTCTACAGGTCTCATTATCCCTAATATAGTATAGAGACCAGTGGTTGCCAACATGGGGCTCATGCCCCACAAGGGGACTTTAATTTCCCAAAGTCCAAGTTAGTACATTGGTTGATCAGTGCTTTGTGGAATTGACTTAGGCTTCTAGGAATTGAAGTCCCAAACCAAAGAAACACTGGTCTAGACTCTACTAGACTATGCTGGCTACAGCTGATGGGAATTAGAGTCCAAGAGTGTCTGAAAGTGCCTCTGGATTTCTTATCCATGTCAGGCAGTTTCAGCTGGATAAAAACTGGGCCATACATTTTACAGCAAACTACAATAAATAAGTCAGAACAAGACTTGCAGAACATGACATTTCCGGGGAGCAAAAACTGGGAAATAATGCCCCAGTTTTATACAAAGAGTGTGTGAGCAGTGCAGAAGAGAGACAGGTTTGCTTGAGTAACTCTTACAGAATTACCTAATGCCTCTGTCTTTGTTCAGGTGAAGGCAAGCATAAGAAACAACCAGAGGGAACATTTGCCCAACCCACTGCCTTAAGGCAGGAAAGTGGAGCTAAACATCTTGACAGATGACAATCTAGCCACTTCTTACAAGCTTCCGGTTATGGAGATTTCATTTGAAAGAGCCTCTTATTTTCCTAGGTACAACAAAACAGAGACAGGCCAACGCATGGGATTAAAAAAGAAGACAGAACGTCTTCTGACTTCCTGGTTTTCTGTGAAAATGAAATGGACCATGTCTGGACTTGGAACTATGATTTTTCTGTTCTTAAACATGCATAAAGTAATTGAGTGGAAGAACAAGAATCCCCCCATTGGGAAGAATCTGCACCAGCTGCTGCAGACGGATCATACTACAGTTCTACAATCTCTTGACTGGGAATGAGCCTCATTGGACTGGGTGGGGTTACTTTTGAGTAAGCATGAACAAGACTGTATATTTTTGCAAACATTTCCCCTCCTTTTATCACTATTCCTTGTACAAAAGCCAACTGGAGTGACAGTAGAATCTCTTTTTAAACATGGGTTGGTTACAACAGCATCCTTCACTGCACCTGAAGACTAACTTAAGCAGCACAGGATGGGACAGCTCTTTCTTCTAAAAATCTTGCTAATGCCTCCCAGTATCAACTCTCAGGGTCAGCTGCCTCATTCTGCCTGTTTTTCTGATTCACAACTCAGCTGAACTGCAGTAGTTGGATTTACATCGAAGGATTGCAATAGACGCCATTGAGTTGTGATGCTGGAGAAGACTCTTGAGAGTCTACTGGACTGCAAGGAGATCAAATCAGTCCATCTTAAAGGAAATCAACCCTGACTGCTCCTTGGAAGGACAGATACTGAAGCTGAAGCTGAAGTACTTTGGCCACCAAATGAGAAGAGAGGACTCACTGGAGAAGGCCCTAATGCTGGGAAAGATCGAAGGCAAAAGAAGGGGGCAGCAAAGGATGAGATGGCATTGTTGGTGCAGTGGGTGTAGATATGAGTGAACTATGGAGGATGGTAGATGACAGAGGAGCCTGGTGTGCTGCGGTCCATGGGGCCACAAAGGGTCAGACTCAACTGTGCAACCGAACAACAACAACATTGCTATTGAATCTTCAGGCAATAGTCTCTGGCCAAGAGTGGTTCTTGCAACTGTCTGTTGCATCACCTCCCCCCCCACCCCCCATTACACAACTGAGAGACTACCAGCAGTGCAACAGCCAGCCAATACAATGCCTCCTACTCCTTCCATAACTGCTGCTATGTAGTCACGTAATGCAACAGGATTCTGGTTAAGGTTAGAATAATACACTATTTGGCAACGCTATGGGACTGCATTGGTTTAGTGGTTAAGATGCTGAACTTGATGACTGGAAGATCAGCAGTTTGAGACCCGAGTGCTGCACAAAGGATTGAGAAGCCATCGTCTGCCTCAGCCTCTGCCAACCTGGCAGTTCAAAAGCAATAAATTGCAAACAGATATATAGGTACCACTTGGGTGGGAAGGTAACCATGCGCTCCAGTGTCTAGTCTTGCCTGCTACATGACCATGGAAATGTCTGCAGATGTAGACAGCGCTGGCTCTTTGACTATAAATAGAGATGAAAACCAAACCCTAGAGTCTGCTTTCAAGCAAGGGCGACCTCAGTATGTCACATTCGGGCTCTGCTTACCAAGAGTCAGAAAGATTCAATAAAAGCTTCAACCTGAATTCTACAATTATACAGTGAGATTACAGGGACTTCACACTGTGAAGGTGCCACATAGCCTTCTGATAGTGGCTCAGTTTTAAAGCATCCAGCCAGGGTGAAATACACCAAGCCTTTGTCCTGTAGACTTGTCTGCCCAATCACAATTGGGTACTCTGCAAGTGTTCCACCACACTGTCTGTTATGTATGGAATCTATTTGTTTCTAGAAACATATGTTTGGAAAGGAGTAAGACATTTATTTAAGACCACTTGGGGTCAGTAAGGGTTTACTTCCAAGTGAGAGATGCCTTCTCTCTAAAATGTGGGCTTAGGTGTCCTCATCCCAGGACATATGCCACCACTATTTCCAAGTAAGCCTGCTGAGCCTTGACATGGACATAGATTTCAACTGAAGACTAAGACATGATAAAACTCATTCTGGTTCAAGATGAGATGATCACAATTTTACAGTAGGAGTTTGAGCTAAGAGTCTCCTCTCAACTTGTGCTGAGACCAGTTACGCTTGTCAAGTCTTCCATCTTTCTGATATTGGCTGGCATGTGCTGATAACTTACAACTCAATTTAACCCACTGGCCAGTGGTGAATGGTTTCATCTGTGGCTAATAGAGCCGAAGGTATTACTGTCAACGGGGAGCAGAGCCTTCTTCTTCTTGAAATTGAAGACCCTCTGTGGGGCATGGGCCCCATGTTGGGAACCACTGGAGCAGACTATACTATCAGCGACTCAACACTAATTGTCAGGTGGCGGTTAACTAACCTGACAACCCTGAGGATTAATGCCTTGGGTGGTCAAGTCCACATGGAAGGGTGTTAGTTCCAGGTGGATTAAATCCCACTTGAATCCATCTTGATGGAAGGCAACAGCTTCATCAGTTTGACCTAGGGCCGAGAACTTTGTGTGCCAAAAGGACTCAGGACCAGAAAGTGATTTGTGGAACTGGATCAGTGGTATGGGTGTCAGCTGAGATGTGTAAGACAAATGGAAGGACACTGCATTATATTCTCAAGACAGTCTTCGTGGCTGATTGCCATGATGATCACCAGTATTTGGAATTAGATAGGGCAGAAGAAGAAGATTGTCAATAGATGCTAGGTCTGAAGGATAAACTCATTAGCAAATGTGTAATGCCACAATGTTTGCTTTGCACCCATCTACTAACCATTTGCAACTCAACAGGGCCAAACTTCACATCAAATCTGAATAACAACCAGCAATCTTCTGTTATTGCCAGTTGTAAAAAGCCACATTGATTTGTATATTTATCTGTTATGCTAGCAACCATTGTGTACCTCTGTACCTGACCTGAATAAATTGATGCCATTAAGTCTCACTCTTATATCTGATGAAGGAGACTCATCCATGAAATGTTTTGTCCTTTTTTTTTTTGCTCTCTGATGCCTTTAGGCCAGGGGTCGGCAACCTATGGCCTGTGGGTCAAATTTGGTCCACAGTACCAAATCATTCAGCCCCCGCTCCAACTGCCACTGCTGCCTCCGGCGGAAGTGGCCATGGACGCATTTACAGCAGCCGCAGACGCATTTATGGCAACACCACCAATCCGGCCCCCTCAACTGTCTAAAGGAGCGTGACCGGCCCCCACTTAAAAAGGCTGCTGACCTCCGTTTTAGGCAATGGCTGCAGTTTTTTGCTGGTCGCCCAGCGGAGGTCTGACCATGAAAAGCCCATCCTGGCCGAACAGAGTACAGTAGCAGCCCCTTGAGAAGGCCTGACTCGCCACATGCTGGCCCAGTTTGACAACGATCCAGGCATTGCCTCGAACTCTCGTGTGGCCCGCGTTGCTGCAGAAAGAAAGGGAACGACGCCGAAGTGAATTCGGAGCTACTCAGGAAAGCCACGAGGGCCCTGGGCGCATTCAGAAGGAGAATCGCATTGATTTTCATGGTCCCCCTTCATCCCCACGTACGCGGAATCGAGCCCGAAGGAAAGTTCCGCTGAACGGAGTCGAACAGCCTCTCGGGTGAGCGAGCTGAGGATCGCAGCCTTCAGACTCTCAGCGATGGGCACGGCGAAAATCGACGCCCTCCAAACCGTCCGACCCACCACCAAGGAACCCACCCACACTCTTCCGATCCAGCATACGAGACACGGAAGTAGAGAAGGAAGGGGGGGGGGTGTCAGGCCATCCAGCAGCCCTGGGCACCCATCCTGCAAGGATCTTCCTGTGCCCTTGTGGCGCAGCAGCGGTTAAACTTCTGTACTGCAGGCAAAACGTTGTGAGTTCGATCCTGACGGAGTACAAGGTTTCTCAGCCTTCCATCCTCCCGAGGTCGGTCAAAGGAGTACCCAGCATGTTGGGGGCAAAAGGCTAATTAACTCGTGAACCTCCCAGAGCGCCATGGGTGGGGCGGTAAAGCAAAAGCCAGTCGTATTCGACTCTAGGGTTCAGTGCTCATCTCTGTTTATAGCCGAAGAGCCAGCCTGTCTGGGTCTGCAGACGTTTCCGTGGACATGTGGCAGGCATGCCTAGACACCGGAGCGCACTGAGTGCTGTTTACCTTCCCACCGAAGTGGTCCCTATTTATCTACTTGCAATTTCTTGCTTTCAAACTGCTAGGTTGGCAGGAGCTAGGACAGAGACGAGAGCTCGTTCCGTCGTGCAGTACTCGGGTATCGAACTGCTAATTGCTATTCTAAAACCACCCTCCTTAACTCGCAAGGGACACGCGTGTGCCGCTCAGGGAGGGGCTGAGAATAATTGGCAGAGTGACGTCCCTTCATAAGGATTACCTCTGAGTAAACACGCGTAGCTTCTCCGGCTGTTAGCCTGCTGCATGTTTTGCTAGCCACACACACAGTTGCTTGTGATGTTAATTATAAAAGAAACAAAGTAGGATCTCTTTGCCAGGAAACACTTAGAAGACCCGCTCGTTGACTTTCCTTGCGCCCTCGCCCTCCTGACTAAGACCGTGAGCTCCTCTGATCCACCTGGCCAGGATCGTAATCGAGGGGTGCCCAAATTTTTCGGCCTGCAGGCCAGTCATGTGGTTCAGGGGGCTGGTCACTATGGCCTGCAGGCTGGATCTGGTCCCCATACCAATTCAAAGCCCTCATCGCTCCCAGAAGTGGAAGTAAAATGTGCCTGTACTTCCACTTCTGGGAGCGATGAGGGCTTTTTAGGCTGGGTGAATTGGCATGGGGGGGGGGCGAATCCGGCCCATGGGCCATAGTTTGGACACCCCTGCCTTAATCCCACTGGGATCTAGCGCCCCACGGGGAGTCTGTGAAGATCTTTTGGTAGGTGGGTGGGTGAATCCCATCCAAGCAATTAGAAGAGCCTTAGTGGTGCAGTGGTTAAATAGCCAAAAGATTGTGCGTTCGCTCCTGACCGAGACCCAAGGTTGACTCAGCCTTCCATCCTTCCGAGGTCGGCCAAATGAGTACCCAACGTGTTGGAGGCAAAATGCTAATTAACTTGCGAACCGCCCAGAGAGTGCCCGAAGTGCTATGGGGTGGTATATAAATGTGATTGCTATTGCAATCTTCTTTGTCGGCCAAATACCCAAGAAGTCGAGCTTTAATATTGGCTTTCAAAGTTTCTGGTCCATGTGCATTTCTTTATCCATCTCTCTGCCAGTCACCTAGCCCGGGAATGCCACAGAGCAGTAAAAAAAAAAAGAAAAGGAGCGAGTTTGCTTGCTTGTGGCTCAAGTGGCTAAGACGCTGACTAGGAGGCGGAAGGTCAGCAGCTGGAGTCCTGAGTACTGCAGGACAGAATGAGCTTCTGTCTTTGTCCCAGCTCCTGCCAACCTAGCAGTTCGAAAGCAAGAAATTGCAAATAGATATATAGGTACCACTTCGGTGGGAAGGTAACCATGCACTCCAGTGTCTAGTCTTGCCTGCTACATAGCCATGGAAATGTCTGCAGATGTATACAGCGCTGGCTCTTTGACTATAAATGGAGATGAACACCGAACCCTAGAGTCGGCTTTTGAGCAAGGGCGACCTCAGTATGTCACATTCTGGCTCTGCTTACCAAGAGTCAGAAAGGTTCAGTAAAGGCCTTCAACCTGAATTCTACAATTATACAGTGAGATTACAGGGACTTCACACTGTGAAGGTGCCACATAGCCTTCTGATAGTGGCTCAGTTTTAAAGCATCCAGCCAGGGTGAAATACACCAAGCCTTTGTCCTCTAGAATTGTCTGTCCAATCACAATTGGGTACTCTGCAAGTGTTCCACCACGCTACGGAATCCATTTGTTTCTAGAAACACATGTTTGGAAAGGAGTAAGACATTTATTTAAGCCCATTTGTAGATAAATAGTAGATAAATAGTGACCACTGCGGTGGGAAGGTAAACAGCGTTCGGTGCGCTCCGGTCAGTGTCTAGTCATACCTGCCACATGACCACGGGAACGTCTGCAGAAGCAGACAGCGCTGGCTCTTTGGCTTTGAAACAGAGATGAGCACTGAACCCTAGAGTCGGATACGAGTGGCTTTCGAGCAAGGGAAACCTTTACCTTTATCTTGCTCGCTCGCTCCTGGCTTGCACGCGGCGTTTGCACGGCATCGCGCCGGCGGAGGGCTGGGCTGGGTTGGGGCCGAGAGGGAGCCGCTGCCGCGTCGTGTTGCACCAAGTTGGTTGAGCGCTAGGACCCGGGGGAAAACGCTCTCGCCGCCCGCAAGCTGGACTACCTTAAACCCAGCCCAATGCCTCTTCCTGCGCCACTTTCCCCTGCGTGCTCGGATGCGAGAGCCACAGTCGGGCGAGAGGGTGCGTGTGTGAGCGAGAGAGGACCGACCGCAGCCGCCGCTTGGGGGCTGGCGTGTGTGTCTCTTGCCATCGCTCGGAGGGGGGCCCCTGCAGAGAGAGAAAGCGGCACCTGTTCCGAGAGGCAGCCCGGCGGAGAGGGAGGCTGCCCGCCCGCCTACTAGCTGGCTGCCTGGCTGCGCTGGTGCTGCTTTCTCTCCCGTCGTGGCTCCGAGTGGATCGTCGGCGAGCCTAAACCGAGGGGCATCCACGGAACCTCCCAAGAATCCTGGATAATAGATCTGGACGTCAAAAGTTTATTTATTATTTTTATTTTTTGCTCTTGACAATTATAGTATTAAAACGAGCAGCCCATTTTTCCCCCTCTTTTTTTCTTGAGGGGGGGCGCGCATTCGTTTGATCTAGGAAATGTCAGATTCCTCCCCCTTCTTCTTCTCCTCCTCCCTCCTCCTCCTCCTCTCCTTGCAGGGTTCATGCTGATGCATGCAGTCTGTTATAGAGTAAAAACAGCGCATGCCTTCCTGGGATCCGAATCCGTATAAAACCCCTGGCGTCGCCCGGGCATCTCCCATGTCTTTGCCAACCCTCGATGCGGGCACCTTTTCCTTCCCTGCCGCCTGAGGCGCCGAAGTTGCGATGGTCATTCTGGCCCGGAGCCCCATGGAGGAACGACGGCGTCTTCTCCTCCTCGTGACGGCCGGATGGGCAGAAGGAGACCTGGCCGCTTGCTGAACAAGAGAGCCGGGCGGAAAAACCATCCCTGACCACCTCCTCGATGCGCTCGCTTGAAGCCAGGCTGCTGCTACGGGAGGCACATTGACCGCGATGTGGCGGGGCGGCCAGTCGGATGCGGTGGTGGTCCTTTCTTAAAAGACCAGCGGCAGGTTGACCTTGAACTCGAGACCCGTTAAAACAACCGATCACTTCCCATATAGGGGAAAAATATTATTGCTGTTGATGGATTATTAAAGCAAGAACGTTTTCCTCCCCTCCCCCTCCTCTCCCTTCGATGTAAACTGAGTGGTTGGAGTGGAAGCACGTTTTTCCCTTAGTAAAAGAAAAAATAGAAGAAAATCTTGATTCTGGGCACCAAGATTACAGTTTTGCTGCAAAAAAAGGGAAACCTTCTCCTCCCCTCCTTCCTTCCTTCCTTCCTTCCCCCTCCCTCCCCCTCCCTCCTGATGGCTCCCTTAGGTGAAGTTGGGAACTATTTCGGTGTACAAGATGCGGTGCCCTTTGGGAACGTGCCCGTGTTGCCGGCGGACAGCCCGGTCTTGCTGAGCGACCACCTGGGCCAATCCGAAGCAGGTGGGCTGCCCAGGGGACCTGCCGTGACGGACCTGGACCACTTAAAAGGGATCCTGAGACGGAGGCAGCTCTACTGCAGGACTGGCTTTCATTTAGAAATATTCCCCAATGGTACGATCCAAGGCACCAGGCAAGACCACAGCAGATTTGGTAGGTATGGGCGATTTAACCCTCTTGGGGTGGGGGTGGGGGGCAGGGGAGAGCAAGGACAGAAAGTTGGTCTGGTTTTTTCTTTTGTAGGGAGGAAAATGGGATGGAGGAGGATGAGTCGATGATGTGGATTATTGTTATTGTTGTTACTGAACAGCTCTGAAGAGGAAAAGCCTCCGGAATTTGCAGATGGCATCATGCATGCGCAAGGGACACATCGTCCAAGCAAGAGTTCTTTAAACCGAAGATGGGGAAAAAACCATTTGTGGACCTCTCCCCTTAGGTCTGTGTTGCGGGAGGGCAAATAGTGATATTACGAGTAGCAGCAATAATAATAATAGGGATAATAATAGGAGGAGGTTGCTATAGAGATGATCTGTATCTGGCCCTGCCAACGGAGCCCATCCTATGTTTTCCCAAGCAAGTTAAACTCTCATGGACATTTACCTGGGAGTAAAAACCCTTCGAGGTCGATCAGAGCCAGACTTAAACCAATGGTGGCACAAGTTAGTCATGGATGGCAGAGACGAATTGAATGTCGGTGGGTCCAGCCTTTAACTGCAGCTCAGTCTGAATCCGTTATATCAGCCCAGTGAAACTTAACTTCTGAACTGCCGGGTAGTGAATGGTGGTGGTGGTGGTGGTGGTGGTGAGGCAGATCTCTCCCTTCCCCTCGAGATCGTGCCGCCTTGGGAGTGCAGCACGGCCAGTCCCTGCCGCCTCCATCCATCCATCCAGCCCCGTTATATGAGTTGCTCCCGTTCACCTGCCTGAGCTGAGAAGAAGCGCACGATAGGATCCCGCCCCTCCCCCCTCCGGCGGGAGGGATCTCCCTTCCCGCCCCCACCCGCTGCCAGGAGCCGGCTGGGGACAGGCGAGGAGGTGCCTGCTTGCATGATCATCCGCCGAGATCTCTCGGAGGTCGTGCAATGATCGTGGTGATACTTGCCTCTCTGCACAACAGACTGAATCTTTTTGTCTCTCCGTAGTAGAGTGTCTGGAATGTGCAGGAACCAAAAGGCAATCGCGATGCCATTGGCCGGACGCGAGGCTTCCTTTACGTAAGCCTAGGTGGGAGATCTTTGCACTTACTGTCGCAGTCCCAGGAAGGGCATTTCCGTAGAGATCTTTCCCAAGGAGGGACCCGGTTTTGTGACTCAGCAAGGATAACTGGCGGACCGGCGAGTGACTTTCTTAGCGCATATCTGGGAGGGGGTCCCCCCACCCCACCCCCGGGGTCTAATGATCTTGGGTCTTCTGCACTTCAGACCCTGTAGAAATTGGGCGCACCCAATTTCCTCTCCTTTAAATTTGATGTTGTTGTTCAGTCGCACAGTCGATTCCGACCCTTTGCGACCCTATGAACCATTGTCCTCCAGGCACCTCTGTCCTCCACCATCCTCCTCAGCCCTCCCAGTTCTGTGCCCACTGCATCTACAATACCATCTATCCATCTCATCTTTGGCCACCCCCTACTTCTTTTGCCCTCCACCTTTCCCAGCATCGAGGCCTTCTCAAGTGAATCCTCCCTTCTCATTTGATGTCCAAAGTACTTCATCTTCATCTTTACTATTTGGCCTTCCAATGAGCAGTCAGGATTAATTTCTTCTAAGATTGACCTATTTGTTCTCCTCGCTGTCCAGGGGACTCTCAAAACTCTCCTCCAACACCACATTTCAAAGGCGTCTATTCTTCTGTGCTCAGCTTTCCTAATGGTCCAGCTCTCACAGCCATACATTACCACCGGGAATACCATTGCTTTGACTATGAGAATTTTTGTTTGTAAGGTGATGTCTCTGCTTTTCACTATGTTCCTAAGAATAATAAAAAAAATGGTTGGCCGTTTAACTTCAGATATTAGGTTCGGAAGGGAGGGCTTGCCCACAAGGCCAACTAGAAGTAGCCCGGCTCCAGCGGCTGTTGGAAGGAGTTTAACTTGTGAGTGAATCCACCTGACAGCACTTAAAAACCAGGTCGTAAAAAACAGCGTCCTGGAGAGATTTCCCCTCCCTCCTCCGCCGTCTTGCTTTCATGCCAGATGTTGAACAAGATCTAAAACCGTGTTCCTTTTATTGCTTTTAAGAGCTGCTCAGATAATGCCGCTGCCGTGGAAGGAAGGGATGCGCTCCGTTTAGGGCGGGGTGGAGGTGGAGGGGCGAGTCGAACAGGTCCTCTCTTACACGCAAAGCCATCCTTCATCCTCCCCTGCAGAAAGATCGCCCACCTAAGCTTTAGATCACGGGTGCCCAAACGACGGCCTGGGGGCCGGATCCGGCCCCTGACACCATTTCATGCGGCCCACGAAGCGTTATGGGTGCGTTTTTACTTCCTCTTCCAGGAGCGGGGAGGGCTTTGTGGGCCGGATGAATTGGCGTGTGTGTGTCTGTGTGTGTACCATAGTGACCTGCTTCCTGAACCACATGACTGGCCCGCGGCCCGAAAAGTTTGGGCACCCCTGCTTTAGATCTAAAAGGAACAGTGTCAGCCTTTTAATTTAATTAATTTAATTTAATAGATTTATATACCACCCTATCCGATGGACTCTGGGTGGTGTACACAAGTTAAAAACCAATATAAAACAATTAAAAACCCTTAAAAACACAGCAATATTACCCCTCCGCTGTGCCATTTTCTATCTAAAAACAAATATAAAATCTACAAAACCTTAACATTAAAAAAATTAATTACAGGAAGGGGGAGCCTCATACGAGCCAAAAAAAAAGGGGGAGCTTGTTGACAATCCCGGCCCCCAGACCCATTTTGCCAACCAAAGCCTGCCTGGGAAGAGGCGTCCTGTGAATTGGGAGCGTGCATAAGAATCCCCATAGTTATTTCAAGGGAAAAGTTCTACTGCTAAACGTGAGGTGGGCGTTTGGAGGAGTGCAACGCAATATAGATTCATTGAGTAGTTTCCAAATGGAGAAAGTTAAGGTATTAATTAAAGTGGGGGAGGAGGTGGGGCATGAGTTTGCTCGCCTCCCTTCACCCACACTTTTTTTTTTGCTCCTTGGTGTTTTTTTTTTTTGCACGCCCCCCCCCCCCCTCCCTGAAGCTCTTGAGCAAAAGGCGTGGATCTGGTGCAGCAGGGCTGCATGTGCGTGCGCGCCAGAGGAAGTAGTGGCGGCTGCGGTCTTTACGGTACATTGTCTGGGAGACGAGATCAAAAGCCAGAAGCTCTCGTGCGTTAAGAGGCGAGATTTGCACGCTGTGGTTGAGCCCAGCGGCAGCTCGCGAGCTCACGCCGCTAGCAGGTGTACAGCAGCGGCCGAACTGGCACACTCCTGCTACGGTGCGCATTTGCCTTGGCAGCAGCAGGAGAGCGCCGCAGGGTCCTACACCCCGCCCCTTTCCTCTCCGCCCAGCCGCTTGCCTTGAGAGCCATCATCATCATCACACCAGCTGCGGCTTTCGCTAGAGCCGCCGGGACCGCGCTGGAGAGAAGCCTCGGCTCTTTACAAGGCGAAGTGGATCGTCTGATGATGCAGAAAAGAGCTACCAGCTACAGTAGTGCAGTAAATAAATCGGAGAATAAACAAAAAAGAAAAAATGTGTGGCACCTTAAAGACTTCTTGTGCCTTATCCGATTCCGAATATTGGCTATCATCATGGGACTGCAGTGGCTCAAGTGGTTAAGACGCAGACTGGGAGGCGGAAAGTCAGCAGTTCAAAACCCAAGTACTGCATGGCAGAATGAGCGCCTGTCTCTGCCCCAGTTCCTGCCAACCTAGCAGTTTGAAAGCAAGAAATTGCAAGTAGATAAATAGGAACCACTTCGGTGGGAAAGTAAACAGTGTTCCGTGCCAGGCAGTACTACCAGTACTGCTGTATAGGGCCCGGAGCCGACAGGGGCCCTGCCGCCGCCGACCATAAGAGTGTGGCGACAGAGAAAAGTATGTGTGTGTGTGTGTGTGTGTGTGCAATAGGATTGCTCAGTATGGGCCCCAGAAATTTCTGATGGCGGCCCTGTTCCATGCACTTTGGTGTCTAGGCATGCCTGCCACATGCCTGTAAATGCAGACAGCGCTGGCTCTTCGGCTATAAACAGAGATCAGCATTGAACCCTAGATATGACTAGCATTCGAGCAAGGGTGACCTTTACCTTTATAAGCCATGAAGATTGTCCTGAAAACAGTACAATGCAGTGGCCTTCCAATCACAGCATGACACCCATATCACTGATCCAGTTCTGTACGTCACTTTCTGGTCCTGAGACCTTCTGGCACACAAAGTCCTCATCATCAACCCCAGGCCAGTATGGATGAAGCTGCTGCCTTCCATCAAGATGGATTCAAGTGGGATTTAATTCACTTGGGGACCATCTCCCTTTCCTGTGGACTTTGCCACCCTAGGCCATTATTCCCCAGCGTTGTCAGGTTAGCTAACCTCTGCCTAACAATCGACATTGAGTCACTGGCTGTATGATCTGTTCTATTACCATAGCAGGATAACCTGTCCAGACTGGACCTTACAGAGTAAGTGCTGTATTTTAATGGTAGATTTCATGGATCAAGTCCACTTCATCAGACATAAGAGAGAGATTTCATGGCATCAACTTATACACATCAGGCACACAATGGTTGGCTAGCATAACAGATAAATTGACAAATCAGTGGCTTTTTACAACTGGCAGTAACAGATCCCTGATTGGTATTCAAATTTGCTGTGAATTTTGGCCCTGTAGTCATTATTTTGCAGTTAGATCCAAGAGTGTGCTCTTTAATTTTTGAAGGATTTTTTAAAAACACGAACGTTTGCTGCATTGATAGTTTAAAAATGTTTAATTAGCATAGAAGCAGCAGCTACTGTTCTGGAGAAAGAGGAAGTGTAACCATCATTGGATGACCAGGTATAAAGGTGGACAGCTTTCCACTAAACATATTTTAATAGTAGGAGTGTCTTCAGTGTTGTACCTCATCAAGCAGAATGGTCAAATTTTATTTGCATAACTCCTGTATTCAAGGGCACAAGAGGAATGGTCACTCCATAGAGCTGTTCTGCTAGAAATAGAATATGTGTTGTGAACAGATTAGAGCAATGCATGGGCTTGGAAGGGTGCTGGGGGCTCACAGAGTAAAACCCCTTACCCATTTTTTCCAGCTGACAGTTCTTCCCATCAAGAAGCAAGGAAGCTTTAGCCCTCTAGATAATTGGCTATGCTGGTCTGAGTAGATGGGAGCTGAAGAATAAGCCTCTGGTGGGCCAAAGTTTCACCTTTCTAGCTGTAAAAAGATGCAAATGAGGTCTGTTCTCATCGTATTCGGATTGGAAGTATATAACTAAGATTCCTATAGCAAGAATTGTGTTCTGCAAACTCCTGTGTACTTACTTAGGAGTAGGCCCAATTGAATTAAATTGAAACTTAACCATATGAGTAGTTAACCAGACTAAGGCTGCATGGCCTGATTTCACAGCAAGTTGTTCAAAAGGACCTGCAACCAAAAAAAGAGGGAGAAATGATCCCTCTATAAAAGGCAATGGCATTGTGTAGTATTGCAGCTGCAGAGAGCTGGAAAGGGATCAAAGAAGTGACCCAAGTTACATTCTGTACTATATCTCAAGTTTGAGGTCATTTGTATAGTTTCACTGCAAACTCTGGAAACCAAGGCTAGGAAAGGTCCCTTCCTGAATAGGTTTGGACAAAATACATAGGCTTTGGAAACTGTATACTATAGATACTTGAAGCTGGCCAATGTTGCTTTAATAGAACACAGTCTATCTTACTGGGAAGGTAAAGGTCGTCATTGCTCAAAAACCAGTCTTATCCAACTCTAGGGTGTGGTGTTCATCTGTCATCTTTGTTTACAGCCATAAAGCCAGCACTGTCTGCATCTGCAGATGTCTCCATGGTCATGTGATAGGCATGACTAGATGCTGGAGCACACAGAATGCTGTTACCTTCCCACCAAAGTGGTACCTATTCATCTACTTGCAATTTCTTGCTTTAAAATTGCTAGGTTGGCAGAAGCTGGGACATAGAGGGGAGCTCACTCCATTGTGCAGCACTTGGGTCTCAAACTGCTGACCTGCCGACCTTCCAGTCAAGTTCGGCGTCTTAAAGCAGCTCCCTTGGTGGCTTAGTGGTTAAGATGCTGAGCTTGGAGACTGGAAGTTCGGGTTTTTATATCCGAGCGCTGCACTTGGGGACATGAAAGGAGCCTCATTTGGGCATACCCTGAGCAGAGTTTCTCCAGCAAAAATCCTTTCAACCCAGAGTAATCTCTGACATGAAATTATTATACCACTAAGCCACTGCAGTTCCATTTACTGGAAATATTACCCCACAAATATTTGAAAAGTAAATAGGGATGTGGGGAACAGTCTTCAGAAAGGATTAGTTTTTGGATAATAAAGTTAGGAGAGACATTGTGGAAGAAGGTCTTTTACTCCATCAGGTGTCCTCGATACCTGATGTGGTAAAAGAGGAAGCAAAGAAGGGGATGGTCTGATATCAAATGTACTTGGACTGCCTCACCCAAACAATTGCTTATATGATAGTCCAATATGAATTCAGATGCACTTTCAAGCAAGAATTAACTGAAAGATTGCAAACCTGAGGAAATATAGTTTGCTGAAAGGAATTGTAGTTCCATGGTATGGCTCAGGAATTCCAGGAGAGATTCTCTGGTAATTCAATAATGTAGCAGCCACACAATGATGGGATCCCTTGATGTATATTTTTGAAATGGTCTGTCTGACGGAGTAGACTTGATCCACGAAAGCTAACATTAAAATACTGCAGTTAGTCTTTAAAGTGCCATGTTTTTTGTCTTTTTGTTTTGTTTACTCTCTGATATGCTTGATTTCTATTGTTAACTGTTTTTAGAACAAAAATGTAACATGTTTTTCACAACTTCTGTATGTTTTACATTAATTAGTGTTGTTCCTTTAAGAGAGAATATGCTGTTTTAAGGCCTATTGGCTGCCTATTTCTACTCACAAGTAAGCCCAGATGAGTTTCATGGGGTGAATCCCAACTAAGTGGTTATGGGACTGTAGTTGTAATTTCCCTCTTCTTAAATAACATTACTGTGAAAATCAAATAGTGAAATGCTTTTGACTGCAAAAGAAGGAGGAGCTATCCGTGTAACTTGAGGTTTGTGGGGTTGGAGGTAAAAGGTATGTTCAGAAACATTCCCCCACCCCACCCCCAGGACAAAAAGACCTGTGAACCTGTCTACTGCCTCTACTAGGAATGCCCCTCTTCAGAAAAAAAGTATTAGTATCTGAATTCTGTTTTACAAAGGTAGCTGGAATATCCCATAAATCAATCCCTGCTACCTATTGAAGCTCTTGAAATTTACATTCTGAAAAGAACAATGAAAGAAAGAGCAGCTTTTCTATAGGAGCAAGTTACTGGATACGCCTGTAACGCAATCCTAGACGGCCAAAGCGTTCGTTATCTCCCTTGGGTAACGTAGCATTTTCTCCCCCACCCCAACTTTCTTTTGTCTTTGAGGCAGCTCTGGCGGTCTAGACGGTCGCCTTGACAGTGGAGCCATTGTAACCTCAGATATTCGGGAAGAATGGATTGGCGAGGGAGCCCAGTCTGTTGCGTCAGGCCACTTTCTGCATGGCTAGTTTTTTACTTTTAAAAAAAAAACCACCCTAACCCCCCACCCTGGGTGTCCATAAGGGAGAGAGAGCTTGTTCCTCTCTTCTTAGACATGGTGTTTCTTAATACATTGGGGTGTGGTGTGGGGAAGAGGACTACAGTCAGGTCAAACAATCCAAGGGGATATACTTTGCTCCCCCAACTTTGTTATTTCTGCAGATGCCCAGCCCTTCAACACACACACAAACAAAGTATTTATGTATTATCAAGGTGGAATCGAGAATGTTCCTTGCAACCCCAAGCCTGATCTGGTAGGATTCCCAACGTTGCAGGTGGTTGGGTTAGGTTGGCTTATGCAGTGATGGCGAACTTCTTAGAGACCAAGTGCCCAAACTGCAACCAAAAAATTACTTATTTATCACAAAGTGCCAATACAGCGGGGCAAACTCTGTGCTGGGAGGGAGGGAGGAAGTGCTCCCATTGGGCTGCTCGGCAGAGGGGTGGGGCAAACTCTGTGCTGGGGAAGGGAAGGAGCACTCCCAATGGGCTGCTAGGCAGAGGGGCAGGGCAAATTGTGCTGACAGGAGGGAGGAAGCACTCCCAGTGGGCTGCTGGGCAGAGAGGTGGGGTGAACTCTGTACTGCGACGATGGCATGTATGCCCACAGAGAGCTCCAAGTGCCATCTCTGGCATGTGTGCCATAGGTTCACCACCACTGGCTTATAGAATCACTGAGTTGGAAGGGGTTTTTTCGGCCATCGAGTCCAAACCCCTGCTCAATGCAGGAATCTGAATCAAAGCAGATCTGACTGGTCGCCCTTGCTCAAAAGCCAGACATATCTGACTCTAGGGGTGGTGCTTATCTCAGTTTACAGCCAAAGAGCCAGTGCTGTCTGCATCTGCAGATGTTTCTGTGGTTATGTGGCAGGCATGACTAGACACTGGAGTGCACAGAATGCTGTTTACCTTTCCACTGAAGTGGTACCTATTTATCTACAGTGGAATCTCAGTTAACAAATGGCTCGGTTAACAAACACATTGCATAACAAAAGGAAATCCATAGAAAATAGTGGCTTGGCTTACGGAATGTTTTGTGTGAATGGATTAATTGGTTTTCAATGCATTCTTATGGGAAACAGCATTTTGGTTAACCTATTTTGGGTTTCAAAGCATTCCTATGGGAAATTGCATTCAATGCATTCCTATGGGAAATTTGGTTAAAGTAATTTTCACTGTAACAGACGTCCCAGAGAATGCATTAATTATGTTAACCAAGGTTCCACTTTACAGTACTTGCAATTTCTTGCTTCCAAACTGCTAGGTTGGCAGGAGCTCGGAGCTCACTCTTTTGTGCTGACCTGCCAACCTTCCAGTCATCAAGTTCAGTGTCTTAACCACTGCAGTCCCTTAGATCTGACAGATGATTGTCCAATTTTCTCTTGAATGCTTCAAGTGTTGGAGCGCTCACCACCTCTCAAAGCAGTTGGTTCCTGTCATACTGCTCTAACCATTAAGTTTCCCCCCTGATATTTAGTCTATATCTGGTTTCTTTGAGCCTAATATTATGCATCTTGCACTCTTGGATGATGGAGAATGATCCTGCCCCTGCTCTACAGTACTGTATATGATTATCTTTCAGGCATTTGAAGAGTGCTATCATATCCCCTCTTAATCTCCTTTTCTCAAGGCTAAACATGCCCAGTTCCTTCAGTCTTTCCTCATAGGGCTTGGTTTCCAGTCCTCTGATCATCCTTGTTGCCCTTCTCTGTGCCTGCTCTAATTTGTTTGCATCTTTCTTAAAGTGCAATGCCCCGAATTGGACACAATACAGATGTAGAGGAGCTGCATTGGCTTAGTGTTTAAGACGCTGAGCTTGATGACTGGAAGGTTGGCAGGTCAGCAGTTTGAGACCTGAGTGCTGTGCGACGGAGTGAGCACCTGTCAGCTGTCCCAACTCCTGCCAACCTAGCAGTTCGAAAGCAAGAAATTGCAAGCAGATAAATAGGCACTGCTTCAGCGGAAAGGCAACAATGTTCCATGCGCTCCGGCATCTAGTCATGCCTGCCACATGACCATGGAAATGTCTGCAGATGCAAACACCGCTGGCTTTTTGACTGTAAATGAAGATGTGCACTGAACCCTAGAGTTGGATACGACTGGCTTTCGAGCAAGGGAGATTTTTACCTTTTCTAGATGGGGTCTAACTAGTGCTGAATATAGGACTAGATAGGACCTCACAGGTGTTGGAGATTTTACTGTACAGTAATACCTCATACAAAGTCCGCTTCATACAAAATCGGATTCATATAACATCGCCTAATTCCTTGAAAAAAGTTGCCTCATACAAAGTCGTGCGACTTTGTATGAAACATTGGGTTTTCCCAGGTTGCATTGTGCCTGGGCAGTATAAAAGGTAGGATACATGCGTGCATTGCTCTTGTGGGTTTTGCATGAGGCGAAGAGTGTTTAGGAGTAGTTTTGAGCACGATTTTGAATTTTTTTGAATTTTTAGAAGCATTCCTGGGATTTTTGCAGCATTCTTCAGGTTCTTGGACAATCAGGGTTGTTTGACATGTTTTTGTAATGTTTTTAGCCTTTAGACAATGATTTCTTAAAGTTTTGTCAGTTTCCTGTCTGTTTCCTTGACTTTGCCCTGAAGTCTGTGCTGTTACAGTATAATGTATCTCTATGGAAACGACGTTGTATGAGGCATCGTGGCTAGGATTTTGCATGCCTCATACAAAGTCCAAATCCATATAAAGTCCAAACTTGTGGAACCAAGTTTGGACGTTGTATGAGGTATCACTGTACTTTTGTTTAATGCAGCCTAAAACAGCGTTGGCCTTATTTTTTGCAGCCACGCCACATTGTTGACTCCTATTTAGCCTGTGATTTACAGGGTGGCCTGCAAGTCCCAAATGAATCTTTCTCTAAATTTGCCACCTATTGTATCCAGGGTGTCACCACTATTCTTGCACTCATGTACCCACGGGCGTGTCACAATACGCTCTTCAAGTGTACATGGGCTTAAATCGGCCACATTTCTCTGGGGGAAAAAAGAAAATAAATTTATAATATGGATGGGTAGGGACTTACGGGCCATTCTGTACAACAACTCCCAAGACCAGGGCCATAGTCAGGATTCTAGATGTGGGTGGGTTAATATTTTTTCAGGATGGGCAACAATCTCTCTCTCTTTCTTTCTTTCTCTCTCTCTCTCACACACACATGGAGAACCTTGGCACTCCAGATGTTCTTGGACTTCAATTCCCAGAATCCCAAGCCCCATGTGAATCCACACGAATGGGTTTACTGCTATTTATCCGGCCCATGCTTCCCTCATTGCTTCTGGAAGTGGAAGTAAAATGCGCCTGTACGGTTAAGACTCTTCTGGGTTAACCCTTCCTCCGTACGGGCATGTTTTACTTCCGCATCCGGGAGCAATGAGGGCAGCGCGGGCCGGATGAATCACAGTAAACCCATTCGTGTGGATTCATAGGGTGCTTGGGCCTCTGGGAAATGAAGTCCAAGAACATCTGGAGTGCCAAGGTTCGCCATCACGGGGTAGGACCAATTATGTTCTAAAATAAATTGTGGAGGGCGACGGTGGTGTTGGCGGTGGGGAGAGCGTGCCCAAGCTTTCTTCTCCGCGTGGGGCTGCGCGTCCACGAGAAATCCCCGAAAACAGACTTATTTTGTGTTTGTGGGAGGGGGAAACACCCGTTAGCCAAAGCGTCCTCCTTTTACACTGCCTTGCTGCTCCTCAGCATGGGGACAGGACAGGGGGCTTTAAAGGGCATTTCGCCCTGCGAAGCGTCCTCGAGCGACATCTCTGCGGAGGTCCTTGAAGGGACGCTTGGGACTTCGTGACCCCCCACCCCACCTCCCACCCTCCCTGAGGGTCGCTGGCTTGCCAACTTCGCCCATGCATTGAAAACGCAGGGGCAGCGCTGGCTGTGACTTTCCAGTCACCTGCTTGGAAGACATGATTCTGCTGCAGAGCTAGGACAGAGACGGGCGCTCAACCCATCATGCAGTACCCGGGTCTCGAACTGCCGACTTGCCAGCCTTCCAGCTAACAAGGCGAGCTTCTTAACCACTGAGCTTTTCAAGGACGGATGGTGGGGGTTGGGAAACTGCCCGGTAGGACCAATGAGCAATGAGGCAGCAAGAATAAGAAGGGCGGGAAAGGCGGGCGAACGAACAAGCCCCGCCCCCTCGGGGGAGGGCGAGAGCATGACGGCGTCCCCTCCTTGTACAATTTGGTGCGTGCAAAGCAGAGCTTCCCATCTCTAGAAGCCTGCATTTTTGTCCTTTCTTGCCCTTCTGTTCCCTCCTTAGAACAACTTGGTAGGAAAACATTAAATTCAGTCCACAGTCCTTTCCATTACGGTTTTGCCCTGTTCTGTACCAATATCAATAAATGACTGCAGTGGCTTAGTGGTTAAGACGCTGAACTTGATGACTGGAAGGTTGGCAAGTCAGCAGTTCGAGACCCAAGTGTTGTGGGATGGAGTGAGCACCTGTTATCTGTCCCAGCTTCTGCCAACCTAGGAGTTCGAAAGCAACAAAGGGAAAGTACTGTAGATAAATAGGTACCACTTCAGTGGGAAGGTAACAGCGTTCTGTGTGCTCCAGCATCTAGTCATGCCTGCCACATGACCATGAAACATCTGAAGACCTTACTGCACCACAGGGCTTTGTGCACTCTCTGGGCTGTTCTCAAATTAATCAGCATTTTGCCCCCCCATCCCCCCTCAGAAGGATGGAGGGCTAAATAAACTGTCAGGATCAAACTCACAACATTTTGGCTGCAGTACAGCTGTTTAACTACTGCGCCACCAGGTCTCTTCTTTCCAGAGTGGTTTGATCCAGACTGGGTCATACTTAGAGTAGATCCACTGAGATTCATGGGTCTTTGAAATTAAGCTCCAACTTATTTTTCTGGCTCAGGGGTGGGCAGTTGACACAGGGTAGGGCCCAGCTGTTCAAATTTGCCAAGAGCTGAGAGGGCATGAAAGGGGCCATGTTCCAAAGGCATCATGACTTATGAGAAGGGGGTGGGAACTTTTTAAATGAAAAATAAGTAATATAATAGAGGGTGCCAAAAATGTATACACATTTTAAGAAGGGAAAGAAACTGTACAGTAGAACCCCGCATAACAAAAAAGCTCTGTTCCACAGAGCTCTTTGCTATGCGGGTCCAGTTGGCGATACCCCGCATAATGAAAAAGTTCGGTATACGGGGTTTCCGTTAAGCGGGGTATACCCTGCTTACTGAAAACCCCATATAATGAATTTTCCCCGTTATGCGGGGTATCGCCATTGCCTAATGAACACTTCGTTGTACGCATTTTTCGTTATATGAAGCGTTCGTTATCGGGGTACCACTGTATTAAAATTGTAATATTCAATATATACCAATAACAAAAAATGAATATGTCATGTTTGACTTCTGCAATTACAAGAGGTACTCAAAGTAGTTACCATCAGCGTCCGGACATTTCTAATTACAGCGAACTACTGCTTGAGCAACTTTGACCAAAGTGTCCATTTATATTATTGTGCATGCAGCATTTTGCTGTTTTAAGAATGTGTCTCATATGCTTGTTGTGTTAACTCCTGTCTCATGTGCACATTGGTAGACTTCTGTGATAATCGTGTAAGCTGTTCCAACCCCATAACAGAAGAAGCAGAACTTGCTGCAGTGTGAGGCCTCCTGGATCTTCCCTTGTGCACATCACACACAGTACCATGCATCTCATACTTATGCAATTGTTAAGCAGATTGGAGTTTCCCTTGTACACACACGCCTCCTTTGTTGTTGTACTTCTACAACATCCTCAAATTTCAAATACCAATTCAAAATGGTCTTGTCCCCCTTGAATAACAACTGTGCTTCTGCCATTTTCTTTAAGTATCCTGCCTGTCACATGGTGATGCGACAGGATTGTTGGATTTCAGTGTCATTCCAAGAATGAAAGAAGATGGGAAGGGCATGAACTAGTCCCATTCATTCTTTTGAGCTAAAGTCATACTGTATTGCTACCATAATTCAATTCAACTTCAAAAAGTAAGACATAGATAACATCTCTTAAACTGTGTATACATTTTGGCACCCTTTGTATTTGTTCGTTTTTTTCAACTTGTATCCCACCCTTCTAACTAAATTACTCTAGGCAGCAGCAATACAAATTATAAGAAACAATGCACAATAGCCAAAACAGTACTTAAAGCTAGTGCAGAAGCCTGTTGAGACAACATAAAAGACTTCGGTACAGTTGGATGTTGAATATTAAGGAGTTGGGTTTCAGTGTCATTCCAAGAATGAAAGAAGGGAAGGGCATGAGCTAGTCCCATCTGATGTTGACTTTGGCTCTTCTCAGTTAGTGACCTCCTGTTCCAATCTCAAAGACATGCTTACCATGACAGGGAGATGCCTCAGTTCTTTTCACATTTGTTGTGCTCTTAGGAAGAAGATGAAGAAGTCTTGTTTTCTGCAGCTCTAGAGGGGAAATTAGAATAAATGGATATGATTTGTGGGGTGGCGAGACAAAATGTTAGGGGAAAGCTTTTGCTGGAAACTCTTTGACAGCGGAATAGTCAAATAGGCAGTGGAATAATCTGCAGCTAGAAGTTTTCAAGATATATAGACTATGGATGGCTATTTACTGGGATTATATAGTTGTAATGTTCCCAAATGGTGTGGGAGGGGCAGATGACTTTCAAATATACTGTACTTCCAAGTCTGATTCTATGTCTAACCTCTCTGTAGGTTAAATGGAAAGAATGATTGGCTGAAGATCATCCCATCGGTTTCATGGCTAAGGGGGAGAACTCCTTGTCCAGTTGTTTTAGACTTTGGGTTTTAGAACCCCGGGCAAGTCAGTGATTCTGGGAATTGAAGTCCAAAACATCTAGAAAGTTAGAATAGATGTTGGGGAGCTAATAACTGCTAGCTTACCACATCTTTTGGCCAGGATGGCTTGAAGTGGACTTGCAATACAGTAACTTCTGAAGGGTTATTGCTGTTCATCCCAGAAATATCTAGGGATTACCGAACACTTATAGAACATCTGGTTTATAGGGTTCTTCCCATCCCCTTCTCAGGTCTGTAAAACTATTCGAAATTCCTGTTATAAAGACGGCCTTTTGAACGTCCCAATGGCTGAATATCTCACATATAGTCTTCCTCAACCTATTGCCCTCCAGATGAATTTTAGTATAATCCTGCAATTTTCACTCTACCTATTTTTAGTGTATGAGAACCAAGACAATAGAAACAGCCGAAAGCTTGGCTTAACACATCTTTATTGCATGATGGTCTGGGGGAACATGTGGTAATGGCAGATGAACAGCTCAATATATACTGTGGCTATACATTTGAATGTGGCTCCTCGATAGCCCATTGGCTACTGTCTGCGTGACGTCACTCCCCGTCACGCCCTTCTTGTCCAGGTGAGGTGGTGGCGGGAATCTTCCCGCGCTGTAGGTATTTGGGGAATTGGAACCATGTGAGCTGGGCGCTCGCTATTGCCCCTAGTGGTCACTAGCTCGCGTCCTAATACAGAAGGTTACAGTGTTACAGCTGGTGATTGTTATATCCACTCATTCGAGTGTTACATTACTTAAAGGCACAATATTCCAAACACAACACTATTGGCTCCCTATTAGCTCAAACAGAACCAGCTCACCTTTATGTTATGCCCAATTAACCAAAACCAGAAACTCCTACAGATGGATAGGGCAACCTTAGGGGGAAACAAATTTTCCTCCCTCCCAATGGCCAAAGCTTTGCTTACTCTTTTTTATGTGATGGTTAACATTGAAAAGAAAAGCACTTACATACATTAATTCACTGTTGCAGCAAAACAAAACTTTCCTCTCTGTTCGATGTTGCGTAGCTCAGTCTATGCTAGCAGCATCCTTCAGGTTCTGTATGTATGTGCAAAGTACAGGAGAGGCAGTGTGATGCAGTAGTTAAGAGTCTAGGATTGGGAAGATTCAGGATTATAGTTCAACTTGCCCACGAACTTCCCTGAGCAACATTGGGGAATTAGTGTTGCCACCATGCCACATCTTTTGGGTTGAGCTGAGATCATTTCTTAACCTAACCTGCCTCTGTTGTAAAGATAAAGAAAATGAATTATCTGTCCTTTTTGAGCCCCTTGCTGGAAAGACAGGATGAAAGCAAGAGAAAATATATGCTGATGGTGTTTAAAGGTCTTTTTAAATATGTAATCTTCCCCTTGGGTCTGCGGTGGTTTAGTGGTTAAGATGCTGAACTTGATGACTGGAAGTTTGTCAGGTCAGCAGTTCGAGACTTGAGTACTGCATGACACAGTGAGTTCCCGTCTTTGTCCCAGCTCCTGCCAACTTGAAAGCAAGAAATTGCAAATAGATAAATAGGTACTACATTGGTGGGAAGGTAAACAGCGTTCCGTGCACTCCAATGTCTAGTCATGCCTGCCATATGTCCACAGAAACACCTGCAGACACAGACAGCGCCGGTTTTTTGGCTATACATGGAAATGAGCACCGAACCTTAGAGTCTGATACTACTGGTTTTCAAGCAAGGGCAACCTTTACCTTTACTTTCCCTTGCACATGCACACCTGCTTCTCCTAATTATTATGGTCATTTAAAAGTGAGACACTTGAGTCTGTCTTTATTATGCAATCACAGTTTTCTTAAAGAAGAGATGCTTGCTAACATTCAGAATCTCTTACTGTTCTGGAAGGGAGGGAGGAATAGTTCTTTTTGCTTCAAGGAGTTTGCTGCATTTGCTTCAGGAAACGAAACCTCCTCTGGAAGAGAAGTAATTAATTCCACTCAAAGGTAAGGAAGGACGTTGTAAAGCACACCCACTTCTTTGTCCTTTCTTTGGATTCTTCTGCAGTCTCTGACCTTCCATGCTTAGCTTGTCACTCCAGCTCTCTATGCACGTACGTGATGATGCAGCAGTAGAAATGTTGCAAACACTTGGGGGGGGGAGCTGATGAGTTGCTGCAGCTGCAACATTTCTGAGCTTTTCCAGAAGTGCTGCAGATGAATTGCAGTAGCTGTGTTCCCACCTCCTTTGCCAGCTGTTTTTTTAGGAGGTGTGCAGAATAGATGCTTGACTATGTGCCTTGAAAAAGCTCCTCCTTGGTTGATGAGGCAAAAAGGGCAACATAGGATATTTTCTTTTAAGAAGCCTGAGCATACTGAATTATGAAATTCTTTAAGCACTAAAAGTGGGGTGTGGCATAACTATCTTTCAATCTATCTTTCAATCTATGTCTCCTTGCAGAAGCAGATGCTCAAATGTCGTAGTTTTATACAATGAGTAACAGTTCATGTTGGGGGTGTGTGTGTATCTAGATGGTGCAAATATTGTTTTTTAATTATGAGCACTGGGAGGTGATGATAGGTTGGTTCCAGGTGACATTAGTCTTTCATCAGTCCTATTGAAATCAATAAATCTTATTCAGTACTATTGAATGCAGATGCTCAAAGTTCATCGTAAATGCAGCAAAGAGTCTTTTATAAATTAGTGAATTTATTCGACTTGTACTGTAATATGCTTGCTAGTCTGTAAAGCTCCACAGGACTCTGTTTTTACTGCAAGAGATCAATATGGCCACACCTTTAAAGGTGGCTTTATATACTATACTTTGTATATTACTGTGCAGTACAATGCATGTCTACTGAACAATAAGTCCCATTGAATTCATAGGGATTTACTCCCAGAAAAATTATCTATGTATGCAAAACACATATACAAAAGGGTAAATCCTATTGAACTCAGAGGGGGCTTACTTCCAAGTAGACACACACAGGACAGGATTGAACTTTTCAGATTGAAACATAAGATGTACAAATGACAGAATCCTTTTGTTGATTTATGCCTGTGTAAGGGAAATCACATAAGTCTTGTTAGCTAATTGCTGCTCATTAATGAGGTGCTAGTTACATTCTTGGGTGAGTGCCCAATCATGTGATTGGGTATAAATAAGTACTTCATTAATGATCAGATGCCAAAACTTTCATGATTTCCTTCATGCAAGAGTAACTCAACAGTGGGATTTTGGCCAAAGAACGACATTGGCAACACACAGGGTAACAACAGTTATTGTCAGGGATGACTGGTGAGCCCTGGTTTTAGTCTTCATTCTAATTTGTGCTTTGCTGAAGTGTTTGTTTTTGCTGGATCACATAGAAATGTGAAATTTCTCTAATTTTTGTGCTAGGGAAAATGAATTCATATGAATGTCTAGCTTTTCCTTTCTATCTCAAGGTCTCAGAAGGGATGCTAAGATCTTCCTTACTGTAAATGTAAAACAGTAAGAGGGAATTATATCTTTATTATTCTGTTGTTGTTCAGTCGCACAGTCGATTGCAACCCTTTGCGACCCTATGGACCATTGTCCTCCAGGCACCTCTATCCTCCACCATCCTCCTCAACCCACCCAGCCCCGTGCCCACTGTGTCTACAATACCATCTAGCCATCTCATCTTTGGCCGCCCCCTTCTTCTTTTGCCCTCCACCTTTCCCAGCATCAAGGCTTTTTCAAGTGAATCCTCTCCTCATTTGATGTCCAAAGTACTTCATCTTCATCTTTAATATTTGACCTTCTAAGGAACAGTCAGGGTTATTCTGTGTTTAGGACTTTTCTTGTTCTCAGTTCCAGAGCTTTGATAAAGTTACTTTTTTGGACTACATCTCTTCACATTCCAGAACAAAAACAACATTTCTAAGTTCTGCCTTTACCATTTTTGTTTTTTTGTTTCTCCCCAGAAGCTCAAGGAGGATTTTCCCCATCCATGGGATTTCTGTAGTGATGGTACTTTGTTCTTTAAAATAATGCTAAAGGTAAAGGTCGCCCTTACTCGAAAGTCAGTCGAATAGGGTTCAGTGCTCATCCCTTGCCTGTTTACAGCTAGAAAGCCAGCATTGTCTGAGTCTGCAGACATTTCTGTGGTCATGTGGCAGGCATGCCTAGACACTGGAGTGTATGAAACACTGCTTACCTTCCCACTGAAGTGGTACCTTATTTATCTACTGTACTTGCAATTTCTTGCAATTTCTAGGTTGGCAGGAGCTGGGACAGAGACAGTAGCTCATTCTGTTGCGCAGTACTCAGGTCTTGAACTGTTGACCTGCTGACCTTCCAGTCACAAATTCAGTGTCTTAACCACTTGAGCCACCACAGTCACATTTAAAATAATGACATGTCTTTTTGTACTAATGAAAATCTAGGACCCAAGAATCTCTTGTATCTATTTCATCTACTTTTGGTTAAATTTAAAAACATAGACATGGCAAAGTTTAAAAGAACAGAAGAGATGTTGGGGCCATAAAAGTTCACAGTGTAATTTTATATAGGATGAAATCTACAATGAAAGAGAACTAAAAGAAAACCACTATTCTAAACCCATCCACTACTTCTAATTTAAAATGTATTTAGATTTTATAGCTCATCTCATTCTCAAGTCTCATTTCAAACATAAGTTAAAAGTAGCATATCAAAATATATTAAAACTGAATTGAGACTGACAGTGCAAATTTCAAGAGTGCATGCTTGAAAGGATTTTTATCTACTTTAAATGGGTTGTTTTACTTGTTACTGTGTTCAGACACAAAACTAAAATCAGAACTGCCCAACTTCATATTGAACATGTTTATTCAGAAATCCTATTTGTTTCTCTGAGACTGGCACAAAATTAGAAATTATATCGGCTCTGATGCTTATCCTGGGTTAAGTTACCTTAGAAGAAGATCAGTGGAGATTTAGGGTATCCATTTTTAATAGTGGTGATGGGCAGCTTTGTGACTCTGGGGGTAATTTCATCTCCTGGGACTCCTTTTTGGGACACTACTACCACTCTGCTGCTGAAATTTGGGGGCAAATCATGGTTCTCAGTACTCCTCTTACAACAATAATTTTCCTTCCTTTAAAAGGCTTTTTTCTGCTTTGCCATCAGATTTGGGCAACAAGCCACTACATGCCATTTAAAGCAAGCAAAGTGCTTGCTATAAATGATGCTTCCTCTTTGGCACAGAAATTCAACAGTATGAATTACTGCTACATTTTCATGGCACACTTTCTATGTGTTCATTGGTGGGAGGGCACGAACAGCCCATAGGCCGTGTGTTTCTCTCACCTGATTTACACATACCTACAGACTGAGTGTAAGATCACAGCATTAACACCCCAATGGCTTTTGTTTCCCACCAGATGTCTAAGGAAACCCATAAAGCCATGGGAATTCAGCTGTCTGTCTGTCTTTAGTCTCCGTTCTAGTAAAAACATAGACACCCTCACTTTGTCTGGCAGGAAGAAGAAAGCTGAATAACTTAAGCTCTGTCCGTCAACTATGTTTTTCTTGGGGCATCATCACTGTTCTCACGAAACTGTTACTGGCTATCAGATGCCTTTTGCCAAGTTTTAAAAGATATTACCTCCAGGCACCTATAGCTCTATTTACAGAATACTTCTTCTATAGCTCTATTTGCAGAATACTATTACTACTTCTTCTTCTGTATCTGATTCCGAATATTGGCGAGCATCATGGCGATCAGTCATGAGGACTGTCCTGAGACTATAATGCAGTGGACTTTCATCTGCTTTCCGCATCGCAGCATGACCCCCGTACCACTGATCCAGTTCCGTGAGTCACTTTCTGGTCCTGATCCCTTTTGGCACACAAAGTCCTCTTCGGCACCAGTCCAGTGTTGATGAAGCTGCTGCCCTCCATCAAGATGGATTCAAGTGGGATTTAATCCACTTGGAGACTATCACCCTTCCCAGTGGACTTCACCAAGATCACTAGTCCTCAGGGTTGTCAGGTTAGTTAACCGCAGCCTGCTGCTTGGCATTGAATCGCTGGCAGTATGGTGTTCTCTATTATCATAGTAGAATAACCTGGTCAGACAAAACAGAATTCTTAGAATCAAGAATTAAGAACTGGATAGGATCTTCAGTCTCTTTGAATCAAAAACACTTGGCAGTAAGTGACTCCTTTATTATATGACAACAAGTTCTAACTTCTGGTGAATTAGTGACTTCCATAACATCCTGTCATTAATGTGATATTCTATAATTGGGATTGGGGATTTATTGAAATGTTTCCGATATGTTTTGTGATATTTTGTGATATTCTGTAATTGTGATATCTGTGATAATTGTGATACCTGTATATTGTTTCTTTGTAAGCCACCCCAGAGTCGCTTTGCGAGTGGGGCGGCATATAAGTTGAACAATACAATACAATACAGTATCTCTGCTCAGTTCTTGCTAACCGAAGGCCATACCTTTCTTTACTGAGTTCACTTCATCTTATATTTGATATTCCTCTTTTCCCTGCTTATTATCATTTGAAAAAGGTTAGTTCATGTTATGTTTTGGATGCATTCTAGAACTATTAATTTTATCTCAAACCTTGATACTTTTGACAAAGCCAACCTAAATAAAGAAGGCTCGCAATGCTTGCTCAAAAGCCAGTCATATCTGACTCTTGGGTTCAGTGCTCATCTCTGTTTATAGCCAAAGAGCCAGTGCTGTCTGCATCTGCAGACATTTCCATGGACATGTGGCAGGCATTACTAGACGCTGTTTACCTTCCCACCAAAGTGGTCCCTATTTATCTACTTGCAATTTCTTGCTTTCAACCGGCTAGGTTGGCAGGATCTGGGATAGAGACGGGAGCTCACTCCATCGTGTAGTATTTGTGTCTTGAACTGCTGATCTGCTGACCTTCTGATTATGAAGTTCATTGTCTTAACCATTAAGCCACTGCAGTCCCATGGACTCTGGTAAATTGCTGAAGTAATAAATACCAAGAATGCACACACTTCTTGCATCATGAAGACTCACAAATCCCTGTTTATTTAAATGCCAGTTAAGGTAGCTGTCAAAGTTTGGGAGGGTTACCTTTTTGGACTGTAATTGCTAGAATTTGCCAGTGGACACACTGGCTTGGGAATCTGGGAGATACATTCCATAAATATATCATTTCCAAACTCTGCTTAACACCATATTAATATTTACATGTATGTTGCTTGTATTGCCATCCTAGTGAAGTTTAAATTCAAGATGTTTCTTTTGGGTTTTCCTCCCACCTTGATTTTGATGTGGTGACACTTTGGAGTGAGGGATACTTTATGGCAGGGGTGGCCAAACTTTTTGGGCAGTGGGCCGGTCATGTATTTCAGTGGGCTGGTCATGTGGTTCAGCAGACCGGTGACACAATTCCTCCCACTGGAAGCGGAAGTAAAACACGCCCTGCAATCTGTTTTACAACAGGATGAGATAGATTTTAAGTTGCCATTTTCTCTGTTTAATCCAAGGGTGCCCATATGGCCTGTGGACTAGATCCGGCCCCCAACACCAATTCATCTGGTCCACACCACCCTCTTCGCTACCGGAAGTGGAAGTAAAATGCACCCATGTTTTACTTCCACTTCTGGGAGCAACATGGGTGGCGTGGGCTGGATGAATTGGCATCAGAGGCCAGATCTGACCCATGGGCCATAGTTTGGGAACCCCTGCTTTATGGAGTCTGATGTTTGAAAATAAATGAACTATGTCTAATTATTTATGGCTACAAGAGTCAATGTTGTTAAATTCTGAAGTTGTTCTGTCAAGTCCTTTTGAAGGAACCCAAGAGAAACTGCAGCCGGTGACTTAAATGTCATGCCAGTCAGCTCTTGGTTAAATGTAACAGGTATAAACCCACAAACCTGGGAGGCAGCAGCCGTAGATCTCCCACTTTGGCGCCATACCATCTCTGCTGCTACCAATCACTTCGAAGCCGCAGACACAAAGAGGGTAAGCAACAAGCATGGAAGCTCCGTCAAACTCATCTATGCCCTCAACCATCTATTTAGTGTGTGGTTGTATGTTTCATCTATCAACTGAGAAAATGACTTCCAAGAAAAATGTATGCTTGGATACGAATAGCAGCCACCGCTGCAACTGATTCTCCCCATTTTCTTCCATATATATATATATCTTGCTTCATTCTCATGCAGATTTTGAACCATGTGTTCCTTGATTCTTTTTGTTTAGTGCCTAGTAATACAGTCGCTCCATATAGCAACAAAATCACATAACAATTAGGTTTTGGCGGGAAATGGCATCCCGCACAATAATTTTCCCTATGGAAAAAATCGTACAACAATTTTACAGTGGGAAAAACCACTTAGCAAAATAAATAAAAATCATTGTACGATGCATCCCATAGGGAAAATTGCTATATGATACATGTATCATATAGCAATTGCTTTATACAACAACGAGCGGATTATAATCATTGTGGAACGGATTATAATCATTGAATGAGGTACCACTGTACTTTAAAAATTTCAAGAGTATTGAGAGTGTGGTGGATGCAGAAAATACTGTTGTTAGAAGCATTTGGGAGAAGTTAAAAAGGAGGTAGATAAGCAGCTAAATTTATAAGCCCAAGTTCCCCCAACATCCTGATGCCTACAAGTCATTTCTAGCAAGACAGGGATACAAGCAAAAGCGTGTTTTTGGGTAAAATTTTCTAAATGGTATGTATGGTAGTCTGAGCAACATTACGATTATTACTTTTCAAACAAACAACTTCCTGGTGACTTAGTGGTTAAAATACTAGCATGGAAACTGGAAGGTCAGGTTTTGATACCTGAGGGCTGCACTTGGGGACATGAAAGGAGCCTCATTCGGGTATCCCCTGAGTGGAGTTTCTCCAGCAAAGATCTTTTCAACCCGGAGTAATCTCTGACACGAAATAATAATAATAATAATAATAATAATAATAATAATAATAATAATAATAATAATAATAATAATAATAATAATAATAATAATAATAATAATAATAATAATAATAATAATTGTTATTGTTATTGTTATTGTTATTGTTATTGTTATTGTTATTGTTATTGTTATTGTTATTGTTATTGTTATTGTTGTTATTGTTCAAATTTATGATCTGTTGTTTAGAAGTATGTTCTTTTTTTGGTAACATCGTTACTAGCATCATTTTAACACAGAAAGAGCCTCCTCAAAGATTGTGCTATTCATGAACCACAATCGGGTGTCCCCTGGCTAATCTTTCTCAGACTTGGTCAGGCAAAGGGAACTGTAAAATGAACTCACCAAAAGAGGCTTTCATTTTGGCAATTTCACATCTGGTGTAGACGCGGAATAAGAATAAGAATGAGTAACATGACTATTAAAGACAGTACCTTTTGGTATAGTGCATAATGTTCACTTATTAATTCCACAAAATTATTTTTCTGTGGTAATTTGGAAGGAGCCTCATTCAGGCATCCCCTGTGCGGAGTTTCTCCAGCAAAAATCCTTTCAACCCAGAATAATTTCTGACGCGAAATTATTATTATTTCAAAGGAAAATAAAATTAACAAGGGTAAAGGACAGCTAGCAGCAATGCCAGAGTTCTGCACTCTAGCAACTGTGTATGAATGCTCATCACATCAAGGCTTGGAACTTCATTTTTTGCACTCCATTACTTGTTGGTTTTATGTATTAACATTGCTACTCCCTCACCCCTAAAATAGAAGCTCTTTACATTACTCATTGTTTTTTTTCTTGTTTTGTTTTAAATTTAATAACTTAAAAATAGAAATATGGCCCCCTAAATTCCCCAAATGACCTTCTTCTTCTTCTTTTTGTGCTGTATCTGATTCCAAATATTGGTGATCATCATGGCAATTAGCCTTGAAGACTGTCCTGCAAATATAATGCTGTGGCCTTTCATCTACCTTCCGCATGGCAGTGTGACACTAACTCTGCGAGTCACTTTCTGGTCTTGAGCCCTATTGGCGTGCAAAGTCCTCCTCAGCCCCAGTTTGAGACCTGGGTACTGCATGATGGTTTGAGCGCCCATCTCTGTCCTGGCTACTGCCAACCTAGCAGTTCAAAAGCAAGAAATTGCAAGTAAATCAATAGGGACCACTTTGGTGGGAAAAGATTTTGGGGACATGAAAGGAGCCTCATTCGGGCCTCCCCTGAGTGGAGTTTCTCCAGCAAAAATCCTTTCAACCCAGAACAACTGTTGTTGTTGTTGCTGTTGTTGTTGCTGTTGTTATTATTATTATTATTATTATTATTATTTTCATTGCTTGGCTGTCATGTGCAGCATTTGAAAGTTAAATGTACCCACCCAGCAAACCCCCATGCCTCCAAATTTACATCACTCTGAAGCATTGTGGGAAATTGAAATGGTGCACAAGTAGTATTTCACAATGTTGCTGAGAGCACAACGCCATAGTTGTAATATTTAATCGCTTGTTGGTAGAGTAGGGCTTCCAGCGGAAGGCCTGGACCAGATAAAGACATGGTGAGGCATTCATCTCTATCAGAAATGAGGCCCCATAGAATTACAAAAGATGTGCAGTATTTTAACAGAGATATAAATATAGATACATGAACATATAGGCATGTGCATTTAGAGGTACCTCATAAGGACTGCAGTGGTTCAAGTGGTTAAGATGCTGAACTTGAAGACTGGAAGGTTGAAGTTCGATACCTGAGTACTGCACGACGGAGTGAGCTCCCGTCTCTGTTCCAGCTTCTGCCAACCTAGCAGTTCGAAAGCAAGAAATTGCAAGCAGATAAATAGGTACCACTTTGGTGGGAAGGTAAACAGTGTTCCATGCACACCGATGTCTAGGCATGCCTACCACATGTCCACAGAAATGTCTGTAGATGCAGAGAGCGCGGGCTCTTTGGCTATAAACAGAGATGAGCACTCAACCTTAGATTCGGATATGACTGCCTTTCGAGCAAGGGCAACCTTTACATAATCTGAGGTCCTAAACTGTAATTTCATTATCCTGAGCATAAATCTGACACTGCTGTGCAGGATCTGCAGATGATAAGGGCACACGTTATGTAAGCTTTCGTGGCCTTCCTTTGATGATACTTGGAAGACATGCACACTTTTGAGATTTATTTGGCAATAAGTGTAAGCCCTGGGGGAATTAGCCTAATTAGAACATTATCTAAATGTCTAGAATTGTATTTATAGATTTATTGTTGAGTTCTGTCTCAAGTGCTCAAAGATTCAGAAGAATCTTTTACAGGTGATCAAATATATACAAAAGGCAAAGGTCACCTGTGCTTGAACGCCAGTTGTATCTGACTCTAGGGGTCAGTACTCATCTCTGTTTATAGCCGAAGAGCTAGTTCTGTCTATGTTTACAGATGTTTCCATGGACATGTGGTAGGCATGACTAGACACCGGAGTGCATGGAACACTGCTTACCTTCCCACCGAAGTGGTCCCTATTTATCTACTTGCAATGTCTTGCTTTCAAACTGCTAGTTGGCAGGAGCTGGGACAGAGCTGGGAGCTCACTTTGTCGTGCAATATTCGGGTCTCGAACTGCTGACTTGCCAACCTGCCGACTTTCCAGTCGTCAAATTCAGTGTCTTAATCACGAAGCCACCGCAGTCCCTAAACCCCCCCACAAATGCATATCTCAACATCTCAAAGGACTACTGGAAAACTGGATCTGTTTTTAGAAGAATTTAGGAAGACATTTTCTGAATCAGTAGCCCTGTTTGAGTGGGGCTGATCGTTAGACTTTGCACTCATATAACATAAGAACATAAGAACATAAGAACAGCCTTGCTGGAACAGGCCACAGCCCATCCAGTCCAGCATTCTGTCTCACACAGTGGCTCACCATTTCCTTCAGGGTATTCCCAAGGAGATGCCTTCACCTGCTTAGGATTCCCTGGAAATGGCATTGAGAGAGATCCTGCCTATCTCTCCAACCCGGAGGTTGTCCTTAGGTAGCCATAATTATAGCCATTGATAGCCTTGTCCTCCATGAACTTGTCTAATCCTTTCTTAAAGCTGTCAAGACTGACAGCTGTCACCACTTCTTCTGGCAGGGAGTTCCATAGACCAGTAATCCTCTGGGTGAAAAACTACTTTCTCTTATTTGTTTGAGACCTAGTACCCAAAAGTTTCATGGAGTGTCCCCTAGTTCTAGTGTTGTGCGATAGGGAAAACAGTTTTTCCTTATCTACTTTGTCCACACCGTGCATGATTTTATAAACTTCAATCAGGTCACCTCTTAGACGCCGTCGTTCAAGAGTGAAAAGGCCCAACCGTTGCAGCCTCAAATGGTAAGGAAGGTGTTCCAGTCCCCTAATCATTCTGGTTGCCCTCCTCTGTACTTTCTCCAACTCCATAATATCCTTCTGGAGGTATGGCGACCAGAACTGTACACAATATTCCAGATGGGGCCTCACCATAGATTTATAAAGAGGCAAAATAACACTTGCTGACTTATTTTCTATACCCTTCCTAATGATCCCTAACATTGAGTTTGCTTTTTTCACTGCTGAGGCACACTGGGTTGACACCTTCATTGAGTTGTTCACCAGGACACCAAGGTCCCTTTCCTGGTTTGTCGCAGAGAGTTCAGACCCCATCAGTTTATAAATGTAATTGGGGTTCTTTGCCCCAACATGCATCACTCTGCACTTACTAATGTTGAAGCTCATTTGCCACTGTTTTGCCCACTCCCCCAGTGTCAAGAGATCCCTCTGGAGCTCCTCACAATCTCTCACAGTTTTCACTACCCTGTATAATTTAGTGTCGTCAGCAAATTTGGCTACCTTGCTTTTTACTCCTACCTCTAGATCATTTATGAAGAGGTTGAAAAGCAGGGGTCCCAGTACTGAACCTTGGGGGACCCCACTCTTTACTTCCCTCCACTTGGAGAAGTGTCCATTTCTGATACATATACAGTCTCAGTTAGATGCTTTCAAGTCAATCTTGGCACAGTTGACTTTACAGATGTCTGTATCAATAATTACTCATCTTCTGGCATTCTTTCACAGGGTGGGAAACAGCTGCCATTTAAATAATACCCCTGAGTCAATTTAAAGAACAACAGTCCCTAAAAAACTACATGTGTGAATGGAAACAATATGTACATTTTTTGTTTTATGTCTTTTGCAGGTATCCTGGAATTTATCAGTATAGCAGTGGGTCTGGTCAGCATTCGAGGAGTAGACAGTGGACTTTATCTTGGAATGAACGAGAAAGGGGAACTATACGGCTCGGTAAGTTGCTTATACTTGTAAAAAAATCTTGGTGTCTGGTGTTTTCTTTAGTCAAATTCTCATTTTGGTTATTGTTGTGTCCAGATGATGAACAGGCAACATATGGCCATCAAAGTAAATACATTCTGCCCTCAGCCTAATTTTACTAAATGCTATGTGAGAAAAAAATACTCTTCTGACTGTGCCATCCCACTGCTATTTTGATCACTCCTGTTTTTATTTATTTATTTATTTTCTGGACTTATAGGCCGCCTTTCTCGCTTAGGCGACCCAAGGTGGCTCACAATAGTTAAAACCATCTTATACATAAAAACCAACTATTAAAACAGTAGAAAATAATTAAAATATATATAAAAAACATAATAACCCCTGAGCCATGAAGATTGTCCTGGAAACAAATAATGCAGTAGCCTTTCATCTGCCTTTTGCATCACAGCATGGCACCTGTACCACTGATCCAGTTCTGCTCCTGAGCCCTTTTGGCACACAAAGTATACATCAGCCCGAGGCCAGTATTGATGAAGCTGCTGTCCTCTATCAAGATGGATTCAAGTGGGATTTAATCCACTTGGAGACCATCACCCTTCCCTGTGGACTTCGGCACCCAAGGCCGTTAGTCCTCAGGGTTATCAGGCGATATGGTCCACTGTATTACCATAGAAGAATAACCTGGCCAGACTATTTAAATCCTATGCAGCTTTATTTTCTTTGCTGTGAATCTTGGGCATGAAAGATGCTGTTTTATGCATGACTAATAAGCTTGTAGAGCTTTCCATTACTTTTGCAGTTTCTGGGTGAATCCTTCACAGGAAATATGCCATTCTGTGTGGGAAGTGTAAAAATGTTGCAGTTTGGCATTCCTTTCAGAATAAAGAAAATCCCATGAGAAATCCCATGAAATTCCCTGTACGATTTCTTAGGGAAATGGGGGATTTATACAATTATTGTCTATTAATATCCAGCCTTTCAGCTTCGAATGGCAATGAAGACATCTTCATATATAATGCTTGTGTACAGCAACATATTTTCAAATAGTGATCAATGAAAATGTAACAGATTTTTTTTCTTGAGCTTGAGTATTATTTTTTTTTAAAATGATAGAAATCAAGGCTTTTTTAACTGGGCCTGGGTGAGGGAAAAAAGCTAACAAAATCTTTGTCTAGAGCTGACTATTTTCATAGTTAGTGATTGTTTGGCTTACTACAGGATTGGCATACAAGAACAAGCATAATGTGTAGTCCTAGATTTTGCTGATGTTATTTTTGGAAGTTCGGCAGGACTGTGTATATATAGAAATTGAACTGATGATACTGAACACTTGGAGACACCTTACCCTAAGACAAACCATTGTTTTAATTGTAGTCCAACGTTGTCCTTTTTATTGATAATCCTCTGATAGAGTTCGTACTTAGCTATCCAAAAAAGCATGGGAGATTGCAGGCATTGAATCTCAATCCTTTGAATGTGCTTTGCCTATCAAGTCCAACCTGGCTGAGTCATTCTCAGAGGAGGATAGCTGACCAGAAATCTTAAGGGATGAATTACAAGCCCCATCTTGGTAATATAGTACTAGAGTGGCTCATCCAGAGAAATCTCAGTGCTTCCTGATGGAGATGAAGCCTCTGAAAAGGAACACCTCAAAGTCACAGGGAACACTGGAGACTCAAAGTACAATTAAGTGGAGTCAACATCTTCAAAGACATGCCAGCTGTTGAGAGTACCTAAGTAGTTAACATCTCTCCAATGTCTCAACTCTGCTTGGCTTTGGACTCCCCCTTCTACTTCTGCTCCTTTCTGAGGCCTTCCTTTGACTTCCATGTACAGTAAAACCTCGGCATAAAGAGCACCTCACTTAAAGAGCAGAATTGTATCTGAATGGTCGCCTCGCTTAACAACTAGAACAAACAAATAATCCGCTTAACAACTAAGTCGGGGTTCACAATCCCCCCCCGCCAGAAGTCACAATTGGTTACTTACAATAGTGTTTTTCTTAAAGAGCAAGCTCGCTTAAAGAGCAATCCCGTGGAATGCATTATGCTCTTTAAGCGAGGTGACTGACCCTTAAAAAAGAGGTTATGGCTAGCTATAGCAAGTTATTTATTATAGAATTAATTGACTGCAACAAAGTTGCATTTTAAAAGTAGTAAAATGCATGGGAATTAATTGGTATAACATATAATGTTACATTAACAGTGGTTTGTGACTTTCCTGCTTGCTGGCACACATCTCTGCTCACATCTTAATGGGCATTTTCAGGGGCACTGTAATAGCAGATGCCCACGTTTTGTGCTATTCTGTTTTCAATCCCAAGAGTTCTTTTTAAAAAAAAAATGGGGAAAGGATGGGAAAATAATGATCAGCGTAACAGAAGGGGTGCTTTGTTGACGCTGTAACAAGAAATAGGAATAATTAGTTCTTCACAAACGTGAGGTGAAGTAAAGGGAACAAATGTCAATAAGTAATTTTATCCCTATGAGATAGTATAGTATGTTGAATAGTACATGTGTATAGTCCTGTTCTGTCTAGGGCAGGGTTTTTCAATCTTGGGCCCCCAGATGTACCTGCTGATCACGGCGCCTGGTAATAATATCAATTTTGTGTCAGAAATTATTCTGGGTTGAAAGGATTTTTGCTGTAGAAACTCTGATTAGGGGACGTCTGAACGAGGCTCCTTTCATGTCCCCAAGATCTTTCCCCACTTTAGTGGTCTGTACAGAAATCTGTACAGGAACCACGAAGCAACAGTTAGGACAGAACACGGAATGACAGAGTGGTTTGGAATAGGAAAAGGAGTAAGACAAGGCTGCATTTTGTCACCCTGCTTATTCAACTTATACACAGAGCACATAATGCGCAACGCAGGGATGGAGGAATCACAATATGGGATCAAAATTGCTGGGAGAAACATCAACAATCTGAGATATGCAGACGACACCACCTTAATGGCAGAAAGTGAGGAAGACCTAAATAATCTCTTGATCGGTTTGAAGGAAGAGAGTGCAAAAGCTGGCTTGAGACTCAATATCAAGAAAACCAAGATAATGGCAACTGGCCCGATCAGTTCCTGGAGAATAGATGGGGAAGAAGTAGAAGCAGTGACAGATTTTACATTCTTAGGATCTAAGATCACTGCAGATGGAGATTGCAGCCATGAAATAAAAAGGCGACTGATTCTTGGGAGACAAGCCATGAAAAACCTGGGGAACATGGTGAAAAGCAGAGACATCACCTTGGAAACAAAAATTAGAATAGTCAAAGCAATGGTATTCCCAGTGGTAATGTACGGATGTGAGAGCTGGACAATTAGGAAAGCTGAACGCAGAAGAATAGATGCCTTTGAAATGTGGTGCTGGAGGAGAGTTTTGAGGGTACCCTGGACAGCGAGGAGAACAAATAGGTCAATCTTAGAAGAAATCAACACTGACTGCCCATTGGAAGGTCAAATAGTAAAGATGAGGCTAAAATACTTTGGGCATCAAATGAGAAGGGAGGATTCACTTGAGAAGGCATTGATGTTGGGAAAGGTGGAGGGCAAAAGAAGAAGGGGGAGGCCAAGGATGAGATGGATAGATGGTATTGTAGACACAATGGGCACAGAACTGGGAGGACTGAGGGGGATGGTGGAGGACAGAGGTGCCTGGAGAACGATGGTCCATAGGGTCGCAAAGGGTCGGAATCAACTGTGCGACTGAACAACAACAAAAGTGGTCCCTATTTATCTACTTGCAATTTCTTGCTTTTGAACTGCTAGTTTGGCACGAATTGGGACCGATGATGGGCACTCAAACCGTCTTTCAGTACCCTAGTCTCGAACTGCTGACTTGCTGGCCTTCCAGCTAACATGGCGAGCTTCTTAACCAAGAACATCTAGGCAGTGGTGGGTTCCAAAAATTTTTGCTACCACACTGTGGGCATGGCCAGGGGAGGGGGAAAGCCTTGCGTTGTGCCCGAATGAGAACTACTTTATTTTAAAGCTTGGATGGACGGGGCCAGCCAGAATTTCTGCTACCGGTTCTGGCGAACTGGTGCGAACCTGCTGATGCCCACTACTGCATCTAGGGCACCCCAAGGTCAAGAATCATTGGCCCTGGGTGTAAGGTAATTGCTGTGTTTAGCCTTGTCTGTAAGCAAGGAGGCAGGTCTAAGTAAAGCAGCTTTGAAGGAGGAGTATGCCTGATTTTTTTAAAAATACATATTTTATTTTGTGATGTGGCACTATCATGTATACTCATCTTTGTGTATTTTCTATTGATGCCAGGGTGCGCTGAATGTAGGCCTATTTCCTTTGATGCTACTTACAATAGCTCCCATAGTTGGCATGAAAAGAATTCCAAGTCACCTCCTAATCCTTGCCTGTCATTACTGTATGACACCACAAGAACTGCCCCTTGGCCTGGCATAATAACCTCAAGCAATGGGAGATTCCATGGCAATCCAATCTGCATTCTCACCCAGCCTCCCTCCTGAACTTTGCCTGCCCACCAGTACTGAACATTATGCATTCAGAACAGACGTGGGTGTAATAGACAGCCTGTAGTTAGAGAGGATAGCCTTTTATGCTGTACCGAGGTGACTGAGGCGGTCTCTCTGAAATCAGACCTCAAAGGAATGCTATTTTTTTAAATGTTGAAGACCAGTCACTAAATATCGCAGGCTAATTAGCATACTCCAAGATGTGGGAGGGTGTTCTTCTGTGATCTGTGATACTCAGGTAACCTTGTTTAGTTAAAGGGCTTCCTCTGCTAATCCTGGGCTGTCTATAATATCTATTTTTGTCCTCAGGTTGAAGCTCTGAAGAGAAATTTTAAGCAGTTTAAAAGCCATCCTGCAAGCAGGCAAGCTGCATTGTCAAAAATGTCTAGTGAAACAGAATGTCTTCCCTAGTTGGAGAGAGAATGAGTGACAGAGACAGAATTACTAACTGAGTGGAAACTGTAATCTTAATGCGGCTTCTGAAAAGGCTCAGGCCTCTGAAGAAGATGGACATAGAGCAGGGCCTCTGATGGTAAAAAATGTACAATCAGTTAGGCAGACTCACATAGGGAAGAAGGCGATCCCTCAAAAAGTCCACTGCTAGATCTTTAATTAGCATGGGGTCACTGGATCTTTGACTCAGGATCATACCTGTCAACCGCGGCTCCGGACAATCCAGGACCTGCGCAGAACGGTTCTGCGCAAATTGCCTTCTACGCAAGCGTAAAAGCCTTCTATGTATGTGTAGAAGGCAAATTGCACAGAAGGGATGCGCAGTACCTCTTTCCCCCTGCTGCCAAATTCCGGGGTTTTGGCAACTCCGGGCGGGATATGGTGCAAATCGGCGCCAAAAAAGTGGGAAATCCCGGCCAATCCGGGAAGGTTGACAGGTATGCTCAGGATGCCAATGTTTAAATCAGTGTTCCCAACCTTTGCTTTGTGGACTTCAATTCTCAGAAGCCTAAGTCAATTCCTGAAAGCATTCACCAGCCAATAACTTCGGCTTCTGGGCACTGAAGTCCCCCTGTGGGCCCCGGGCCCCACATAGGGAACCACTGGTTTAGATGGTGCAAAAATTTGCTGCTACAAAAGTTGAGTCCGGTATTAACTGCTAGTAAAGGTAAAGGTTATCCTTGCTCGAAAGCCAGTCGTATCTGACTCTAGGGTTCAGTGCTCATCTCTGTTTATAGCCAAATGCAGCCACTATCTGCCTTTGCAGGCATGCCTAGACACTGGAGAGCACTGAATGCTGTTTACCTTCCCACCGAAGTGGTACCTATTTATCTACTTGCAATTTCTTGTTTTCGAACTGCTAGGTTGGCAAGCTCTGGGACAGGGATGGGAGCTCACTCCACCATGCAGGACTTGGGTATCGAACTCCGACCTTCTAGTCTTCAAGTTCAGCATCTTAATCACTAAGCCACAAGAGTACATATTCTGCCTTCAGCTCTTCCCCTTTTTGTTATCCCTTCTCTGTGTATGCCAGTTCACATGACCCCAGCTTAACCTATCTGGCAACCAAATCTGGGGTACAAAAATGGTTACTTATAGCTCTGCATGTTCTGGTCTTGAACTATTTAGGGGTTTGTAGTAATAGAATATCTCTGGATTTATTGCATCATAATGTAGTCTTCTGTTGTGTGATAAATGGATAACTGCCCAACTGAGGCTGCATTTCTATGTACACATGTGGCTAATGGAAGCAGTCATATTTTCCCCATCATGAAACAGTCTGACTGTCAAAGGAACCATCTGTATTATGAACCTGTCTGGATGCAGTCCAAAAAAGTAATTTTTCTCATCTCTGGATAAATCTGTGTATTGTCTTTAGGTCTCAAATACAGTTCGTTGAAATCCAACCAGGGAGAAGCAGCCATTCTGTATTCATTGAGCATAGTTATTATGGGGTGTTGTAGTATTACTCATCTCTGTTTTCAGTGCCACCACACTAATACACACAGAGAGCAATGAATCCTGAGAGGAGAGCTTACCATGTGAATTAGGACCTTTTTTTGTTTTTTTCCCTTTTGTTGTTTTTGACAATTCTATATGTGATGGTTTTTATTTATTTAGATCTATATATCACCCCAATCAATAGACTCTGGGCGGTGTACACAATCAACAAGCACCTTACTGGCTGCTCAGCAAAACTTAAAACCAATATAAAAACAGTTAAAAGCCCTTCAATAAAACCATAATTATTGTAAGCTGCCAATAATAATTGTTGTAAACTGCCAGGTTATTCTGCTAGGGTAATAGAGTAGACCTTACTGCCAACAACTCAATGTCGTATGTCAGGTAGCAATTAACTAACCTGACAACCTTGAAGACTAACGGCTTGGGTGCCAAAGTCCACAGGGAAGGGTGATGGTCCCCAAGTGGATTAAATCTCACTTGAATTCATCTTGATGGAGGGCAGCAGCTTCATCAATATTAGCTTGAGACCGATGAGGACTTTGTGTGCCAAAAGGGCTCAGGACTAGAAACTGACCCATGGAACTGGATCAGTGGTACAGGTGTCATGCTGCGATGTGGAAGGCAGATGAAAGGCCACTGCATTATGTTCTCAGGGCTGTCTTCATGGCTGATTGCCATGATGACCACCCATATTTGGATTCAGATACGGCAGAACAACAAGAAGTAAGCTGTCTAGAATGGGAACATATTTCAGAGGGGCAGGATATAAATCTAATGAATAAATAAAATTGAAGAATAAATGTCCATGTGTAGGACAGTGGTGACACAAGAAACAGAGAAGGCAGGCTAGAGTGGGCTCTTCTACATGTGGTAAGTAACCACAATTTCTGATTGATAAAGGTAGGGATTAAGTCTTCCTGTTATCAGTGTAGTATACTAGCAAATAAGTGTGCATAGATTTGCTACTTATTAAGAGTAGGAAGATTTTTTAACATAAAAAGCAGTTGTCTGCAGTTTTGTTATCATAAAGGACCATTATTGCAATATAAAGAGGCCATTATTAAGGTTTTAAAAAAGTATTTTATTTAGCAATTTCATATCTAAAAAGCAAATGATTAAATGTACTACAAACAAAGGCATGCAATTGCTTTCTTTTACTGGTGGAATGGATTTGGAAACTTGTTAATTTTGAGCATGAGCTGGCTTTTGTCCTTCCTGTATTAATTTTGTAATCAGTGCTTACAAGAGTTTTAATGTCATTCTACGCCACAGAAGCTTTCCCCCATTTTCTGAATATACAAAGAATTATTTAACAGTTCTACATCTGGGGCATAAGCTGTGCTTTAGTGCTATTCTGATTTCCACTGGCAGAGCATATGTAGTTCAAAAACCTAGTAGATTGTTTATCCCTAGGACAGTGATGGTGAACCTTGGCACTCCAGATATTCTTGGACTTCAATTCCAAGAAGCCCAAGTCTCTGTGAATCCACACGTGTGGGTAGTAATGCAGTAAACCCATTTGCGTAGATTCACAGAGACTTGGGCTTCTGGGAATTGAAATCCAAGAACAGCTGGAGTGCCAAGGTTTACCACCATGACCCTAGGATGACTGATCTAGCTTTCAAAACTGTTGGAGAAGATGGGTCTTGCCATCAGGCTGCAGAGTGATGAAAAGTGGCTCTGATCTAATTCCATTTGTTTCTGTGAAACACAACATCTAATATTCATGATCCTTTTGGGGCTTGTTGACACTGTCAAAATTAGTACCCATATTTCAGCAGCTGCCAACGGTAGCACAAATACTGTTGTGGCCTGGAACCAATGCAGATTTTTGAATCCTCTTGAGGCCTTGGCCAATAAATAAACACTCAGTATATTGGGTTGTGCCAACTGGTATGCTGATGAAGTATTGAACAACAAGGACCTAAGATGGCTCTGAAGGATGCCAAAGCTGAACAAGTGTTGCTAGCTGCTGATATTGTAGTACTAAAATGTGCTAAAGAACATATGTACTCTTTAGGGACAAGAATATCTACACTGAAGCAACTGTATTGTGTCCTTTGTGGGGCAAAGATCCTCCAGAAACTAGTCATGATAATATTTTAGCTGCATTCTTCTCTAAGGTGCCAGAGAATTCTGTTGTTCTTGTTGTTTTATTACTATAGTCTCTGTGTGAACTCTAGGTAAAAGTAAAGGTAAAGTTGCCCTTGCTCAAAAGAAGTCACAAACATGTATTGGAGAAAACTATTTGCTCAAAAGCCAGTTGTATCCAACTCTAGGGTTCAGTGCTCATCTCTGTTTACAGCCAAAGAGCCAGTGTTGTCGGTGTCTGTAGATGTTTCTGTGGACATGTGGCAGGCATGCCTCAACACCAGAGTGCATGGAACACTGTTTACCTTCTCACCAAAGTGGTCCCTATTTATCTACTTGCAATTTCTTACTTTAGAACAGCTAGGTTGGCAGGAGCTGGACCAGAGACAGGAGCTCACTCCGTCGTGCAGTACTTGGGAATCGAACTCCGACTTTCCAGTCGTTGAGTTCAGCATCTCAGCCACTTGAGCCACCGCAGTCCTAGAGACATAAAGAGACATATGCAGAGGTGCTATTTCCTGCTACTGTTGTACTTCTTGTTGATAGTCCTAATTATGACATAAAACCTGGCATCATGAATGAGAACCTGAGCAATTGTGTTTAATATCTATCCCTAATAGTGTCATGGGCATTTTGTTGTTGTTCAGTCGCACAGTCGATTCTGACTCTTCACGACCTCATGGCCCACTGCATGCCAGGCACCCCTATCCTCCACCATCCTCCTCAACCCACCCAGCTTTGTGCCCATTGAGTCAACAATGCTATCTAGCCATCTCATTCTCTGCCACCATCTTCTTCTTTTGCCCTCGACCTTTCCCAGCATCAAGGCTTTCTCAACTGAATCCTCTTTCATCTGACGGGCAGCAAGAAGACAAACATCTTTCTAAAGGTCTCTTCCATCTGGAGGCCTACCCAGTCCAACTAGATAGAAGGGACACCTGGAGTCGCATGTCAATTGGGTTGGCTCTACAAATTGAATAAAAATATAAATAAACCAGAAGCAGACACACAATTTGGTTTATCACTCTTTTCCTCACTTGTGTGAGATGTACTGTAATTCTGTTTAATTCATTAAAATAATTTCTAATTTTGCATTGGTAAATATGAAAACCACAGACGTGTACACTACGTGTAGTGTAGTGTAGTGTAGTGTAGTGTAGTGTAGTGTAGTGTAGTGTAGTGTAATGGATAGAATTTTGGAGGCTTGGGTTCAAATCCCGTTAGCCATAGGAACTCACTGGGGGTGTGGAACTGATAAAACCATTAATTAAATATCTCAGTTATGTGGAAAGCCTTTATTAGGGTTGCACATAGGGTCACGTTGATAGCACATAGCACAGCACATATGAAAACCACATGCAGTTTTAGGCAAGTCAGTATCCAGTTTTGTTATTCTTTTTGGTAGTATGGTCAGCCCAGTCATTCTTTCCTGGCAGGTTTTTCAGACTAGCAGTATTGAGGAGCCCAGTGTAACAGAATGAAGTATACCCTGTGCTTTATTCTCATTCAATATGGCGATTTCAGATCAAGGAGGGAGAAAATGGAATGTAAACAATATGTGGGCCTCATGGTTTAGAAGAAATGAAACGTAATGTGTGATTGACATGTCTTATTGTAAGGTCATCGGTTGGAATCGCTAAGGAGGAGGGCCAAAGGTGGACCCTGTGGGAGGAGATATAACCTAGAGACTCACACGTACACACATACATGCAAACACAGAGACACTCTCCGGAATGCTGTGCTTTTAAGCTGCCAGAATGTAGAAACTTGAGAGAAAGGTGGGCCCATGGGCGATCCCTTAGAGAACCATTTTACTTTATTTCCTTGCTTTGAAATGCTTTCTAAGCTTTTGCTGGACTGTATCCAAAATCTTGCTATACTTTCAATATATTTCTAAAATACATGAAGAGACTTGGTGTGATTACTTGGCACACATTTCCTGAATCTACACTAGTTTCACGTGCACCCTTTGTCACCACCTGGATTTTGGTTGGGAATGACTGGGCACACTGATAGGAAAAGCTCTGAACTGCTGGGTCTGATCTGGGCCAGGGAAGCAGCATCAGGCACAATCCCATCGCCAGGAGGCCGGAGGACTACCGAGTGCTACCTGGGAGTAAGCGGATTGTTATAAGTCCTACCTGGGAGTAAGCAGATTGACTGTGACCCAACTATTGTGCCAACAGGAACAGCTGGTGTTTTCATTCTGGAGGTTCTGTCATCAGCATACTCTGTTTGATGCAAGGTGATCAGATGATCCAGTAGCAGTGACAGCACAGGCAAAGTCCAGTCAGCAGTGATGGCAGACCCAGGCAATTGCAGGAAAATTTTAACTATTCATAATGCAACATTCTTCATATACTGTATCTATGTTTTGGCTGGGGATTGGGCTCAGTTTAAATAGCAGTTTTGGACATACATATAGCTTATTGGCTTCATGGTTCTGTTGACACTACACTGAACACATGCAGAATGAGAGAGGAAAACTAGGTACACCAGTCTAGTGCTGTTGGCAGTGGTAGCTGGTCCCAGGGACTGCATTTTGCTGAATATTCTATGTGCTGCTATGTACCATCCATAGCTGTCAAGTATCCCTTATTGGCCAGGAAAACCCCTTGTTTTACCTTCTTTCCCGCTGTCATCCCTTATTAATTAGACTGCAATGCCCTATTGCCGCCATTGGAGGGCAGCACAGGATAAGCATAGCTGTCAAGTCTCCCGTATTTGCCGGGAAATTTCCCTTATTTCCAAATCCAAAACTTGACAGGTATGGTACCATCCCTGAACTGGGCACTTTCCAACACAACAGAAGGTAAGCAATGAGAGGTCCCTGTTTGAAGGGGATGTTTAACCAGAGAGAAGTCTGAGCAATTACTCAACTGTGTGCTTAGTCTTCATTTCAGTTAGGAATGAGGTCAGGACTGACCTGGAACAGTGTTTATGGGGTTCCACCAGGGATAATCTGTTAATTGTACTCTAAATAAGTAATAATTTCCATGTCAGCAACCAGAAAAAAAAATGAAATATTTGCAAGGCAAGAAAGAACTTTTCTGTTCTACAATGTCTATTTTATATTTTGCATTCATTTGGATTCTTTTTCTTAGTATATGATCATAGGATACAATGTGATTCTTTTTCCCAAATGATTTGCATCAGGCAAAAGAACAGTGGCCTTGTGCAGTTATAAAAAGATATGCCCTTGATGACCATTCAGAGGCTGCAACTGGTCCAGAATGCAGCTGTTCGGGTGGTGATGGGGTGTGGGCGGTATGCCCGTGCCTTGCCACTGCTTTGAGTGTTGCACTGGTTGCCAGTGTGTCTCTGGGTGCAATTCAAGGTGGTGGTAATTACTTTTAAAGCCCTACATGGTAGTGGGCCAGGATACTTAAGAGACCGTGTCACCCCAAGAACATCAGTCCATCCCACCACAGCAGACCGGAGAGGCTCTCTCATTGTTCCATCTGCTAGAGGGGCGCGTCTCTCTAGCACCAGAAAGAGGGCCTTCTCAGTATCTGCTCCGGCCCTATGGAACCTTCTGCCAATTGAGCTGCGTCTCCAGACAGAGTTGCTGCCCTTCAGAAAGGGTTAAAAACCTGGCTGGCAGGACAGGTGTGGGGCACCAGCAACGTGGTAACCCCAGCCTGCTGGCTAATTTAGTAGAACACACACTCTCTCTTTTAATCTTTTTTTAAAAAATTGTCAGTAGTTTTTAATGGTTTTTTTATTGCTTTTTAAACTGCCATTGGTTTTATTTTCTGTGAGCTGCCCAGAGTCTTTGGAGTTGGGTGGTAATACAAATTATAAAATAAAATAAAATAATATGACTAGAGATCAATAAATGCTTATTCTCATGTTCTCTGGAAAACTTTTTGACTAGAGTAGGATATAAAGTGAAAACATATAGGAAACAAATTACAACATTTGCAAATAACTATTGGTTGGATCTTTTGTACATCGTGTGGTAAGGCTATATATTACTTTATAAGTATATTTTAGATTACTTTTCAACTGGTGCTTGAGGCAATATGTAAGAAAAAATGAGATTTAAAACAAGACATGTGAATTGGGCAATTGATAGAATAAAACCAGGGATCATTAATAATTTAGGTTGGTTTAACAGTTAAAAGGGGAAGTTAAAAGGTTGTCATAAACTGTCATCTGAAGAACAATACGGGAGGAGTTAGCCTAGTTTTCCTGGGTAAGGAGTTCTACAACTCCTTCCCCATGAAGTGCTACTACAGGTACATGGTGATTCCTGTCTGGCATGGCCCACCAACATCATCTCTTTTGGAGGGCCAATATGTAAGAAGTCTTTAGATAATGATAGGAAATGTCATGTGGGAGGAGATTATATTGGTTTAGAGTTGTGATGGTGAACCTTGGCACTCCAGCTGTTCTTGGACTTCAGTTCCCAGAAGCCCACAACCCTGTAAATCCACACCAATTGGTTTACTGTGCATATTCGCAGTAAACCCATTCGTGTGGATTCTCAGAGACTTGGGCTTCTTGGAATTGAAGTTCAAGAACAGCTGGAGTGCCAAGGTTCACCATCACGGGTTTAGAGTCTAAACTCTAAACCAAGAGATGATATGGAGTATTGCTGTTTCTTGCTGTTAAGTTGCTTTTCTGGTTTGACCTGTTAAATTGGCTTGTTTCCTTAAATTATTTTAAAGATTAACCAAAGTTTCTCTGGGTCTGACTAAAACATAACTATGGTTTTCTGAAATAGAAGTGGAAACACCTGATTTCTTCCTCCAAGTCAAACCAGAAAAGCAGAGATATGCTGACAAATCCAACACTCGTTGACACAATACAAAGCTCTCTAGTGTTGTAAGAATCTAGAGGTGGCAGTGTTGACCATTAAGCAAAACCTGAAACCAAACCAAACTCTATATTAGGGTAATACTTTTATTAGGCCACACACACACAAAGTCATGTGAAAGCTTGCAAACAATTATATGTTGCATTTTTTATTGGCCTAATAAATGTATTATCCCTAGAATGGGTTTTGGAAATTAGATGTTGTTTAGTTTTACATCTGAACAAGACCTTTGCATCCATGTTTAATGAAGTTGAAAGTAGGATATAAAATAAAATAATAAAAATATTTTAATTTTTTAAAACATAAAAACATAATGTACAAACTTAAAAAAGAAAATCTAATGATATATACATAAACACCTCTATACAGAAAGAAAGTGCTCACCGCCACCAGGACCATAGGAGATACTGTACAACCATTTTCTCTTTGTTTTATGGAGTTCCCTCCACACTCTGAGCTTGCATCATATGTTGTGTGGGTGCACATTCCTTCTCCTTTACTAATACAGAATCAATGAATGAATTCTCCCCAAATATCTCCAATGTTATTCTTCCTTAACAATCCTTTCTGAACTTTAATATTATATGTCAATTTACCATTAATAGCAATATTCTAAACCTTGTTGTGCTGTTCGCTGATTTGGAAAATGTGTTTTGTTTTCCAATTCCTAGCTACCATTAATCTTGTTGCTGTTATTACATTTTGAATTAATTCTTTAGTTGACCAATTGCCTTGTACCATATACAGTATATGGATAAAAGTGCTATCTAGAAGAGAAACACTTCTGATTCTTCTTCTTTCATGTCTAGATCAAACTTTGGATTGCCAAAATGAAGCCACTTTCTTTGCTTTGTTGTTGGCTAAAATTAAGTCTTAATTGCTGCATGTTTTTGGTGGTAGTCGGCAGACCAGTAAATGAGTCAGGTTCTGTATCTCTCCACATTCACATCGCATCTTGTTATCTCCCAGCAGTCCTCACTTGAGCATGTTGGTCTTACACTTAGGCACTCGAACCCTCAGCCTGTTCAGGGTCCACCAAGTGACATACAGAAGGCTACGTTCCTCAGCTGTATTCTCCTTACTGTTGTTCTTTGTTCAGTGAGCTCCTTCCTCCATCTTCTAATTTGATTTTGCTCTTGCGTACATTCAAGAATGTTTGCTTTTGTCATAAAGTTCCTCCTGGATCTGAGCTGGTGGCCTTGAAGCACATATCTATTCAGGGGATGTCGAGGGTCATTCTCTAGTTCTCTCCATGTCACTGCTACTTCTGTCCTTATTTTAGGTAGAGCAATGGCAAACATTTCTGATAAAAATAGGAATCTGGTATATGTGTGCTTTTGAAAACTAGCCTTGGCCACTGGCATTTGGTTGTCTAATAATGGTGAACCTGCTGTAGATCTGGGAGAGCACTTAAAATATCTGTGTAAACTGGGCAAAAGACTCCAATGTCCCAATAATAACACTGTTGTAATATCCTATACATGATTAAAGCCAGTGTGCCCAGTTGGGCTTATTTCCTAGTATGTGTGCATAACTTGGAAATAAGTGTTGGGATAGAAGATTATTTCATCATTACAAATTGTGGTGCTATGCAACTCTTTTTGTTCACTGTTGACTTTGAGAATAGTGGTCAGTCCTACTGACTCCCCAGCCCTATTGTTGTCTTTGGAAGGCTTCACCCCATGGACTCAACAGGCTTCACTTATTTAGTTTATTACAAAACTGAACATTACAGCATAACAGAGATGTGATGACAACAGCTTTAGTGCTTGTAGCAATGGTTCTGCTATACCAGTGATGGTGAACCTTGGCAATACAGGTGTTCTTGGACTTCAATTCCCAGTAGCCCAAGCCAGCACTCCTGCTGATCAGGACTTCTGGGAATTGAAGTTCTAGAACACCTGGAGTTTCAAGGTTTGCCATCACTGTGCTGTACTATAACTTTGTCTTTTATAGTCTGTATAGTATCATTCCTTAATAGAGGAGCCTGATCATGTTACCTTTAGGTGATGTTCCATGTTACTTTTTTGGGATTACAGTTCCCAACATCCCCTAGCTAGAGTGTGAATTCTGGGATTCATTGTTCAAATTCTAGGGTTAGTCATTCAAATTCAGATTAGTTGTTCCCGGCTCCTCTTAATAGTCCTCACCAACAAGAGCATGTTCATCTGTTACACTAGAAGCAACACAGTCTTTAGTGCATTATGGAAACTGTAGTCCAAAGACGTAACATTTCCCAAGGCTGATATCAGAGATAGTGGAGATACTGTATTATGAATAGAGATCTTCTGTGAGTGTATGGCTCAGGGGCAATTTTTGGATCAGGAGGGAGTGAGCCTCACCTCAAAATTTTGTGGGGTAGCTCTCTGTCCCATGCCGAAGCCACTTGTGATATAATTTTTCTCATCCTTGGAACAGAAAAGGGGCATGTATATATCTTAAATTTTATAGGATTTAATTACTCTTTACACATCTTTATACAGATGTTTTCATATATTTGTTATTATTTACATTTTGGGCCAGACACTTATTATCAGACCTCATGTTACTAGTAATATTGATCTTCTGTTATTTTAAGCAACTAGTGGGACCAAAAACTGAAAAGCAATTGTTGGAATGAAACAGTGCTCTTTCCCCATAAAGTTGTCCATACTTTATATTTACCATATATTTTATAAACATAGTGGGTTGTACTGATATGTTTGTTCAGTAGTTAAGGCGGAATGTTTATTGGGGAGCAAAAAGTTTTTTTTTTTAGCTATTTCAATAAGTTGCAGAAGTGTGGAATATACAATTTCCCCCTGACTTTCCAATTTTTAAGGCTTTTCAAAAGCTTGAACACTGATTATTTTTGGGCTTACCGCATATGACATTTAGCAAGATGGCTGCTTGTTCTCTGACCTCTTCATTCATCAATTTGGTTGAAAGTTTAATAAACATGCAATTATCTGTTAGGTATTTGACACATAGTGTCAGCAAAGTTGAAATGAACCTAGCAGATAAAGATGTGGTCAATTACAAATGGATTCCATCATGGGGAGGTACATACAACCCAACAGTGGAGTCTTTAGGCTTAGCTGAATTTAATTGGCAGGTGAAACAGCTGCTTTCAGCCTATTTTTGAAGCAAACTATTGTTTTTAAATTATCTCATGGGATAATGATGAAAATGAAGGCAAATCAAAGCAGAACAGAAAATTACATTACATATAAGATCATTTAAAAACAAAAAAATTATATATAGTTCTTCAAGAGGTTGCTTTCTGCATGATTTACGTTAGCTGACTTTAGAAATGCAAAAAATAATCTAAACAGCTTCATTTTAAGCAGGTTTATCTCTGTCTCTATCTCTATCTTTAAACTGGTAGACTAAAAATCAACAGCATTATTTGGTTTTCCTAAATACTTATCAACACTTTTCTTCAGTGTGAGATAACTTTTATGAGAAGAAATTGAATTCTTTCTATTTTATATATTAGTGTTCCTTAGAGCAGGATGGGTAATTTTTTCCCTCTGAAACATTGTTGACTTATAGGAAGGAATTTTTTTTATTTTAAAAAAAGGTGCTTTTCTCAGGAATAGAAATCAGAGTTTGCTGGATTGTGGGTGGAACTAGAGCCAGAATAGGTGGAGTTTAAAGCATGCCATAGCTCCTCCCCAATATCAGCCTCCTACCTTTGATCTTTCTTTCCTTCTGTGCCAATTTGAATGAACTGAGCTGATGATCACAGGAGATTAGGTCACAGGTTATAGATTTTCCCCCTGACAAGACAACATGACCAGCCAAATCATGTTGGAATTTTCAGTCTTACCTTTCTGCCTTTGGTACCACCCATCATGGAATGTGATCCCCGAGAGCTTATTTAAATTTCAATTTAGCTTACAGGCTGAGATAGGGTTCCCACCACTGACATGTTTTTTTTTGGGGGGGGGGTGTCATTAGTGACAGATAAAGCATTCTGGTTAGTTCTACTTTCTGTTAATAAATAATTCTGATTATTATTTTTGACTTTTTGATAAACTAAAAATAGATACTTACCATATTAGCAATTTACCTTTTATTCCCCCCCCCAGACCAGGAGTTCCCAACCTTTTTGAGCCAGGGCCTAGGTCACACTCTCTCAGTCAGCTTCGAGGGCTGGACAGCTATTTTGCCCTGCCTGCATGATGGGGGTGGCCATTTTGTCCTAACAGCTTCAAAGGGGTGGCCATTTTGTTTCTTGAATGCCCTTGGAGGGGTGGGGGCACATGAAATGGTCCCACAGGCTGGATCTGTCCCATGGGCCTTAGGTTGGGAACCCCTGCATTAGACTTTGAACGCTTTTTGTATCCCACACTATGATCTACTGTCAAGATAAACCTAATGACAATCATTATTGTCCCACTTTCTGTTCTTTGCAATAATTTGTAGGGGTATTCTGGTATGGACCATGGACAATATGGAGCTGGGGCACACCAGAGTTGAATGAAACTTTATTAATATATGATGAGTTAGGCTGCCTTATTTTTTTCATCCTAAGCACAGCCAACAATATAAATGGATCTTTTTTTAAAAAATGATATAGCAACTTGTTTGAGTGTGGGAGATGCCTGACAGAAGGTTCTATGCATTAACCATTGTTCCCTCACTTAAAAGTAAACATTTTCTTTCCATCATGGTCATAAAAAACAATGAAAAAATTGTCAGTCTAGAAAAAGGTGGAAAACAGCAAATCAAAGCCTACTCAGTATCACTAATTAGGAGGCTACGTTGTCAGAAGGGGTACCTATTTGTACATGGTGATCAATTTTTATGTAAATGTGAGTGGCACTCAACTGTAGGAGCAGTTCATAATAGCTTTCTCAGAATGTTATTTTTGCTGTCAGAGAATAATGATATTAACAAGCATTATTAGACTGGGCATAATCTTCAGTTTGTGGATACAGTACCTAAATTTAGGCTTATGATCTTGATTTATTGGCTACAGTTAAAATTGTGGAGCATGTGAGATGATCAAAATGCTTTGAAAGTAAAGGCTGTGATATGTGTACCCAGATTTCTGGTTTACATAGGTATATGTGTACTGTATTTTCTGGCGTATAAGACTACTTTTTAACCCCGAAAAATCTGTGCCAAAGTCGGGGGTCATCTTATAGGACAGGTACTTAACTGCAGCTTGTTTCCCCTTGCTTCATATGTCCGGCGCATGTGGTGGAGGGGTGCCGCGGCCGAGTCCCTGCTCTGTATGAACCAAGGGGAAGCAAGCTGCACACATCTTCCTGTACCTCAAGGAGGAGAACATGAGCGTGGATTGGCTCTCCACCAGAACCTGCCCATTCAACTCAGAGGGCTGCGCGTCTTCGGGTTGAGTGTGGGTTAATTTTTATTTGGTATGCATTGGAAGAGAGGTAGTCTTATATGGCAAGTATATTGCAAACTCTATATTTTAACTGGAAAAGTTGGGGGTCGTCTTATACGCCCAGTCGTCTTATACGCCGGAAAATACGGTAAATCACCAAAATAAGTTTGGGTTTCTAAGGAGATTTATTAGACCAAGGCATTTCTAGAGCGGAAATGCAGCAACATATCAGATTAGCCAATATAAAAAATGAAGAAGCTTTCAAAATCCAAGATTTCCTCATATTGCTTTACATCAGGGATTCTCTACCTGCAGGCCACGGCACCATTTCATGTGTCCCCCCCTCCACCACACCAGGAAGTGCCATGTGGTGGAGGAAGGGCAAAATGGCTGTCTTTAGGTAACCCCCACCTGCTGGTTTATATAATTAAGATTTCTCTTTCTCGCTTAATGAATGGGGTGAGTGGGTAAATTATTTAGATTTTTAATGGGATTTTAAGGGCTTTTAGTTAGTTTTTGATGTTACTTTTAATTTCTGTTAGCCATCCAGAATTGTTGCTGAGTTGGGCGGCAATAGAAATTTGAAGAATAAATAAAAATAAATGCTTTAGGCCATAGCTGGAAGATTGTAATGCATTCTGTAGCAACAGGGCTATCATTAAGCAAAATTTATAAATGTAAGTTGGTATACAAAAGATATATGAGGGCATGTTTAATGTATGAGAGCCAAGACAAAGGAACAGCCGAAGGATTGGCTTAACACATCTTTATTGCATGAGTGGTCAGAGGGAACATGAGGTAATGGCGGACGAACAGCTCAATATATACGGTGGTTATACATTTGAATGTGGCTCCACGATAGCCCATTGGCTACCCCTTGGCGTGACGTCATTCTTGGTCACGCCCTTCTTGTCCAGGTGAGGTAGTGGCGGGAACCCTCCCGCGCTGTCGTTCTTTGGTGATTTATGACCTGTGAGCTGGGCGCTCGCTATTGCCACCGAGTGGTCATTAGCTCGCGTCCTGGTTGGAGCGGTTTGCATTGAGGTATGGTTTAAAGGCACAGTATGAAGAAACACAATACATAGAATTGAAACACAACATTCCTCCCCCCTAGGATGAGACGAAGTCTCTCATCCAAGATGGTTTATTGCAAACGCGCTTTGGGCGTGTTGTGGGCTGGCTTGTCCCGGCTCCTTGTCCTGCAATGGGAGAGGGAGACTCGTTAGTGACTCGCCGCGGCTCAGCGGCTGTTGGGGAGGGAGACTCGTTAGTGATTCGCCGCGGCTCAGCGGCTGTTGGGGAAAGGGCAGAAAAACCGGGGGCACTGGGGACTAACGAAAAACCCCGCTTCTCGCTTGGAAGGGTGGGGGACCACTCCTGAAAACCCCCCCGGTTTTGTAACTGAAAATTAAAAGTGTCCCCTGGGTCTCCATTAGGAAGATTCCACAGGATTTCTCCGGGGGCTGCTTCGGACTCCTTTCCCTCCCCCCTAGGTGGGGACCACCGATCCCCTCCTCCTCCCCCTTGGGCTGAACGGGTGGGGGAGAACCCTAACGTTGAAGGCACTGCCGCGCCATCCGCGGGGCGGTCGTCTGGGACCCGGCGCCGGAGCTGGTCCGCGTGTCGCCGCCAGAGTAGACCCGAACTTGTCTCGACACAGTACGACACGGGACCCGTCTGGCCAACGATGACGCCCGGGACCCAGGCCGGCCCCGCGCTAGCGTAGTTCCTGCAATGTACCGGGGCACCCACTGCGAAACTCTTCGTGGCTGCTAGCCCCACATTCCTCCCCGTGTCCTCCACCCTCGTGGGATCGAGTCTGGTCAGAATCGTCGTCAGCTTCCTACGCATTAAGAGCTCTGCGGGCGAATACCCTGAAGCTAGGGGGGTCACCCTGTATCCTAGCAAGAACTGACACACCTGAAGGTTGAGATCCCCTGGACCCATGCGCCTCAGCGCGTCCTTAGTGGTGCGCACGAGGCGCTCCACCTGGCCGTTCGTCGCCGGGTGGAAAGGGGCGGAGGTGATGTGCCGAATGGCGTTGATCTCCATGAATGCCCTGAACTCAGTGGATGTGAAACAGCTCGCGTTATCGCTAATTAGGGTGTCGGGTATACCGAACGTGCTAAAGACCCTCCGCAGATGCTTCACCGTCGTAGCTGACGAGGTGCTTGTAACTGGGATTACCTCCAGCCACTTGGAGTAAGCATCCACCACGAGGAGGAAAAGTGCCCCTCTAAATGGCCCCGCAAAATCAACGTGCACCCGCGACCAGGGCCCCCTTGCCGCGTCCCATTCCCTGTGCGGCAGACGCCTTTCTTCGGGCCTGGAGCATTGGCATTTCTCGCAAGTGCCCACCATGTGCTCAATGTCGGCATCTAATTGGGGCCACCAAAAATAGCTCCTGGCCAGAGCCTTGGAACGAACAATCCCAGGGTGGCTGACGTGCAGCAGTTTGAGCACCCTGGACCTCAGGGAATCGGGGACCACCACCCGCTGGCCCCACAGAAGACACCCCCTCTCTAGGGACAGCTCTAGCCTCTTCCTGAAGAACGGGGTGAGCTCGGCCGTCGGGGAGGACGCAGGCCACCCTTTCTGCACCCAGGAGCTGACAAGAGCAAGTGTCTTGTCTTTGCCGGTCGCCTTAGCAATATCCGCAGGCACAATGGGGGGCGAATCCAGGACCTCGATCAGGAGCACTGAGCGGTCTCGCTCTTCGTCGGCTACGACGCTGGTAACATCGGGAAGAGGAGACCGCGATAGGGCGTCAGCATGGCTTATTTCGCTCCCCGGGCGGTAGACCAGCGCGTGCTGGTACGCGTTTAAGAAAATGGCCCACCGTAGCATCCTAGGGGACAGGATCTGAGGAGTTGGCTTGTCTGCAGTGAAGATGCCCAACAGGGGCTTGTGATCGGTCACAATGGTGAAGGGGCGGCCATAGAGAAAATCGTGGAACTTTTTCGTTCCCGCGATTATGGCGAGCGCCTCCCTGTCTGTCTGGGCGTAATTCCGCTCTGCCTGGGACAGGGATCTCGAGTAGAATGCGACTGGGGCCTCTCTCCCGTTTTCCAACACATGGCACAGCACCGCCCCCACCCCCACTGGGGACGCATCACATATCAGAACCACCGGTCTCTTGGGGTCAAAATGGGTAAGAATAGCGTCAGACGCTAGGAGTTGCTTCAGTTCAACGAATGCCCTCTCTTGATTCTCGCCCCACTTCCACGCCTCGTCTTTCTTAAGTAACTTGTGCAGCGGCTCTGCCACTGATGCCTTCCGCGGTAGGAAGGAATGGTAAAAGTTTAAGAGGCCTAGAAACGATTGCAATTCTTGCTTAGAGGTGGGGCGAGGGGCATTTCGAATGGCGGCTACCTTTGATTTGGAGGGTTTGATCCCCTCGGGGGTTACCCGGAAACCTAAGAACTCAACCTCCTTGGCGAAAAAAACGCATTTGTCTCGCCGCAACCTCAACCCCGCCTTTTCGAACACCGCCAGCACTTTGTCCAGCCTCTCAGCCAGCTCCTCCTCGTTTCCCCCTGTTATCAACACGTCATCAAAGTATGGCAAAACCCCCTCCAAACCCTTTAAGAGGCGTTCCACGAGTGACTGGAAAATACCGGGCGCCGAGTTCACGCCGAACTGTAGGCGCGTCACCTGGAACGCCCCCTTATGAGTGACTATCGTTTGCGCAGCAGCCGCAGCTGGGGTTACAGAGAGTTGCTGATAGGCTTGCGCAAGGTCAAGTTTGGCGAAACACTTTCCCCCGTGTAACCTGGCCAACAGGTGGCTGACTACCGGCACCGGATACGCATTTGGGCGGATCGCCTTATTAATGGTGCACTTGTAATCAGCGCAAATGCGAACCTCCCCGTTGGCCTTTAGCGCGGTTACAATCGGAGTTTCCCACTCTGCGGAATCAACAGGAACAAGTATCCCCTGGCCCACCAATTTGTCCAGTTCCGTCTCTATCTTTTCTTTGAGTGCGAAAGGCACTCTGCGTGGCTTGAGTCTGATAGGGCGGACCTCCGGATTCAGGTCGAATGCTACTGGGGGTCCCTTGAACTTTCCCAGTCCTTTCTTGAAAACTTCGGGGTGCGCATCACATACCTCCTGAATTGGGTCAGTCCCGACGGCATGCACCCCCCCAATGAACAACCCCAGGGGTTTGAACCATTGAGTTCCTAGGAGGCTGCAACTTCCCCCTTTGAGAACGACCAGGGGCAGTTCCGCGGCGTGTTGCTTGTATCGGACCTTGACATTTCCAACCCCCAAAACTGGAATGCTATTTCCCTGCACGTCCCGCAGCGTGGACTTCAACGCTTTGAGCTTAGGGCGCACGTGGGGAGAAATTCCCAAAAACTCCCGCTGGGACATAATTGAGTATGAAGAACCCGAGTCTATCTCCATCCTAACAGGGGCCCCTTGCACCAGTACCTCAACAAAATAACGTGGGTGTCCCAAGGACACGCTGTACACGGGGGTCTCGTCGCCGCTGTCGTCGGAGATGCGGCCCACGCCGTCCTGCTTCCTCGCGGGCCGGGCGCCCTCCTTGGTCTTCGGCGGCCGGTCCGATGGGTTTCTCTGGTCTCTGCGCCGTTGTCTGCAAACCTTGGCGATGTGACCCCGGCGTCCGCAGTTGTGGCACTCGGCCTTCCGGAACGGGCACTTGATGCGGTCGTGGGTTGCTCCACAGCCGTCGCAGCGACGGCCGTCCTTCCGCACCTTCCGGACGTCCTCATCATCGCTACTCTCCGTGGAAGACTTCGGCGTGTGCCTGGCTGCCTGCACCGAGGCCGGGGCCTTGTCGGACTGCGGGGGTCTCTCTCGGAATCCCTTAACTCCGGCCCTCGTGGCCTCCGCAGCCTGGGCCGCCTTCATGACCTCGCGTAGCGTCGGCGGCGGCTCCTGGTTCATCAGTTTCCGTTGAACCTCTTCATCCCACAGGCCGCACAGCAAACGGTCCCTGAGGGTGATTTCGAGGTTTTCCCACTTGCATGGGCCGGCGGCCAATCTTAGGGCCGCTGCGAAAGCGGCGATGGATTCACCGGGCGCTTGAACCCTCTTCCAGAATGCGTCTCGAGCCGAAAACATCGAGACTGTAGGCTGGAAATGGTCTCGCATCACCTTTAGAAGCTGTTTGGCCGTCAGCTCGCTCACTTTCTTCGGTGCTACCAGGTCCACCAAGACTCGCTTAGCGGCGTTTCCCAGCATCCGAGTGAGGATGGCCCTCTTCTTCCCCTCATCTGTAATGTCGGACACCACCAGCATATCCTGGAAATCCATTTCAAAGAGCTCCCAGTCTTCCGGCTTGTTGACATCGAACCCGGCATGTGTCTTGGTCTCGTGGGAAGCCATATCCCACCTTCGTCGCCAATTTAATGTATGAGAGCCAAGACAAAGGAACAGCCGAAGGATTGGCTTAACACATCTTTATTGCATGAGTGGTCAGAGGGAACATGAGGTAATGGCGGACGAACAGCTCAATATATACGGTGGTTATACATTTGAATGTGGCTCCACGATAGCCCATTGGCTACCCCTTGGCGTGACGTCATTCTTGGTCACGCCCTTCTTGTCCAGGTGAGGTAGTGGCGGGAACCCTCCCGCGCTGTCGTTCTTTGGTGATTTATGACCTGTGAGCTGGGCGCTCGCTATTGCCACCGAGTGGTCATTAGCTCGCGTCCTGGTTGGAGCGGTTTGCATTGAGGTATGGTTTAAAGGCACAGTATGAAGAAACACAATACATAGAATTGAAACACAACAGCATGTCAAACCATTTTGCATATTTAATACCATTCTTGAGTGGCTCTTTAAGCTGGTAGGGATGGACAAATTTACCAATATCAGTTTTAAAATAAAATAATATCAAATAATAGAATGGTGCAATATTTCACTAAAATAACTAAGAGCAACTGAATAGTTTAATAGTAAATAAAATGCCAGAAGAAATGAATGAGAAGATCAAATGAGGTATTTTCATTGTATCCTGCGGCCTCCATGGAAATTCTTGATCCCACTCTTTCCTGCTGATAAACTTGCATCCTATAAACTTGCTTCAGAGGGCTGGCATATCCTTTGGATCAGATATTTGGAACTACTGCAAAAAAAAATAATAATGCAGAAAATGGGCAATCCTTCATCTTTCTTGCAAACATGTTATCATTTAGAAACATGGAAAATTCCATTATATTGAATCAGGACATTGATCTAATCTGTTTAGCCCAGTACAGTATTGTCAACTCTGACTTACAACAGTTTTTCAGGCTTTAAGCGGTCTTCTTTCTCAGCAATACCTTCAAATCCATGGTATTTCCTGATAGTCTCTTTAGCATGCTCAACCCTGCTAAGCTTGCTAAATCCAAGATTGGATGGGTTGAGGGTGGTGTGGTAGCTCACATTTTATACAGAAATGAAACTTCTGCATTGACTTTTACCTTCATTTCCTAATGTGTGACTCTCACAGCAGTTACTAGTTTCTGTTCATCTTCATGCTGAAATGCTTCTCTGGTTGTACATTTAAACTGGACTAATTTGTAAGAGTGTTTGTAAAATGTGCAACAGTTTTGAAGGTGTACATAAGATTTCTTTTGTCCCACTACCATAATCAGGTTTTGCAGGTATAAATACACATATAGACTTCTAAGAACTAATCAACTTAGTTTATAAATTAATATGGAAAGAACCATAAAATATGAGCCTGTCTAAAAAGAGCAATGGCAGCCAGGTTTATAGTGGCAGCAGAAGCAGTTTCTGTTTATTAAAAGCAGTGCTAAAAAAAATCCCATTGGAAAAAGCTGTCTTTTCTACCTGCCTAAATGTGAGAAATCATTGAACCTGTTATACCTGTTTTGGGGGGCTGTTACAAATTGTGGGTGTCATTGTTTAATCTGAATCATTATAAAAAGCTACTAAAGGTTAACATTGTATACAGATACACATAACAAGTAGTGATTCTTCTTTCAAATTGCAGTTTAAATCATTGACTAGACTCCAGTGGAAAAATTATGTGAGCCTAAGTCCAATGGGCTTGTGGTTTAGGTATCTGGCTGCAAAGTCAGAGGTTGGTAGTTTGATTCCCCATTGTGCCTTCAGGGAGAAGAATGAGCCTATATAATTATGAGTACGCTGCACAGTCTGAAGCACCCCCCAAAAAGAGAATGTTAAACCACTTCCGAGTACTGTATTCTCTCCCTAGAAAAACCTGGAAGGGGGTCATCTTAAGTCAGAACTGGCTTGATGGCATGTTGCAATGAGACGCGGGAGGCGGCCGTGTGGCGAAGTCCAGCCTCGACCAGAGTCGGGAGCAAGTATTTATTCCCTGCCTAGGTATCTAGGTATACTGCAGGACGGAAATGAGCTCCCGTATTTGTCCCAGCTCCTGCCAACCTAGCAGTCCGAAAGCAAGAAATTGCAAGTAGATAAATAGGGACCACTTCGGTGGGAAGGTAACAGTGTTCCGTGTGCTCCGGTGTCTAGTCATGCCTGCCACATGACCACGGAAACGTCTGCAGAAGCAGACAGCGCTGGCTCTTCGGCTTAGAAACAGATGAGCACTGCACCCTAGAGTCGGATACGACTGGCTTTCGAGCAAGGGAAACCTTTACCTTTACCTTTAGGTATCTAAGATAATCGCGCCATCCCCTGTACAGAAGGCTTGCGTGCATGGCACTCCCATGAAACCCGTGCCTGGAAGGCTACTCTGATGCCACCCTAAGGTTAATGGAAAACCTGCACTTAATTGCCTTGGGCTGGCAAGACCCATTGTTCCTGCCCTAACCTCGGGGTCTATGTGGATTGACCCCGGGCACCTAATCTTGTCCCTTGTTTGCCCCTGTCTGCTTGCTTAACTCTATTTGCCTCCAGCCTGAGCCATTGTTTATTCCTAGCATGCCCGCTTATCTCCCAATTTCCTCTCCAGCCGAGCACGGCCCCAACTAATTTGGGGACTGGCATGTGGGTCTGTGGACACCGGGCACACCCCTCGGGAGAGGTTTAATATCAAATTAATGTAGGCAACCCACAATGGCACATAAGAGTAATGAATCCATCAGTCTAAATTTTAACTATGAATTGCTACAAGAGTCAGCATGGATGTATGGCTGTGAGAGTTGGACCATAAGGAAGTCTGTGTGGTTTCCCCATGCCCCAGTGGCATGGAACGGCCCGCGCAGAGGCCACTTCGGGGGAACGCTCCTTGAGCCGTGGGCTCTGCGGGCAGAGAAATTTAGGGGGGTGGATAAATGATAGGGTTTGATTCACCCAATTTCCTGACCTGACCAGTGGATCTGCTGAGAGAGCGAATAGCTAACCCAGTTACTCATTAGAATAATCACTCATCTCCAAACTCAACTTTACCCCGGGTGTAAACAGAGGCCATGTTTACCCCTGCCTAATCCCCAAACAATGGTGTTTTCCCCAGTCTGTGTTTGGCCAAGTTAATTAACTTTCCTCTGAGAGATTCCCAATTAACCCGAGCAAACAGGTGATGTGATTTCTGTCAGATGACTGTTTTTGCCACCATTGCGCTTTTACTCCTATATATGATGATGCCTTTTTCCCAATAAACCACTGATCTTATCCTCCTCCATACTGCCTCGTATCGTTTCTTGATCAGTCTCCTCCGGGACCTCCGGCCCTCTGCGGCCCCGATTCCTACAAGTCTGAGCACAGCAAAATATATGCCTTTGAACTGTGGTGCTGGAGAAGTCTTTTGAGAGTCCCTTGGACTGCAAGGAGATCAAACCAGTGAATTCTAAAGGAAATCAACCCTGACTACACCTTGGAAGGACAGGTGCTGAAGCTGAAGCTCAAATGCATTTATCCACTAAATGAGAGGAAAGGACTCACCTGAGAAAGGCTCTGGTGCTAGGAAAGCTAGAAGGCAAAAGGAGAAAAGGGTGGATGAGGTGGTTTGACAGCATCGTTCACGTGGTGGGCGTCGATCTGGGCAGACCGGAAAATGACAGATGAGATAGGAGCCTGGCATGCTCTGGTCCATGGGGTCACAAAGAGTCGAACTTAACTGTGTGACTGAACAGCAACAACAAAGAGTCAGTGTAGGGATTTGCTGTCAGGCACCAAATAATACCACTGGAGGAAGATAACAAGTGCTGAGTTTTTATTTGTGGCATATTGCCCCTGAGATGTATGTTGTCAGAGTCAAGCTGGCAGGCATAATTAACAGATCTCTGGCCAGGGGTTCCCAAACATGGGCCCGTAGGTATCTTTGGACTACAACACCCAGAAGCCCTGGTCGTGCTGACAAGAACTGCTGGCAGTTATATTTCAACATCATCTGCTTCCCCCCAAAATGTGCAGCTTGTAGGAAGTCACTCTAAATTACCTTTAGACAAGGAAGACATGGAGCTGTGTGCATGTCAAGCAGATTTCTTTTAGGTAAATGACAAATGTTTGCCATGTTCAGTATCGTTAGGAATTGAGGAATACATGTGTATTATGCCATGCTGATTTTTTTCTTTACAAATGTAGAAGCAGATCCACAATCAAGGAATCAGTTGTGGAGTGCAACAGCTGGTTGCAAAGATAGAGAGACATGCAACAATATAGTTAGTAAATAAGCTCAGTCCCATCCAAACATACATCAATAGTACAAATTCAAAATATTTTTTAGAATTTAACTGGCAGGAATGGGAAAAATTGTAAAACAATTTCTTTAGATTTGTTGTATTTATAATCATAACGTTTAAATTACTTGCTCCTGAGGCAGAGAATCTACAAAATTAAGTTTTAAAATATTGCTCTTTATTTTAAGAGCACATGCCAGTACTTTAATGGCTGGTTTCAAGATTTAATATAATAACTACTATTTTGTTCCACCACAAGGCATCTAAAAGGAGATTTTTTTTTCCTGTCCAGCTCATTGTCTTCAGCAGAGTTCTGAATTAAAATTCTATTCATGTTAAATGCCCAGTCATTTCTATATAAAGTAATAAATCCTGTGGATAAATAAATAGCAATTTAAAGATTAAATTCATATAACAAAAATTTAATATGGTACAGATATGACTGTAGCATGACAATAGGAGGTAATAAAAGTACCTCGGCAACCAGTCAAACATGCTAGACATTTTCAAAATGTCTCAAAATGTTTCAAAATGGCTCAAGTGGCTAAGACACTGACTGGGAGGCGGAAGGTCCAGTCCGATTCCCGAGTGCTGCAGGCGAAAGCAAGAAATTGTAAGTAGATAAATAGGGACCAGTTCAGTGGGAAGGTAACAGCATTCCGTGTGCTCTGGTGTCTAGTCATGCCTGCCACATGACCATGGAAACGTCTGTAGAAGCAGACAGCGCTGGCTCTTCGGCTTTGAAACAGAGATGAGCACTGAAGCCTAGAGTCGGAGACGGCTGGCTTTCGAGCAAGGGAAACCTTTACCTTACCTTTACCTAAACATGCCAGATTTTAGCCTGCAAGGTGGATAAAGGGAATAAGGATGTAATTCTTTGTTTGTTGTGTCTTTGCACATGAGGACAATAAACCACAAACATTTTCTTCTCTCTTATGAGGAGAGATTTCCCCCTGGCAGTTTGTACAGGAGTTCTCACATTGGAATAATGATTGTTGTGCAAATTGCATGTTTGCACCAAATTCTGAAACTGCTGCTTTGTTCGGAAGTGTTACAATTTTTCCCTTCCCCAAGATTAATTCTATTTCTATAAAAAATTTGGACCTGAAAAACTAACTGTATTGGAGGGCATGTCCTCCATTTATGAAAGTGCATATCAATATTCCCACATTTCCTCCAACAAGTTAAACTGATTTCTTTATTGATATAATGTAAATGAAGTTATGTAATAGAATACTCAGATTTGGAGGAAATTGAGCTGAGTGGAACCTTGTTCAACAGAGCCTGCCAATTTGTGTAAAATATGGTCATACCCAGATCTCTTTTCTAAACCATTTTGCAACCTAACAAATTATAAGGTTGCCAAATTTTCCTCTTTTGTCTTTATTTTCAGACAATAATGAACAGCTGATTCATAAATAATTGATTGATTTTCTCCGTGGCAATCAGTGCATTTGGAAATTGCCACAAAATTGGAAAGGTGCTTTACAAGCATGGAGAAATAAAATACTGTATAGCATATCGCCCTAATAGAAAAATTAATACACCATTCAAATTACTTGAACAACCAAACTCTCAAGATGACTTTTCCTAAACATAGTTTCCTTGATTTATTGTGGTAATAAGAATGATAAGACTTATTTTCCAACAACCTGACATTTCAGTTTTTGGTGCCATATTCTAATCTGATGCAGATTGCAATAGTGTTAAAGTGCAATACTGTATCAGATGATACATTCATAGTGAAAGTCCTGCACTATTATTGCCATATTTTTTCAATATTTTAAAAACATAGAACCAGAAGCATTAGATGGAGTGTTTGCCTCTGTTAGAGCGATCTCCAGTCCTTCTGGGCTTATTCTGTGAGTGAGCTTTGCTATTCAAAGATAAAGGATATTCATTTTATACAAAGAGATTTTCTACATTTTGCAGAAACCTTGATGGGAAAAAAAAGCTATCATAGGTTTTAAAAGTTCCTTGTTGAAGTGTCCCATTGTGTCAAGACAATCTGAATCAAGAGAATGAGGGATTTAGTGAGTATTCTTCAGTTCTAAAATACAGAAATGCTGATGATCATTAATAAATAAAGGTAAAGGTTTCCCTTGCTCGAAAGCCAGTCGTATCCGACTCTAGGGTGCAGTGCTCATCTCTGTTTCTAAGCCGAAGAGCCAGCGCTGTCTGCTTCTGCAGACGTTTCCGTGGTCATGTGGCAGGCATGACTAGACACCGGAGCGCACGGAACGCTGTTACCTTCCCACCGAAGTGGTCCCTATTTATCTACTTGCAATTTCTTGCTTTCGAACTGCTAGGTTGGCAGGAGCTGGGATGAAGACGGGAGCTCATTTCCGTCCTGCAGTACTCGGGAATCGAACTGCTGACCTTCCGCTTCCCAGTCAGCGTCTTAGTGACTTGAGCCACTGCAGTTCCCTTTAATAAATAGTTAAGTTTTATTTATGAAACATAAATTTGTATAACTCTTTTGGAAAGTTAAATCCTGTGTTTAATATGACAATCATAGTCATGGCTTTTATGGTACATTAATAACTATACTTTTATTATGGTACATTTTATGTTTTATTATGCTATGGTGTTTTAATCAAGTCCTGTTCCCATCATCCAGAAAGATTAAATGTTTGGTGGAATCCTGCAGTATTGTTGTAACTGATTTCAACTGCCCATCACAGTATTTCCCAGCCTTTGGTTTTTGGACTTCAATTCCCAGAAGCCTAAGTCAATTCCCCAAAGCACTCAACAGCCAATGTACTGACTTAGGCTTCTGGGAATTGAAGTCCACCAGTGTTCTGAAGAACATACTGTAGAACCCCGTATAATGAAAATAATTCGTTCTACGAGGCACTTAGTTATATGATGTGTGCATGCATCATTCAACGAAAACCCCTATGGGAAAAATCGTACAATGAAAATCTCTATGGGAAAAATTGTACAATGAAATTTTTTTGTTGTATGATTTTCCCTTAGAGATTTTGTTGGACGATTTCCCCAATAGGGAGGCATTGCATCGTACAGTATAACGAAAATTTTCGTTATATGGGCCACAATGGTTTTTTCAAATCCTCTTTGTTGTACGATTTTTTGCTGTAAGAGGCATTCGTTATACAGAGTTGTACTGTAGTTTGGGAAATGCTGGCCTAGAGAGTGAGAAAAGTATTTAAAAGGATGTGTCTTGGGTGCTTCCAGGCAAGGCTCTTGACTGTGAAATCACCTTGACTGACTCACAGAATGTTATTGGCGGGCAAGGAGATCAAGCATGTTTTGGCCTTGCCAGCTTGAATATTTTGGGAGTTGCAATCCATACCTGTCAAGATGCGGTTGAGAAAATACGGGAAGCACCGCTGCCTCTGATGGGCGCACATGCGCAGAAACCCCTCGCGCATATGCACCTTCACCTCTGACGGGCACACATGCACAGTAACAACTTTGTTCATGTGCAGAAACCCCTCACGCATGCACAGAAACCCCTCGCACATGTGCAGAATGACGACGGGAAAGAGGGGTAAAATACGGGATTTCCCGGCCAGTACGGGACACTTGACAGGTATTTTGTTAATTGGTTTTATATTGGTTTTAACTTGTTCCATTGTATGGTCAGTGAGGTGTTCGCTGGCCTATGTACACCGCCCAGAGTCCACCGGATTAGGGCGGTATATAAATCTATATGATGATGATGATGTTGCGATCTGAGAAAAGTAGCTTTCCTAAAACCTGATTTCTCAATGGTTTTGTCCACTTCGTTCCCCCAACCCTGAAAGAATCTGTTTAAAAGGATGGGAAAGAACCCTTCCCCCCCCCTGAGTGCTATGAGCCCTCTTTTGAGAATTACTCCTAGTTTCAGATGACCCTTTATAAGTGTGGGTTTAAAACTTGGTGAAATGAATAATTAAATATCTCAGTTCTTCCTTCTTTCAAGTCAGAGCCTTGTACAATGGCGTGCAATGCTTCTGGATTGGAAGGACTGGCCCAAGGGATGTTCAAGTGTGCACGCAGTGCACTCTCTCTCTCTCTCTCTCTCTCTCACACACACACACACACACACACTCTCTCTCTCTCTCTCTCTCTCTCACACACACACACACTCTCACACACAGAGAGAAAGAGAACAAAAACAAACAACAACAACACTAATCTGAATGAGTTTCAAGCGAGTGAGCCCTCTCTGCTTCTTCTCAGCATCTGGTTTTGCAATTGAAAGACACAAAGTAATCTTCAAAATTGCTGGAAGAACCCTTAAGACGAGCTGCATTTAAAGACTATTCAACAAATATAAAGAAGACATTGATTACAGAGCTGCCTGCATTCTTCTCTTGTAGATAAGCTCTGGGAAGCTATTAGAACACATTCTGCTCCTACCTATTGTTGAATTCAGTCAAATGGCTGCAGCTTTAAATGCGCAAATATGCCAGATTTTGTACTGCTTCTATCTTAAACTGTGCCAAATCTTTTAGGTGGGATTGGCAGGGGTAGGACAAGCACACACTCAATGTAGGAGATTTACAGGGACCAGTCCTATTGTCAGCCCAGCTTGCCAGGCTTCAATTCTGTACTGTTCTGAAAGACAGCTTCATTGGGTCACCAAGTTGCTCAGACAATGCTGTTTGCTCTGATCTAATGATGCTACTCCTGCGAATAGAAAAAGCTTCGGACACCCCCAAAATGCAATGCTAATATAAACCACATGGCTTATTTGTTGTTCAGTTGCACAGTTGTGTCCGACCCCATGGATCACAGCATCCTCTGGAGTCTGCCCAGATCCACATCCACATCATCAACAATGCTGCCTAACCATCTCAACCTCTGCCAGCCCCTTTTCCTTTTGCCTCCGATCTTTATTTATTTATTTATTTATTTATTTATTTCTATGCATTTATATCCTGCCCTCCTGGTGGGTACACCACTCAGGGAGGCTAACAACATAGTAATTTTTTTTACAATAAAACAACAATAATTAAAACAGATCTAAAAGCCCCAATTAAAACCAACATTAAAACACAAATATATCATCATTAAACAAACAACCCACCCCACCCTACCCCCGTTAAAACAGAATAACCAGGCCAGGGGGCAGCCCCTCACATAGGCTAAATCGCCCACTGAGCTTGACTGGTAGAGTCAAACGTGCCCCAAACCTGCTGGAAAAGCCATGTCTTCAGCATCTTTCTAAAAGGGAGTAGTTCCGTCTGGAGCCGCAACTCAGGTGGTAAGAGGTTCCACAGGGCTGGGGCAGACACGAAAAAGGCTCTTTTCCTGGTCCCAGTAAGATGTACCTCTTTCACTGATGGGACCACCAGTGAGCCCCTCCTGTCTGCCCTAGTAGGACGGGCAAAATTCCTTGTGGCGACGCGGTCTCTTAAGTAGCCTGGTCCAATGCCATATAGGGCTTTAAAGGTCAAAACCAGCACCTTGAATTGCACCCGGAGACACACTGGCAACCAGTGCAGCTCCCGGAGAAGTGGTGAGGCCCGAGTATGACGCCCGAGCCCCATCACAACCCGGGCAGCCACATTCTGGACCAGCTGAAGCCTCCGAATGGTCACCAAGGGCAGCTCCATGTAGAGCGCATTACAATAATCCAATCTGGAGGTGACCAGAGCATGAGTGACCATCCCGGCTATCCTGCCGAAAGGGGAGCAGGAGCGGAGGCATTGGAGGGGCCGGTGGCAGTTCTTAAAGTGTCCAGCCCACCAAGCTGACCCTAGCACTAGAGCCTTCTCCAGTGATTCCTCTCTTCTCATTTGATGGCTAAAGTATTTGAGCTCCAGCTTTGGTATTTGTCCTTCCAAAGAGCAGTCAGGGTTCATTTCTTTTAGGATTGACTGATTGATCTCCTTGCATCCAGGGGACTCTCAAGAGTCATCTCCAGTACCCCAGTTCTAAGATGTCAATTCTTCTCTCAATCTTCCTTATGGTCCAGCTCTCACAGCCATAAGTTACTACTGGGAATACCATTGCTTTAACTATACAGACTTTTGTTGGCAGGGTGATGTCTCTCCTTTTTATTATGCTGCCTAGGTTTGCCAAAGCTTGTTTCCCAAGGAGTAAGTGTCTTTTTATTTCCTAGCTGCAGTTACTGTCTGCAGTGATCTTAGATCCCAAGAAGGTAAAGTCTGTCACTATTTCAATTTCTTCTCCTTCTATTTGCCAGGGAGTGATGGGGCCGGATTACATGATCTTGTTTTTTTTTTTTGAAATGTTGAGTTTCTAACCAACTTTTGCACTCTCCTCTTTCACCCTCATCAAGAGACTCTTTAGGTCTTCTTCACTTCTGCCATTGGGGTAGTGTTATCTGCATATCTCAGGTTGTTGATCTTTCACCCAGTAAGCTTAATTACATTTTGTGATTCATCCAGCCCTGCATTATGCATGATGTATTTTGCATACAAGTTAAATAAACAAGGTGACAATATACAGCCTTGTTGTCCTCCTTTTTATATTCTAAACCAATCATTTGCTCCATAACCAGTAATAATTGTCAGTTCTTGACCTGCATATAGGTTTTTCAGAAGACTGGTGAGGTGATCTAGTATTCTGATCTCTTTATGGACTTGCCACAGATTGTTGTGATCCACAAAATCAAATGCTTTAGTTTGGTCAATGAAACAGAAGTAGACGTTTTTCTGGTACTCCCTTGCTTTCTCAATGATCCAGTAAATGTTGGCAATTTGGTCTCTAGTTCCCCTGCCTCTTTGGAACCCAGCTTGTACTTTTGGTAGTTCTTGATCCATGTACTGCTGAAACTTAGCTTGTAGGATCTTGAGCACCACCTTGTTAGCGTGTGAGATGAGTGGTGCTTGCCACATGGCTTATAAATTTACATAAATAATAGTTGGTGCTTGCTACATGGCTTATAAGTTTACATAAATGAGTTGGTTTTTTTAGTATGGCTTTTATAATATTTGGTTTCCTTTACAATAATTTCCAGGCTTTTCATAGATATCCCCCCCCACAGATACTCCTCCTTTCCCCCCCTTTTGGAAACACCAGGAGACAGTTTATAATATACTAACCCAGGGGTTCCCAACCTAAGGCCCATGGGACAGATTTGGCCCGTGGTGCTATTTCATGTGGCCCCCCACACCATACCTGTCAACCCGTGGCTCCGGAAAAACGGGACCTGCGCAGATCGTTTGTGCGCAGGTCGCTTTCCACGCATGCATGGAAGTGCTATGCTGCTTGCGCAGCCCCTACGCAAGCGGCGTAGCGCTTCCGCGCATGCGTGGAAGGGTTTTAGCCCTTCCACGCATGCGCGGAAGTGCTACGCCACTTGCGTAGGGGCTGCGCAAGTGGCATAGCGCTTCCACGCATGCGTGGAAAGTGTTTCCCACCGCTGCCAAATTACGAGGTTTTGGCAGCACGGGGCGGGTTATGACGTCAATTGACATCAAATTACGGGGTAATCCCGGCCAAATCGGGATGGTTGACAGGTATGCCCCACACCTCCAAGGGCATTCAAGAAACAAAATGGCCACCCCTTTTAAGCTGTTGGGATTGGCCACCCCATTGTGCAGACAGGGCAAAATAGCCATCCGGTCCTTGAAGCTGACTGAGAGAGTGTGACCTGCCCCCCGGCTTGAAAAGGTTGGGGACCCCTGTACTATCCTGTGTATTTATTCAGTATGTTGTCATACTAGACATAGTCCTCATCCCCATGTTTCTAACTTTCATCTATAATGTTTCAAAATGTACAGCCACTGTTCTGCCATTAATTTTATAGGCAAATAGCCTGCTGCTAAAGTGTTTCAACATAGTTTTAGCCCATGAATTAAGTCACAGTAATAATAATTTCATGTCAGAAATTATTCTTGGTTAAAAGGATTTTTGCTTGAGAAACTCCTCAGAGGATGCCCAAATGAGGCTCCTTTCATGTCCCCAAGAGCTGGGACAGAGATGGGCACTCAAACCATCATGCAGTAGCCAGGTGTCAAACTGCCGTCATGCCAGCCTTACAGCTAACAAGGTGAGCTTCTTAACCATGGAGCCACTCCAGCCCCTAGTCACAGCAATTGTTGATATATACTTTTTCTAATGAAGGAAGCTCATTTTAAATATTTGGCACTCCTAGGTAGATAGTGAATGTTGTCCCCTTTAAAAACAAAAAGAAAATAGAGGCCCAAGAGGTTACTAAAGTAGTGACTGGATTGTAATATTTCTGCCTGCTCCACTTCAAATTTCAAATTGTTGTTACATGGGGTCAAGTCACTTCGAATTATTGTAATGATGTGAATGAGTGACCCTAAATCACTCATTCATGATGAGACAGTCTGTTCTAAATAATACTGGCAAATAAAGGTGTTCATAAAATGTCTAAATGAAGTATTATTTACAATTGTTTTGTTCTGTGGTTGTTAATATTTTGAAGTTATCTAAACAATTAATGCGGATAAAATCTGTCACTGTTATACCATATTACAGGACAAAGGTGGCGGTTAAATGGGCCATTCACACAATAGATGCTAAGCCTGAAGAGCAAACTCATTAGCTAATGTGTAATGCTAACCATGTTGATTTGTATACTTATCTGTTATGCTAACTATTTTGTACCTCTCTACCTGATGTGCATAAGTTGATGCCATGAAGTCTCACTCTTATATCTCACGAAGTGGTCTTGATGTGGTCTTGATCTATGAAAGCTAACATTAAAATACAACAGTTAGTCTTTAAAGCGCCACAACATTTTTTGTCTTTTTGTATTATTTAATCTCTAAAATAAAACAATGTATTAACAGTTTCTTTCTATTCTTTTCTCTATTTTCCTCCACAGGAAAAGTTAAGCCAGGAGTGTGTCTTCAGAGAACAATTTGAAGAGAACTGGTATAACACATATTCATCGAACCTATATAAGCATGTGGACACTGGAAGACGATATTACGTTGCATTAAACAAAGATGGAACTCCAAGAGAAGGGTCTAGGACTAAACGGCATCAGAAATTCACACATTTTTTACCTAGACCAGTGGACCCGGAGAAAGTCCCTGAACTATATAAGGATATTTTAAGCCAAAGTTGACAAAGACATTAACTTCACTTGAGCCCTTAAAAAAAAGAAAAAGAATAACCACTATAAAAGATTTCATGCGGTGGGTTCTTAATTGATTAGCTGTGTCATCACATCAGCTCCACTGTTGCCAAACTTTATCGCATGCATAATATATGATGGAGGCTTGGATGGAACATGCTGATTTTGTTCTGCACTTAAAACAGGGGTGCCCAAACTTTTTGGGCTGCAGGCCAGACACGTGGTTCAGGGGGCTGGTCATTATGGCCCAGGGCCCAGATCCGGCCCCAATGCCAACTCATCGGCCCACGAAGGCCTCGCCACTTGCGGAAGTGGAAACGGAAACACATCTATACGGGCGCGTTTTACTTCTGCTTCCAGGAGCGATGAGGGCTTCGTGGGGTGGACGAATTGGCATTGGGGGCAGGATCCGGGCCCCAGGCCATAGTTTGGGCTCCCCTGACTTAAAGGGTTTTTCTTCCTGGAGGAGAGCCTATGCCTGTTGCTTGATTTATTATGAGAGAAAGGAAAGGAGAGTGAGAATGTGTGAGAGTGAAGCAGAAAAGATGAAAGAGAGAAGGTGAAGCAAGAAGGAAAGAGGGGAGATGGCCTGATGCATGCTGGGAAATAGATGCGCTTTTAATTTTTAAAAAATCTGTTGTACTTCATTCTATAACAGCATAGCTCCCATATTTTCATCAGGAATTTTTGGCTGGTGGCCTGCTCAAGTTGTACGCTGCATTTAAAGAAAAGAAAAAAAAGTCATAGAGGGTACTTATTTACACAAACAAACAAAAGGGACTTACTTTCAGTTTGTCTGCTGAAGCAGGAATCACACCATGATGAGTTTCAAGCAAACACCTCTTAGGTAAAACAAGAACAGATGAAAATATATATATAAATAAAAAGCTAAGTTTATTTATAGAAATTCCAAAGGCAACATTTTATTTATTTTATATATTTATTTATTATATAGAGTTTATTTTTAATGAAATATGTACAGGCCAGATAGGCAGTTTGGAAGCTTTAGGCTTTATAAAGCATTTCAACATTGAAGGCCGCTATGAACCTGTGATAAAACTCGAACGTCAAAGTGCATGGAGGCAAAGAGAAATCTAATGACCCTAATGTACTAAAAGTGACAATCTCTTCTGCGCCCATATTATTGTAAAAGTTATGCACACCACTCATGACACTGAGTGCTCACTTTTCTGACTGCCTGTTTCATAGCTTAAACTCCCTCCTCTTCTTACCCCCCTCCCTGAGGATTAAAGATAAAATTGGGTCTTCAAAACTTTAATTCTGTGTCTGTAATATTTCCTCTTGGATAAGTGACTTATCCCATCTTTGTAAGCTTTGCAGTTGTGAAAGAAAGAAAAGAAGGGTTGGTATGCATTCAACTTGTAAAAACCTACTGCAGACAATACCAAAGCTACATGATAAATATGCTCTTTTTATTTAAACCAAAATGCCAGAAACATCCTAATATCAACATGTTTTATTAATTAAGGTTCTCATAAACTAGTACAAGAGGCCAGGGACAAGGATCACTCTTGTAAAACTTGTTTAACTGTGCACTTGACTATCTACTCGGAAATTACACAAGTTCCATAGGGGTTATTATTGTAACATCTTTTATGGCAGAAAATGCTTTCAGTGTGAACTGTCATAATACATATTAGCACCCTTCTTAAAATAAGATTATTGCAAAACAAAACTAATAAATCTCTATTGAGAATTGCAATGAGGGGGAAGTACTATATCTGTTTTATTTTCTAAAGCTATCTTTCAAATATTCCTGAAATATGCCAAGCAGGATCTCCTACATTGAATGTATCATTAGGGTTACATAACATTGTAAGTGCAAGCACATCTTTTAGTTAGTAGCTATAATTTAGGACTTTCCCCTAGAAAAAGAGCCTTTGCTATTAACCCTTAGAACAACTGGTGTAACTACTGATGTCAATAGTAGTCCAGTTCACCAGTGTTTGCTATTTTAGTAAGAAAAAAGCATGTATTTATGCAGAAGAAATGTTCAAAATTTGGATTAATGTGACTAACTCAATGTGGGTTTTGTTGTTGCTGTTCTGTAGTTGGAAATGTTGCTCATTTCCTTCCATTTAAGCAATATGCTTTGCACAGGAGAATAGAAATTTGCTGTATACTGAATTAAGCTCTTGGTCCATCTAGCACACTATTGTCAACACTAACAAGTAGCAGTTCTCCAAGGTTGGGTTTTCCTCCCTATCTGGAAAGGTCAGATATTGCAAAGAAACTTGCTATATCTTATTTTCAATTTCTGTGGCAATTCTAGAACCACATATTGTTCCTTGACTTCCTGGTGGAAGTATTTGCAAAGAAAAGCTATTCCAACACTGAAGCTTCAACCTACCATACCGTAAAATTAGATCCTAATACACAGTGAAATTTTAACTACTGCTCGTTGTAAGTATACAAAAACAAAGATCAGTATAAGCAGAATGAATCCAGTGTTTTCTCACTTGATTGCACATTTGTCTGTTGAAAAGACCCAAGTTATAAAATAGCAAAATGTGTGGGATAAATCCATGTTTTAAGTATTAAGTCAGATCAGCACATTGCATTCCACATGGGGTTTGTCCAGTTCTTGCTCCTTTCTACTATGATATTGATTCACTCCTAAGTATTTTATGATATGATTAAGTTGCCATGTCTGGTGGCAGTTCAGCACTGTGGATCAGAGCCAAAGAAGTGTGGTATACCTAACATTATGGCCAAGAATCCCTTAGAGGAAATGGATTGTCCCTTACAGTCAATAAAAGAGTAGGGAATGCAGTAATAGGATACAATCTTAGAAATGACAGAATGATCTCAGTCTGTGTCAAGGTAAACCATTCAACATCACAGTAATCCAAGTCTATCCCCCAAACACTGTTGCAGAAGAGGCCAAAGTCATCCAGTTTTAGAACTGACACCAAAAAAGATGTCCTTATCATAGGAGATTGAAATGCCAAAGTAGGAAGTCAAAAGGCATCTGGAATAACAGGCAAGTTTTGGCTAATCGAGTTTTGCCAAGAGACTGCACTGGTGATAGCAAACACCCTCTTCCAACATCCTAAGAGGTGACTCTACACATGGCCATCACCCAAATCATATTGGTTACGTACGCTGCAGCCAAAAATGGAGACGCTCTAGGCAGTCAGCAAAAACGAGACCTGGAGTGGACTGTGGCTCAGATCATGAGCTACTGATTGCCAAATTCAGGTGTAGAATGAAGAAAGTAGAAGACTCAATGAGGGGGTGATGTATGAAGATTTCCAACTTTATGCTAGCTAATTCATGAAACCCAATGTTGGGTAATTTCTGGATATGGTGAGATGCAACTATACAGTAAATGACATAACCGACACCTGAAATTGTCATATGAGCACCATAATATGTTTACTAAGTCCTGAGTGCAATGGGAACAGGAAGTATTTGTACTGTATTTTAAAATGAGAAGATAATAATAATTTTGTGTCAGAAATTATTCTGTGTTGAAAGGATTTTTGCTGGAGAAACTCCACTCAGGGAATGCCCGAGGCTTCTTTCATGTCCCCAAGATCTTTTCTCACCAAAGTGGTCCCTATTTATCTACTTGCAATTTCTTGCTTTTGAACTGCTAGGTTGGCAGGAGCTGGGACTGAGACGGGCGCTCAATCCGTCATGCAGTACCCGGGTCTTGAACTGCCGACTTGGTGGCCTTCCAGCTAACAAGGTGAGCTTCTTAACCACTGAGCCACCACAGCCCTAATGAGAAGATAGTTTCACCCTTTTCTCAGATTAAAATATTTTGCAATTTAAGACTTTCCAGATTTATTATTAAATATGGAATATTAGAGTTAGAATACATTCAAGTAAAAAAAGACAGCCAGATTAATTCCAAGAAACATCAGATGTCTAACTGAAGACAATTTATGCCTACAAACAATATGAATTATATTGCAATCCTAAACTCACTTGGGAGTAAACCCTAATCAACTCAAAGAACTTTAGTTTTAATAGATGCATATAGATTACACTGTTAACTTTTGAGCCGGACTTTAAAGAATAGTATCATATTTTATGATAGCTGTTCTAATCACTGTCTGCTGTTTAGTTTGAACCTTTGAAGCACTATTGAAATATATGTTACACAAGCTGCAACTTAATGTATTTATAAGACAAGTATGTGTGTTGAACATTTTGAGCTCCCAAGCTAAACAAAGGCCACTGGTAAGACAAGAAGACCCACCTGGAGGTTGAGAATCCTGTTGTTTCCTAGTAGCCTGCCTGGGATTGCAAATCTAAGTAGTTTTCAGAGAGGTAACCATACACATCTGTTTCATCAGCAACAACAAAAACAGAAGTTTTGTTTTATGTTTAATGATGAATAGATTTATTTTAATACAAGCTTCCATGCAGTCATGGCAAACCTTGGCATTCCAGGTGTTCTTCGACTTCAAGTCCCAGAACTTGAAGCCCAAGTCAACACATCTGCTGACCAGGGCTTCTGGGAATTGAAGTCCAAGAACATCTGGAGTGCCAAGGTCTCCCATCACTGGATTAGAACCTACTTTTTCAGAGACAAAAATAGCCAGATAGTCTAGTCCTTGGCTGTATTCAGCTATGTTTGGCTCAGTGAGTCATAACTTGCATAGTCCTGCTCTAAGTTTTTAAGCAAAAAAATAACTTTGATCTGCAGTTGAGAAGAGAGGTGTTTAATTGTAAATTACTTTGCAACTGTGTCTAATAACTGGAATCAGAGAATGAATACTCTGACTCTTTATTAAATGAAGAATGAGTGAAAGCATGTTCAACATCCATTGCAAGAGGGTGGATTCAAGTAACAATAAGCATCTGTATTTGCACGTAGTCCACAAACAAATACTAAGAATGCCCATTACTAAGGTCAATCTTGCCATAAACTGTTCATAATAGTAAGATCATACTTTTTTAGCCTTAATGTGGAATTTGGTGGTATTTTTATCATTAATGTTACTTAACATTTCTTTAATTTATTTTTTGTATTTTTTTAAAGAAAGGACTACAATGAGCAAGAAAATATTATGACTTTATGGCAGCTCATACAATAAACTGTAATCAATTTCTTCAAATAAGCCATAGTAGTGTGTATATTTCTACTGAATTTTCATAGATATGGAAAATTCATATACATTATCTTGGAAGTTGATGGTCCAATACTCAATAGCAAAGCTTTTTATATCAGTGTCAGTCAAAAGTGAAAGAAATTTTGATTGATCATAAAATGCTGTACTGTATATGTCTTTCTGTAGCTTGCTCTATTCCAGAGATCAGAAAAGTCACCCTTTTGGGCCATACTGTAGCTCTCAGGATCCCAAAGCAAGCATAAGCTATAGTCTAAAGAACTAGAACCTTTGCTCTCCCAAAGGAAAGCCACAGGCTATAACTTGCAGGAGCTGAACAAAGGTGTTGAGGATACTATAATTTGGCAATTTCTCAATCATAGGGTCACTATAAGATAGGGATGACTTGATGGCACATAACAGCAATAGTAATGACAACAATAAATCTATTTTCTATACAGGGATGAACGTGAAAATTAACAAACCCTCTATACCAGTGGTTCTACCCTATGACCCGTGAACCAGCCCTTGCCCATGGCACCATTTCATGTGGCCCACGCCACTGCCGCACCAGAAGCAGATGTATTTATGACAGCCATAAATGTGCCTGCGGCTGTCAGAAATGCATTTATGACAACCTCAGACACATTTTATGGCAGCGTTTATGGTGGAGAAAACCACCAGTCAGTCCACTCAGCTGTCCAGGGGGCGTGGTCCAGCCCACAGCGTAAAAAGGTTGGAAACCCCTGCTCTATACAGTAATTCTGAGGAAGAATGGAAGAACCATGTTTGGTGAGTGATTAAATGTAATGGAGGCCACTAGAAACATAGTAACATCAAAAGTATTAGAATTTCACTCTTTTCATGAATACACAGACAATCACCTTTACATCCTATTTGGGCCCATCAGTTTTCTGGCTTTGCTAAAATATTCCCTACAGATGGTTGTTTGGTCGAGTCAATATGTATTTCTCAGATGCAAAGGGCACTTCTAGTACTATAGCTTTTGGGCTACTTAGAAAGAAGCTAAGGATATTATAGTGGGTGAGGTACCTTGGAAGATAGTTATTGCTGCTACTCCAATGCTATGACACGCAGAAGGCTTCACGTGCTCAGCGGTTCTCTGAAATCAAAAAAACAAACAAACTGGAATAAACTGGGGTTATAGATGTAATTACAGTGGAACCTCATACAACAATTTTTTTTAAAAAAAATATTTATTGTTAAATTTCCATACCGCCCACTCAGCCAAAGCCGACTCCGGGCAGTTCACAACAGTGGGTAAAAACAGATAAAAACAAATAAAACAGATAAAAACCAGCAATAAGAACCCACCCCTAAAAAGAGAGTGGTGCAGGAACCGAAGAAACCGTGGGGCAGGCATCCTCCCCTATTTTAACCACCCAAAGGAAGCCACCCCTCCACCTGCACCCCAAACAATCGTCCCGGATAGCAACAAAATCGTATAACAATTAGGTTTTGGGGAAAAACATAACAATTTTCGCTATGGAAAAAACCGTACAACACTTTTTCAATGGGAAAAACCACTTAGTGAAAAAAATTGTTGTACGATGCATCCCTTAAGGAAAATTGCTATACAATGCATGCATCGTATAGCAATTGTTTCATACAACAACGAGCCCCATGGAATGGATTAAAATCGTTGTATGAGGTACCACTGTACATGCAATTGTAAATAATGTGTCAAAATATGTACTTTGTATAAATCTATTAGTATAGAATGTTGAATATGGGTATTATTTTCTTGCAGTTTGAACAGTTAATATGTTTTCTTGACAGCTGTGCAGCAACATCAACAAAACCTATAGCATCTCTTGGCAGAATTATAAGCAACCTCTATGTAAGAAACAATTATTCTTTGAACAAACAATTTCTATTTGACAGTCTCATTGCATGGGAAAGTGTTTTACTTTGGTCACCTCTCAGTTGGCTTGACTGCATAAGTAACATAAATAGGTGAATGAGACAGCAGTATTTGGGACAAGCAATAATAATACCACTGTGGAAAAACAAAGGGAGACAATGAGAATGCACACTACCAAGGTATCTCACACTTAGGCCATGCAGGGAAAATGTACCGTATTCCAAAATAATAGAAACAAGATTGAGACCAGTTATAGAATCACAACTATTAGAAGAACAGAAGGGCTTCAGAAAAACCAGAAACTGTACAGATACAATTTTTATGCTTAAACAACTAATAGAGAAAATTATAGAATACAAGAATCTCTACGTTGCATTTATTGACCAAGAGAAGGTATTTGATACAGCTGACAGGAAACTGCTATGGCAAGCATTGGCCCAATATAGAGCAAGTGAACATCTTATCAGATTATGTAAAAGCTTATACAGTGACTGCAGAATTGTAGTTAGAAGAAGTCAAGGACTATCAGAACCCTTTGCAGTAACATCTGGAGTGAGGCAAGGATGTGTACTATCGCCACTATTATTCATCACCTATATAGACAGCATAAGCAAAAAAGCTAAGGCCATGAATGGAAACAATATCAACAAATTACTTTTTGCAGATGATCAGACATTGATAGCAAGTATAGCAAAGGACTACCTTACATCCATGAAGCAAGAATATAAAATAATTAATATGAGAATCAATAAAGAGAAGATTGAGGTAATGGCAATATTACAATAACACCAAATAACACCAGTGGAGGCTGCTAGAAGTGCCAGAACAAGAACCTTGCATCTCCCTCGACACCTGATGAATAAAAGAGGAAGCAAATAAGAAAAAGAAGAAGACAATGAAATAATATATGATCTTGAAAAGATAAAAAATATTGACTGCAATTTTCAGGATCTACTAGATGACACAAATAGCGGCCATGGTATCTGTGGGAAAGTGATGTTTTGAAGTTCCTTGGATTTGAGAACTTTGTCCCAAAATACTTTGCAAAGTGGCAGAGGATGCTAATCCAAGACAGACTCAGTAGGATTTGTCTTTGCGTTGTCTGCCATATTGAAAGGACTGAATTCCAGAATACAGCCTTCTTGGTCCATCACAGTACAGTAATTTAGCATCTCAATATGCTTTGAATCAGTATTGGCTCTGAGGTAACCAATCCGTCAGATATTGCTTAACTACAAATTGACATGGAAATAATATTCTTCAAGACTATTCCTCCACTCACCTGGTTTTGAAAACACTATCAGAGGGCACACTTCTTTTTGTCTCCTTTTCATTAATAAGATCAGCCCTGGGGCCAAGTTTATTGATTGTATAGTTAGCCAGTTATGTACTGCATATGTGATTTAATAGGATGTTTTGTACAATGCAGACAAAGTGAACCTCTTCCTATTATTACAGTGTCACTCAGCAACATAGTATTTTAACTGAAGTATCTCTGAACATGTGTTTCACATGGTATTTAACTGAAGTATTGTCACTGGAGTCTGCAGGAAACAAAGAGTTGTCTGTTGACAGTACATTTGCATATTTCCATTGCAGGCGCACCCCCCCAATAACGGACACAGACAACATTGAAAGTGGATAACAGCAAAGGGCCACATTTATTGATTCAATGCCCTAGTCCGAATTATAAATTTGTATTGGTAAAACGACCAATCATAATTCCTAAGGCAAGCAGGCCGAAGTAACACTGGTAAGGTACCACCCCAAAATTGCCAACGGCAATTGGTTACAATGTATCAAATTGTATCAATTTGTTTGTTAACAACAAACAAATTGTTGACCGTAGTCAATAACTAACTCATGACCCCACCCTCTGACGCGTATCCGTGAAATCACAGGGGTGATGCATGCTGGTTAGCAATCATCATCACCCCATCGCCTGATTCGTCGTTGACCGGACAACGTTTAACTACTTTATTCCTGTCTAGTGTTGTCCAGTCAATTGCGAACCTGCCGGATACTTGTGGGTCATACTGTTTACCTTACCAGTGCTACCCGCCCATGTGACCAAAGTCAACAGTAGGAACGAAGAAAGACCCCTATATCAAACCATAGCAACAGTGTGGGATGGGCAAAAAAGCCAGGACCCGAAGCCAATGTGGGTCCCAACCAAAAATTCCCACCCGGCCCCGAAGCGACCATAATCACACTGTTAACTAGGGAGGGGGTGGAGGGAAAAACTTCTCCGCTCCGTCGCTGAGGCAAAATGGCAGCGCGGCTGCCTCGTGGCCACCCCTTTTATAACGGAGCTGGCCACGCCCCTAACTACCCGGATTCTCTGTCCTGTGGGGGGGGGGCCCGCAAAGGGCGCGGCGGCCATTTTGGCGCCGCGCTTGCATTGCAGGCGCACCCCCCCAATAACGGACACAGACAACATTGAAAGTGGATAACAGCAAAGGGCCACATTTATTGATTCAATGCCCTAGTCCGAATTATAAATTTGTATTGGTAAAACGACCAATCATAATTCCTAAGGCAAGCAGGCCGAAGTAACACTGGTAAGGTACCACCCCAAAATTGCCAACGGCAATTGGTTACAATGTATCAAATTGTATCAATTTGTTTGTTAACAACAAACAAATTGTTGACCGTAGTCAATAACTAACTCATGACCCCACCCTCTGACGCGTATCCGTGAAATCACAGGGGTGATGCATGCTGGTTAGCAATCATCATCACCCCATCGCCTGATTCGTCGTTGACCGGACAACGTTTAACTACTTTATTCCTGTCTAGTGTTGTCCAGTCAATTGCGAACCTGCCGGATACTTGTGGGTCATACTGTTTACCTTACCAGTGCTACCCGCCACACGGAGGGGCTTCACAGAAGACCTGACGCCCCCCCCCAGACCGTCAGCTCGGTCAACAGGCCTGCTCGCCAGTCACCCAACAGGAGGTCCATACCTCCTCGCGACAGATGGACCCCATCCCCTGCATACAAGTCACAATTTTGTAGACTAATATCGGGGTGATGACTAACCCGTCCCCAAGCCCTGGTGGTGAGAAACCGCGCCACTGCCTTATTGACCGCGCGCCTAGCTCGGTCAAGGGCCAGGAGGTTAACGCCCCCTCTGTAAGAGTGGCGCGGAACAATGTCCGACCAAACCAGGGCTGTGGCAGGCCAGACATAATGCAAGTAGGCGAGGTCCTCGCAAATCGCATGCTTGAGCGATAAGCCGGTGACCTGGCCCAAATCATTGCCCCCCAAGTGGATGATTAGAATGTCAGGCGGGTCAGCCCCCAGGCCAGAAAAAAGGAAAGGCCGCAGCTCCCGCCATAACATCCCAGGCTTACCGTGCCATGAGAGACTGGCGTGGTCACCCAGTCCCAGTCGGGGTCCCCACTCTGTCGCCGCAGCGTAACGCGCTGCCCTGAGCACATAGCTGTGGCCCACCAGCCATACTGTCACCGGTGTAATACGACACCCAGGGTCTGTAAGAAAATTGAGAAAAAGGAAGGTAAGGTGACTGGATTGGTACTCATGGCGGGAGTGGGCGCACATAAAACTGAAAACATTGTGAGCCCCACCTCCCCATGCTGCGTATGTCAGCCCCAGAGTACCCAAAAGCAGCTGCTGTAGAGGCTGCGCCAATACGGAACGAATGTGTGCCATAACGGGCACCTGGTAGTCCCACCCTGGTGAGGGCTCTGGCTGTCACCTTCCAAAACTGAAATTTAGTAAGGGGAGACCCATCTTGGTGACAGAAAAACGGGCCATGGTGCCAGCCACGCAGTGCCAGGTATTCCTGTAGGGCACCAACCGGACAGATGTCTGCCAAAGAACACCGTAGCAGTCTTACTCCACTGCCTACGCCATGCTGATCTGTTTTGGAGGAGCGAATCCTCAACTGGGCCCAGTCTTTGGCAACATATACATCTCCGAGTTCCAGTGCCCTACCACTTGCATCCGCCTTAGACAGCATCACGAGTTCGCTGATGCGGAGCGCTCCAAAAAATGCCACCGTTGTGGCTGCATGAAAAAGGGCTGCCTCATAATGATCAAAACAGAGGCCTGGCCAGCCCCGGGCCAACTGGGTAAGAACCCCTGGGGAAATAGGGTGCCGGTCATCCGGGCAACGCCCGCGCTCGCGCACCCACCCCTCCAAAACGTGTCTCACACGGAAGTCAGAGGTGGTATCCACATGACCCCCTACTTTGGCCATAAAAGCCAACGCCGAGAGCTTGGATGCTATGGTGCGAGGTGCAAGGCCCTGTGCATGCAGGTGAACCATGAACCGCAGAACATGGTCCACCGGGATGGGCCAGGTCTCTGGCCATTGAAATCGAGTAGCAAAAGCCCTATACAAATTGAATGCTTGTTGATACGCCTTACGCGTGCGTGGCGCCAGTGACAGGCCAATCGCCCGGTTCACCTCTCCTTGCCAATAGTCCACATCTCGTCCGGGAGTGGCGAGGGAAATTCCTCCGCATCCGGGGCCAAGGCGCGGAACCGGGAGATCTGCAGGCGGGACAAAGCGTCAGCAATATCGTTATTAACCCCTGGGACATGCCTGGCCCTGAACAAGACGTTGAGGCGCAGGCAGCGCAGCACAAAATGGCGCACTAGGTCCATGACCCTGGGCGATTTAGAAGTCTGTGCATTGACAATGTGCACCACGGCAGCATTGTCGCACCAGAAATGCACCACCGAATTAGCCCACTGTTCGCCCCATAGCATCAAAGCCCCCAGAATGGGAAAAAATTCCAGGTATGTGAGATCCCGCAGGCGACCTGTGCCTGCCCATGCCGGTGGCCACCCACCATAGGCCCACTTCCCATTGAAGTACATCCCATAACCCAGGGATCCTGAGGCATCAGACTGGATCTGGAAATTGGGGGATGCCAGGAGGTCAGACCTCCAAAATGAGACCCCATTAAACTCCCTCAGGAATTGCAACCAGACAAACATGTCTGCCCTGATACCCCGGGTAAGCCTGACTCTGTGGTGGGGCCTGGATAACCCTGCCATGGCGTCGCATAAGCGCCGGGCAAAAGCCCTGCCCGGTGCGACCACCCTGCAGGCAAAATTGAGGTGCCCATGTAGCACCTGCAGTTCCCTCAGGGATGCCTTACGCTTGGCCAGCAATTCCGAGATAAGGGTCACTATCCTGGACACCTTATCACCCGGTAACCTAGAAGCCTGTACTACTGTATCAATCTCAACCCCCAGGAATACTAGTTTGGTCGACGGGCCCTCGGTCTTTTCGGGCGCTAAAGGGACACCCAGTTCCTGCATTAGCGTCTGAAATGTATTGAGGAGACGTGCACACGTGTCCCAGCCCCGTTCACCCCCGAATAAAAAGTCATCCAGGTAATGGGCTACAGACCGGGACCCTGACCTGCGGACGAAAGCCCACTCTAGGAAGGTACTAAAACGCTCGAAAGCCGAGCATGATATGGAGCAGCCAAAAGGCATGGCCTTATCAAAATAATACTCCCCTTTAAATTTAAAACCCAGCAATTCAAAGTCGCCCGGGTGCACCGGCAAGAGGCGAAAAGCTGACTTAATGTCGCACTTGGCCAGCAAGGCACCTGGGCCACACGAGCGCACCATGCGCATCGCATGGTCGAACGATGTATACCTGACCGAACAAAGGTCATCAGGTATCGCATCGTTAACCGATCGGCCGGCTGGGTAGGACAAATGATGAATAAGGCGAAACTCACCTAGGGACTTTTTAGGAACCAAACCCAATGGTGAAACCTTCAGGTTGGGAAAAGGGGGTACGGGAAAAGGTCCGGCGACCCTGCCCGCGTCTAACTCCTTTTTAATGCTGGCCTCGGCTACCTCCTCCCTTCCTCTGAGGGATAAAAGGTTGGGAGCATCCTGAGGAGATCTATCACCCATAAAAGGGATACGAAATCCCTGCTTAAAACCTTGGATAAGGTACTCCCTGTCCTCTCCCCTTGGGTACGATGCGAGCCAGCGCTCCAGCATGTCCACCTTAATTGGGGAGGGGGCCTTTCGGAGAACTAGTTCCATCCGTGGCAGGCTTGCCAGCCCACTGTCCACCCCTCCCTCTGCCTCGCACCCCCCCAGGCTTGGGACAAGCAGAGGCTGCATGGGGACCAGAACATGTGGGACACTCGTGCTTATATCTGCAGTTCTTCCGACTGCAGGAACCATTGGACGAGAAAGTCCAGCACAGCAGGCGGGCTGGAACCCCCTGCCCCGCCATTTGGCGGGTAACCTGCGCTGGAGCTGCTCGCTGGACCGCATGTCCACAATGGTATCTATCCCCCGGGGCAGGACGTGTGGGTGTCATATACAAGAGCCACAGTCTCTGGCACGGCTCATCCCATCTCATCTCGGGGTGCAGGGGAATCCTCATACGGAATTCCTCATCATATGCTAGCCATGAGGGGCCCGGGAAATCTACCATTGCCCTGTATATGTTGTCCAAATATTGGACCATGGGAATAGCTAGATCCGGCCGCGCCCTCAAATACACCGCCATGTATATCAAATAAGCGGGGAGCCAGTTAGCCCAGGTACGCGGCGGCTTACGGCGGCGTGCCTGCTCCTTGTCCTTCTCATCCTGACCCTCCCTTTCTTCCTTAGTGGGCTCTCTGTTAAGGAGTGAGAAGATATCCACGTACTCCCCTCGCCATATCTTTTCCCTGGTAGCCTGCGCCAAGTGATCACCCAATGGCAGGGAATACCCTGCCGTCGGCAAAGCCGAAAAGGGGATAGCTGGCCTACCCAAAGGGGCATGAGTTAACCCTGCCACCCCAAGTACGTTCCCAGCAGTGTAAGAACCAATGCCCACCCCAGCGGGCATGGTGGCAGTATTTGTCGCCGGGTGGGTCGCCAGCGGCGTAGCCCCTGCACCACCCGCGCGAGGCCAAGGCCACTGAAAGGTCCCCCCTATATTGGGAATGTGTGTGGATGTACTCGTTTGGACCATATACTCACATGCTGCACCCCCGCGGGCCGCCCCCAACGGGGGTTCCGGCCCACTGGGGGCGTCGGAGCTCACGACCGATGTAGAGCTCATCACCGGGGCTTGACCCGCGCCAGGTTGCTGGCTGGGGAGCTGCGAGGCAGTGGCCGGAGCCGCGCCACCCGCCTGCAGCAGCTCAACCCTCCCCGCCGGCCGTTGTCCTGCTGCCGATAGCGCCTCCAAAGGTACCCCGAAAGGGGCACCTGCCTGACTGGCACGAGCCAAAGACTCCTCTAAGGCCGCAATACGGGCCAGTAAGGTGTCTACAGTAACCATGGGTAAAGAGCCGGCCGGCCCACCTGACCCTTGCATGGGGACAGTTCCCTGCACCCCATGGCCCAGATATGGTCATTGGCCAGGGCCAAAGCCCGGTAGGGCTGGTGAGGAAACCTGCCAAGGCAGGGCACCGGGCCACCCCCCGAGGCTAGAGGGCCCCGGGAGAGGCTGCGGCCCAGAAGTAGTCGGCCCAACGGGTTGGGCGGAAGGAGGAGCGGTGTCCACCGCTCGCGGGCCGCGGGCCGGAGCGCCCTCCGCGCCCGCACTCTGAACGGGCCAAGGTGCGATAGACCCCAAGCCACTAGCCCCGGCCGGGGATGGCAAAGGTGGCTGTTGAGGAGGCGGCACCACGGTCCTCCGACCTGGGTTGCGCCTCCTAACAGCCCGAGCTGAATTCGCAGCAGCCTTCTTTTTGGAAGGCATCTCGAGCAAAAAGGGAAGCTAGCTAAGCAAAAACGACCCAAAAGGCTTCCCGGCAATACCAACGAGCGACGGAGGCGCAGGGAAAAAACTTCTCCGCTCCGTCGCTGAGGCAAAATGGCAGCGCGGCTGCCTCGTGGCCACCCCTTTTATAAGGGAGCTGGCCACGCCCCTAACTACCCGGATTCTCTGTCCTGTGGGGGGGGGCCCGCAAAGGGCGCGGCGGCCATTTTGGCGCCGCGCTTGCATTGTGTTCTTCATAAACAAATTCCTATTAGGCCTTCATCTGCTCAGCGGACAATGGGGAGCATTTTTTCATCAGCACTCTCTTCCTGTGAATAAGGGTAAATATCCTGCAATCAAACTACCTTCTGTTGTTTCATCTAGGATAAGCAGGTTGCACATTCTATTACTCTCTGTGTGGTTTTTTTTTTGGCTAAAACATTTCCCCCGGTCATGAAATTAATTTACTACAATGTCCTTCTGTGCTACAAATGTAGACACCAGAATTTAACACAATGTTCCATTGGGCACCCAATGAAGAAGGAGATCTCTTTGGCAGAGTATGATGGGACAAAATGATCTCACAAAATGTTTTCAAACAACAACAACAAACCACACTATTCTTTTATCAAAACAGGAATTATCCCCATTCCAGTGATGCCCAGTCTATGTAAAATCTTAATGTGTATTCAGGTCTTCTGCAAATGAAATCACAAATGGACATTCCAGGCCCAGTAAGATGAGAGGAAAAGATTTCAAAGTATCGCTTAACAAAAAAAACCAACAACAACAAAAGGAAAAGTTTCAGCAGATGACAGCACCTTAGCTCAGAAAGGAGGACATCCATGCTAGTACAGTATCCTTATACTGTCACAGAGCTACACCCACAGAAATGGGGAACAATCTCAGTTCCGTTCCCGAAATAATTTCCCCAAATTCACAAATGGGTTTATCTTTGGCTTAGAGGTGACTTGAGATAAAATGAAATGAAACAAATGCAGGAAGAGCTAAAATGGATATACTGAATGCGCAGCGCCAAAATGGCCGCCGCGCTCTTTGCGCCCCCCCCACCCGGACTCAGACATCCGGGTGAGTTAGGGGGCGTGGCCACCCCTCTATAAAAGGGGTGGCCACGAGGCAGCCGAGCTGCCATTTTAAAATAGCGACGGAGAGGAGAAGTTTTCTCCGTCGCTGTTCCTTTGAGTCTTCGGCTCTTTAGCCTTTTCGGAAGGAAGGAGTTGCACAGAGCCTTGGCTTGCTGGCTGCTCTGTGCTTTTTTGGCATAGGCTGATCCCTGGCCAGGGATCCTGCTATTATACTGATATGCCTCCCAAACGGAAGGCCGCGGCGATGAAACCGCGGCCAACGGGGAGGACTTTCGCCGGCCCTGCGCAACGCGGGGGGCAGCCCTCCGGTCGGAGGACCAGGGCTGTGCCCACGCGGCAGGGCACTACCCCCACCGATACCGGTGGGGCGATGCAGACTGGGGCTTGGCCCTCGGCTGGCCAGCCTTCAACCGGCCCTTCTGGGGCTTCGGCCCTCGGCCCGCAGTTGCCGGCCACTGGTCAGATCAGCGGGGGGGGGGGGGGCGGTGCTGGCGCACAGCACGTTCCTCCTCCGGCCCCTCATGGGCCGGAGTTTTGGGCATGGCCCTATTTGGGCCCAGGCTCTCATTTTGGGGTTCCTGGTCAAATGCCTGGTGGGCCGTCCGGCCCACTTTATACTGGGGGATCTGTGACAGTGGATGCCTTGCTAACGCATTTAGCTGTGCTTGAGGCATCCTTGGGGATTCCACACAACCCCATGACAGGGGGCCCTTCACTCTCTGCCGGGGGCCCTTCGTGTTTACCAGCTACCTCGACGGCCGCCGCATTGCAACAAGCAGCCAGCAGGGTTGAGCTGCTTGAGACGCTCCGGCCTGCGCCTGCCGGTGTCTCGCAGCTCCCTGTTCATCCAGAGCTACAGCAGGAGAGTGGTCAGGTGTGGCCCCAGAGCTCGATTCCGGTCGCGAGCTCCAACGCCCGCTGTGGGCCGGAACCCCCAGTGGGGGCGGCTCACGGGGGTGCACCTAGTGAGTATCAGGTTCAAGCTAATGCACCCACACCACAGTCCACTTCCAATGGTGGGGTTCAGTGGCCATGGCCTCGTCAAGTTGAGGCGAGTGGGCATCAGTTGCCAGCCTATCCCAATGCCCCTTGGTTCCAGACTGGTACAGCGTTGGGGGTGGGGGTTTCCACCCCCGGGGCAGTGCCGGGCATCGCAGGGACTGTCCAGGTTCCGCTCCATATGCCCCGTGTACCTAATGTGCCGGTGACGGCCTTGCCGACGGCTGGTTATTCATTACCCCTTGGTGATCATTTGTCCCAGGCCACGAGGGAAAAGATTTGGCAGGGGGAGTACATGGATATATTCTCCCTATTGAACTGTGAGCCCACTAAGGAGGAGAGAGAGGGACAGGACGACAGAGACAAAGAGCTGTCCCGCCGCCGTAAGCCACCACGCACCTGGGCCAACTGGTTGCCCGCATAGCTTATTTATATGGCGGTGTACCTTAGGGCCCGGCCTGACCTGGCCATTCCTATGGTCCAATATTTGGACAACATTTACAGGGCAATGGTGGATTTTCCTGGCCCATCGTGGTTGGCTTACGATGAGGAATTTAAAATGAGGGTGCCCTTGCACCCGGAGATGAGATGGGATGAGCCCTGTCAGAAATTGTGGTTATTGTACATGACCCCCACGCGTCCGGCGCCTGGGGATAGGTACCATTGTGGCCATGCCGTTCAGCGAGCTGCTCCAACGCAGGCTTCCCGCCAGCCGGCGGGGCAGGGGGTTCCAGCCCGCTTGCTGTGTTGGAGCTTCTCGGCTAACGGTGTGTGCAATAAGCGGCAATGCCGATACAAACATGAGTGTCCCTCTTGCGCTGGCCCCCACGCTGCCGCCGCGTGTCCACGGGCCGGTGGGTCACGGGGCAGAGGTAGAGGTGGACAGGGAGCGGGCAGAGCTTCCGCTGATGGAGCTAGCCAGACAAAAGGCCCCCTCCCCAGTTAATGTGTATATGTTGGAGCAATGGCTCTCAACTTATCCAAGGAGAGAGGACGCGAGGTACCTCCTCGAGGGTTTTCAGTGGGGCTTCCGAATACCATTCAAAGGAGTGCAGGGACCCCAAGATGCACCCAATTTACTGTCCCTGAAGGGTAGAGAAGAGGTGGCTGTCCTGAGTATTGCTAAAGAGGTTGAGGCCAAGAGGGTGGTGGGCTCCTTTTCTGTACCACCCTTTCCCAACCTGAAGGTATCCCCTCTTGGGTTGGTACCCAAAAAGGCCCCGGGGGAATTTCGTTTAATCCACCATTTATCGTACCCGGCGGGTTATTCTGTCAATGATGCTATTCCTGATGACCTTTGTTCGGTCAGGTATACGTCCTTTGACCAAGCCCTGCGAATAGTGCGCTCTTGTGGTCCTGGTGCCCTCCTGGCAAAATGCGACATTAAATTGGCATTCCGATTGTTGCCAGTGCACCCAGAGGACTTTGAGCTATTGGGTTTTAGATTCCAAGGGAAGTTTTATGTAGATAAGGCCATGCCGTTTGGCTGCTCTATATCCTGTTCAGCATTTGAACGTTTTAGTACTTTCCTACAGTGGGCCTTTGTCCGCAGGTCCGGGTCTCGGTCTGTAGCCCATTACCTCGATGACTTTTTGTTCGGGGGTGAACGGGGCTTGGACACGTGCACGCGTCTCCTCACCACATTTCAGACTAATGCAGGAACTGGGTGTCCCTTTAGCGCCCGAAAAGGCCGAGGGCCCATCCACTACCCTCACATTTCTGGGTATTGAAATTGACACGGTCGCACAGGCATCCCGGTTACCCATCGATAAGGTCACCCGGATCTCCGCGATGGTTTTGGCCTTGTTGGCCAAACGTAAAGTGTCACTTCATGAGCTTCAGGTTTTACATGGCCATCTTAACTTTGCCTGCAGGGTGGTTACGCCTGGTAGGGCATTTGCTCGGCGCCTATGCGATGCCATGTCTGGCCTGTCAAGGCGCCATCATAGGGTCCAACTGACCAAGGGCATGCGGGCTGACCTTTTGGTTTGGCTCACATTCCTGCGGGACTTCAACGGGGTCTACTTTTGGAGATCCGACCTTTTAGTTTCCCCTAGGTTTCAAGTACAGTCGGATGCCTCCGGCTCCCTGGGATATGGGATTTACTTCCAGGGGAGGTGGGCTTATGGCCAATGGCCTCCAGCATGGCGGGGCATGGATCGCCTCCGCGATCTTACATTCCTTGAGTTTTTTCCAATCCTGGGAGCTTTGATGCTATGGGGCGAGAAGTGGGCCGACTCTGTGGTTCACTTTTGGTGCGACAATGCTGCGGTAGTGCACATTGTCAATGCTCAGACGTCTAAATCACCCAGGGTGATGGCTTTAGTTCGCCAATTCGTGTTACGTAGCCTACGCCTCAATGTGCTTTTTAGGGCCAGACATGTTCCAGGCATTAATAACGATATTGCCGATGCTTTATCCCGCCTGCAGATCCCCCGGTTCCGCGCCTTGGCTCCGGACGCAGAGGAATTCCCCTCGCCACTCCCGGCCGAGATTTGGACATTTGGCAAGGAGAGGTGAACCGGGCGATCGGCATGTCTTTGGCGCCCCGCACGCGTAAGGCGTATCATCACGCTTTCGTTCAATTTATAAATTTTTGTGTGCAACTTCAGTTGCCCGGGTGTGGCCCATTCCAGTGGAACAAGTTTTACAATTCATGGTTTATTTACACAGTCAGGGCCTCGCTCCTCGCACTATAGCATCCAGGCTGTCAGCACTGGCATTTATTGCCAAGGTGAGGGGTTTTGCTGACAGCATGAATGACTTCCAAATATGGCACGTTTTGGAGGGGTGGACACGGGAACGTGGCCGCCGCCCGGACACTCGTCACCCAATTTCCCCAGGGGTGCTTACACACCTTGCACGAGGCTGGCCTAACCTATGTTTTGACAGGTATGAGGCAGCTCTTTTTCATGCGGCTACCACGGTGGCCTTCTTTGGAGCGCTCCGCATCAGTGAGTTGGTACTACTAAGGCGGATGCGACTCGTAGGGCACTGGAACTCGACGATGTCTATGTTTCTAATGAGTGGGCTCAGTTGAGGATACGGTCCTCAAAAGTTGATCAGCACGGCGTAGGCAGTGGAGTTAGACTGCTACGATGTTCCATTGCAGACATCTGTCCGGTTGGTGCCCTACAGGAGTTCTTGGCAGTGCGTGGCATGCACCCTGGCCCGTTTTTCTGCCACCAAGCTGGGTCTCCCCTTACTAAATTTCAATTTTGGAAGGTGACCAGTATGGCACTATCCAGTGTTGGCCTCCCAGGGGCTCGTTACGGCACCCATTCGTTTAGGATAGGTGCTGCTTCAACTGCGGCTGCATTTGGGTACTCTGAGGCTGATATACGCTGTATAGGAAGATGGGGATCTACGTGTTTTGCATTATATGCATGAGTACCAGTTAAGTCACTGTTCTCTTTTTTATCTTACAGACCCTGTGTGTCCCCGCACACCGGTGGCAGTATGGCTGGTGGGCCACAGTTACGTGCACTGGGCAGCGCAGTATGCTGCGGCAACAGAGTGGGGACCCTAGCTTGGACTGCGTGCAGCCGCATGCATACGTTGGTACGGTAAGTGTGGAATGAGATGGCGGGAACTGTTGCCATTCCTTTTCTCCATCAGGGATGCTGAACCGCCTGATGTCCTTGTACTGCACCTCGGGGGCAATGACCTAGGCCAGGTCACTGGCCTTTCTTTAAAATTCACGATTTGCAGTGACCTAGCTTATTTGCATTATGTGTGGCCGTCCACAAGGCTGCTATGGTCGGACATCATACCACGTCACGCTTACAGGGGAGGTATTGACCTCCGTGCCCTTGACCGCACTCGTCGCTCGGTGAACAGGGCAGTTGCCCGGTTCGTGGCAGACAAGGGTTTGGGGATGGTCATCCGACACCCCATCATTAGTTTACAAAATTACGATCTGTATGCAGGGGATGGGGTCCCCTGTCGGCTAGAGGTATGAACCTCTTTTTGGAAGATTTGCAAGCAGGCCTGTTGACCGAGCTGACGGTCTGGGGGGGCGGTGAGTCTTCATTGAAGCCTCCCCGTGTGGCGGGTAGCACTGGTAAGGTAAAGATTTATGACCCATAGGTATCCGGCAGGTTCGCAATTGACTGGCCAACACTTAGACAGGTACAGGTGTAATAACGTTGCCCGGTCAACGACGAACCAGGCAAGGGGTGATGGCAGGAGCTTTTCAGCATGCATCACCCCGTGATTTGATGGATACACGTCAGAGGGTGGGGTCAGTAGATAGTTTATTGACTACGGTCAACAATTTGTTTGTGCCAACAAACAAATGGATACAAATGGATACATTGTAGCCAATTGCCATTGGCAATTTTGGGAGGAACCTTACCAGTGTTACTGCGGCCTGCTTGCCTTAAGAATTATAATTGGATGAGTACCAATTGAAAGTTATAATTCGGACTAGGGCATTATTCAATAAAAGTGGCCCAATGCCTTTATCCATATACCGGTGTCTGAGTCTTTCTTTGGGGGGTGCGCCTGCAAAGTATTTGATCCTCCCAAGCTGTGGCAGCTTCGCTCCTACAAATCTGGGGTTTTGCCCACATGCATTTGGCTATGTAGTGTTAAATTAAAGTTTACATCTTCCTCCTCTCACTGCTTAGAAACTTCTAATATATACCTTTGCATGGTAGGCAGGTACAAAAAGTTATCATTTCATTGTCTTGCCCCTACTCCTCCCATGACACTCCTATATGTCCATCCCTACCATCATGCCTTTGATTTTTTTCCTCCATTGCACTACCATTTTCACATGCAGAGGACTGATTTGTTTTGTTAAAGGAATCACTCATCTAAAGATGATCATAAACACTTAATAAAAACGGGATAACAGGAGTTCTCAGCATGTAACATCACATCCAGTCCCTAATACAGCCGCAGAGAATGTGTGCACACCCATCAGTACTGGAGTATCTCTAATCATGAGTATAAATATGTTAGATTAAAATAAAGGGAGAAAATGCTACAACTTAGGCATGTTTGACAATCGGTGTTGTGTCTATTTTCACTCAATCTGCAGCAACTAGATTTTCCTTAGTTCGTTTGATGGTGTAGTTCTGATGATGGGATCATTTATGGTGATTTTTTTTCCTAAACTTGACATAAACTATGTCTAGAAAGCATTTTGAAAATGTTCAGCAATGCAGCTAACTATATAAAACATTTACAAGGTCTGTAAATGATATAGTAGAAACAAACAAACAATCTACCCACATTCCAGTTAGAGTTGCCATAATTTTCTCCCACAAAACTGGGACAGAAGTATACTTGACAAAAATGGGCGGGTTATCTACAAAATATCCTTTTTAAAAACAAACATAATATAAAGACAGCTATAAAACACTTTTACATTAAATATATCAATATATAAATGAATTTATTTACAACAGTTAATTCTTACTTGATTCACCTTGATTCATTTAGATTTTTTCCTTTGGAAATAAATATTTACTTGTGGAATGTTAATTAACCGCCAATAAGGAGGTCAGTAGGCTTGACTTATATTTACTCATTAAGGCTAAAAGCAACAAATTTCAGAGAAATGTTCCATAACCTTAATTGAAATATGACAAAATTTTACTAGGTCTGTAACCTCAGACTTCATACAAAATATATTTTAATACTATCAATAAATAGTTCATTAAATTTCTAGGGCTTCTCCAGAAGGATAAAGAACCTTCACATACATACAGTATGTGACACAGACAGACAGATCGATTTAGAAAATTACATGTATCTATACATATCTGTTGCATGTCATTATTGTATAACCTGAAATTCATCATCATCACCACCATCCTCCAGATTCCAGTAAAACATCCAAATGCAAAATAAGGTAATTCAGAGCTATAATAATAATTTTGTGTCAGAAATTATTCTGGGTTGAAAGGATTTTTGCAGAAGAAACTCTGCTTAACGAACGCCCAAATGAGGCTCCTTTCATGTCTCCAAGAAATGGGACAGAGACAGGTGCTCAATCCATCATGCAGTACCCAGGTCTTGAACTGCTGACTTGCCAGCCTTCCAGCTAATAAGGTGAGCTTCTTAACAACTGAGACATCGCAGCCCCATTCAGAGCTGAAAAACTATAAGCACAATGGAATCAGTATAATTTATTGCTTCCTTTACAACAAAAAAAACCCACAAAATTCCTGCATTGCTTTCAAAGGGTCTGGTCACATACAGGACCAGGGAAGATGATGCTGTTCCCCTCAGCCAAACTTTGTCTTCAGTTGTAGCGTAGCTAAACTGTCAAATTCAAACAAAATAAAACAACTTTTTGGGAGGAGCCAAGGCTGAATCCCACTGGTTTTAAATACGTCAAGGGACACAATTGTGCAATTATTCCACTTGCAATGTTTTAGCCCCATTCTTACATTCTCTTGTTGTGGAATGAAAATAAGACAAACCCACATTCCAGCTAAGACAGATAAGAGATTTAATATTATTTGGCCAAACAGATTCAGAGGGGCTTTAACAAGCTAATAATCCCCCTGAATGACAATACATTTCCAGAGCCATCTTTTTATACCATTTAATTAGGAAATTTCTACACATTTCATCACTATGGGATAAGCCAAAATTATTAATTAATATTTTGACATTGTCATGCAATTTAGGTTAGAACATTCAGAATATTTGTTCATGTCATGTCACACAAATATTATTCAGCATTATGGTTTCCTGAGTCTAAGAGAAATCCCTGTCAGCTGTACAAACTGTGCTGGGCTTGTGGACACAAGGCCTTCTGTTTACTTTAGCCTTGTCATCATGTTATATATTGATTAGGTCAATCTGATCTGTTTAACTTTACAGAGTAGCTGAGAAAATGATTTTTACTTTTAAACCAGAATTAATATTAGAATTAATATCTTAATTCTTTCACTCCTATTTCATTCCCTCCTGATTTCTTGAAAATTATTATTTTTAATAACTTTTCACACTTTATTGCAATAAATAAACATTTCTATCATCAAACATTCCTAAAAGTATATATTTTGATTGCAGCATCCTCAAGTTTCAGCCGTGCGAAGGAAGATAGCTTTCCCGTATTGTATCTTCTGCAGGGCACTGTTTTCCTTGGTTCTGATGACTTATTGAAACAAAATCTATGCATTTTAATCCTTCCAGGGTTTTAAACTGCAAGAGAAAGAAAATACTACCAACAGTATACAGTTCATTTCATTTTGGTTTCAATGATTCATCTTATTAATGTTTAAGTATAGACCAAACTTGCTGTACCTTGATTCACATATTGATTGATACTGCAGTGACTGAGTTAATAATTTCCTAACTTCCATTTCCATTTTATGTGGGCCATCTCTGGCCATCTCTATGTGTTTAAACAGAAATTCAAATGGGGAAATAAGATACTTTTGAACAGAGGGGAGTTCTCATATCATGCATTGTCATTGGCTAAAACCTGGACTTATTGATTTAGGCTTTCATACAATTCCGCAATGCTTTCAACAATCCCACTTGCTTTCTCAACCTTTCCCTAACTGTGGATTAAATGAACAAGGATGATTCCACTAAGCCTCCCTGCTTTTAAGTAAGTATTTCATCACTGGCTTTTTCTTCTTCTATTTTCGTGTACTTCGGATGTGTTGTACTTTTAAGTCCTCAAATTCTTTAATCAAATACAACTCCTGTATTTGTTTTGGCTGATTTAAACATAGCTGTTCTTCGCTTCACTTCTGCCCTTCTGTTCCTTTTGCCACTGTGTCTTCTGTTTTCTGATTCCAGAAGGATGGATAATTGCAAGGGATTTAGGCATCCTGGGCAGCTTTGATCAGTATTTGATTACTAATCCATAAATGTCCCTTATTTTCCAAATCATCTGGAGGGCATGGCCAGTATTTACTCGTACGTCTGCAGAAAAAGTAAAATTTCTTCTTGTGCAGGGCCATCTAGTTCCTTTGGAAAAATAGACAACTGGCCTCTGACATCTACACTTTTATTTCTGCGTACTTTCACATACTGCCTGAAAAGTTGGGACAAATCTAGTAGCCTTAAAGCTTGGGGCTGACATAAGTGCTTCTTTTTAACTTTTCAAAAGCTTCTTGTTGCTGATCACTCCACTCAAATTGATCGGTTTCAGCTCCTCTTGTGGAGACTTAAAGAGGCTTTGCTAAGCTAGGGATTCAAAGTTGACAGAATCCCTGGTCTTCTAGCACCCCCCTTTTATTTGTTCCTGTTCTTGGGGTTAGCTATCAAATGCTCAGCTGGTATTTTCTTTCTTTCTGGGATTTCCCAGATTCCTCTGGTTTCTTCAATCATCCCATTCCATCTCAGCCAATTCATCATGTTCTTCTTGTCGGTCTCCATAACTTCCTCTACCGAATGGGTGTATTTTTCCCATTCCTCTCTCGGGACAATTCCTCTGCCAGTGGCCCTCTTGCTTGCAGTAAGCACACTGATTGTAATCAAGTGTTCCTTTGCCTCTTCCCAAAGCAAAGGCAATCATTTCAGCTCTATTCTTTTCTCTTATATTCTCCTTCTTCTCTTCCTCCTCTTCCCTGTTTAGATAGATCTTCTTGGCCACTTCTACCAGTTCGCTAGTATTCTTTCCCAATGTTCCTTCCAGTTTTTGTAATTTCTTACATCTGGCGCACTCTGAGTAATGAATCTCTCATTTAACATCTGGCGGTTTTCAGGATCTTCCATATTTATTCCTGTATTTACTTTATATACCTCTATTAATCTGGCTAGGAAACTTTCAGGGGATTCTTCTTTCGCTTGAATTATATTAGCAGGTTTGCTAAAATTGACAGGACCTTTTTGCTGCTTCCTTTAAGCTTTCAAAAATCAAATATCTGTACTGTTGAAGACTTGTCCCGTGTGTTGGATCATTAGGATTCCAATTCGGATTTTGTTCAGCTGCTGCTGCCATACGCACTACAGTCTGACTGCGTCTGGGAAATTTCTACGGAGTATTTTGTCTTTTGCCAGTTTAATTTTTCCTTTTCTTCCATATTAAGGAGCGTATTTATTATTTGCTGCATATCACTCCATGTGGGGTTATGTGTTTGGACTATGGTTCCAATTAGTTCAATCACCTCATTCGGCTTGGTACTAAAAGGTCCATAATGCTGTTTCCAATTTAACAAGTCTGTTGTGGTAAATGGCACATATTGGAAGATAGACTGAGTTACTGTTTCATCATCTTCCCTCATATGGCTGGTTACCATTTCTCTTAATAGGGCCACTATCTCCTTTCTTCCTTTGGTTACTGGTGAGAAATATACTGTTGCTGCTGTGTTTGGAGGAGGTTCTCTACCCATTTTATTGTTATAGGGAGAAGGTTGACTGTACCTTTTGAATTTTATTTCTCCCTCTTCAATTACATCTTTCAAGATTTCAGTCACCCTTTTCAGTTTTTCTGTGGTTGGAGAAACCATATTTCTATCAGGGGTTTGAAATCTTCCTGTGCTTGCTAACGCAAGGTCTGGATAAATGCGTGGAACTTGGCCATCTTGTGGCACTGATTTTGGCATGACATAAGGTGGAGGTCTTTGAAACAGAATTTCATCTTCTTCATTTCTGTTTAAATTTTTCAATTTTTCTTCTGTCTGCCATTCTACTTTTGGGGTATTGGGTGTTTTGACAACTTTCCTTCCTAATTTAGATTTCTTATCTTTGGATTTCTTTTCCTTCATTAAATATGCTTTTACACATCCAGCCTGGCATTTCCTTAGCTGGGGCGGGCGGGCGTGTCAAGGCTTGCTGCATTACAGCTTGCCATGTGGATATGTAGGGATACTGACCCCAATGTTTATTCTGTGCTATCGTTCAAAATACTCTATTTATAAGACCCAAATCTAAGGAGACTTCTGGAGGCCACCCTACTTGGAAACTGGGCCATTCATATTCACAAAACTTTCTTAACTCAAATTTTGTTAAAGGGGGTTCATATGTCTCTGGTGTAAATACCTCAAAGTTCTCAAGGAAACACCGTAGTGGCGTTCTTGGAATGCTACTACCACCACCCATTCTAAACTAAACACTACCACCGGCCTGGGGTACCCGAAAAATCAAGGGCTACCATCAGGGAACGTGATGGTTTAACCACCCACACAATATAAATTTTACACACACAAAAATCAGGTTCGCCGCCCTGATTTTTCCAGGAACACCGGGTTACTGCCCGTGGTTCATTAAGGACTTAGGAATCGCCGTCCCATCCTCTTGAAGGTAATTAGGCTCCACTTCCACTCCTCAAATGAGTGGGCACACACAAGTATACTTCATACAGTTTCATACAGTTTTATACTTGCCTGCAGGCTTTGAAAATCCAGCTCCAGCTCCTGGAGTTCTCCGTCTGTCTTAGCCTTCCGGATCCTTTGACTGGTTTGTTTCTCTGATAGTTACTCGCCGCCTCTTCACTGATTTCCTAGAGTAGAAAAAAGTCTACTATGCTGGCATTTAGGTTATCCCTGGAGAGGCGTTGTTTTATCCCATCAGGAACAGCCATCTGGAGCGACAATGGCGCCTGCTGTTTGTCAAGTCAGTCCCCGGCGGAGTTCGCCAAAAATGTTGTGGAATGAAAACAAGACAAACCCACATTCCAGCTAAGACAGATAAAAGATTTATTATTATTTGGCCAAACAGATTCAGGGACGCTTTAACAAGCCAATAATTCCTGAATGACAATACATTTTCAGAGCCATCTTTTTATACCATTTAATTAGGATATTTCTACACATTTCATCACTTTTCATCACTATGGGATAAGCCAAAATTATTAATTAATCTTTTGACATTGTCATGCAGTTTAGGTTAGAACATTCAGAATATTTGTTCATGTCATGTCACACAAATATTATTCAGCATCATGGTTTCCTGAGTCTAAGAGAAATCCCTGTCAGCTGTACAAACTGCGCTGGGCTTGTGGACACAAGGCCTTCTGTTTACTTTAGCCTCGTCATCATGTTCTATATTGATTAGGTCAATCTGATCTGTTTAACTTTACAGAGTAGCTGAGAAAATGATTTTTACTTTTAAACCAGAATTAATATTAGAAATAATATCTTCATTCTTTCACTCCTATTTCACTCTGAAGGAAGGAATGAAACCTCAGACTGAAAGCAACAACCCAGATGTGAGAGACCCAAGCTATTTTTCATCATTGAAGACATGACAGTGGTTGAGAGGGGAGCCAAGGGGTGACAAACATGATAAGTGGGGAAAGAGCAGGAAGACAATTGGTGGTAAAAGGGGCCAGCCTTGGGCACAATTGGATAGACCCCAGGGAACAGACACCTTGTGTTGCCGGCTAATATTTCTTGATCTGTACCACAGGTGAAAGGAACTACACAATGAACTCCCCAAAGGTGGCTTCATTTTGGCAGTTTCACGTCTGGCCTGGAAACAGAAGAAGAATTGTAGTGCTGCTTGGTATTCTGTGCCAGGAGCTGTCAAGAATTAAATCTGTTTTTCGGGGGGGGGGGGGAGAGCATAATTTTGGTCATAGAATTCTGTCAAGAATCTCTCCCCCCCCCTCTCCCCAGCATTCCTATAAATATAAGAACATGGAAAGTTATCTTATTTGGACCAAAACTTCCAGAATACCCTCTGATGACTAGAATGTTCTGGGAGCTATATTTTTTTTTTAAAAAAATCCAAGCTTTGGTAGCTTTTTAAAACATCAGTGCTGCAGTGACTCAACAAAAAGTATAGAGAAACCCTATTGCAGCATTTGTCAGTATCCAATGAAGATTTCCCACTCCAATGCTGGTGACTCTTGTGCCATTCCTTCTGCCTGTCCACTGCTGACAGCAAAATAAATTAAACAAATTTTAATTCCTATAGTTGTAGTATACACAACATTTCAAAGAAAAACACCCATTTCCAGATCTGTTCCAGCGAAGGTTGTCTCTTCCAGAAGAAACTGAAATACTATAGCTAAGACATTAACAGTGTTAGCAAACCTTTTAGAGACCAAGTGTCCAAACTGCAAGCCCAACCCCACTTATTTATTGATAAGTGTCAACCCGGCAACAGGGGAGGGAGGAAAAGCTCCCATTGGGCTACTGGGCAGAGGGACAGGGCAAACTCTGTGCTAGGATGACAAGGCACGTGCCCAGAGAGAGGGCTCTGAGTGCCCCCTCTGGCAAACGTGCCATATGTTCACAGCCACTCTGTGAGGAGTCTTATTTACCTCACAGAGCAAATCTTATTGCTAACATTGATGGCTGGAGGCTGTTAAGAGGACATAGAACTTGAGAAAGTTACTTTTCAGCTTTCAGAATCCTCTGGCAACAGGCAATGCAATCTGGGAGAACTCTATGTGTTGGTGACCCTATATTTTACTGTTCCAAGCTCTAGTGTAGAGGGTGGGTTGATTCTTCTCTGTCATGGAACAGGAATTATGCTGGTCATAGAAGCCTTGCTATAGTGTAGAATCTTCCAGTCATGGAAGCTGTGCTATGGTGGAGAGCCTGTTGTGCTGGGGCAGGTAAACACCTGCCACTGGTTCTTCTGCCGGTGGAAAATCTAGAATATGTCTCCATTCAGTCTTGTAGGAAGCAGAATGTAAGCATATCAAAGCATATAAAATGGGTTGTAATCAGATGACTGCTTAGAAAGGGAGGTTAGTTCATTCAAAGATAGCATATACTGAATATAGTATTCAAACACAGAAAAGAGTACAGTACTATTTATTATAGCTGTAAGTTTTTTTTTGCAAGTCATGATTTCATTTTCAAAATGTTAATGTGGAACTTTCTTTGGGAAGTGCAAGGTATATTGAAATAATGACCTTGATTTCTTGCAGTTAGTACATTAATAAAGCATATATTTTCAGATATATCTTGAAATGAATGGATGTAGTTTGGCTTAACATACAAAAGAAATAGAGATGTAAATGCAAAGGTAGCATTCCAGACCAGCAACAGCAGTTTAGGGCAGCTGGACAAATAAAAAATGAAGGCTACAAAATTCATCAGACAAAGAATTATTCTGCTTGTATCATTGCCCTAGATACCTTTCTGGTTGACTGAGAAGACTGGAAGTAAAATGAAGAGGGAATAAAAACCTGACAGTCTGTCAAGGATCCTTTAACTCAAAGGTGCCCAAACTATAGCCTGGGGCCCGGATCTGGCCAATGACACCAATTCATCTGGCCCACAAAGTCCTTGTCACTCCTGGGAGCAATGAGGGCTTTGTGGGCTGGATGAATTGGTGTCAGGGGCCGGATCTGGCTCCCGGGCTGGAGTGACCAGCCCCCTGAACCATGTGACCGGCTCACAGCCCAAAAAGTTTGGGCACCCCTGCTTTAACTGATGTTAAGAGAACAGTGCAGAATTGAAGGTCAAATGTGTTGTTTTGTACAGCAGTTTCTCAGGAGTTGGGAGAAAAACCATTGAATATTAATCTTGAAGCAGGTTGTGCACCTTGACCTTATGCATCTCAGTACAACCTTCTATAAAATTAGAATTTAGACTCTATTTGTGCATATGTTTCTTTATTTGTATCAGATGCACCAGCAGCATATAATAACATACAAAGCTAAAATTAACACATCTAAAAACAAAATAGAATTAAAAGGGCTAGATGACATCCGCCCAATATTGGGGCACATCAACAACATTTCCTCTTGCCAACATAAGGTCCTCCTCGGTGCACGTTGAGAGGCATTGTGTACATTGTATCATGTGGGAGATAGTTTGTACTTCTCCACATTCACACAGGCTGTCATCTACAGGGAAACCCCACTTTCTGGGGTGTAATGTTTCTAGATCTCACTTCAGCTCATGACACAGTCAACCAAGCATTGATGTGCTACACTCTCACTTATCAAAAATGAAGTCTGGGTTATAACCTCTCCTCCATCTGTCACTGTTAAAAGGTGCTGGTAATTTGCTGTCATGGATGTTGTTGCATATGCTGGACTGTATATTCATTTGATTTATTAGTTTTATAGATCAACACTCACTGTACTGTATGATGTAGACAGATTTCCAGAATATGCTTTATGATTGGTGGTGGCAGGATGACTCTTCCATTCATATGCATACACACACAGCTTATCAGCTTCCTAAAAAATTGCTGAAGTCATATACATAAGTATTATTAAAACATGCACCTCCTGACAGCTTTCGCATATGATTTTAAGCAGAACTGACCAGTCTTCCGGGTAGTGTAATTTGTTTTTTTAGAAGAGACACAGTAACTGGAGCCTGGTGCAAAACACATACCCTTGTTATGAAATAATTCTTTTAATAACAGCATTGAGTAACAAATGAATGGACTTCACAGTCTTCCATGTATAAAAACTACATGCACAGCTTAGTAAGTCATCAGACTACCACACACAGTCATGTTGTCTACTCATTTGAATTGTCACTGGAAACGAACCAGCAGCCAGTGTAGCTGCTGTAACAGGATGGTTATGTGATCTCTACAATCAACCCGTTGACATTTTAGCCCAGGGATTCACAACCTGCAGCCTGCGGGCTGTTTACGGCCCACAACACCATTTCATATGGCCCCCACTGTCTCCACCACACCAGGAAGTGCCATATGGTGTAGGAAGGGCAAAATGGCCATTCGGCCCCTGAAGCTGTCTGAAGGAGCATGACCCGGCCCCTGGCTTAAAAAGGTTGAGAACTGATTTAGCCTCTGCGTTTTGGACCTACTGAGGTTTCCAAAGGCAACGTCACATAGAGTGTGTTATGGTAATCTAAGTAGTATGTAACTAAGGCATTTAAGAGAAGTGGCTGCACTGATAGGAACCACTGATTTTCAGCAGCAGTTATGTAGTCCTCAGTGGATTTTGGGTTGTGTCCAGTATGATTCCTTAACTCTGAGAAGTCGCTTACCCTTGTTTTAGATGGTGAGACACAAGGCAAGATGGAGCGAAGACCAGTGATTTAATGAAGGCAAATGGTACTTTTAGTGTATGGGACCAAAGACACCAGGACAGCCGAAGAGCTGGCTTAACACAACTTTATTACATGCTGGTCAGAGGGAACATGTGGTAATGGCGGACGAACAGCTCAATATATACAGTGGCTATACATTTGAATGTGGCTCCGTGATAGCCTATTGGCTACAGGCTGTGTGACGTCATTGCTGGTCACGCCCTTCTTGTCCAGGTGAAGGTGGTGGCGGGAATCTTCCCGCGCTGTTGTTCAAGGTGAGTCTTGGACCAATGAGCTTGGACGCTCGCTATTGCCATCTAGTGGTCACTAGCTCGCGTCCTATTAAGGTTACAGTGATGCAGCTGGAGGTTACAATGTTGCACATAGAAAAGGTTATATTGGATACACATGGATAGGTACATTGTTTAAAGGCACAGGCTTTAGGACACAACACCCCTCCCCCCTAGGATGAGACGAAGTCTCTTAGCCAAGATGGTTTATTGCACTCGCGTTTGGGCCGCGATGTGGGTTGGCCCACCCGGGGGCCGCTCCCGCTTCCTTGTTCCCTGGACCCTTGTCCTGTAATGGGAGAGGGAGACTTGTTAGAGGCTTGCTGCGGTTTTGCAGCTTTAGGGGAAAAGGTAGATTCCATTGTGGTTGAACCGGGGGCACCAGGGGCTAACGTAAAACCCCTCTTCTCGCTTGGATGGGTGGGGGACCACTCCGAAAAACCCGCCCGGTTCTGAAAATCAAAATCAAACTCTGTTGGGGGATCCCGCGGGATATCTACGAGGACAAATTCCTTCTCCTCCCCCCTTGGTGGGGACTCTGGACCCCCCTGCCCTCCCCCTTGGGCTAAATGGGTGGGGGAGAACCCTAACGCTGAATTTGTATCCGTTTTTTCGGCGCCTTGATTTCCTGGGACCCGGCTCCGGAGCTGGTCCACGTGCCGCCACCACAGTAGTCCTGTGCTGGTCTCCACGCGGTACGATACGGGACCGGTCTGTTCCACAACCACCCCCGGCACCCAGGCTGGCCCCGCGCTGGCGTAGTTCCTGCACCCACGCTGAAACTCTTGGTGGCTTCTAACCCTATGTTCCTCCCCTTGTCCTCAACTCTCGTGGGATCTAGTCTAGTGAGTATGGTGGTCAGCTTCCTGCGCATTAAAAGCTCCGCAGGGGAGTAGCCTGACGCTAGCGGGGTCACCCTGTACCCTAGCAGAAACTGACACACTTGCAGGTTGAGGTCCCCGGGGCCCATGCGCTGCAGCGCGTCCTTCGTGGTGCGTACGAGGCGCTCCACTTGGCCATTGGTGGCCGGATGGAAAGGGGCGGAGGTGATATGCCGGATGGCGTTGATCTCTGTGAATGCCCTGAACTCAGCGGACGTGAAGCAACCAGCGTTATCGCTAATTAGAGTGTCGGGTATGCCGAACGTGGAAAAAATCCTCCGCAAATGCTTAATTGTCGTGGCCGAGGAGGTGCTCGTGACTGGGATGACCTCCAACCACTTGGAGAAAGCGTCCACAACAAGGAGAAACAGGGTTCCTCGGAACGGGCCCGCGAAATCTATGTGCACCCAGGACCACGGCCCCTTAGCCGCGTCCCATTCCCTGTGGGGAAGGCGGGCCTCCTTCGGTCTGGAGCATTGGCAGCTCTCGCAAGTGCCGACCATGTGCTCGATGTCGGCGTCTAACTGGGGCCACCAGAAGTAACTTCGGGCCAGCGCTTTGGAGCGCACAATTCCGGGGTGGCTGACGTGCAGCAGTTTAAGCACCCGCGGTCGAAGGGAAGTGGGGACCACCACCCGCTGCCCCCACAAGAGGCACCCCCTCTCTAGGGACAGTTCCAGCTTCTTCCTAAAAAATGGGGCGAATTCCTCTGCTGGGGACGACGCCGGCCACCCCTTCTGTACCCAGGAGCAAACCGCCGCCAACGTCTTGTCCTTTCTTGTCGCTGTGGCAATGTCGGCGGGCACTACGGGGGGCGAATCCAGTACCTCTATCATGAGAACCTGATGGTCCCGCTCCCCCTTGCTCACCTGGCTGGGCGTCAGGGGGAGGGGGGACCTCGACAGGGCGTCCGCATGGCTGATCTCTTTCCCGGGCCGGTACACCAACGCGTGCTGGTAGGCGTTGAGAAAAATGGCCCACCTAAGCATTCTCGGGGACAGGATCTGTGGTGTGGGCTTGTCTGCGGTAAAAATGCCTAGTAGGGGCTTGTGGTCGGTCACGATGGTGAAGGGGCGGCCATACAGAAAATCGTGAAATTTTTTGGTCCCCGCAACTATCGCCAGCGCCTCCCTGTCTGTCTGGGCGTAGTTTCTCTCCGCTTGGGACAGGGACCTGGAGTAAAACGCTATTGGGGCCTCCCTCCCGTTTTCCAACACGTGGCATAACACTGTCCCCACCCCCATCAGGGATGCATCACAGACCAGTACCACCGGCCGTTTGGGGTCGAAATGGGTCAGAATGGCATCAGACGCCAGGAGTTGTTTCAGTTCCGTGAATGCCCTCTCCTGGTCATCGCCCCACATCCATGCCGTATCTTTCTTGAGCAACTTGTGAAGCGGCTCAGCCACCGCAGCCTTCCGTGGAAGGAAGGAGTGGTAGAAATTTAAGAGCCCTAGGAACGACTGCAACTCGGGCTTGGATGTGGGGCGAGGGGCCTTCTTGATGGCGGCCACCTTGGATTTGGACGGTTTGATCCCCTCGGGTGTTACTCGGAACCCTAAGAACTCAACCTCCTTCGCGAAGAAGACGCATTTGTCTTTTCGCAACCTCAACCCCGCCCGTTCGAACGTCGCCAGGACCTTGTCTAGCCTTTTAGCCAACTCAACCTCACTCCCCCCGTTATCAATACGTCATCAAAATATGGTAAAACGCCGTCCAGCCCTTTGAGGAGGCGTTCCACGAGCGACTGGAAAATTCCAGGCGCCGAGTTCACGCCGAATTGGAGGCGCGTCACCTGGAACGCCCCCTTATGTGTGATTATGGTCTGTGCAGCAGCTGCGGCAGGGGTTACCATGAGTTGCTGATAGGCCTGTGCCAGGTCGAGCTTAGCGAAACACTTTCCCCCATGTAACCTGGCTAGCAAATGGCTGACCACCGGCACCGGGTACGCATTAGGGCGGATTGCCTTATTAATGGTGCACTTATAATCGGCGCAAATGCGAACCTCCCCATTGGCCTTCAATGCTGTGACAATTGGAGTTTCCCACTCCGCGGAATCAACAGGAACAAGAATCCCCTGGCCCACTAATTTGTCCAGTTCCGCCTCTATTTTGTCCTTGAGTGCAAAGGGCACCCTGCACGGTTTAAGTCTGATTGGGCGGACCTCCGGGTCCAGGTCGAACGTTACTGGGGGTCCATTGAATTTCCCAAGTCCCTTCTTTAAGACTTCGGGGTGCGCGTCGCACACCTCCTGTATCGGGTCAGACCCAACGGCGTGCACCCCCCCCAATGAACAGACCCAGGGGCTGAAACCATTGAGTCCCGAGGAGGCTGCAATTACCTCCCTTAAGAACGACTAGGGAGAGTTCCGCGGCGTGCCGCTTGTACTGAACCTGGAAATTCCCAACCCCCAACACCGGGATACTGTTCCCTTGCACGTCCCGAAGCGTGGACCTCAACGCTTTGAGCTTGGGCCGTACGCGGGGGGCAATTCTCAAGAACTCCCTCTGGGAAATAATGGAGTAAGAGGAGCCAGAGTCAATCTCCATCCTAACAGGGGCCCCTTGCACCAGTACCTCAACAAAGTAACGGGGGTGTCCCATGGACACGCTGAAAACCGGGGCGTCGTCGTCGCTGTCGTCGGAGATGCGGCCCACGCCGTCCTGCTTCCTTGTGGGCCGGGCGCCATCCTTTAGTCTCGTCGAGCGGTCTGGCCTCGTTGGGCGGTCGGGCAAGCTCCTCCGGTCCCTCGCTGGGCGGTCGGGCGAGCTCCTCCGGTCCTTGCGCCGTTGTCTGCAGACTTTGGCTATGTGCCCGCGTCGCCCGCAGTTGTGGCACTCGGCCTTTCTGAACGGGCACCTGGCACGGTCGTGAGCCGCCCCGCAGCCGTCGCAATGCCGGCCCTCCTTTCGGACCCTCCGGACGTCCTCGTCGTCACTGCTTTCGGCGGACGATTTCGAAATTCACCGGGCTGCGTGCACCGAACTCTCTGCTTTGTCGGCCTTCGGCCGCCAGTCCTGGAGCTCTTGCACCCCTGCCTTCGTGGCTTCTGCGGCCTGTGCCGCTTTCAGGACCTCCTGCAACGTGGGGGGCGGCTCCTGATTCATTAGCGTGCGCTGAATCTCGGCGTCCTTCAGGCCGCATAGCACGCAGTCCCTGAGGGTGACTTCCAAATTCTCCCATTTGCACGGGCTGGCAGCCAGGCGCAGGGCCGCTACGAAAGCGGCGACCGACTCACCAGGCGCTTGGACTCGCCTCCAAAACGCGCTCCGAGCGGGAAACATCGCTACCGAGGGCCGGAAATGGTCTCTCAGCACCGTCAGGAGCTCTTTTGCCTTGAATTCAGCCGCCTTTTTGGGTGCGATGAGGTCAATCAGTACCCTCTTTCCATCGTGCCCGAGCATTCTGGTGAGGATGGCTCTCTTCTTTGCCTCTTCCGTCACCTCGAACTCCACCAGCGCACCTTGGAAGTCCATTTCGAAGAATTCCCAATCTTGCGGTTTCTTGATGTCGAAACCGGCGTATGTCTTGGTCCCGTGGGCAGCCATGATCCCACCTTCGTTGCCAATTTAGTGTATGGGACCAAAGACACCAGGACAGCCGAAGAGCTGGCTTAACACAACTTTATTACATGCTGGTCAGAGGGAACATGTGGTAATGGCGGACGAACAGCTCAATATATACAGTGGCTATACATTTGAATGTGGCTCCGTGATAGCCTATTGGCTACAGGCTGCGTGATGTCATTGCTGGTCACACCCTTCTTGTCCAGGTGAAGGTGGTGGCGGGAATCTTCCCGCGCTGTTGTTCAAGGTGAGTCTTGGACCAATGAGCTTGGACGCTCGCTATTGCCATCTAGTGGTCACTAGCTCGCGTCCTATTAAGGTTACAGTGATGCAGCTGGAGGTTACAATGTTGCACATAGAAAAGGTTACATTGGATACACATGGATAGGTACATTGTTTAAAGGCACAGGCTTTAGGACACAACAGTACTGAGACTGCATTGGTCACACTGGTTGATGACCTCTTGTGGGAGTGGGACAGGGGTTATCCATCCGTCCTGGCTCTTCTGGATCTCTCAGCGGCCTTCAATACCGTTGACCACGGTATCCTTCTGGAACGGCTCAAAGGTTTGGGGATCCAGGGCACTGTGCTGTCCTGGTTTTCCTCATTTCTGGAGGGTCGTACCCAATCGGTGTGGTTGGAGAGTGAGAGGTCCAGCGCTAGGCCCCTACAGTATGGGGTGCCTCAGGGCTCGGTGCTCTCTCCTCTTCTATTTAACATATACATGAAGCCGTTGGGCGAGGTTATCCGTTCTCATGGGGTAAGGTATCATCAGTATGCTGATGACACCCAGTTATATATCTCGGCCCATGGGGACCCCAGTGATGCAGTCAATGTCCTATCCAGATGTCTGGAGGTGGTTGGGGTCTGGATGGGAGACAACGGGCTACAATTGAATCCCTCCAAGACTGAGTGGCTTTGGATAGGGGGTCCCGCATTATACAGGGAGCTGCCAACTTTGGTCTTGGATGGGGATGCTTTGCCCCAGACAGACCTGGTACACAATTTAGGGGTCCTCCTGGATTCGGGGCTGCTACCAGCAGATCAGGTGGCGGCTGTGGCCAGGAGGGCTTTCTCACAGCTTCGTGTCATCTGTCAGTTGCGTTCACTCCTGGACCGGGACTCATGGTCACACATGCTCTGGTCACCTCCAGGCTAGATTTTTGCAATGCGCTCTACATGGGGCTGCCCTTGTCAACCATTCGGAGGCTGCAATTGGTCCAGAATGCGGCAGCCCGGGTGGTGATGGGGCACGGGCATTATGCTCGTGCCTCACCATTACTTTGGGAGCTGCACTGGCTACCAGTTTGTCTCCGGGTGCAGTTCAAGGTGCTGGTTTTGACCTTTAAAGCCCTCCATGGTAGTGGGCCAGGATACCTTAGAGACCGCATCGTCCCAAGAGTGTCCGCCCATCCAATCAGAGTGGATCGGAGGGGCTCCCTGATTGTTCCATCTGCCAGAGGGGCTTGTCTCTCTGGCACACGGAGGGCCTTTTCCGTGTCGGCACCGGCCTTGTGGAACCTCCTGCCTGTAGAGTTGCGGGAGCAGATGGAGCTGCTACCTTTCAGAAAAGACCTAAAAACCTGGTTGGCAGGGCAGGTGTGGGGCCCAGATGGAAGAGTGGCCCCTGCCTGTTGGCTTATAAATTAAGCCCCCATTTCTTTTAATTGTCTTTTTTTAAAAAAATGTGGGTTTATGTGGGTTTTAAGAGGAATGGGGTAGGTGGGTGGGTATGTTGGGTTTTAATTGGTTTTAATTGGTTGTACTGTTTTATGTGTCTTTTAACTTGTTGTGAGCTGCCCAGAGTTGGGTTTACCTGATTGGGCGGCATATACATTTGAATATAAAATAAAATAAATAATAAATAAAATCATTAGTATTTATCATGTACAGGCTGCATGTAAAAGCATTGCAATCTGCAGAACTCACACTCCGTGCTTACACAAGTTAATTGGGGAAGTCTTCAGGGGAAGTTAATTAACTAACTTAATCAATGGCAGGGGAAATACATTGTTCCGTGTTATCCGGGGTAAACACGTGGCTGGTATTGGCTCTAGGGTTTAAGGTAATCCGCAGGCGCGAGATTGCCTATTACGCACCTAGCTAGTTAATCATTAGCTTCCTATTGTCTAAGCAGTTTGTCAGATCAGCTATTGATGAATTAAACTCTATCTAATATTCCTCTCCCCCAATTTCTGTCCCTTCAGGAACCCCTGGCAACGAGGTGATCACCCATTACCGGGGTTCTGTCAGGGCCAGTATACCAATTGTGTGCGCGGATCCCACACTAGAGGTTCCTGGTGTTTCTTTATAGTAGGGGTGCCCAAACTATGGCCCGTGGGCTGAATCTGTCCCATACTGCCGATTAATCCAGCACACGCCACCCAAGCCACTCTCAGAAGCAGAAGGAAAACACGCATGCACAAGTGCAGAATGCACCTACGCATGTGCAGAACACTGCTCTAAATGACCCGCAGCTGTCATAAATGCATTAATGGCTGAGCTAGCTATTGTAGTATTTAGTTCACCTTGCCTTATACTATTGGATAGGACATTGTTATTTACGACTCTTTATTATTTTTTAATGTAGATATTTTACACCCTGATGAAGAACTGGAAAAAACCAGTTTTGGTGTTATTTTCTGGATTTATATGAATACACAATAAAGACATTTGGATTCTGATTCCATACAAGTTTCTGAAGTTAACAATACTGAAATTTATTTGCTTGACTTTTTGCCTCAAACGGATCTTATATTCTGCAACTTTAGTGTAAGGGACCAAAGACAACGAAACAGCCGAAGGGTTGGCTTAACACAGGTTTATTGCATGATGATCCGGAGGAACATGTGGTAATGGCGGATGGGTAGCTCAATATATACAGCTGGCTATACATTTGAATGTGGCTCGTCGACAGACTATTGGTTGCTGCCTGCGTGACGTTGTAGAAGGTCACGCCCTTCTTGACCAGGTGAAGAGGTGGCGGGGAATCTTCCCGCGCTGCTGAACCAGGGGAATCTTAGCCATGAGAGCTGGACGCTCGCTACCGCCATCTGGTGGTCACTAGCTCGCGTCCCTTATCAGGTTTACATTGATACAGCTGATGGTTATAATGTTGCACACAGAAAGGTTACATTGATAACACATGGCAAAGGTACATTGTTAAAGGCACAGCTTTACAGAACACAACATCCCTCCCCCCTAGGATGAGACGAAGTCTCTCAGCCAAGATGGCTTGTTGCATGTGCGTTTGGGCCGTGACGAGGGCTGCCCCCCCGGGGGCGTTATTGCTTCTTTGTTCCCTGGTCCCTTGTCCTGAAATGGGAGAGGGAGACTTGTTAGTGGCTTGCCGCTGTCTGGCGGCCTTAGGGGAAGGGAAAAACTCCATTGTGGGCAGACCGGGGGCAGTCGGGGCTAACGAAAAACCCCTCTTCTCGCTTGGATGGGTGGGGGACCACTCCGAAACCCCCCCCGGTTCTGAAAACCAAAATCTAACTTAGTAGGGGTATCCGCATTTGTGGGGACCTTCCGCGAGATATGTATGGGGTCGGGTTCCTCCTCCTCGGAAAGATCCCCCAGGGTATCTACGAGGATATCCTCCTCCCCACTTGGTGGGGGCCCGCGGTCCCCCTTCCCTCCCCCTTGGGCTGAACGGGTGGGGGAGAACCCTAACGCTGACTTTTTCTCTGCTTGGTCTGTGCCCTGCTCATCGGAGACCCTGCGTCGGAGCTGGTCCGCGTGCCGCCTCCACAGGAGTCCTGTATTGGTTTCCACGCGGTACGACACGGGGCCGGTTTGTTCCACAACTACGCCCGGCACCCAGGCTGGGCCCGTGCTGGCGTAATTCCTGCAATGCACGGGGGCGCCTACACTGAAACTCTTTGTGGCCTCCAGCCCAATGTTCCTTCCTTTGTCCTCAACCCTCGTGGGGTCTAGCCTAGTAAGGATGGTGGTCAGTTTCCTGCGCATTAAGAGCTCTGCGGGGGAGTATCCTGACGCCAATGGGGTCACCCTGTACCCTAGCAGAAACTGACACACTTGTAGGTTCAGATCCCCTGGGCCCATGCGCCGCAACGCGTCCTTCGTGGTGCGGACGAGGCGCTCTACTTGGCCATTGGTGGCTGGGTGGAACGGGGCGGAGGTGATATGCCGAACGGCGTTAATCTCCATGAATGCCCTAAACTCGGAGGACGTGAAACAACTAGCGTTGTCGCTAATTAATGTGTCGGGTATGCCGAACGTGGAAAAGAGCCTCCGCAAATGCCTAATGGTCTGGGCCGAGGAGGTGCTCGTGACTGGGATAACCTCCAACCATTTGGAGAAAGCGTCCACTACAAGAAGGAACAGGGAGCCTCTGAACGGGCCCGCGAAATCAACGTGCACCCGGGACCACGGCCCCTTAGCCGCGTCCCATTCCCTGTGGGGAAGGCGGGCCTCCTCTGGTCTGGAGCATTGGCAACTTTCACAAGTGCCGACCATGTGCTCAATGTCGGCGTCCAGCTGGGGCCACCAGAAGTAACTCCGGGCCAGCGCCTTGGATCGCACGATGCCGGGGTGGCTGACGTGCAGCAGTCTGAGCACCCGCGGCCGAAGGGAAGTGGGAATCACCACCCGCTGCCCCCACAAGAGGCACCTCCTCTCTAGGGACAGTTCTAGCTTTTTTCTGAAAAATGGAGCGAACTCCTCCGCTGGGGAGGACGCGGGCCACCCTTTCTGCACCCAGGAGCTTACTGCCGCTAACGTCTTGTCCTTCTCTGTCGCTTTGGCAATGTCGGCGGGCACTACGGGGGGCGAATCCCGTACCTCTATCATGAGAACCTGATGGTCCCGCTCCCCCTTGCTCACCTGGCTGGGTGTTAGAGGGAGGGGAGACCTAGATAGAGCGTCCGCATGGCTGATCTCTTTCCTGGGCCGGTAGACCAACGCGTGCTGATACGCGTTAAGAAAAATGGCCCACCTGAGCATCCTCGGAGACAGGATCTGTGGGGTGGGCTTATCTGCGGCAAAGATGCCCAGCAGGGGCTTGTGGTCTGTTACAATGGTGAAGGGGCGGCCGTACAGAAAATCGTGAAATTTTTTCGTCCCCGCGACTATTGCTAGTGCCTCCCTGTCTGTCTGTGCGTAGTTTCTCTCCGCTTGGGACAGGGACCTGGAGTAAAATGCTATCGGGGCCTCCCTTCCGTTCTCCAACACGTGGCACAGCACCGCCCCCACCCCCACTGGAGATGCATCACAGGTCAGGACTACTGGGCGTTTGGGGTTGAAGTGGGTCAGTATGGCGTCGGACGCTAGGAGGCTTTTTAGCTCACTAAATGCCCTTTCCTGGTCATCGCCCCACTTCCATGCCTGGTCTTTCTTTAGCAGTTTGTGTAGCGGTTCAGCCACCGCTGCCTTCCGGGGGAGGAAGGAGTGGTAAAAGTTGAGCAGCCCTAGGAACGACTGCAGCTCGGGCTTGGAGGTGGGGCGGGGGGCTTTTTTAATGGCTGCCTCCTTGGACTTGGATGGTTTTATTCCCTCAGAAGTCACACAAAACCCTAGGAACTCAACCTCGGTTGCGAAGAAGACGCATTTGTCCTTCCGCAGTCTCAGCCCCGCTTTTTCGAATATTGTCAGGACCTTCCCCAACCTCTTGGCCAATTCAACCCGACTCCCCCCCGTTATTAACACGTCATCAAAATAAGGCAACACCCCCTCCAATCCCTTCAGGAGGCGTTCCACGAGTGACTGGAAAATTCCAGGCGCTGAATTCACGCCAAACTGGAGGCGCGTCACCTGGAACGCCCCCTTATGGGTGACTATGGTCTGCACGGCAGCTGCGGCAGGGGACACCGTAAGCTGCTGGTAGGCCTGTGCTAAGTCGAGCTTAGCGAAACACTTTCCCCCGTGTAACCTGGCCAGCAGATGGCTGACTACCGGCACCGGATATGCATTCGGGCGGATCGCCTTGTTGATGGTGCACTTGTAGTCGGCGCATATGCGGACCTCCCCATTGGCCTTTAGTGCAGTTACAATTGGAGTTTCCCACTCCGCAGAATCTACAGGCACAAGGATCCCCTGGCCCACCAACTTGTCAAGTTCCGCCTCTATCTTGTCCTTAAGTGCGAACGGCACCCTGCGTGGTTTAAGGCGAATTGGGCGGACCTCCGGGTCCAGGTCGAAAGTCACTGGGGGCCCCTTGAATTTCCCCAGTCCTTTTTTGAAAACTTCGGGGTGCGCCTCGCACACCTCCTGAATTGGATCAGTCCCAACGGCGTGCATCCCAACGGCGTGCACCCCCCCAATAAACAACCCCAGGGGCTGGAACCATTGAGTCCCGAGGAGGCTGCAATCTCCCCCTTTGAGCACGACTAGGGGAAGGGACGCGGCGTGCTCCTTGAATTTGACCTGAAATTCTCCGACCCCCAACACTGGAATGCTGTTCCCTTGCATGTCCCGTAGTGTGGACCTCAAAGCTTTGAGCTTGGGTCGCTTGTGGGGGGCAATTCCCAAAAACTCCCTCTGGGAAATGATTGAATATGAGGACCCCGAGTCAATTTCCATCCTAATGGGAACCCCTTGGACTAGTACCTCAACAAAGTAGCGGGGGTGTCCTGTAGACACGCTGAACACTGGGGCGTCGTCCTCGCTGCCGTCAGAGATGCGGCCCACGCCGTCCTGCTTCCGCGTGGCCTGGGCACCGTCCTTGGGTCTCGTTGGGCGGTCTTGTCTCGCGGAACGGTCTGCGGAGCTCCTCTGGGTCTCGCGCTTCTTCCTGCACACCTTGGCGATGTGCCCACGGCGGCCGCAGTTGTGGCACTCGGCCTTCCGGAAGGGGCACTTTACGCGGTCATGGGCCGCTCCACAGCCGTCGCATCGCCGGCTCTCCTTCCGGACCCTCCGGACGTCCTCGTCGTCGCTGCTCTCTGTGGACGACCTCGAAGCTCGCCGGGCCGCCTGTACCGGAGTGTCTGCCTTGCTCGACTTCGGCCGCCAGTCCTGGAGTTCTTGGACCCCGGCCTTTGTAGCTTCTGCGGCCTGGGCCGCTCTGACGACCTCTTGCAACGTGGGAGGCGGCTCTTGGTTCATTAATGTGCGCTGGGTCTCGGCGTCGTTCAGGCCGCACAGCACACAGTCCCGGAGGGTGATTTCGGCATTCTCCCATTTGCACGGGCCGGCCGCCAGCCGCAGGGCCGCCACGAATGCGGCGACCATCTCCCCGGGCGCTTGGACTCGCCTCCAGAACACACTCCGAGCGGGAAACATCGCCGTGGCGGGCCGGACGTGCTCACGCAGCATCTGCATGAGTTCCTTGGCCTTGAATTCGCTCACCCTCCTCGGTGCAATCAGGTCCACCAAGGTCCTCTTGGTTTCTTGTCCGAGCATCCTGGTGAAGATGGCCCTTTTCTTTGCCTCTTCCGTGACTTTGGACTCAATCAGTGCTGCCTGGAAGTCCATCTCGAAGATCTCCCAGTCGCCCGGTTTCCTGATTTCGAAACCGGCGCATGTCTTGGTCCCGTGGGCTGCCATATCCCACCTTCGTCGCCAATTTAGTGTAAGGGACCAAAGACAACGAAACAGCCGAAGGGTTGGCTTAACACAGGTTTATTGCATGATGATCCGGAGGAACATGTGGTAATGGCGGATGGGTAGCTCAATATATACAGCTGGCTATACATTTGAATGTGGCTCGTCGACAGACTATTGGTTGCTGCCTGCGTGACGTTGTAGAAGGTCACGCCCTTCTTGACCAGGTGAAGAGGTGGCGGGGAATCTTCCCGCGCTGCTGAACCAGGTGAATCTGAGCCATGAGAGCTGGACGCTCGCTACCGCCATCTGGTGGTCACTAGCTCGCGTCCCCTTATCAGGTTTACATTGATACAGCTGATGGTTATAATGTTGCACACAGAAAGGTTACATTGATAACACATGGCAAAGGTACATTGTTAAAGGCACAGCTTTACAGAACACAACAGCAACTTTCACCGTTTGGCCCTCTCTCTTTTCTTCGGTAAATGCGTTTACGATAGCTGAGGGTCATTTACACCAGCGTTCTGCGCATGCATGGGCATGTTCAGTGCACACACATGTGCATTTTACTTCCACTTCCAAGTGAAAGGAATCACGTGACCGGCACGTTTGACCACATGACCGGCCTACGGTCCAAAAAGTTTAGGCACCCCTGCCTTATAGTCTCCACACCCGATTAGATTTCTGTTCAGACAAGTTGCTTTGTTCAGGATGGTTTGGTGACAACGTAAAGAAATGAAGAGAGAGAGAGAGAGAGAGAGAGAGAGAGATTGTATGGCTATTCCTTTGTGATTGGTTCACCAAGTATAGTTTTTCTTTATCACAGCCTGCATTAAATGGGTCAGCATCATTGCATGGAGCCTCTGTGCTACCACCATGTATCACCAAAACATCTGCTGGTGATATGGAAATTCTTCATATCTGGCCTCCTAAATCTTTTGGGCACACTTGCTGGAGACTATGGGTCTGTAGTCCAACACAGATGGAAGTTACCAGATCATAAATAGATGTCCTGATAGCAGCTGCTGAACATTCTAGCTGTAGACAAGTGAAGATATCATCCAAGGCAGCAGATCGAAGGAGGTTGTACTAAATGATGGCAGCAATGTACTCTGGAATGAGTTTTCCAATCTGATACATGAATGTTGATGTTTCTAAAGTGAAATAACTGCTTGCTCTACTGATCTTTATATACTACAAGTGCACTAGGACCATCTTTGCTTTGAACACCATTCTTCCTGCAGCCAGGTGAAAAAGCAGACTAAAACTAGTGTACAATTTCGAATGACATGTGTTATGAGGTTCCCAGGACAGGGTCAAACCCAGGGTAGAAAGAAAGTAAGTTCCATTAACAAGGACCATCTGACATACATGGCACTCACTATTCAACATTATAGGAAAGACCCCCAACATAGACATTGGCTGTTTTTAATTAAGATGTAAACTCTGATATCAAAGTGACACAAAATCCCCAATTTGCTCAAACATAACTTTTATACCACTTAAAGGGATTTTACAAGTAAGAATAAATATTCTGTCTTAATGGAATATTGGATTAATCATATGGCTTTTCAGGAATTTGGTTGGAGCAAGCTACTAATAATTCCACTTTATGGCTTTCCCAATGAAATATAGCTCTAATATTTTTCAAACTCTCATGCACAAAAATAAAATAAAATCAGATTCTTTTGTGTGTGGGAGTTTGAAAAAACAAAACAACCACAACCCCTAGACCTTCTTCTTCTCTCTCTCTCTCCCTCCCCCCCCCTCTATTCCGGAGAAAGAAGTAATTTAACCAGCAGGATTGGGTTAACATCAATGATCTTTATTCAGCTCATGATCCGGACTGGGGAATATGGACACGGTGGCCTGCTTATATACAGTGTAATTGGCTGTTAGAAGGAGAAGATACATTTTGGCAGGCTTCCGGAGAAGCGGAAACATTCAATACAGCGAATCAGTGATATAGGCTGCTTTTTTGAAATACGCACCTTTGGAAAATGGTGCGCAGCTTCGCCTTAGACTTCTGGCGAAGCTGACACACAAATAATAAAATGCTTCGACACAACTCTCTCTCTCTCTCTCTGTATGTCCTTCTCCCTACCCATTCACCAGTTTCCCTCATCCTCCTCTGTGTGCTCTCTCATGGAGAGAGAGAAATAAAGGGCATAGTAGTTTTATACTCTTCAGTTCCCATTCTATAAAGCATGGGTTCTCAACCTATGGCCCACGGGGAGAAATAATCTGGCCCCCACCCTCACTCCAGCTGCCACCTCCACCTCATTTATGGCTGTTGTAAATGCCTTTATGACAGCTGTTAATGGTGGCGGGATGGGGGTGGGGAACTTTAGTGTCTTGCATGGAAGACAAAGAAGGAGCCGCAGTGAGGGCTAAACACAGGTTTATTGGGTGATGATCAGGATGAACATGTGGTAATGGCGGAGGTACAGCCCATTATATACTGCAGTACATACATTTGAATCTCGTTGCACGGTAGCTTATTGGCTGCTACCGGCGTGACGTCATTCTGAGTCACGCCCATCTTCTCCAGGTGATCCTCGCGCGGGAAAGGTTCCCGCGGCTGCCGGTGATTTGGGGAATGTGAACCATGTGAGCTGAACGCTCGCAGCTGCCCTCTATAGGCAGCTTGCTCGCGTTCCTTAACAGCTGAGCTACATTGTAATTGTGGTCAGGTTACATTCATACATTTCTTAAAGCAACATTGTACATACACAACAGGAACCCATCTGGCAATGGTTGTTAGCCAATATAGGTTTATCACTTGTGCAACACAGAAATGATTTAGATGAAACCCAGGATTTTCACAACCACGACTATGAGATCAGTCTCCTGCAATCACCATGTCATCCTCAAGGATGACATGTCATCTCCTACCAGCCCTATTTGCCATGGATTATTGATCTGTTATCTTTGTTCAGAGCCACAGTAATTTTTGCATTACTAGAAGTAACTTTCGACATTTGATTTTTTTCGTACCCTCCATCTCTGCTCACCATCATTGTGCTTCTGATGTACACTAGGAGGAAATTTTATACTCAGCAATACATTATAATTTCCAACTATTAATGGAATTAATAGAAACTATTAATGGAATTAATTGATACAGCAGCAGAAGAAGAGGAATGGAATTATTGTATTCCTTTGCCTGTGTCTACTGCCAATAATACAGCTGCAATTTCTGTGTCCTCAGAACACACTGTAATGAAAATATACTAACTACCCAAATTCCCTTAAGCAAATAGGAAAGCTTGTATTTAATACAGAAATACAGCTGAGATATGAAATGTGGTAGAAGTCCTGGTTATAGCTAACTGAGGGTGTGTCTACACCAGGGGTTCTCAACCTTTTCAAGTCGGGGCCCAGGTCAAACAGTTGAGGGGCTGGGCTGGTTGTCCCCCCACTTTTTATGGGTGTCAGAAATGTGTTTACGATAGATGTAAATGAATCTGTGGCTGATACTGGCAGCAGTGGTGGCAGCTGAAGTGAGGGTGGGGGCTGGATTATTTGGCGCTGCAGGCCAGATCCAGCCCGTGGGTCATTGGTTGAGAACCCCTGGTCTACACTGTGAAATGTTTCCACCTTGGGATTAAATAAAACTCAAACTGGGTTGTTGGAAGTATGCTGTGGCATTTAGATCAGTCCTGCTATTCAGACACAAACATGGATTTTTCCAAGGTAGTTTTGAGATGAGAAAACCACATGGTACTGAAAAGCAGTCTAATTTTCCAAAGCACAAAATTCATGTCCCCGCAGTCTAAAAAGAGTTTGGAGAGACACCCCGTGTTTTTTCTTTATTTATTTGGAGGGAAGAATAGCACTGAACTGAACAATAAAAAACAGTAGGAATCAAGTGAATTTGAACATGGGAGACTATTGGTTACTAATTCCCATGGCTACCCAGCAAAGCAATGGGATGGTCACTCAATATATGCCTCTACCTTTTATGTGAGCCAATGCTAAGCTGCTGCAGCCAGTGTTGTACTGTGGCTGGTTCCCAACGGTTCTTGCAAACCGGTAGTAAAACTTCCAGGCCATGCCCACTTGGCCGGCCATGCCCACCTCTTGGCCTCCCCCTCCGAGCACCACTGGAAACACATCCCATTTGCTTCGCCCAGGGCCAAAGGCGGGCTTCCATCTCCACACTTTGGTTGCACCTTCACCCCTGGGCAAGACAAATGGGATGCATTTCCGGCGGTGCTGCGAGGGGGAGGCCGGTGCCAGGCCACCAACCCACCCCGCTCACCTCCCAGCATCCCCGCTCACCTCCCAGTAGCGCCACCAGCAACACGTCCCATGTGCCTAGCCCAAGGCCGAAGGCACGCTTTCATCTCCGCACTTCTCTTGAGCCTTCGACCCTGGGCGAGGCAAATGGAATGTGTTTCTGGCAGTGCTGGGCGGGGGGGGGGGAAGGCCGGCACCACCCCACCCCGCTCACCTCCCAGCAGTGCCGCTGGGCTCACTTTCGAGTTAAGTTTCTTTTCTTCTTTTTTCTTGGGGTGGTGGGTGGTTGAGGCCATGCCAACAATTAGCCATGCCCATAATTAGCCATGCCCACTGAGTGGGTAGCAATTTTTTTTTACAGTGCATAACTGCCTGCAGCCAATACAAGTGGTAACATTTTAATATCAATTTCTGATCCTTCTACAATAAAAAACTGTCAAAGTTTGTGATGTTTGTGCCTATATTTGTAGAATGGGGGCCAAAAGTGTCCCTGGTTTTCTCACCTGGGTCTGTAAGTAGTTTATTATACCACTTCACCATATAGGAAGATCAAAGCACAAGGAGACTTGCAAGACTCAATTTTAGTCATTCCTAGCAATTGCATACTCTGACAATGGATTTAATTAGAGTGTACATCATTGTTGTTGTCGTCGTCGGCTGCAACTCGTATCCGGGAATGTATCCACCCCCCACCCCCCCTGAAGCAGGAAAAATGTCATTGGCATGAATTTGTTTAAGGTGCATCCCAACTTGCCATGAAGTGACCCATTCACTGTGATCATGGAGCCATCTCCTGAGGCACGTATGAAATGAGACATATAGGATTTAACACCGGGATTCCAATGGACTGCTGCAACTTTGAAGATATGGACAAGGTGTGCCTTCACAGTCAGTCCATCTGGCATGGCCTCTTCCACCTCCATGACTGTTGGGAATCAGAGTTCCTCCTCTACCTATTTTGCTGTTGGGCCCAATATAATGGAGTGTAATATACATGGGCTGAAAAAGACATGGGATTGGGTGCCATGGGAGCAAATTGGTCTACTCCCAATTGTGTGGTTGCTGGAAGAAAAAAGAGCAGACCAATCTATCTCTGCTTTTCACCAAATAGCAGTACAAATGCTTGTCTGAGCAAGCCCTGAGCTGGAAATGCCATGGTGCCCCCTTTGATCTTTGTAAAACAAAGGCAAGATGTTTCCTCTTTGAAGGAACAAGCAAGAAAACAACATCAGCAACCTTAGGAATATCAATCTGTGTGTGAAGGAAGGTCAGCACGGGAGAGAACAAGTACTGTAAAGGACACCGTAAGAAACCCAAGGGGGTAATCTCTCTGCTCCCCCATCCCATATTTAGACATTTAGCTGTGTTGCATCCCCCATTTCAATCAAGGAGAAGGAGAAAGGATTGGAAGGGAGGGTTACTGGTTGACACAAAAGACAAATGTCACTATTTCCACTTCCTCTATGGAAGCTGACTGGGCTGATACCCAGTGGTGGGCATCAGCAGGTTCACACCAGTTTGCCAGAACCGGTAGCAGAAATTCTGGCTGGCTCTGCCCATCCAAGTTTTGAAATGAAGTAGTCCTAATTCAGGTGCAACACAGGGCTTTCCCCCTGGCCACGGCCACCACACCACACCCACAGAGTGGTAGTAAATTTTTTTGGAGCCCACCACTGCTGATATCTGATACTTACTTCTGCAATGGCAATAGGTTAGGGTAGTTCCACCTCAGCAAATGGCAGCAGGAAAGGATGTCTACTGCCCTGACCTCAGCATCGAGTGCAGGGGTTCTCAACCTTTTACAGCTGTGGGCCGAACCACACCCTCTCAGCCAGCTGAGCGGGCCAGACTGGTAGTTCCTCCCACCATAAACACTGCTGTAAAAAGCATCTGCGGCTGTTGTAAATGCATTTATGGCAGCCACAGACTCACTTACAGCTGTCGTAAACACATTTACGACAGCTGTAAATGAGTCCACGGCCGATTCTGGTGGTGGTGGTGGCAGCTGGAGTGAGGTCGGGGGCTGGATTATTTGGTGCAGCAGGCCATAGGTTGAGAACCCCTGATCTAGTAGTGCCTGAAGCATCTGCCTTTCTGCCTAATGGCAGGGCCAGTCTGACTCCAGCCTTCTGTTTTAGCTGGCTTAGGTAAACGTTGCCCATGCTCAAAAGCCAGTCATATCTGACTCTAGGGTTTGGTGCTCATCTCTGTTTACAGCCAAAGAGCCAGCACTGTATGTGTCTGCAGATGTTTCCATGGTCATGTGGCAGACATAACTAGACACTAGAGCACACGGAACGCTGTTGCCCTCTCACCGAAACAGTACCTATTTATCTACTTGCAATTTCTTGTTTTTGAATTGCTAGGTTGGCAGCAGCTGGAACAGAGACAGGAGCTCACGCCATTGTGCAGCACTTGGGTCTTGAACTGCTGACCTTCCAGTCAACAAGTTCAGCATCTTAACCACTAAGCCACCACATTTCCTTTAACTGGCTTAAAGAGGTGCTATAGGATGGATATAAACGACAGGTGACCTCTGTACCAGTGCACATGAAAAAGCAGCTTCTAAGAAAACAGTTATGATTTTCCTCCATGAGATGAACAAATAAAACAAACAAGTAGATCCTGGAGCTCTTGAAAATGCAGATTTAACTCCTGTAGCTGTTGACAATCTACTAACTGGACAAGTTCTAGGAGGACATTAGAGAAATTAAGAACTGCTTTGTAAAGCAACTATAATTAGGGAATTATCAGTGAAGAGCGATCTAGTCTCTTTCACAGAGCTATTTTATGTTTGAAATAAAATTGGTATATGTTATTCTTAAATGCAACAATGTGAGCCTAGAAACTTGAAGTGTACTTTTAGTTTTGTTTAGGCGTTTTAAGTTATCACTTCAAAGCTTGTCAGATTCCTCTGTACATCTGTGTATCTTTTCCCGGTAGATAAAACAACTGCACATTAGGTACACCTGGTCCCCAAAGAGCTGTATGTAGGTATTTGTTGGCATAATAGATATAATTACAGTGCAAGCAGGCAGACACTTAATGTAAGCATTACTGAAAAATTGATGCTTAGGTAATTGGCTCCTTTCCACTGTTATATACTTGAATCTAGAAAGAAGATATGAGAAATGCTGAATGTTTACACAGTCCTTGTGGCAGTATAATACCAAGTCTCAAAATGTTTATAACACTGAACAAATAAACATAGCATCTCTCTAAGCCAGTTAAAGGGACTGTGCTGGCTTATTGGTTAAGACACTGAACTTGATAACTGGAAGGTTGGCAGGTCAGCAGTTCGAGACGCAAGTGCTGCACAATGGAGTGAGCTCCTGTCTCTGTCCTAGCTTCTGCCAACCTAGTAGTTCAAAAGCAAGAAATTACAAGTAGATAAATAGGTACCACTTAGGAGGGAGAGTAAGAGCGTTCCATGCACTCTGGCATCTAGTCATGCCTGCCACATGACAACAGAAACATCTGTAGTAGTGCTGGCTCTTTGGCTAGAAACGGAGAAGAGCACTGAACCAAAGTCGGATATGACAGGGTGACCTTGGCCTCCAAAAAATGAAGAAAGTCCCTTCCCCAGTACCGACTTGCCATATTACCTGTTAGACAGGTTTTACCTTGATTGTAGGTCCTTCACCTGTATCCCTCTCACAATGCCTGTTTCACAACCAGATGGCCTAGAACAGTGATAGCAAACCTTTTAGAGAACGAGTGCCCAAACTGCAACCCCAAACCCACTTATTTATTGCAAAGTGCCAACACGGCAACAGGGGAGGGGGGAACTCTTCCATTGGGCTTTACTTGTGCTCTTGTTATATTGTGTATTGTATTTTCATTCAACGTGTTGTAAGCCGCCCTGAGTCGGCCTGTGCTGAGTAGGGCAGAGTATAAATCTAAACTAAAGTAAACTAAACTAAACTAACTGCTGAGCGGAGGGGCAGGGCAAACTCTGTGCTGGGGCAACTGTATGGGTGCCCACAAAGAGGGCTCCGCGTGCCACCTCTGTCACTCATGGCATAGGTTCGCCACCACTGGCCTAGAGGTTGTTCTGCCTCCTAACCCTTGTCTGCTTTCCTCCTGTGACACAAATAGTAGCAAGTTTTGCCACTGAAATGTTAAATAGTGGAATCCTTTTCAGTGTTAACCAAGCCTGAAATGCCTAATTTTGGGACCTTCTGTTGTCTAAGACAGGTGTGGCTTCTGGAGCAGTGATCCATCAGTAAAACTCCTTGGCATTTATGGAGAGGGATGCTTACTCCATCGTTCCCCCTGGGGATCAGAACTGCTGTACTGAGATTTTTTCACCTTAAAGCTTCTTCTTCTTGTGCCACATCCAGTTCAGAATACAGTAAAACCTTGCATAAAGAGCACCTCGCTTAGAGACTAACTCGCTTAAAGAGCAAAATTTTCTCTGAATAGTCGCCTCGCCTAACAACTAAAACCAACCAAAAACTCGCTTAACAACTAAATCGGGGTTTGCAATCCCCCCCAACAGAAGTCACAATTTGTCACTTACAATGATGTTTTGCTTAAAGAGCAAACTCGCTTAAAGAGCAATCCTATGGAACGCATTATGCTCTTTAAGCGAGGTACCACTGTATTGGCAATCATCATATCAATTCAGAATATTGGCAATAATATAATGCAGTGGCCTTCCACTATGTTACAGATCCAATTCTGTAAGTCACTTTCTTGTCCTGAGCCCTTTTGGCACGCCAAATCCTCATCAGCCCCAGGCCAGTATTGATAAAGCTGCTGCCCTCCATCAAAATGGATCCAAGTGGATTTAATCCACTTATGGATCCAAGTGGATTTAATCCACTTGGGGACCATCACCCTTCCCTGTGGACTTCAAACCCTAGGACATTATTCCTCAAGGTTGACAGATTAGTTAGCAGACATCATCTGAAGAGTGGCGTTGAGTCACTGGGAGTGTGGTCTATTCCAGGGGTCAGCAAACTTGGCTCTCCAGGTATTCTTGAACTTCAATTACCAGAAGCCCAGTTCAGTACACCTGGAGAGGTCCTAGACATCTGGAGAACAAGTTTGCTGACCCCTGGTCTACTCTATTACCACAGCAGGATAACCTGGTCAGACTTTAGTATAAGGCTAGTCACAGTAATAATGAAAACAACCCTGTAATATAACTTCAGGGAGCTGCCAGGTCAAGAGAGACTTGCTATGGATTAGGAGGGTTTGTATTTATTCTAAGCCTTGATTCTTCTGAAATATAGTAAGGACTTGGCTGAAAGCAGCAGTCACCTATCAGCAATACATGCAATTCCTGTTTAGAAGAGGAGAAAAAGGATATAACTTAAACTTTCAAAAAAGGTTGTTTAATTGTGGTCACTTACACAGAACTTTACTCTCACCTCCTTTCTAAACACAGATAATTGCCATGGCAACTCTTGTATTTCAAGGTTCTTACAATTATGTTCACACCTTTCTTAAAGAAACACAAAGCACAGCCAGGTGGGCGTAAGCCTGTAAATCACTTGAGGGAACTTTTTTATTATTGCTTTTTCTCAGAATTTTACAGAGCACAACTAGAGATGCTAAAAGGTAACAAGTTTCTTTCTTTCTTCTTCTTGTTCTTCCACCCCAGCCCACAAACTGTTTAGATATTTAGACACACAGTCCAACATTTTTCATATATATCCTGTCATTTTTAATTGCAGGGAAAAATTATTGATGTTTCTGTATGCCATCAGAAGTGAGTAGATTTCTTGTGGAAGGTAAAACATTAAGAGCCCAATATACCTGGAGTCATCTGGAATGCCTCTTAGCTTCAGACAGTAATTTATGAGGTAGTGAGTAGCAATTTATTTTTTCTTTTATAAATTAAAAAGCAGAATGGAAATACAGTGGAACCTCATAGAACAATCGCCCCGTATAGCAACAAAATCACATAACAATTAGGTTTTTTGGGAAAATGGCGTCCTGCATAACAATTTTCCCTATGGAAAAAATCATACAACATTTTTTCAATGGGAAAAACAACTTAGCAAAAAAGGAATAATTGTATGATGCATCCCATAGGGAAAATCACTATACAATACAATCTTTTTCGTTATTAATTCTTGTATATATTCAGCCTTTCGTTTGTGAAGAAGATTAAAGCATTTGAACCTTTTACCAAGTTGGATACATTTATTACATATTATCTTCAGAGACAACACAGTTATTATTTTCATTCAAACGTTTTTTCCGTCATCCGTTGAGTACCGTACCGTTTGCGCCTATTACCCTTCGCTTATATCATCATCATGACCACCACCACCACCACCCATAAAAGTTACTTTTTAGAGTGCTGTTCCCAGAATCCTGCCATCAATACAGAAAATGGAAGTTTTAGTTTGAAAAAGCAATATTATCAGCTTCAGCTTCTTCATCCAGATCCCTGGATGGAGGTTTGGCCCATCAGAGAGTTCTTCTAGCTGAGGCACCATCACCATCACCATCACCTGCTAAGTATTATACCTCCCTTTATTTAAGTTCCAATGGGTCATAGAATCCAGCACAACCTCTATAGACTACGGGTTCAGTTCAATGGGTTGAGGAAATCCTTAGGAAGAGGCTGTAATTGTACAGGTTCAGTACAGTTCAGTGCTGAGAGACAGAAAACTCTTCTCCAAGGGAAAGATAAATGTGTGCAGAAGGGCCAACAGAAGGACAAATCCTTGGATCCTTGTAGATTTTCAAAACAGATAATAAAACATAGTTTAGTGTCTTGCACGGAAGACAAGGAAGGAGTCGCAGTAAGGACTAACACAGGTTTATTGGTTGATGATCAGGATGAACATGAGGTAATGGCGGAGATACATCACATTATATACGGTAGCACAATACATTTGAATCTTGTTGCACGGTAGCTCATTGGCTGCTACTGGCGTGATGTCGTCCCAGTCACGCCCCCCCTCGGTTCCAGTAGTAGTTTGCAGGGAAGTTCCCGCGGCTGCCGGTGATTTGAGGAATGAGAACCATGTGAGTTGAACGCTCGCAGCTGCCCTCTATGGGCAGCTTACTCGCGTTCCTTTAACAGCTGAGCTACATTGTAATTGTGGTCAGGTTACATTCATACATTTCTTAAAGTAGCATTGTACATACACAACATCCCTCCCCCCTAGGATGGGACGAAGTCCCTCAACCATTGTGGCTTGCCGCACGTGCGCCTGGGGCGAGCGGCCGCTTGACTTAACATAGGGGAGCCTGGTTCTGCGGAGTCCTGTCCTGCAACGGAAAGGGAGGACTCATTAGAGGCTTGGTGCGGGCTCCGCGGTGACCTTGCATTTGGGGACGGGAATGGAATGAACAGTTGGGAAGTGAACCCCTGCCTACCGTTTGGGGAGCTTGGGGTCCCCCCCAGTATGAATCTCGGGACCGACGAAAGGGCCCTCGTGACCACGCCACCCCCCGTTACCTGCCCGGGAGTTCTAGAGACTGTGGTGGGTGGACTCCCCCCCGTTGCCTGTCTTGGGGGTGTTTGTCTCCGGGGAGCTGGCGCTATGGGATATTCTAAAACAAAAGGACTGGGGGGACTGGAGGTACCAGGGGCTGAACTGAAACCCCTCTTCTCGCTAGGACGGGTGGGGGACCACTCTGCTACACCCCCCTGGTACTGCAACTCATAATCATAATCAAGCTGATCCCTCTCTTTCAAAGTATCCTCCTCTGTGGTTGAGAACCCAGGATATGCATTTGTATCCGCGGGTTCCGCCGTGTCTCCCCCTTGGGTAATGCGGGTGGGGGAGGACCCTAACGCTGATTCCCCTTCACTGGTGACTCGCCTTCTGAGTTGGTCGGCGTGCCTTCTCCAAAGTAGACCCGAGCTAGTCTCGACCCTGTAGGATACTGGCCCCGTCTGCTCAATGATTGTCCCTGGAACCCACGCTGGCCCCGAGGCCGCGTAGTTCCTGCAGTGAACCGGGTCCCCTACTGAAAAACTTTTGGGGCTCTCTCCCCCTATGTTTATATTCCTTCCCTCATCCTCCACCCTGGACGGATCCATCCGGTCAAAAAGTGTTACCGGACGCCTCCTCATGAGGAGTTCGGCTGGGGAAAATCCTGAGGCTAGGGGGGTTGTCCTGTAACATATGAGGAACTGACACAAATGAAGGTTCAACTCACCGGGACCCATGCGCCGCAGTGCGTCTTTCGTAGTGCGCACTTGACGCTCTACCTGACCGTTTGTGGCGGGGTGAAATGGGGCAGCGGTAATGTGCCTGATGGCATTCCACTCAATAAACGTCTTGAACTCTGCAGACGTGAAGGTACTAGCGTTATCGCTAACAAGAACGTCTGGCAGGCCGAAACAGGCAAAGAACTTGCGCAACTGTTTAATGGTTGCCGCAGAGGAGGTGCTGCTCATGGGGATTACCTCCAACCATTTAGAGTAGGAGTCGACTACCAGCAAAAACATGGCCCCGCGGAAAGGGCCAGCAAAGTCAACATGGATCTGGGACCACGGCCCGCGGGCCGTGTCCCATTCCCTATGGGGTAACCGGGACTCCTTGGGCCGAGAGCTCTGGCAGCTCTCGCACGTGCCCACTAAACGTTCTATATCCGCGTCTATCTGGGGCCACCAGAAAAAACTCCTGGCCAGAGCTTTGGAGCGCACGATCCCCGGGTGACTGGTATGTAGTAGCTTTAGTACCTTGGCCCTCAGCTTCTCTGGGATCACTACCCGCTGGCCCCAGAGTAAACAGCCCCTTTCCAGGGAAAGCTCTACTCTCCGCCTGACAAATGGCTTGAACTTTTCCTCGGGGGGAGTAGTGGGCCACCCTTTCCTCACCCAGGAACTAACTTGGGCCAGCGTCTTGTCGGCCGCCGTGGCTTTGGCGAGGTCGGCCGGGAGGATGGGGGGTGAGTCAAGAGACTCGATCAGTAGGACTTGGTGGTCCTGCTCTACCTCGCATGTGGGGTCTCCTACACTAGGGAGGGGAGATCGGGACAGTGCGTCCGCATGGGAGATCTCCTTCCCTGGGCGATAGACCAGCTCGTACTGGTAGGCGTTGAGGAAGATGGTCCAACGCAGCATCCTGGGGGAGAGAATTTGCGGTGTGGGTTTGCCGGTAGTGACGATCCCCAGAAGTGGCTTGTGATCTGTCACTACCATAAACTCGCGGCCGTATAAAAAGTCATGGAACTTTTTTGTTCCCGCTATAATGGCTAGGGCCTCCCTATCAGTTTGCGCGTAATTGCGCTCGGCCTTCGAGAGGGACCTTGAGTAGTACGCTACCGGGGCTTCCCTCCCGCTCTCCAACACGTGGCATAGAACCGCCCCCACTCCCACCGGGGACGCATCACAAACTAGGACTACTGGCTTCCTAGGGTCAAAGTGGGTTAGGACAGCACTTGAGGATAGGAGTGCCTTCAGTTCCCTAAACGCTTTCTCTTGCCTGTCTCCCCACCGCCAAACCGCCTCCTTCTTCAATAAAGCGTGCAGTGGCTCAGCAACGGATGCCTTCCTCGGCAGGAAGGAATGGCACAAATTTAAGAGCCCTAGGAACGACTGCAGCTCCGGTTTCGCGGTGGGGCGAGGGGCGTTTTGCACAGCCGCAACCTTGGACTCGGAGGGCTTGATGCCTTCCGGGGTTACCTTGAACCCAAGGAACTCGACCTCCCTTGCAAAGAAAACACATTTGTCCTTTCTCAGTCGGAGGCCCGCCTTCTCGAATATTGAAAGGACCCTGTCTAGCCTTTGCGCTAATTCTGACTCCTCCCCGCTGTTATCAACACATCGTCGAAGTATGGGAGGACGCCTGGAAGTCCCTTTAAAAGGCGTTCCACGAGGGACTGGAAAATTCCGGGGGCCGAATTCACGCCAAACTGAAGGCGCGTCACCTTAAATGCCCCCTTGTGCGTTACAATCGTTTGCGCAGCGGCAGCAGCCGGGGTTACAGAGAGCTGCTGATATGCCTGCGCCAGATCTAGCTTGGCAAAACACCTCCCCCCATGAAGCGTGGCCAGTAAGTGGCTGACCACGGGCACCGGATATGCATTTGGCCGAATGGCCTTATTAATCGTACATTTATAGTCCGCACAAATCCTAACCTCCCCGTTTGATTTAAGGGCGGTCACAATTGGCGTTTCCCACTCCACCGAATCAACTGGAACCAAAATCCCCTGCCCCACCAACTTGTCCAGTTCCGCCTCGATCTTGTCCTTGAGGGCGAAAGGCACTCTTCTTGGCTTGAGGTGTATGGGTCGGATTTCTGGATCCAGGTCAAAGGAAACTGGGGGCCCTTTGTAAGTCCCGAGCCCCTTCTTGAAAACGTCTGGGTGTGCGTTGCACACGTCCCGCATTGGGTCAGTCTCTATGGCGTTAATGCCGGACAGTTCGATTCCTAGGGGAGCGAACCACTGCGTTCCCAAAAGGCAGCACCTCCCCCCCTTGAGGACCACTAGGGGCAGTTTTTCGGAGTAGTTCTTGAACTTCACCTTGAAGTTCCCCACCCCCAACACTGGGATCCCGTTCCCCTGCATGTCCTGTAGGTGTGACCTCATGGCCCGCAACTTGGGCCGCGCATCTGGAGGAATGCACATAAATTCTTTTTGGGGTAGGATGGAATAGGACGACCCCGAGTCTATCTCCATCCTCACTGGGACCCCCTGTAACTGTACCTCAACAAAAAAAATGCCGGTGCTCCAGGCCCACGCGGTTCACGCCTGCCCTGCTGTGGTCGTCTGAGACCTTCCTGGTGCCGGCCACCTTCCGATGGTGCGTCTGGGGATGACTCAAATTTCCCTTGTCCTCGACTCGCCCGCGCCTGCACACCCGGGCGATGTGCCCCTTTCGACCGCAGTTGTGACACTCGGCCTTCCGGAACGGGCACCTCGTGCGGTCGTGGGACGCCCCACAACCGTCGCAGTGGCGGTCCTGCTGCTCGCGGGTCTGTCGCTTCTCCCCTCGCTTCTTGACCCGCTGGACGTCGTCGTCCTCGCTGGAACAGGGGTCTGCCGTGGTGGACGACTCCTCGGATGCCGTTGGTGAGCCGGCGGGCGGCTTGGGGGCCCGCCAGGCTGTTTTCGCTGGTGTCCGCCGGGCCGCCTGTACTGGTGACTTGGCCCTTTCGGACGAGGCCCCTCGGGACTTGAACACTCTGACCCCGCTCCTGGCCGCTTCGGCCGCTTGGGCCTCCCGCAGCACCTCGTTGAACGTGAGGTGTTGGTCGCGGGTCATGAGCTTCCGCTGAAGCTCCTCGTCCCTCAGGCCACACAGCATGCGGTCTCGGAGGGCCTGGTCCAGGTCGTCCCACTGGCAGTGCACCGCTGCCAGCCTGAGGGCCGCCGCGTAGGCGGACACGGATTCGCCCGGTCGCTGCTCTCGCCTGTGGAACGCGACCCGGGCCGGGAAGATCGACACGGGGGGCTGGAAGTGGTCGCCCAGCAGCCCCAGCATGCGGTCGATGGACACCTCTTCCACCTTCTTGGGGGCCACCAGGTTCATCAGGATGCGCAGTGTGGCCGGCCCCACCTGGGCCAGGAAGTAGGAGCGCATCCCCGCGTCGTCGTCGACGCCCGCAGCTTCCATTGCGTGCCGGAACTGGCACTCGTAGAGCTCCCATTGTTCGGGCTCGCTGACATCGAACTGGTAAGGCTTGACCTTGGGATTCGCCATCGATCCCATCCTCGTCGCCAATTTAGTGTCTTGCACGGAAGACAAGGAAGGAGTCGCAGTAAGGACTAACACAGGTTTATTGGTTGATGATCAGGATGAACATGAGGTAATGGCGGAGATACATCACATTATATACGGTAGCACAATACATTTGAATCTTGTTGCACGGTAGCTCATTGGCTGCTACCGGCGTGACGTCGTCCCAGTCACGCCCCCCCTCAGTTCCAGTAGTAGTTTGCAGGGAAGTTCCCGCGGCTGCCGGTGATTTGAGGAATGAGAACCATGTGAGTTGAACGCTCGCAGCTGCCCTCTATGGGCAGCTTACTCGCGTTCCTTTAACAGCTGAGCTACATTGTAATTGTGGTCAGGTTACATTCATACATTTCTTAAAGTAGCATTGTACATACACAACACATAGTCTTGCATGCTTCTCCTTCAACACTCATGTCAATGGGAAGGTGCCAAGAAGAATGTCAGGAGGTTTGCAGCCCTTTGTTCTACACAGCCTTGTACCTGGAGTTGCAAATGATGAGTTGTCCCAATGGCTGGGGAGGTGGTGAAGAGCTTGAGGATGTCAAGGAGGCAGTGGCCTTCCCAGGCGAGTCAGAAGGACAAGAGGTGGCAGAAGAACAGGTAATGTTTGAGCAAGAAGAGGGAGAACTTTCTGATAGGTCAGGGAAAGAGGAGGGGTCAGTTGAGCTGGAGCAGTTAAAGACAGCCCTAGCAGAGGTAGAGATAGAAGAGATTTGGGAGGGAGAAATAGAGAAGATGAAAATAGGAGAGGAGAATGCTGTTACAGGGAAGCTGCAGGGGAGGTAGTAATGTCAGTGGGCTTACATCCTTACATCTGTAAGGAAGATCCCTGGATGGGAGGTTTGGCCCATCAGAGAGTTCTTCTAGCTGAGGCAGAACAGCAGGCACAGGAGTGATGGGTGGTGAAGCCTTCATACTAGGGCAAGTGCAAATTCAGAGAGAGATGTCAGCAGGAGCGCGTCCACCCAAAGGAGATGAGGGCTATGCTCTGACAGCATGGGAGTTGCATGTCCTAAAGAACAATAGCGATTACACTTATATACTACCCCATAGCACTCTCTGATGAGGGGTGTGTCCCAAGTGTCATCAGAACATAACCCTGGTGTGAACAGTTGGTCTGAATCTGGTTCTGACGTCTGGGCAACCTGGACCTTACAAAACATGTAGTAAAGCAGGGATTCCCAACCTAAGCCCTGTGGGCTGGATCCATCCCTCAGCACCGTTTCATGCGGCCCCCCATCCCTCCAAGGGCATTGAAGAAACAAGATGGCCACCCCTTTGAAGCTGTTAGGACAAAATGGCCACCCCGATCATGCAGGCAGGGCAAAATGGCTGTCTGGCCCTCGAAGCTGAGAGACTGTGACCCGGCCCCCAGCTTGAAAAGGTTGGGAAGCCTTGCAGTATGCCCTAACAAATTTTGGACCCCAGGAAGTGCTGGAATCTGCCTGTATGCTCTTTCAGGCTTCCCTGGTCATTCACGTTTCCCTGTTGTTTGAAGTTAAACTTACTAAAGTGTTTGTTTTGCATCTGGTCTCTGATGTCCTGCTTCAGGATAATGGAAGATGGCTGGTGAGGGAGGAGCAGCACACCATGTTTGTTTATAATTTCCAAGTACTATTTGCGACTAACACAATTTATCTTCCATCAGTGCAAGGGGAAATCTTTGGAAGATGGAGCTGCCTTTAGATTTGGCTCCTTACACATTTGGAATTGATTTACATTTGGGAGAAGTTTTTTTTCTCTGAGTGACTCTTGCGCTGGCACTTTCTTTGGATATAGAACTCATGACTTTTTAAAAAGAGTTTAAATATGTACTATTGTGGTCATTGTTTTTGTTATTTGATAAATAATTTCAAATTTCTGGAATGTGCATCATATTTACAATGCTCATTCTGAAAAGACCCACACTTAATAAAGAAGCTGGGTATCATCAAACCACCTATAAGCTTTAAAGGTAGCCCAATATCCCCATTGAATTCAACAGCAAAGTATGTGTTTAAATCTTCTTTACTGGAATAATGAGATTTGAAAATGCTTGGAATTTGGCTGGCTTTTGCCACAAATTTTTAATGCTGTACCACCTGGTAGCTTTCATAAGCAATGGCAAGCATTATTTTTTACTCTGAAAGCTATTTCTAATCTATTGGATGTGCATTAAAAAATCTCACATACTTGCACTTAATATGTGTTGGGATTGAGTGGGCCTGAATCACTCTGTCCACTAGGCTATCAAATTCTGCACCCACTGAAGCTTGTGTGTCAGCCTCAGGGGTACCCCCACATAGAGAGCATTGCAACAGCCGATTCTGGAGATTACCACTGTGTAGATCAAGGGGCTGTGGTGGCTTAGTGGTTAAGATGCTGAACTTGATGACTAGAAGGTTGGCAGGTCAGCAGTTCGAGACTGCATAATGGAGTGCTGCATAATGGAGTGAGCTCCCATCTCCCTCCCAGCTCCTGCCAAACTAGCAGTTTGAAAGCAAGAAATTGCAAATAGATAAATAGGGACCATTTTGGTGGGAAGGTAAACAGCATTTCCATGCACTCTGGTGTCTAGTCATATCTGCCACATGTCCACAGAATCATTTGCAGATGCAGACAGTACTGGCTCTTTGGCTATAAACAGAGATGAGCACTGAACGCTAGAGTTGGATACGACTGGCTTTCGAGCAAGGGTGACCTTTACCTAGATTAATGTCACCAGGGACTTCTTGCACAGGAATGAGTGGCATCCAGAACTCTTCAGGTACATCTTCAACTGGACTGTGACCACTCTCTCCAGAACTTTGTCCATAAAGGGGATGTAGGCAACTGACTGTTAAAATAATCACTTGCCAAGTTCGATTTCTTTAGGATGGGTCATATAATTGCCTCTTTCAACCGGGCTGGCAATCTGACCTCCCCAGAGAGAGGCATTGATTATTTCCTTGACTCATCTAGACAACCTCCACCCTGGCTAGTTTTATTAGCCATAGCGGGCAAGGATCAAGGCCGGCAGTGGTGGCTTTGCAGTCAACAAATGTCCTGGAGAACTCCTGTGAAGTTATAGGCCAGTGGTGGCGAACCTATTGGCATATGTGCCAGCCCTCTTTGTTGGCATACACACTATCATCCCCGCACAGAGTTTGCCGCACCCCTCTGCCCAGCAGCCCAATGGGAGGGCTTCCTCCCTCCCTAGGGTTGCCCTATGACCCAGTTTTCCAGGATTTTCCTGGATTCAAGCTGTCTCGGCCGGTTCAAGAAAAAACATATAAAACTCCCGGATTTTTAAAATTTGAACAAAGGAAGCAAGATCACCCCTCACCAAGGGATTTTTGCAAAGAGTTAATTCACTGCCCCCTTACTTTCTTTCAGTTATCCTGATTGAAAACAGCGAAGGCAAAACAGCACCCTGAGAAGCCCGCTGGGGAGAGGAGACACTTGCAAGCGAGATAATTGAAAAAAAGGCATGGAGGCAGTGAAATAACTCTTTGCAAAAATCCCTTGGCTCGCCTTGAAGTTTGGGAGACAAGGAGTCGTCCTCAGCCCTTTTCCTTGAAAGCTGGGAGCAAGAAATACCCATATCCAAGAAGCCAAACCTGCACCATCAATGGGATGGAGGATTCCTCCTTCACGTGACTGCAAATGGTTAATTGCATAGGGTTGGCATTCCCTGTCTGGACAGGGATTATGCGGTGTCTTAGAGCCATGGTCTCCTTGACAGCCCCATCCAACGCATGCGCAGTTTGAAGAATGCAATAGCTGTCCTGGTTTGGTGGGAGAGAATTATGGCAACCCTATCCCTCCCCTAACACAGAGTTCACCCTGTCCTTCTGCCCCGCAGCCCAATGGGGGGGCCTCCTCCCTCCCCCTAGTGCAGAGTTCACTCTGCCCCTCTGTTTGGGCACTCAGTCTCTAAAAGGTTTGCCATCACTGCTATAGGCTGAAACTGATCCAGTAAACGGACCAGATCGTGCACTAAATATTTCTGTATGTACTATTGCATCTAACTTGGAGTCAAGGTCCCTACAGATGAATTCAATATAACAACAAATGTTGGTGTTTCACAGAAGATTTGAATTGCTGGGATCTGTATAACTGAATGCACAAGCATTCCATAATGTTAGAAGCCAGATTGAATTTCTTTCTTGTTGAGGATTTACCAGCATAGGTCTTACGTTGCATCATTTATGGAGATGTAGTCCTGCAAACCCCCACACCCACTCATCTTGAAAGGAAATCTGGCTGAAACTGGAAACACTGGGAACAAGAGTGTCAGATGTATCTCACAGCTACTGGAGTGGAAAATGCTTCTGGGAAAAAGCAAGTAGATATTTGGTTGCACTTTTCTGGGGAGCAAATCCTAGGAATTATGTTCTTCTTCTTTCTTGTCCAGATCAAATTTTGGATTGCCAAAACGAAGCCACTTTCTTGGTTTTGTCGTTGGTCAAAATTAAGTCTTCATTGCTGCATGTTTCTGGTAGTAGTTGGCAGACCAGTAAATGAGCCAGGTTCTGTATTTCTCCACATTCAACAGAGCATGTTGATATCTGCCAGCAGTCCCTCCTTTAGCATGTTGGTCTTAAATTTAGGCACTCTGACTTTCAGCCTGTTCAGGGTCCTCCAAGTGACATACAGATGGTTAGGTTCCTCAGCCATATCCTTCTTTAATGTTATTCTTTGTCCAGTGAGCTCCTTCCTTCACCTTCTAATTTGGTTTTGCTCTTGCATACCCCCAAGAATGTTTGTTCTTTCCATAAAGCTCCTCCTGGATCTGAGTAGGTGGACTTGAAGCACATATCCATCCAAGGGATGTCAAGCGTCATTCTCTTGTTTAGTTTGATCCAGAAAGTTGCCTGAAGGAATGGTAATTCTTCCTAACCCTGATGGTCCAAAAGACTCTGAAGAGATTCTTACTCTGTTTAGAAACTATTGCATTCCCTCCAAGACAAAAACATGGTGGCATTTTAAGGACCAATCAGCACAGCTGATGCATTGAACAACAACTCTTTCCCCAGCCAGCATCTGGATGGGGAATGGGGGGGATGTAGTTCAAAGCATCTGGAAAGAAAGTGGCAAGGGATGCCTTGTTTTGTATTGTGCACTTTTGGAAGTATTTTGAAGGTGCAATCTTAGAATTGACCACTAGACGGAACTGGAGAGTATTTTCTGATAGGTGTGCCAGCCCAGGTAAGGTTGATATAATATAGTGACATGGCTTAATTACTTTTTGACCATAATAGGGACAAAACGAAGACTTTCAATCATCTGGTTAACACAGTAGTAGTTTTAAAAAAGTAACATTCAAACCTTGAAATGATCTCCTGCTCTTCTTAAATAGCATTCCTGGTGATGAGAATGATGGAAAATACTAGAGTCAAAATAGACTTTCATGTACCAAACAGAAATAAAGACAGAAGAGAAATAAAGATTTAAACAAATAATAAAAACTGCAATTTGCAATGCTGGGTTGAAATTTCATTTATTCACATGGGATTTCTTTTTAAACAATAAATTATGAATTTTATTGGAAATATATATTTCTTTTTGTTGGTTTTTATTTATACCTTTTAATGGAAAAAAAAACCTGTGCTGACCTAGAAGGGACTGTGTAACCTTTAAAGGACAAAAACTTTCCACCATATTTGCTATTTCTGAACAATGTTCCGATACAGAAACCAGGCCTAAAGCTGGCACCTGTCTAAAAGCAAGAGCCATAGCAATTTTGGCAAGCTGTTACAGATTTTCCTTCTGCTTCTTCCATTTGTTTTGTGTTCCCTTGGCCTCTGGTATCCACCAGCCATGGAACACACATTCTTCAGATGGGAAGGGCATCAAATGCATTTGGGAAAAGCATCTGAAAGAATGCACTGAGACTGCGACACATACCGAGAGACTTTCCTCAGGAAAAGTGAGAGACCTCCAGAGAACTCCTGTGGAAAATGACAGGCAGCCCCGTTGTGGATGGCACTTAACATTGTCTTCAAGAGTGATGCTACCATCTCTGGCAAAGCTGAATGGTATCCCACTTTCAAAGTGATTAATGTTTGATGCAAATTGACTAGAATAGAGATTAGTCACAATCACGTGTTTACAAAGATGGATACAAACAAATTACAATAGATCAGGTACAACCCAGACAAACTGAAGGTGAATATGGGTCACATTTTGCCAACACAAATGTGGGGACCATTGTTGAGTGCATCAGGATGGAGGTTGTGCAATAGTTAAAATAATTCAGGAGGGTAAAACTGGATTCTTATTGCAATGTAATTGTTGGTAAAATCTTATTTCATAACATTACTCTAATTCAGGGGTTCCCAACCTTTTCAAGCCGGGGGCCGGGTCACACTCTCTCACTCAGCTTCAAGGGCTGGATGACCATTTTGCCCTGCCTGCACAATGTGGGTAGCCATTTTGTCCTAACAGCTTCAAAGGGGCAGTCATTTTTTTTCTTGAATGCCCTTGGAGAGGTGGGGGGCCACATGAAATGCCGTTGTGGGCTGGATCTGGCCCATGGGCCTTAGGTTGGGAACTTCTGCTCTAATTGAATATATCTCCCCTTGATAGCTACAGTAGCACCAAGGCAGCAGTGCTATCCACAAAGCACAATGGTGGGTGCATTGAGCAAATGGTTGTGCTGGGCATGTACAACAGATTGCACAATCAAATCATGCAATTTCTTGTTGCTGGGAAGCACAGTGGCTTAGTGGTTAAGACACTGAACGCGATGACTGGAAGGTCGGCAGGTCAGCAGTTTGAGACCTGAGTATTGCACAACAGAGTGAACGCCTGTCTCTGTCCCAGCTCCTGCAAACCTAGCAGTTTGAAAGTAAGAAATTGCAAGTAGATAAATAGGTACCACTTTGGTGGGAAGGAAAACAGCATTCTGTGCACTTCAGTGTCTAGGTATGCCTGCCACATGTCCACGGAAATGTCTGCAGATAACTAAAGAGCCAGATATGACTGGCTTTTGAACAAGGGCAACCTTTACCTAGGCATAACTTTCTGTTTCACTGCAGGAACAGAATTTTGTCCAATAACATTTAATGTTACTTTTATATTTACAAAGGCACCACCTTAGTAAAACTCTTAACTATGATGGTAGCTAACTAATTTGAGAAATCTTGGAACTATAATTATTTTTGAAAATTAAAGTCTGCAGTGATGTCCTTTATATGAGACAGGTGTAAATACTTGTTCTGTTTTAACCACATAATATGAATTAAAGATACCGTCATAAGATTAGGTATTTGAGGTTTTTATGAGCTTTATAAAACAAACTGCTAAAACAGAGGGGGAACCCCTCAAACAATTCTGTTACTGTGTACCAGGTACTATCTCATAAGATATTGCAATAGAATGTTGTTGCTGCCTGAGAAATATGTAGCACATAAATTGCTAGGCGGTAAGGCATACTTTTGAAAATGCAGCTGATAAGACTTCAAAACATTGGATAGATTTTCAGTGTGGATAGAAAAATATTCCAGAAATTTGGTAAATCTGGAGTAGAAAGTAACTGGTTTAAAATGAGATATGACGGCCTCTGTTATCACGGCTGTTTTCTGAGAGACAGTTTATGGAAGGTGGTTTTTACAAGGCATTCCTGAAACACCTCCAGATTTCAAATATGCAATAAAAACCACCTTATGAAAACTTTAGAACCAACTCTTGATTTATAAATAGCTTCACACCTACTTTAAATGCAGGAGAATTTTTGAGACCCAGAGTGGCCACTTAAAGAAACAAATACTCAAGTTAACCCAGAAGGACTTGTTGAAGTACCTGTAACATCAAACGTCAGCAGGCCACCTACAAGATTAAAGCCTTATTTTTTTTCCAGTAAGAGGAGTCGGGACTTTGAAGAACCTATGTGTTTTAACAAGCATATTATCAAGAAAAAGAAATATAATTACTATTGGCAAAAATTCGCATAGTCAAAGCAATGGTATTCCTGGTGGCAATGTATGGGTGTGACAGCTGGACCATTAGAAAAGCTGAGTGCAGATGAATAGACGCCTTTGAAATGTGGTGTTGGAGGAGAGTTCTGAGAGTCCCCTGGACAGAAAAGAGAACAAATAGATCAATATTAGAAGAAACCAACCCTGACTGTTCATTGGAGGGACAAATAGTGAAGATGAAGCTAAAGTACTTTGGACATCAAATGAGAAGAGAGGACTCACTTGAGAAGGCCTTGGTGCTGGGAAAGGTGGAGGACAAGAGAAGAAGGGGGCATCCAAAGATGAGATGGCTAGATGGTATTGTGGATGCAATGGGCATAGAGCTGGGCGGGCTGAGGAGAATGGTGGAGAACAGAGGTGCCTGGAGGAAAATGGTCCATGGGGTTGCAAAGGGTCGGAATCGACTGTGCGACTGAACAACAACAAAAAAACGTGGACAGAATGAAGCAATTGCCTCAAGCAGCCGATGATGGAACTGAACAGTCACCTCGGCTGTCATTCTTGAGCCATTAACCATTCCCTTGCATTGTAGATCATACATATGTATGTACCTGATTTGGACTTTAAACTTTGATAAAATGGCCTATAGTCCTCAGGTTGGGCAGAGAACACAGTTCTGTTGTAGATGCTAAAATAAGATTTTATTATACATAAAGTTCCTTGGTCTCAGGAAGTATTGTTGGCAGGGTAGCAACATCCTATCTCCTATGATTTGAGGACCAAAACCTGAAATGAGGGAGCAAGCCTTTGTGATGTCATAGTGGTAGACTCTTGTTATTTATTTATTTATTTTTAAAATTTATATCCCGCTTCCCTCAATCAAATGGACAACTCAAAGCGGCTTACAAAAATATAAAGATAGATTATATTAGAAATACAAATTACAAAAAATACAATATAACAACACTGGCAACAATGTAATAAAGAAATACAATATTAAAGATACAAAATTCCGCACAACAAGGTCCACAAGTGATGGAGTCATCAGCTCAACAATTTCACCGATGGCCCCTGTGGCCCATGGCCCTCCATCTATCCCCGATAAGAGCAGGGAGGGAGCTGTGGCGGTGCTCCGGGCAGCGATCCTTGGCCTGGCCCCAGTGGCCTGTGGCCCCCTATCCCTCCCGGAGAGAGCAGGGAGGGAGAGGCAGGGCCCCCCACAGCTGCGGCGGTGCCCCGGGCGGCGGTCCTAGGCCTGGCCCTGGTGGCCCACGGCCCTTTATCCCCCCAGAGAGAGCAGGGAGGGAGAAGCAGGGCTCCCCACAGCTGCGGCGGCACTCCGGGCGGCAGTCTTCGGCCTGGCCCTGGCGGCCAATGGCCCTTTATCCCTCCTGGAGAGAGCAGGGAGGGAGAGGCAGGGCCCCCCACAGCCGCAGCAGCGCTCCAGGCGGCAGTCTTTGGCCTGGGCCCGGCAGCCCACAGCCCTTTATCCCTCCCGGAGAGAGCGGGGAGGGAGAGGCGGGGCCCCCCACAGCTGCGGCAGCACCCTGGGCAGTGGTCCTCAGCCTGGCCCCGGCAGCCCACAGCCATTTACCCCCCCCCCCCATGGAGAGAACAGGGAGGGAGAGGCAGGGCCCCCCACAGCTGCGGCGGCACTCCGGGCGGTGGTCTTCGGCCTGGCCCTGGTGGCCCACAGCCCTTTTTCCCTCCCGGAGAGAGCAGGGAGGGAGAGGTGGGGGCCCCCCACAGCTGCGGCGGTGCTCCGGGCAGCAGTCTTCAGCCTAGCCCCGGTGGCCCACCGCCCTTTATCCCTCCCGGTGAGAGCTGCGGTGGCGCTCCGGGTCTTATAATGTAGAGGTAGAACAGGCAAGGTTTGTTAGAACATAGCTGCCCAGCCTTTGAAGCCACCTAACAGATAAAAGCAATTTTTCTTATTTTCCATTGCTACTTTCTCTGAGATTTATCTATTGGTCTGGAGACCAAACAAAGTACTGTACTGTATAGCAATTTCCTGAGACTTCAGCCAGCACCTTAGACCTTCATCTTCTTCTTCAAGTGCCATATCCATGACTGAATATTAGCAGTCATCATGGCAATCAGCCAAGAATTGAAGATGGTCCTGGGAACAACATAATGCAGTGGCCTTCCATTGGCCACTTGCATTGCAGCATGACACCCATATGACTGATCCAATTCTCCAAGTCAATTTCTGGTTCTGAGCCCTTTTGGCACACAAAGTCCGCCTCAGCTTCAGGCCAGTATACCCTTCATCAAGATGGATTCAAGTAGGATTTAATCCACTTGGGGACCTCACCCTTCCCTGTGTACTTGGCCACCCAAGGCCATTAGTCCTTGGGGCTGTCAGGTTAGATAACTGCTGCCTGACAACCAGCATCAAGTCACTGGCAGTATCATCTACTCCAGCATTTCCCAAACTATGTTCTGCGGAACATTGGCGGACTTCAATTCCCAGAAGCCTAAGTCAGTACATTGGCTTATCAGTGCTTGGGGGAATTGACTTAGGCTTCTAGAAATTGAAGTCCAAAAACAAAGATAACCTTACCAGACAGACCTTAGACCAGGGGTACCCAAACATTTCAGGCCGTGGGGCGGTCACGTGGTTCAGGGAGCCAGTCACTATGGCCCAGGGGCCAGATGTGGCTCCTGATGCCAATTCATCTGGCCCACAAAGCCCTTGTTGCTCCTGGAAGTGGAAGTAAAATGCCAGGAGCAACGAGGGCATTGCGGGCCAGATGAATTGGCATTGGGGGTGCATCCAGCCCTTGGGCCATAGTTTGGGAACCCCTGCCTTAGACCCAGCAACCCTTAATCCTGGAAAAGGCAGCAAAATATCCTCAGTTGGACCTAGCTATGAAAATGTTACATCAGATCTCAGTGGTAACTAGGATCTAGGTTTAGTTCCAACCACTGTGTAGTGGGGTAGCAACTTCTACATCACCAAATAACCTAAACTGGGCTAAAGCAGGGATATATTGTGCTTATAAAGACAAACACTATATTAATTCTGACCTGGTTTAGAATTAAACAAGTTATCCAACCCCTGTCATTTTGTGTATGAGATAACAGGCCTGTGGAGGGCATGTGTTTGGAGATGGCTGATGATATTGGGGGCACGCAATTTGTGGTCCTCCATATTCTGTTGGACTACAGTTCCCACTATCCATTTTGCTGGCTAAACCCACAGTCCAAGAATCAGTTGGAGAGACATATGTTGCCCTTCTCTGCTGTACATACAAAACCCAAAGAGGTGTACAGTGAAAAATCTATCTCAAAATAATTTTCATAGCAATGATCTTTTTACTTCCAAGAGAAACAGGAAGACTGACAGGAAGCTTTGTGTTTATGAGGGAGACCATCAGAACATCTGGCCTAGGACCGGCTGCTCTCATTGGTAGGGAAAATCCAGGGTTCCTAGGGGATCCTGTATGGATGAGGCCCAAATCCATATGACCCCCGAATCTGTCTGAGGGAGCATGAACCAGCATAGCTGTCAAGTATCCCATATTGGCCGGGAAACTCCCTTATTTTACCCTCTTTCCCGCCATCCTCCCATATCAGTCAGACTGCAATGTCCTAATGCCGCCACTGGAGGGCTGCACAGGATAAGCATAGCTGTCAAGTTTCCCGTTTTGGCCGGGAAATTTCCCTTATTTTCAAATCCAAAACTTGACAAGTATGTGACCCAGCTCCCAGCTTTAAAAGGTTGAGGACTCCTGCCTTAACCTGTGTAGCTATCTGCCTGTCAGGTTTCTTAGACATTTATTTAACTCTACTGAGGAGATCAAAATGGTATTTAATATGGTGGATTGGATCCAGATGTCAGTGTGTTCAGCTGGGGTTCCTTCTTCCCTATTGCAGCCTTTCAAGACCTCCCCCCCCAAAAAAATAAATAAATTATACAGAGGGTTGAGACAACATTAAGGGGAGAGCTGTGGTGTGAGGGTGGTGGTGTGAGGGGGCCTTCTATGATTGGAATCCTTTTGTCAATTCAAGGCAAATCAAGCCCAGAAAATATATATAGCTGAGCACATTTAGTGCTCCTCAATAAAATCTCAGCTGTCTGGAGATTGGTCTAGCATGTTTGTACATTATTGTTCATGTCTTTTCTGGAGTTCATTACTACTTGGGGTGATTTCCCCTTCTCACCTTACCTATCACGATCAGGCACTAATAAACAGAAATAATTTCTCAGTAAGTTGAGTTGAATGTGATTCAGCTCATTAGATTGGTGTCTAAGAGATGGTGTTAACTAATGCTGATTTATTATGCTGTTTGTTGTAAATGATGGTCCCTTGATAACCTTCTTTCTTCAAATTAATACAACAAATTGGCAATACAACAAAGGGGAGGGGGTGGGTGAATGCTGATACTGTATAAACATATTTCATACAGAACATTAAGTATGTAGGAACACCACTCTGACTCTCTTACACTTCCTTTAAGTGCATAAGAAAGGATTGTGGTTTTTAAGGTTTACAAATAAAACTTGACAGATACTTCAGGTTTGGCCATGCCACTGTTTTATTGTCTGGAAGGGGGTCCCTATACTGGTATATATTAAAGTGTGCACCTGCCTTCAATAAGTCCACATTAGGGTATGCAAGTGAATTCCAGACCAAATTTGCCTAGTAAAATATGTGTAAAAAAGCACAGACATATTGCTGGTAAAAGGAATCTGCTCTCCCCTCTCCCACAAGTCATAACTGAAAATATGTAGCTGTGATGAAAGTGTTTGAAAAGGGCAGTGAAACAATTTTTAAAATGGCCAATATTTTAAGTTTTTCATACAAAACAACATGCTTTTCTTTTCTTTTTAAAAAACTGTTTACACCCTGTTGACTTCAACCAAGAAAATGTACCTACCTCTTCCATTAAAATCAATAGAATGTGAACATGCTTAAGTTGAGCATGATCTATAATGTCCATAGATGCGTCTAATATGAGCTTGCATCTGTTTTGCACCTACCAATTTCCTATATATTTGGGGCACTCCCTAAGAAGTGACTGCAGTGGCTCAAGTGGCTAAGACACTGACTGGAAGGCGGCAGGTCAGCAGTTTGATAGCCGAGTACTGCAGGATGGAACGAGCAAGAAATTGCAAGTAAATAAATAGGGACCACTTTGATGGGAAGGTAAACAGCACTCTGTGCTCTCTGGTGTCTAGTCATGCCTGCCACACATGTCTTTCTTTCTTTCATGCATTCTGAACTCAACTTTCCAGGCCAAAAGTCTCCCAGAGTGGTCGCTGTACAATCAATAACAACAACACACTTTTCACTGCATGCCTCCGCTGTCTTTTTTTCATGGCTCCTAAACTCTTAGCCCTGAATTAGATGGGAGAGCATTGCATGATAGCAGTGTAACAACATAGTAGAAGGATAAGCTGTGTTCTGCATTGAAGCAACTCCTGTAGTGCAAATATTCTTTTAGCAGGACTGGTGGAATGTAGGCATTTGAATGGCTGCTTGTTTTATCTCTTATTTTAATAGGAAACCTTTCTCCTTTTCTTACCATTTTGTGTGTGTCCTCATTCTGACAAGAAGACAAGGAATATGGTGAAGCATGCAGGGATTGTACAAGTTGCACAACTCCAATTTGATATTACTTAAGCTGAGGTTATGAAGGACCGTGAAAGAATCCAAGCAATTACTCAAATGACCCTAGAAAAGCAAATGAGGGCATATGTTGAAATGGTTCCAAATTGCTAGTTTAACTTACTATCTGGCACCATGTGGGTCCTGTGGGTAGGCCAACACATTCTCTTGCAGGTATACAAGTTCATTTGTACTGATGGCTCTGACTAATTTTAGCTTGAGAAAACAAACAGCTGTGGTTTTATTCAAAAATTACACCTTGTATGAAGTCCTGGGTGAATTCTCAGAATCATTTAAGTAATCTAACAACTTCTTGCTGTCCCTTCCCTACTCTCACTCTGCAAAAATGGACTGGAGTGTTATTATTTCTAAATGGAAGAAGAAAGCAGTTTTCACAAATACATAATTACAAGACTAAACACATGATTATAAAAATAAATTATAGTACAATCCTATATATGTCTGCTCAGAAAAAAAGTTCCACTCAAGTCCATGGGGCTTATTCTCAGATAACACCATTTCAGATTCTAGCACAACAGCGACTCACTCTGTGAGAGCTATACACTTTTATTAAAGGTAAAGGTAAAGGTTTCCCTTGCTCGAAAGCCAGTCGTATCCGACTCTAGGGTGCAGTGCTCATCTCTGTTTCTAAGCCGAAGAGCCAGCGCTGTCTGCTTCTGCAGACGTTTCCGTGGTCATGTGGCAGGCATGACTAGACACCGGAGCGCACGGAATGCTGTTACCTTCCCACCGAAGTGGTCCCTATTTATCTACTTGCAATTTCTTGCTTTCGAACTGCTAGGTTGGCAGGAGCTGGGATGAAGACGGGAGCTCATTTCCGTCCTGCTTTTATTATAGCACCACATTTCCAATCTATGTTTATGCTGCAGAATATTAATGTACAGTATTAGCAATACACTTGTATGTATTAGCAATTACACTTATATACAGCCACATTGCACTTGTGCACTATCTGGGCAGTTCACAATGTAATTAGCATTTTGCCTCCAACATGCTGGGTACTCATTTTACAGACCTCGGAAGGATGGATGCTGGGTCAACCTTGAGCCTGGTCAGGATCAAACTTACAATCTCAGCAACTGCAATACAGCAGTTTAACCACTGTGCTAATAAGGCTCTTTTAAATGAGCGTTTAGAGTTTTGTTGGCATGACAAACACATGCGGGAAGCCTGAAGGGCAGGGGTGCCCAAACTTTTTGGCTTGCAAGCCAGTCATGTGGTTCAGCGGGCCGGTCACATGGTTCCTCCCACCAGAAGCAGAAGTAAAACACGCCTGGCAATCTGTTTTACAACAGATGTTTTGCAACAGAATGAGATAGATTTTAGGCTGCCATTTTCTCTGCTTAAACCAAGGGTGCCCAAACTATGGCCTGCGGGCTAGATCCGAGACATGACACCGATTCATCTGGCCCATGTTGCCCTCATCGCTCCTATAAGCGGAAGTAAAATGTTCCCATATGGTCGTATTTTACTTCCGCTTCTGGGAGCAACGAGGGCAGCATGGGCTGGATGAATTGGCACTGGGGCCTGGATCCAGCCCATGGTCCATAGTTTGGGCACCCCTGCTGTAGAGTGTGAGGCTGTTTGGGGGGGTATTATTAATAATAATCACATGCCATCAAGTCATTTCTGACTTATGGCGACCTGTTGCAGGGTTTTCCAGGTAGATAATACTCAGAAGTGGTTTTCCATTCCCTTCTTTTGGGACAATCTTGGGACTGTGCAGTTTACCCAATGCACACAGGATTACTTAAGTCAGATATACTTGTTACCATATATAGCATGCCACCAGATGACATGTCAATTCATAGCTGCAGGGTGGGTACCATTTTTTTTGGCAACTAGGCAGGTATTAAAATGTGTCCAGCACCTTCAATGGACATTTAGAGCTTTCCTGTTCTGCAATCTTATCTACAACTCATAGGACAAGTAGAGACTTTCTGAGACTCCTGGAAGAATAACTGCTCAAAGGGAGGGTTTTTTTCTACAGGCTTTCTGAGGGCTTATTGAAAGAGTGGTGACATTGGCACTCTATACTTTGCTTTGATCTAAATGGCACAATGTGCCAAATCAAGGTTTCAGATTCTCTGTTGCTACTGGTCCTATGGTGGTTCTCTCTGCCTTGGGATCCAGAGAGAGAGAGAGAGCAATTCCTTGAGATTTCATCTGATGGTCCAAGACCTCACATCACCACATAGGAAGAAGAAGAATGTTAGCTGCTGCAGCAGTCCACATGATAAACAGAAGCAGAGAAAGCTGTCATGTGTATTTTGTGTGTCTGTAGAGCTCCAACAGAGAAGGCTGCCTTTGGTCTTATGAGATGCCAATTGGCAATTTCCACGTGGAACACCCTTACCCTTTGCAGATCCTCTTCCTCTCCAGCTGAAATAATGCTTATCTGAATCAGTGCTTGGAATACAGTATATACTTTTAAAGATGCACTGTTTGGAGACAACAGGCATTTAGTTGAAGGGGACCGACACCCCCTACGAGTGCTCCTTTGAACTGGATCAGCTGATCATACAAGGCAGAAAGTAGAGAAGAGTAAAGTCAGCCCATAAAACTAAATATAACCATATCTGACAGTTAAACAAAAAGAGATGGTTCGCCAACAGCCTTCCCCATGCTGAGCTTTACATTGTGTGGTTGCCAATTTTTAATTTGATTTCATCCATGCATAATCGATGAAAAGTGCAGGGTACATAAATAATGTGGTCACCCCCTCACTCTCTTAATTGTGTAAATCACCCGCCTCTTACACAACCAGATCAGCGAACTGATGGAAAATGCACATTTGGTAATCGAAAATGTTGTACAAAAAGTAGGCAACAGCTCTACTGGTAATATGGTAATAGTGATGATGCTGATTAAGGGGCTGTGGTGGCTTAGTGGTTAAGACACTGAACTTGACGACTGGAAGGTCAGCAGTTCGAGACCCAAGTACTGCACACCAGAGTAAGTTCCCGTTGTCTGTCCCAGCTCCTGCCAACCTAGCAGGTTGAAAGCAAGAAATTGCAAGTAGATAAATAGGGACCACTTCGGTGGGAAGGTAAACAGCATTCGTGCACTCTGGTGTCTAGTCATGCCTGCCACATGTCCACAGAAACATCTGCAAACGCAGACAGTGCTGGCTCTTTGGCTATAAACAGAGATGAGCACTGAACCCTACAGTCAGATACGATTAGCTTTCGAGCAAGGATGACCTTTACTTTTACTGATTAGCTCATACCTGTTGTGGATTTAATGCCAGCCACTTTTACAATATAGCTTTTCTATTTTTGGCACAGGTAAGTACAACGATGATATCTTCTCTGAAAATTTCTGTGGACATGAGTACTCTTGCATCCTTTTATAAGGGCTTCCACATTTCATTGAAGAAAAAGAAAAAGAAGCTTTGATGACCTAAATTCATATGAGCCCTAGTTCTACCTGAACATTTCCCTTAGAGAAATCAACCATCTGCCTCCTGAAAGAAAGGAGCAACACTTCACCTCTCTTCTACACAGGTAAAAGCAGAGTATATCCTTGACCTCAGAAGAGGTGAGGTGGAACACAAGAAGCAAGAATTAGCTGTGGGAAAGCAAAATCTATTTATATCGCATGGTTGTGGTTAGATTCTCTGTTCAGCTGTTCATTCTCTGAAGCCTTTAGAAATGGCCTCCCATCTTATAGGCCTCACAGATTTATAAAATCATGTGCTATCTGGTGACTCAAATACATAAAACTCCAGATCATGTCCATGACAGGGTCAGGTGAGAGCAGAAAATGCAGGCATGATCTCAATTGTTTTGGAAGCATATGGCAGGAACATATACATCTTTGCTTTTTAAGAAGCTACTTGCCCCCCTCCCCCATATCAGTCTGAATCAGCACTATAAATATACCTGTGAGCAAACAAGATGTTTTATTTGTATAAGCCTTGGTTGATGGAGAAAGTTGCTTTGCTTTAAGAATTTACTGCTACATGCAGTAAATTCATGTACAGTACACGGAGTTAAGCATTTCCCCCTCTAGAACCAGGTTTTTATATACAGTGGTACCTCATACAACAATTTTAATCCATTCCATGGGGCTTGTTGTTGTACGAAACAATTGCTATACAATACATGCATTGTATAGCGATTTCCCCTATGGGATGCATCCTACAACGGGTCTTTTTGCTAAGTGATTTTTCCCATTGAAAAATTGTTGTATGATTTTTTCCATTGGGGAAATTGTTATGCGGGATACCATTTCCCCTCCAAAACCTAATTGTTATGCAATTTTGTTGTTATACGGGGCGATTGTTGTATGAGGTTCCACTCTGTGTGTGTGTGTAATATATCCAAACAATTAGAATTCTGGAGTTATAAGGTAGTGCAGGCAATTTTAACCAGTCTGGCCAAGTTATACTGCTATGGTAATAGAGTAGACCAAACTGCCAGTGACTCAATTGCGACTCGATTGTCAGATGGTGGTTAACTAACCTGACAGCCCGGAGGATTAAATGGCCTTTGATGGTGAAATCCACAGGGAAGGGTAATGGTCCTCAAGTGGATTAAATTCCACTAGAATCCATCTTGATGCAGGGCAGCAGCTTCATCAATACTGGCCTGGAGCTGATAGGGACTTTGTGTGCCAAAAGGGCTCAGGACCAGAAAATGACTCATGGAACTTAATCAGTGGTATGGGGGTCATGCTGCAATGTGCAAGGCAAAATGAAAGGCCCCTGCATTATAGTCTCAGAACAACCTTCATGACTGATTGCTATGATGATTACCAATATTCGAAAATGGATACAGCACAAGAAGCAGCAGAAGTAGAAGCAGGTAATTTTATATTGAAGAAAGAGCAACAAGCTTGCAACCCTGTGAGGTAGGTTAGTGTTATCCCTTTAACTGTGTGTACTTGAGTGTTTTCCTGCCAACCTAGCAGTTCGGAAGCAAGAAATTGCAAGTATATAAATAGGGACCACTTTGGTGGGAAGGTAAACAGCGTTCCGTGCACTCTGGTGTTGAGGCATGCCAGCAGACACAGAGAGCACTGGCTCTTTGGCTATACACAGAGATGAGCACTGAATCCTAAAGTCAAATACGACTGGCTTTCGAGCAAGGGCAACCTTTACTTTTACCTTTACTTGTGTGTTTAAGATATGATGGCTTGCTTAAAAATACCTCTGGAAGTGAGGAAGATCCTGGTTCAGATGAGTCTAAATTGTTCCACTAGCTTTTAATGCTTCATCACTCACACTTAGAGAGAGGCTCTCAATCCAGCTACTGAAAGCAGTCAAGCTGTGTTCTTCCTCTACAATAAGTCATGCCTGATTTTGCATATCATTGGTATATTCTCTTTTAACACTAATCATGGTAGCCAAAGAACTTATCAGTGTGTGAAGTGACTGTGGTAGCACTTTCTTTAACAAGAGCTAAAAGTAAAATAAAATTTCCCCTTAGGGGACATCACACTCCTCCCCGCCCCCCCCCCCAAAACGTATTTTACAATGCTAATTTCTCTTTCTTTTCTTCATCACCTCTCCTTGTTACTGTTGCTGTGAATATGCATTGCACTGGTCTTTTGTCAGATAAGAGACTGAGCACATAAATATAGAAATAGTATTGCAGGTAGAAGGTGAAGTGGTGTTCACCTCCGTTTACAGCCCAAGAGCAAGTGCTGTCTGTGTCTGCAGGTTTTTCTGTGGTCATGTGGCTGGCATGACTGGTCCACAGAATGCTGTTACCTTTCCTGCAGAAGCGATACCTATTTATCTACTTGCAATGTCTTGCTTTCGAACTGCTAGGTTGGCAGGGGCTGGGACAGAGGTGGGAGCTCATTCCATCGTACAGTACTCGGGTCTTGAACTGCTGACCTGCCGATCTCCCAGTCGTCAAGTTCAGCGTCTTAACCACCAAGCCACTGGAGTCCATTAAAAACATATATTTCCAACACATTGTCTCAGATTGGCCCTCTTTTGGACGGCATCTCCCAGCAAGCTAACGCAACAAGGCCAGTTATAATCCACACAGTGCTCTGTCTGCCTCATACAGCCTAATCTACCTTTCAGAGAATGTTATCTCAAAACAATGATGGACTCAGATGCAAGAAATAAATGAATACAGAAAACACCTGGGACTCTGCAAAGTATAAAATGGGCAAAATAGGCCAAAAGGTGTGGTTGTGCATATAAAAAAGGAGTTAGGTAAATGTTGTGCCAAGTAAGGGTGTTAGGGCTGTCATGGCTTTCCAGAAAGGAAAGAACAGACTATTATTACCCTGCTCTCACCTTTTGCCCATTTTGTTTTTTCACCACCTGCAGACTCCAAGTCAATGTTGTTTGAAGATGAGGATTAATTTAATGGCTGTTTCTTTTAGTCTACTGTTGCTACTGGTGAAACTTGATAACTTCACATTCTTCTTCCTCACCTGCTCCTGCAAAGGAAATTTAATTCTTTCAAAGAAAGACAGACAAATTAATAAGTGAGAAAAGGAGACTTATTCGACAAAGTCTCCTGGATTTGTTTATGTTCTATGGTTTATTCTATCAAGGTCTGGTTTCGAGTGCCCAGCATGAACGTAACTTGGTTTCCTGCTAAATTGCTATCAAGGGTCTTGTAAGATGTAAAATTTTTAAGCAGATTTACTGAAGCAAGAATTTTCACACCAAATGTCTTCGCCTAAGCAGGTGAAGGCATCTCCTTGGGAATACACTGAAGGAAATGGTGAGCCACTGTGTGAGACAGAATGCTGGACTGGATGGGCTGTGGCCTGTTCCAGCAAGGCTGTTCTTATGTTCTTATGTTCTTATGTCTTTTGAAGACAGACATGGATGAACTTTAAAATTGCTTACCAAATCTATTTATCCAACAGGAGATTTTAGGCCGCAGTCCTAAACATGCAACAGAAATAAGATCAAAGTTTGCACGTGCGGTTTCCCCATGCCCAATTAGCACGGAACCTTGGCAGAGGTTAAACCAGTTGAGCAGACTCCTGGCCACTGGCCCTTGCCAGTACGGAAATTGGGGGAGCGATATAATAGTATAAATCATAAGGGTTTATTCACCCACACCTGACCTGACCGGCGGTTCTGCTGAGAGAGCAGAACGCTAACCTCCGTTACCCATTAAGCAATTACTGACTCACAGATCAGCCTAATCTTTGGTGCAAATAGAAGCCATGTTTACCCCGGTGTAAGCCCCAGACAATAGTTTTCCCCCGTCAGTGTTTGCCCGAGTTAATTAAGTTCCCCTAGAGAGATTCCCCATTAACCCGAGTAAATGGGTGATGTGATTTTCTGTCAGATGACGGTTTTTCCCTTCCTTGCCTTCTGATCTATATATGATGATGCTTTTCCCTCAATAAACCACTGATCTGATCTCGCTCCATACTGCCTCGCATCGTTACTTGATCAGTCTCCTCCGGGACCCAACGGCCGTCCTAGCGGCCCCGATTCCTACACCTGGTGACCCCGACGTGATCTACTCAAGAGTAAGCGATCCATACGGTCTGGTTCTGCGCTTGAACCGCGTCCGATCATCCAGGAGGACAGTGCGGCAGCCCGGTCGGTAAGCCAGCCGATTGGGCAGATGGCCCAAGCGGCGGGGCAGTACCAAAGAGGCATCCTACAGCTTGCTCCCGACTTTCGCGGAGGCGTTGCGGTTACGGAAAAACGCATTCCCCTCAGGGTCAGCTGTGAACCCCTGACAGCGCAGAGGCCGCCGAGGGCCCGTGGCACGGGGCCATGCTCCGAGCTCTACCCAGAGAATCATCGCCAAAACCTATTACTTGCCCGAGACGCGTCGACTCGTCCCGAGGAGGAAACTTCGAAGGACCCTTCGCAGGTAATATGGGGACTTGCCCTCAGTGGCAACGTCCGTCCGCTAGCCAAAGAACTCATGAAGAGGAGTTCAGAATCCTGGCCAGGGTGTTTCAGTTAAGGTTTCACAGCGGAGAACTAGCGAGACTTTTGGTGTACCTAAGGGAACACTGCCTACTTTACCCAGAAGGAGGTACGTTAACCCTTCAGCTTTGGGACCAGATAGGAGACTGCATTCAGCAACCCCCGAAAGCTCCAGAGCGCGTAATTCGCACATGGGGCAAATGTAGGAAGCTCTTAGCGGAGGTAGATCCAGTCCGGATAGAAGCCAAAGAACCCCCAGCGCCAGCCGAACCATCGGCGCCCACAGCACTCTATCCGTCACTCCAGTTTAGGCAGAGTAGTGTAGGGAGCTTTCCCTCGGTGACAGCTGCAGACGCCACCGACGGAATGCATGGAATGAGGAGCGCAGGCGCTTCTCTGACAGTTACAGGCTCCCAGACCAAGAGTGCCCTTCAGCGCACAGTTGAGGAGGAAATCAAGAAGGGGGACTTGCCAGCAGAAGAACTAGCTGAGCTTAGTCAGATTTGTCCAATTCGCTTGGAAATGGATGCCCTCACAGGGGCCCAGCAGGTAGTTCATTCACCAGTCCCGTATAAGCTTCTCATGGCTATACGGAAGGCCATCACAGAGACAGGACTCCAAAGTCGCTTTACTAGGGGCACGCTTCAGCAAGTGTGCGAGAACACCATGTTCATCCCTCACGACTGGAAAGCCGTCATGCGGATGATGCTCAACCCCAGCCAGTATTTGCTATGGGACAGCGAGTATCGCCTCGAGGCTCAGACAAGGGCTGCCAGGATGGGAGGCGCAGTACTTCCTGACCAGTTATATGGGTCAGGGGCCTTCGAATCCATCGATGCGCAGACCAACTTGCCATTAGCCACTCTCCAAATGTCAGCCGAGGCTGCCTTCAAGGCTTTTCTCAAGGTCCCCGCAACTGGCAAAGCGGCTAAAAATTACACCGCAGTCAAACAGGGAGCCCAGGAGCCCTATATGGACTTCATCAATCGCTTAGAGGAAGCGATCAGTAGGCAGATCGATAATGAGGAAGCCCAACAAGAGCTTATGATGAAGTTGGCCAAAGATAATGCCAATTTAGACTGCCGTAAAATCTTGCAGTCACTGGGCAACCGTCCCGACTTGACTCTCACAGACATGATCAGGGCTTGCACCGACGTTGGCACAGAATCCTACAAGATGGGTCTGTTGGCAGCGGCGGTGCAGGGAGGCAGGAAACCCAGACCAAAAGGAGCATGTCACAATTGTGGCAAGGTCGGTCACTTCGCTAGGGAGTGCCGATCCAAGGGAAGCGGACAAAATTCCGGCCGTCCCAAGGCTCCAAACACCCCGTGTCCGAAGTGTAAGAGAGGCTACCATTGGGCCAGGAATTGTCCAAGTTCGGGAAACCGGAATGCGGGCACGTCTCTGGCCCCGGTCCAAACAGAGACATCCCTTGCTCTGGGCGCGCCAGAGCTAGACTAGATTCCATTCACATTCCAGGCATTGCGAAGGCACAGGCCAGCCCCAAGGGTAGTACAGGGCTAGAATTGACTTGCCAGGCAGACGTCACATGCGACTTGCCAGGCACAGTCTATCTGGTGGACTCCCAGTACATGGGACCCCTGCCCAAAGGCTTTATAGGTTTAGTTTTGCCTCGCAGTGTAGCAGGAGCACATGGAATTCTTGTAATTCCGGGAGTCATCGACTCCAATTTTTCAGGCGTTCTCCAAGTTCAGCTTTGGACGCACTTACCCCAGACAATTCACAAAGGAGACACATTAGCGCAACTGATTATGGTTCCTTGTAACTCGCCAGCAGATAGCCAGGGAAGGCTCAGGGACAGCTCAGAGTCCGGGTCAGCAGACCGCTCGAGCGCAAGTGAGGCAGTGCAAGGATACCAAGTCTTAGCGACAGTGGAGACCAACATTGAGTGGAAACAGCAACCAGTTATTGAGGTATTTTTGAATAAAAAATCATTCTCAGGGCTGTTAGATACCGGAGCTGACGTCAGCGTGGTCAGCCGAAGCCAGTGGCCACGGGAGTGGGCCATTGAGCCGGTCTCCGATGTGTGTGGGGTAGGCGGCATCCAAGAAGCGTTCAGAAGCCGGGAGTGGGTGGAAGTCACGATCCCAAAGGCTGACGGCACGGCGGTCATTCGGCCGCACATTCTGGACGTGCATATCAACCTTTGGGGGTGAGACATTTTACAGCAGTACGGTGCTACGCTTACCTTCGGGTAATGGCGTTGCCACTTGAATGGCTCACCAATACGCCAGTCTGGGTGCAACAATGGCCGGTAGTGGGGGAGAAATTAGTCGCCTTAAAGCAACTGGTTAAAGAACAGCTAGACGCAGGACACATAGAGCAGTCCACGAGTCCTTGGAATTTGCCAATTTTTGTGATTAAGAAGAAGTCGGGGAAGTGGCGACTCCTCCACGATCTCAGGGAGATCAATAAGTGTATACAGCCAATGGGTCCGCTCCAATGCGGCATCCCAAATCCAAATATGATTCCCGCGGGGTGGGAGATCCTAGTTGTAGATCTCAAGGATTGCTTTTACACAATTCCCTTAGACCCCAGGGACAGGGAAAGGTTCGCCTTTACAGTGCCGGTTGTGAACCACAGTGAGCCCACGCAGCGTTACGCGTGGAAATTTTTGCCACAGGGCATGCTCAATTCGCCCACCCTGTGCCAAATTTATGTTCACAATGCACTGGCAAAGTTTCGAAGCCTTCATCCCACGGCTTTAGTATGCCATTTCATGGATGACATCTTGGTCGCAGTGCCGCAACTCGGCAGCGAAATGTTTTCTGACCTCCAGGCCAGCCTGGGGGAGAAAGGTTTACTCATTGCCCCAGAAAAAGTGCAGAGAACCGAGCCCTTCTCATACTTGGGTCATCGGCTTCTCCGTTCCTTCGCAGCACCAGTTCTGCCTCAGATCAATTTACAGGACTCAGTCACCCTGGTAGAATTGCAGCAGGTTTTAGGGAACATTAATTGGGCCAGACCGTATTTCCGATTGGATACGGATCTCTTGAAACCGCTCTTCTCGCTGCTGACGCTAGGTAAGCAGCCGGCAGACTGGATACACATTCCTCGAGAAGCACGCTTGGCTCTCGAGAAAGTCAACCAAATTCTCAGCCAAAGGTGGGTGGACAGGATTGCACAGGGGCCATATGCCCTGATCCTGAACTTGTACATAGTTCGGGCAGGATCCATGTTCACCGGAGCCCTAGGAGTAGATTCCGAGAAAGGAGCGAGTATCGTGGAATGGGTGTACTTGCCAAACACCTCTTCCCGAAACATCGTTCCTCCCAAAGAATTGGTCTCCGCGGTGATTTACAGCGGAAGGCTGAGAGCCAGGGACATTTCAGGGCACGATTTAGCAAAGATCGTGGTCCCGTTCACCAAAGAGCAGGTTCAGCAATTGATGCAGCTCGGTGACTCGCTTCCAATTGCTTTGGAAGGATTCACCGGATGCTTGGCATACCATTTGCCGAAAGACCCCAGACTTGTCTCGCTTCAGACGCAGACAGTCAGCTTGTTCGAATTGCTTTCGCTGGTTCCACTTCAGGGGGCCAGGACAGTTTTTACGGATGGGGGTCGCACATATGGTGTCTTGACTTGGCAGGAGGACCAGGCTTGGCGCACGCTGTTAACTCTTCCACAGAAGTCCGCGCAGCAGGCAGAGTTGGCAGCGGTGAACCTTGCCTTGCGCACCTTCACCAAAGAGCGCCTAAACATCATTACTGACAGCCAGTATGTCAGGAATTTGCTTCACAGTCTACCGGGAGCATACATCACTCCCGCGATAGACAAGAATTTGCTGAGTTTGTTCCTCACTGCTCAATTTCATTTGCGAAACCGCACGGAAGCTCTCTATATTGTCCACATCCGAAGTCACCAACACCTACTGGGTCCGATTTCTGCGGGCAATATCAGAGCGGACGCGGCGGCAAAAGAAATTCAGCAACATTCAGTGTTAGGTGTTTTCACTACGCCGATCCAAAGCCATGCATTCTTTCATCAGAATGCCAAAGCGCTCGCCAGACAGTTCAATCTGCCACTTTCTCAAGCCCAAGGCATAGTTTGCTCTTGCCAGCATTGTGCAGGGGCACCGGGGGGGCCCTCGTGGGGGGTCAACCCACGAGGGACAGAGGCCAACCAGGTATGGCAAATGGACGTCACGCACGTTCCGCAGTTTGGCAGTTGGCAGTACATGCACGTTTGCATCGATACCTTTTCGCAATTCGTCTGGGCGACAGCGCAAAAAGGGGAGACAGCTTCCCACGTGGAGCAGCACCTTCTGGCCTGCTTCGTGGCGATGGGCAAACCTCGGCACGTGAAAACCGATAATGCACCATCCTACAGCTCTAGGCAGTTGGTTAACTTCATGGCCACTTGGGATATTAAGCATACCTTCGGCGTTCCTTACAATCCGCAGGGGCAAGCGATTGTGGAACGAGTCAATCGGACACTCAAGTCCTATATTGACAAACAAACAGAAAGGGGAGGAGCCACCAGCCCTCCCCAAGTCACAGGGTCAGGCACAGCATTGTCTGAATAAGGTATTGTTCACATACAATCACCTTAATGTTTTTTCCGATTGCACGCCGCAGGAGAAACACTTCCACCGTTCGGAAGCTCTCCCGCGACCGATGGAACCACATGGCGTGGACCCAGACCGATCCGAGTCTGATCCCAGAGATGGAGGACCTCACCCTGACCGAGGGGACCCGGCAGGAGAAGCGGCGACTGCGGACGACAGCGCCGAGGATCACCTGGGGGATGGTCAAGACCCTTTGCAGTGAGGCCCAGGACGCCCTCCGGCGCGAGGAGAGGGAGCTGACACCGGAGAATTTCGTAGCTGCAGTCTTTGCCCAGATTAATGCCAACTCCATGGCATTCACCATCATCCTGATCCTCTCCCTACTTGCGGGGGGAGGCGTTCAGGCTGCCTCACTAAAGGCCAACGATTTGATGCCAGGCGGAGACCTCTCTGCCCGGATGCACTACAACATATGGGAGAGGTTGGCGGGTCTCGTCAACCAGTCCGATTTTTGCCTGAAGCAGGACATTGGTTCTGCCTCAATCTTGAGCACCTGTCTCATCCCTGTGTGCCACACTCCAGGCGTGCACCACAGGGATGGCGACTGGCTCGTGAAACGAATTTTCAGCCCGTACAACCCAGCAAGTTCCTCGGAATATGCCCGCTGGGAGATGTGGCTGACAATGACTTTGCCGGCTGATGCAGCCACTCTCCACACTCCTCGAGTGGCGGCCAGCCCGAACTCTACTTGTGCTCGAATGACCGGCTGCTCTGCAGTCGGCCGCAGGCGCCGTTGCCTTGAAGTCGGCAGCGGCAACTGGACTTGTAATAACCCACAGACACTTGGCTCAATGTATGCTCATGTCACCCTACCTTCGGGTTGGTTCTTTACATGTAACCAGTATACTTGGAACTACATTCCCGCAAATGTATCAGATGCTATATGTTGCATTAGTCGTTTGACACTGTTACTCCCTTCTAAGGATATGGTTACCCCAAGCACAAATGTTTCAGATGTTCCCTCACCCGTTAGACACACTCGTGCCACCCAGTTAGACAGCTCATGCGATAGCAACATCAGGGTCCTCAGCCCAGCTGAGTACGTCTCGCTGGCAGTCAGCATACTTGGCGTGCCAGGCTTAGCCGTCGGCAACGCTCGGAGAATTGGTCAATTGGCTTGCGGGTTAGCAAAAGCCATCAACCATACATCCTCAGCGATCGCGCTGCTCAATCAGGAGCAGGCAGAGCTTCGCCATGCCATTCTTGACAATCGAGCGGCGATAGACTATCTCCTGTTATTGCACCACTTGGGTTGCGAATCTGTCCATGGCATGTGTTGCTTTAATCTCACTGACAACTCACGCAAGGTCCAGAGCCAGCTCACGGACCTCCACACCCTAGTCAAGAACATTAAGCAGGGTTCGATATGGGATTGGTGGAGTTCGTTATGGTCATGGATCCCGTGGGGGTGGCTCCAGACGACGCTCCAAGTAATCGTGGGGGTGATAGTACTAGGCATAGCAGGATGCTGTTTCATGCAATGTATTCCCTCACTGTTCTCACTGTTCTCGAGGTGCCCCTTGTGGGGGGAACCCCGAAGCGTCATTCCCGCTCATCAGCTGATGCCACTCTTACGCAGGGTCGCCTGTCAGGTTGCTAAACAATAGAAAAAGGGGAGATGCGGTTTCCCCATGCCCAATTGGCACGGAACCTTGGCAGAGGTTAAACCAGTTGAGCAGACTCCTGGCCACTGGCCCTTGCCAGTACGGAAATTGGGGGAGCGATATAATAGTATAAATCATAAGGGTTTATTCACCCACACCTGACCTGACCGGCGGTTCTGCTGAGAGAGCAGAACGCTAACCTCCGTTACCCATTAAGCAATTACTGACTCACAGATCAGCCTAATCTTTGGTGCAAATAGAAGCCATGTTTACCCCGGTGTAAGCCCCAGACAATAGTTTTCCCCGTCAGTGTTTGCCCGAGTTAATTAACTTCCCCTAGAGAGATTCCCCATTAACCCGAGTAAATGGGTGATGTGATTTTTTGTCAGATGACGGTTTTTCCCTTCCTTGCCTTCTGATCTATATATGATGATGCTTTTCCCTCAATAAACCACTGATCTGATCTCGCTCCATACTGCCTCGTATCGTTACTTGATCAGTCTCCTCCGGGACCCAACGGCCGTCCTAGCGGCCCCGATTCCTACATGCACGAGGGTCTTTCGTTCTTTCTTTCTTTCCATCTAAAAAGTAGCAGAGTCCATAAGCTCTGAGTACATTTCATTAAAAACAGGATTGCATTGTATTCCCCCCCCAAAAAAGGACAAGTTCTATATGGCTAAATCCCACAATCTGTAGACTGTCAAGCTGTGACATCAGCTGCACGAGGAATAGCAATGATCAGAAACAAATCCTCAAGGAGGTTATCAAGGTTAACAACAGATAGAATCCTCTACAGACATTTTGGTTAATCAATTCTGAAAAATGTAGTGCACCTTACTTATTTTTGTTTTCTTCCCAATTCATTGAATGTTTTGCCAGACCAGGAACCTCTAGATGACGGGTTCTCAACCTATGGCCAGTGGTCTGGATCTGGCCCATGACAGCATTCCATCTGGGCTGCACCCTCGCTTCCACAGCCATTGCCACTGTCGTCGCCATCACCACTGTCCTTGTCCCCATCGCTGTTGTAGCATCCGTCCTGCTACGGAGCGGCATTAGGAACATGCCAATCCAGGTGGAGGAGACAAGGGTGGTGGTGGCGGAAGCAGAAGCGGCAGACACATGCAGCTGAATGTGTCTTTTCCCGGGGCCGCTCTAGCCGAATGCGGGCAAGGACAGTCAGGAACTTTCCTTCACCCACAGCAGGCTGGTAAGCAGGGAAGTGTCAGAGTGTGTGTGTGTGTGTGCGTGTGTGTGTGTGTGTGTGTGTGTGTGTGTGGACTGTTGGTGGGCTAGACTGGTGGCATGGGGGAAGTGTGTGTGGGAGTGTTGGATGCGGCAGCGGGGTGGGGGACACCAGTCTCGCCCACAGTCTAAGGGTGTGTGTTCTGGGCAGAACCCCTGATCTAGATCCTTCAGAAATTTTAATTTTCTGAAAAAAATCATTTTCTGTGGCTACTCTTTAGGACAGGAGTTCTCAACCTTTTAAAGCTGGGGGCTGGATCATGCTCCCTCAGACAGCTTTGAGGGATGGATGGCCATTTTGCCCTTCCCCCACCACCTGCCACTTCCTGGTGTGGTGGAGACAGTGGAGGGGGCACATGAAATGGTGCCGCGGGCCGCATCTGGCTCACGGGCCACAGGTTGAGAATCCCTGCTTTAGGACAATAGAAGGAACCATTGCAGCCATTTGCATTTGACTGTTTGCCTGATTACTGGGAAGTTTAACATCAGATAAGAAACAAACTAAAACTAAAATAAGGAAGACATAAAGACTAAGTACAATATTTTAAGGTTAGCTTTCCTGGATCTTGTCGACTTTTTCACACATGAGTGAGATTTCATGGCAACAATGTATACATGGTCTCACGACAAGGTGGGGGTACAGAAGGACAGTGGTAGGTTAATACAGTAAATCCACATGCAAGTCATATGAATGTGTAACCTTTCACACTTGGTAATGACCACAGATCTTAACCTATAAATCCAAGGGTTAACCGTTGGAACTGGCTATAGGTTGCTATGCCTCGCCCTACTTGCCTGCACTCACCCTTCGTGCACACGGCCGATCTGGGTACGCAGGTCAATGAAGGATTGAGAAAACCGGCAGTGGGGCAACAGCCCCACAAACGCGAAGAAAGGGAAACAACTTCACTTCCCAACATTCCTTGCGCCGCGCCAGAGCCAATCAGGCTGAGAGGCTCTCGCACGGTGCAGCGTTCGGAAACGCACCGAAGCCAATCAAAAGAAAAGCATTTTTAAAAAACGCAGCACAAACACAAAGCACCAACCCATAACTACAAGCCCCAGCGTCCTACGCGCCATGAGCGCGCAGAACGCTGAGGAAACCGGCGCCCGAGAAATGAAAAAGAAAAACAACTCACCACCTCACAGCCAAGCAAACACCAGCCGGCTTTGCAGGCGCACCCCCCAATAAAGGACTCAGACACTGGTAAAAGTGGATAACGGCATTGGGCCACATTTATTGATTCATGCCCTAGTCCGAATTATAAATTTCTATTGGTAATTGACCAATCATAATTCTTTAAGGCAAGCAGGCCGAAGTAACACTGGTAAGGTACCACCCAAAATTGCCAACGGCAATTGTTACAATGTATCTATTTGTATCAATTTGTTTGTTGACAACAAACAAATTGTTGACCGTAGTCAATATCTAACTAATGACCCCACCCTCTGACGCGTATCCGTGAAATCACGGGGTGATGCATGCTGTCTAGCTGTAGCCATCACCCCGTCGCCTGGTTCGTCGTTGACCGGACAACGTTTAACCAACTTATGCCTGTCTAGTGTTGTCCAGTCAATTGCGAACCTGCCGGATACCTGTGGGTCATAAATGTTTACCTTACCAGTGATACCCACCACACGGGGAGGCTTCCCAAAAGGCTCACCGCCCCCCCAAGACCGTCAGCTCGGTCGACAGGCCTGCTCGCCATTCCACTAACCAGAGGTCCATACCTCCCTGCGACAGATGGGCCCCATCCCCTGAGTAAAGCTCATAATTTTGTAGACTGACGCCGGGGAGGCTAATGACGCGTCCCCCACCCTTGTCGAAAAGGAACCGGGCAATAGCCCCGTTCACGGAGCGTCGGCTCAGTCAAGAGCCTCGAGGCCGAACGCCCCCCTGTAAGCGTACCGCGGTATCATGTCCGACCAATTGAGGGATGTGGCAGGCCACACATGATGTGAGTAGGGCAGGTCACTGCAAACCGCAAGCTTCTGCGATAGGCCAGTGACCTGCCCCAAGCCATCGTCCCCAAGGTACATAACCAGGACATCGGGCGAGTCAGCATCCCTGATGTAGAAAAGGAATGGCAACAGTTCCCGCCATAACATGCCGCGCTTACCATACTACCTGAGACGTGCGGCTGCACCCAGTCCCAGTCGGGGTCCCCACTCTGTCGCCGCAGCATAACGCGCTGCCCTGTGCAGCGTAACGCGCTGCCCTGTGCACGTGGCTACGGCCCACCAGCCATACTGTCACCGGTGTAAAACGACACCCAGGGTCTGTCAAGGAAAAAAGGGGGGGGTGAGAAACAGTGCAGTGACTAAACTGGTACTCACGGTTGAAGAGGGCGAACACAAAACTGAAAACATTGTGATCCCCACCCTCCCGTGCGGCGTATTTCAGCCCCGAAGTACCCAAAAACAACTGCAGTAGAAGCCGCCCCTATCCTGAACGAATGGGTGCCGCAACGAGCCCCAGAGGGGCCAACACTGTCTAGTGCCTTCCCGGCACCCTCCAAATTGAAATTTAGTAAGAGAAGACCCACCTTGGTGACAGAAAAACAGGCCATGGTGCATGCCACACAGTCCAAGGAAATCCTGTAGGGCACCAACCGGACAGATGTCTGCCGAGGAACATCGTAACAGTCTACTCCACTGCCTACGCCGTGCTGATACGTTTTAGAGGAGCGTATCCCCCAACTGAGCCCAATATTGTTCACACAGACATCTTCGAGTTCCAGTGCCCTACGACTTGCATCCGCCTTATACAGCATCTCAAGCTCGCCGATGCGGAGCACTCCAAAAAAGGCCACCGTTGTAGCCGCCTGAAATGGGCTGCCTCATCTTATCAAAACAGAGGCCAGGCCAGCCCCGGGCCAATTGGGTAAAAACCCCTGGGGAAATCGGGTGGCGGTCGTCCGGGCAACGCCCACGCGCGCGCACCCACCCCTACAAAACATGTCTCACACGGAAGTGAGTGGTGCTGTCCACGACTTGCATCCACCTTATACAGCATCTCAAGCTCGCCGATGCGGAGCACTCCAAAAAAGGCCACCGTTGTAGCCGCTTGAAATGGGCTGCCTCATCTTATCAAAACGGAGGCCAGGCCAGCCCCGGGCCAATTGGGTAAAAACCCCTGGGGAAATCGGGTGGCGGTCGTCCGGGCAACGCCCACGCGCGCGCACCCACCCCTACAAAACATGTCTCACACGGAAGTGAGTGGTGCTGTCCACGACTTGCATCCGCCTTATACAGCATCTCAAGCTCGCCGATGCGGAGCACTCCAAAAAAGGCCACCGTTGTAGCCGCATGAAATGGGCTGCCTCATCTTATCAAAACAGAGGCCAGGCCAGCCCCGGGCCAATTGGGTAAAAAACCCCTGGGGAAATCGGGTGGCGGTCGTCCGGGCAACGCCCACGCGCGCGCACCCACCCCTCCAAAACATGTCTCACACGGAAGTCAGGGATGCTGTCCACGTGTCCTCCCACTTTGGCCATAAAAACCAACGCTGACAGCTTAGATGCTATGGTGCGAGGTGCAAGGCCCTGGGCATGCAGGTAAACCATGAACCGCAGAACATGGGTTACCGGGATCGGCCAGGTTCCTGGCATTTGGGATTGGGTACAGAATGCTCTGAAAGAATTAAATGCGTGGTGATACGCCTTACGCGTGCGTGGCGCTAGTGACAGGCCAATCGCCCGGTTCACCTCTCCTTGCCAATGTTCCATATCTCGTCCGGGAGTGGCGAGGGAAATTCCTCCGCATCCGGGGCCAAGGCACGGAACCGGGAGATCTGCAGGCGGGACAAAGCGTCAGCAATATCATTAGTAACCCCTGGGACATGCCTGGCCCTGAAAAGAACGTTGAGGCGCAGGCTGCGCAACGCAAACTGGCGCACTAGGTCCATAACCCTGGGCGATTTAGAGGTCTGTGCATTGACAATGTGGACAACAGCCGCATTGTAACACCAAAATGGACAACCAAGTTGGCCCACTCCTCGCCCCATAGCATCAAAGCACCCAGGATAGGGAAAATTCCAGATACGGACCAGCACGTCTGCCCTGATACCCCGGGTAAGTCTGACCCTATGGTGGGGCCTGGATAATCCTGCCATGGCGTCGCGCAAGCGCCGAGCAAATGCCCTGCCCGGTGCGACGACCCTGCCAGCGAAATTGAGGTGACCATGTAGCACCAGCAGTTCCCTCAGTGATGCCATGCGCTTGGCCAGCAAGTCCGAGATAAGGGCCACTAGCTTTGACACCTTATCCCGCTGCAACCTAGAAGCCTGCACTACCGTGTCAATCTCCACCCCCAGGAATACTAGCTGTGTAGGAGGGCCCTCGGTCTTTTCGGGCGCTAAAGGGACACCAAGTTCCTCCATTAGCGTCTGAAATGTGTTGAGGAGACGTGTGGACGTGTCCCAGCCCCGTTCAGCCCCGAATAAAATCATCCAGGGAATGGGCTACAGACCGGGACCCTGATCTGCGAACAAAAGCCCACTCTAGGAAGGTGGAGAAACGCTCGAATGCCGAGCCCGAATTGGAAGAGCCAAAAGGAATGGCATCATTGAAATAATATGCTCCCCGGAACGGGGGCGCAGGGACAGGGCCAACTACCCTGCCCGCATAGACCTCCTTATCATTGCTGGCATCAGCCACCTCCTCCCTCCCCCTGAGGGATAAAGATTGGGGGCATCCTGAGGGGACCTATCACCCATGCAAGGGATACGTAACCCCTGCCTAAAACCCTGAAGGAGATATCCGCATCTTCTCCCTTCGGGTACAATGTGAGCCAGCGCTCCAACATGTCCACATTAATTGGGGAGGGAGCCCTTCGGTGAACTAGATCCATCTGCGGCAGTCTTGCCCGCCCCCTGTCCACCCCTCCCTCTGCCCCGCATCCCTCCAGGCCTGGGACAGGCAGAGGCTGCATGGGGGCCAGCACAGGGGGGACACTAATGTCTGTATTTGCCATTCTTCCTATTGCAGGAACCATTGGACGAGAAAGTCCAGCGCAGCAGGCGGGCTGGAACCCCCTGCCCCGCCCCCTGGCAGTGGACCTGTGCTGGGGCCGCCCGCTGGACCGCATGTCCACCATGGTATCTCTCCCCGGGCGCGGGGCACGTGGGTGTCATGTACAAAAGCCACAGCCTCTGGCATGGCTCATCCCACCTAATCTCGGGGTGCCGGGGAATCCGCATATGGAATTACACGTCATAAGCCAACTACGATGGGCCCGGTAGATGTTGTCCAAATACTGGACCATCGGAATTGCCAAAACCGGCCGGGCCCTAAGGTACACCGCCATGTATATGAGGTAGGCCGGCAACCAGTCGGCCCACGTACGTGGTGGCTCGCGACGACGTGCCTGCTCCTTATCCTTCTCATCCTGCCCCACCCCTACTCCTTGGTGGGCCCTCTGTTGAGGAGTGAGAAGATATCCACGTACTCCCCCCGCCAGATCTTCTCTTTGGTGGTCTGTGCCAGATGATCACCCAGGGGTAAGGAATACCTCTCCGTCAGCAAGGCCGACACAGGCACAGCAGGAACTGCTGGCATCTGAAAGGGGGCCTGTACTAACCCAGCCACCCCCAAAACATTCCCCACAGGGTAGAAAACACCCCCCACCACGGGGCCCTGGGTGGTAGTTGTCGTCACCAGGTGGGGCGCCAGCGGCTGGACCGCCGCCCCACCCGCGCGAGGCCAAGGCCATTGGAAACCCCCCCAACGTGGCCATGTGTGTAGGTGCACTAGCTTGGACTGCATACTCACATGCTGCACCCCCGTAGGCCGCCCCCACCGGGGGTTCCGGCCCACTGGGGGCGTCGGAGCTCACAACCGCCGTCGAGCTCGTCGATGGGGCCTGACCCGCACCGGTCTGTTGAATGGGGAGCTGCGAGGCAGTGGCCTAGGTCGTGCCACGCGCCTCAAGCAGCTCGACCCGTCCCGTCGCCTGCCACTGCCCAGCAGACGACGCGTCGAAACGAACCCCAAAGGGAGCCCAAGAGTGGCTAGCCTGGGCCAGGGATGCCTCGAGGGCCGCAACGCGGGCCAATAAGGCTTCCACGCTGACATGGGGCAAAGGGCCAGCTGGCCCGCCTACTACAGGCATGGGTACAGGTCCCTGCACCCCGGGGCCCGAATAGGGCCACAACCCCACACCCGGGCCCATTAGGGCCGATGTAGCAACCTGCCAGGGAAGGGGACCGGACCACCCCCCAAGGCTGGAAGGCCTCGGAGCGAGCTGCGCTCCTATAAAGGAAGGCCCAGCAGAATGGGCAACACCAGGAGAGGTGTCCACCGCTTGCGGGCCGAGGGCCGCAGCCCCTACTGGCCCCGTGTGTGGGCCCCCATTCTCTGGCCAGGGAATAGACCCCATTCCACCGGTCCCGGTGGGTGCAGGCAAAGGCGGCTGCTGGGGAGGCGCAGCCGCGGTCCTCCGACCCTGATTGCGCCTCCGAACCGCACGAGCCGCACTCGCAGCCGCCTTCTTCTTCGCGGGCCTCCCAGCCAATCGATGGGAAGCTGAAAACGAGAGAATTCAGCGGCCAAAAGGCTTCCCGGTAAAAGTAAAAGCGACGGAGGTAAGAGGGGAAAAACTTCTCCGCTCCGTCGCTTCGCAAAATGGCAGCTCGGCTGCCTCATGGCCACCCCTTTTATAAGGGAGCTGGCCACGCCCCCTAACTACCCAGATGCCTTCGTCCGATGGGGGGCCCCGCAAAGAGCGTGGCTGCCATTTTGGCGTCGCGCTTGCATTCTTTCCCTCACCCACGGTGCCTGAAGGTCCCGACTGGAGTTTCCCCTTTAATATCAGTAGGTGGGGGGGTTGCGATCCCCCTCTCCGCTGGCTACACTAGGGTTGGGAGGTTTGTGGGAACAAAAGGGGTATGTTGCCCAAACCCTTCTGGACCCAGGAGACCAGGGAGAGGGGATCGATCCCCCCCTCCTTAAAACAACTCCGTCTTTTCTTCTCTTTAAAAACGGAGTTGTTTTAAGGAGGGGGGGGAATCGATCTGCTCTCCCTGGTCTCCTGGGTCCAGAAGGGTTGGGGGGACATACCCCTTTTGTCCCCCCAAACCTCCCAATTCCAGGGGAGCCAGCGGAGAGGGGGGTCGCAAGCCCCACCCACTGATATTAAAGGGGAAACCCGATCTACTTTCACGACTCCACACAAAGCACCATAACACACTAAAGCCCCCCTCCCCACCACCTAGCCCACCCTTCCTAACCCCAACGACCATGCCCCCCTCCCCACCACCTAGCCCACCCTTCCTAACCCCAACGACCATGCCCCTCTCCCCACCACCTAGCCCACCCTTCCTAACCCCAACGACCATGCCCCCTCCCCACTACCTAGCCCACCCTTCCTAACCCCAACGACCATGCCCCTCTCCCCACCACCTAGCCCACCCTTCCTAACACCAACGACCATGCCCCCTCCCCACTACCTAGCCCACCCTTCCTAACCCCAACGAAAAACAACTCACCGCCTCACAGCCAAGCAAACACCAGCTGGCTTTCTTTCCCTCACCGACAGCGCCTGAAGGACGCGACTGGAGTTTCCCCTTTAACATCAGTGGGTGGGGGGGTTGCGATCCCCCCCTCCGCTGGCTACCCTAGGGTTGGGAGGTTTGTGGGGACAAAAGGGGTATGCCCCCCACCCCAACCATTCTGGACCCAGGAGACCAGGGAGAATGGATCGATCCCCCCCCCTCCTAAAAAAACTCCGTCTTTAAAGAGAAGAAACCAAGCTGTTTCTTCTCTTTAAAAACGGAGTTGTTTTAAGGAGGGGGGGGGAAATCGATCCACTCTCCCTGGTCTCCTGGGTCCAGAAGGGTTGGGGGGACATACCACTTTTGTCCCCCCAAACCTCCCAACCCCAGGGGAGCCAGCGGAGAGGGGGGTCGCAACCCCTCACCCACTGATATTAAAGGGGAAACCCCGATCTACTTTCATAAGTCCACACACTCAAAGCACCATAACACAATAAAGCCCCCCTCCCCACCACCTAGCCCACCCTTCCTAACCCCCAACGACCACGCCCCTCTCCCCACCACCTAGCCCACCCTTCCTAACCCCCAACGACCACGCCCCTCTCCCCACCACCTAGCCCACCCTTCCTAACCCCCAACAACCATGCCCCTCTCCCCACCACCTAGCCCACCCTTCCTATCCCCCACCAACCACGCCTCCTCCCCACTACCTAGCCCACCCTTCCTAACCCCCAACGACCATGCCCCCTCCCCACCACCTAGCCCACCCTTCCTAACCCCCAATGACCACGCCCCCTCCCCACCACCAAATAAATAATTTTTTTAAATTACTAAAAACACAGACAAAAACATCCAAAAATACACAAAAACAAAAACACCAAAAACAATACGAAGTAAACAAAAACACAATCAAAAACAAAACAAACAGACAAAAATACAAATTCCAACCCCCCCACCCCCGCCCACACACACACACACACACACACACACACACACACACACACACACACACACACACACACACACACACACACACACACACAAAAGAAAGGAAACAAGCAAACTTACCAAAAGATGTCCTACCTCCCCCAGGACTGGAAAAGAAATGAATAAAGAAAGAGACTACTTACCAGAAGAAGCTCCACCCAGAGGCCAGGAAAGAAAAAACAGTCAAAATACAATAACCCCTACCAGCACCACCTGCTGGCCACAATAGTAAAAACAATTCAAAAACACACAACAGCTCCAAACAAAAGGCCACAAGAGTAAAAACAAATCAAAAACATAACACAAATTCACAATTTTACACAAAAGGTCACACCAATAAAAAGTCAAAAACATTACACTAAAACACACTTTAACACAAATCACAAACATATGTCAATAAAATACAATAGAAACCTTTAAAAATCCTGTGCTGAGTTTTAACTCACATTTAAACCCAAATCATCTAAACACATTTTAAAAACATTGAATGTAAAAAACATTTACTTTTACATTATTAAAATTATGACCTACGGTACAACTAATTAAAAAAAATTCAAAAAACTAAAACATTATTCGCTTACATAAAACAATTTGAAAAAATTATATCATACTTTGTTCTTTTATTAATCCTCAAAAAAACCCCCCAAAAAGCAGATCACAGTTTATAACAGGCAAGCCAAAAAATTTTACATAAATAAACATTTAAAAAATTAAAATTACAGACTAAGCAATTTTAAAAAAAACATTAACACAATTTAACCTTCCAACACAATTTAAAACAGCCCGGCAATGCCGGGCAACCTCTGCTAGTTCCTAATAGATACTCAGATGTGGCTTTGTTATGTAAAGTGGCAATTGGTTAGTAGATCAGTACAACATATTAACTGTGGCAGTGCACAATTGGTAATGATTTTACCTTTCAGATCTTGCTTTTTGTTCTGTAAAGGTGCTTATGAACAAATCTGGGTATAGAAAACCACAGCAATAATGACATAATAATGATGACATTTCAATTTTGGTAATGTCTCCAAAATGGACATTTCAGTACCATACTGTAGCTTCACATTGGTGTCAAAATCTTTCTCTCTTATGTAGATTGGACAGGTTGAGACTGATGTTTGGATGAAAGTTATTGAAATCTGTTGGGTCGGGGCCACGAAGCGGCTGTTGGGTCCCGGAGGAGACTGGTCAAGCAATGAGACACGAGGCAAGATGGAGCGAAGACCAGTGATTTAATGAGGCAAATCATCAGTATTTATCATGTACAGGCTGCATGCAAAAGAACTGCGATCTGGCAGAATCCATATGCCATGTTTACACGAGTTAATGGGGAAACTCTTCAGGGGAGTTAATTAACTAAATCAAACAATGACAGGGGAACTCCATTGTTCCAAACTATCTGGGGCAAACATGTGGCTGGTATTGGTTTTAGGACTTAGAGTAGTCCGCAGATGTGCGATTACCTATTGCATGACTAGCGAGTTAGTCATTAGCTTCCTGTTGTCCGAGCTGCCTGTCAGGTCAGCTGTGGGTGAATTAAACCCTATCTAATACTCCGCTCCCCCAATTTCTGTCCCTTCAGGAACCCCTGGTAACGAGGTGATCACCCATCGCCGGAGTTCTGTCAGGGCCAGTATACCAATTGTGTGCGCGGATACCGCACTCCCCCTTTATTTGTTTAATTGGACCTGACAGACAGCTCGACGTAGGAGTGGCATCAGCTGACGTGGAGTGAGGACATTCCGGGGTTCTCTCCATGGGGGACATCTTGACATCAGCGAGGGAATACATTGCATGAAACAACACACAGTCATTCCCAGTATTATCACCCCCACAATCACCTTGAGTGTCATTTGTAGCCAACCCCATGGGAACCAGGACCATAATGAATTCCACCACGCCCACGTAGCATCTTCCTTGATGTTTTTAACCAAGGTATGGAGGTCTGTGAGTTGACTCTGTATCTTGCGCGAGTTGTCCATGAGGTTAAAACAACACATGCCATGGACAGACTCGCAACCCAAATGATGTAACAATAAGAGGTAATGGATGGCTGCTCGATTATCCAGTATGGCATGGCGAAGCTCTGTCTGCTCTTGATTGAGCAGCGCTATCGCCGAGGAGGGGTGGTTAATGGCTTTTGCCAAAGCGCAAGCCAATTGACCAATTCTCCAAGCGTTGCCTACGGCTAAGTCTGGCACACCAAACAAGCTGACTGCTAACGAAACATACTCAGCTTTACTCAGAACTCTGATGTTGCTATCACATGAGCTGTCTAACTGGGTGGCACGAGCGTGCCGCATGTGTGAAGGTACATTCGTGCTTGGTGCAACCATGTCTCTAGTGGGAAGCAACAATGTCAAACGACTGATACAGCAAAGGGAATCAGATACATTTGCAGGAATGTAGTTCCAAGTATACTGGTTACATGTAAAAAACCATCCTGAAGGCAAAGTAACATGAACATACATTGAGCTAATAGTCTCTGGGTTATTGCAAGTCAAGTTGCTGTTGCCGAGGTCGAGGCAACGGCGCTGTGGCCTTTCGGCCACGGAACAGCCAGTCATACGGGCACAAGTAGAGTTTGGGCTGACCGCAACTCGGGGAGTGTAGAAAGTGGCCGCATCAGCCAGTAGGACTGTGGTGACTTGGGTTCCCCAATGCGCATACGTTGAAAAGGCAGTCTTGTAAAATGGACCAAATATCAGCTTCACCAACCAGTCACCATTCCTGATGCGTGCATCTGGGGAGTGATACACTGGGATAAGACAAGTGCTCAGGATAGAGGCAGAAGTGGTCTGCCTCAGGCAAAAATCGGACTGATTGACGAGGTTCACCAATCTTTCCCAAACGTTGTACTGCAGCTGGGCAGAGAGAGATCTCCGCCTGGCATCAGGTTGTTGGCTTCCAATGAAGCTGCTTGAATGCCTCCCCCCACAAGCAGGAAAAGGATCAAGATGATGGTGGTCATCATGGAATTAGCTGTAATCAGGGAAAAGGCTGCAATCAAGATGTTCTCCGGTGTCGGCTCCTTGTCCTCCCGCCGAACGGGAAGCAAATTCCTAACATACTGGCTGTCAGTAATTATGTTTAAGCATTCTTTGGCAAAGGCGTGCAAGGCGAGGTTCAATGCTGCCAACTCTGCCCGCTTGCAGAAGAGTCAGGAGCGTGCGTCAAGTCTGTCCCTCTTGCCAAGTGAGAACATAATATGTGCGACCCCCATCAGTGAAAACTGTCCTAGCCCCCTGAAGTGGAGCCAGTGACATTAATTCACACAAGGTGACTGTCTGCGTTTGAAGCGAGACGAGTCTGGGGTCTTATGGCAGACTTTGGCGCAGGACGTGCCAGGCTTCCCTTGGGAAAATTTCTCATGAAGGCCCCCCTGCGCACTTCCGCCCATGGCATGCGTGCGCACATTTCCTGGAGCTATTCTTGTGCTCCTGTGAGAAGGGTACCAGATGCTGGCTTAGCCTTTTGCCTGTGCTTAGACTAACAGCCAAAAAAAGAAAGGGGTGGCCTGAAAATGCCTGTGTCTGATTGAAAGTGTGACCTGACTGCATTCTTAAAATGGTCCTAGGCAGCCCTGGCTAATGAGTGGTACTCTGTACATTCTCTGGAGCTCAGGGACTAATCTTATTTCCTCCCTTTGTGCTCTGGAGTTTGTGAAATGTGTCTGCTCATTTAGAGTGGGTGCTGTGGTCCAGGTGCCATACTTAAAATGCCAGACTAAGACTTATTAAAAACAAGCCAACTATGACGTGCCAGCTGTAAGGAAACAATACACAAAAATGAAAAGACACACAAGTTAAACATTTCCAGCAGGGAGTTCCCATGGCGAAAGGAGGAAAGACAAGTCAGAAGTTAGCACAATGAGAATGCAACAACTTTTATCATAATGAAATCAGATTAGGTCAGATAATTAAGACAGCTGGCTGGGATCCTCCTGTTAAGGAATCCCTACCAGTAATTAACACAGAAGCCTGTGAAGGGATGCAATTTAAGACTATAGAAATAAATAAATTGGTTACTTTCAAGGCCTGGAGAGGAGTCTCGTTCCTGTAAAAAGGTAAAGATTAAGCATTTTCTGAATATACAGAGCGCAAGAATGTTTGCGTGCTTTTTCCTGTGAAAGGGGTACAATGAGTGATTAACTTTACACGGATTAAAGTCTTAAGAGAATGAAGGAGAGTTAGAACGATTCTCAACCTGCAGGCCAGATGTGGATTGGTGGGCCAGATGCGGCCCACATTGCTCTGCCACTACCTCCACCAAGCCAAGAAGGGCTGTGTGGCGAAGGAAGGGCAGGATGACTGTCCGGACCTCTAGAGCTGCCTGAGGCCGCGGAACCTGGCCCCTGACTTTAAAAGGTTGAGAACCTAGGTTACAAGATGATAACAGTACACACCTGAAGACAATGCAATTCTCTCATTCCTAGTGAGATATGTGACTTAAAGACGCTAAGGGACATTCAAACACCTTAAAACACAGAAATAGGGGTTTGAGAAACACAGACGTAGTTTATGATTTAGTGAGGAAAACTCATAGAAGTGATTTTTGTTTTCAGATCACGCTTCTGAAAAGAAAATCACCTCTTTCAGGCAGGTTTCTTCAATGCAAGGCTTTTATCATTTCCAATTATCTGTTTGTCTGAGTGGCACGGATTGCAAAACCAGTTCTTAAGAGTGGCTTACGCCTTAAGACAAATAAAAGTCTCCCTTGCATATCCAAAAGAAAAGCCTTTGGCTGAATAGAAAAGGGGGGGTCACTTTGCCCTATTGCAGGTTAGGATTCCCCCCCTGCTTTCGTTGCCCTGGGTGCCTTAAGCTGCTAAGCAGGCAAGGCAAAGAGGTCTTGCTCACCATGCTTTCTCAAACTTTAAATGGTTCCTGCCCATGAACAGAGTGCAAACTGTTTAACACACAATGCCTGATATTTCACAGTGACATTACCACGCAGTTACACACAAGGAACACTTTTGCAATCATACTGTGGTCATAGAGACAAAGCTTTTGCAATCATACTGGTTCTTGCAGTCATACATTCAGTGGTGCACCACGCATACACACATTTATTTACGCATTCACACATTCCTCCCCTGATCTGCAGTGTTCTATCCTGCACATGAGGAGATGACTTATACACAGCTGGCTATCACAACCATCTGGGTGCTTCTATTTAGGGGTGAGTTTCTCTGGGCTACTCCGAGGTGAGACAAGTAGGTTCTGCCTGTGCCTTGGGAGAGCTCGGGGTACTATTGCTGGGATGGTTCCTCTGGCATAGCCAGGGCGATGGCTGCCTCCTTTCTAGCCTGGGCCAAATGCATGCTGGAGGGCCGGATCCCCGGATCTCGGTGCTGTCTCACCCTCCAGTGCCAGTGTGGCCATTTAGTCTTAGGCTTCTTTGGACAACCTTTTGAAGATCTGCCTGGTCTAGATTGGCATTCTCTTCTAAGGTGTCTCATTTTTCCACACTGGAAGCAGGCGCCTTTGGGTTTTGGCACTGCTCGGTGCCTGAGTGTGGTAATGGGTCTGCTCTGGAGCCCTGCGTGGCCAGGGGCCATGCAGATTTCCGTGAGCAGTGTGCGCTGAGCAGGCAGGTAGACAATAGTCTGTCTGCCTGAACGTGTGTCTGCCTTCAGACAGGCGGAACACAGCAGCTGGGTGTTAGCTAATTGTACTGCTGGCAATTTCCCCGTGAATGGATCCTCCTCACCCATGCGCTGGATGGAACTCTTAGTTGGCAGGGAACTTTTAACTGTCAGAGAAGCGCCAAGGCTTCTCATGCCATGAATTCCTTCAGTGACGTCTGCAGCTGTTACTGAGGGAAAGCTCCCTACACTGCCCTTCTTGAGCTGAAATGACGGATAGAGAGCCATTGGGGCTGATGGCTCTGACTGCGCCGGGGGTTCCTGGGTTTCTATCCGGACTGGGTCTATCTCTTCTAAGAGCTTCTTACACTTGCTCCACGTGCTGATTATGCAATCTGGAGCTCTCGGGGCTTGCTGAATGCAGGCTCCTATCCGGTCCCAAAGTTGGAGGTTAAGCATGCCCGCTTCTGGATAAAGCAGACAATTGTCCCCCAAGTACACCAAGAGATCCGCTAACTTAGCACTGTGAATGCGTGTCTGGTATACCCTGGCCAGGGCCTTGAGTTCCATTAAGTGAACTCTCTGGTTAGCGGTCGGACATTGCCTCTGAGGACAAGTCCCCATATTACCTGACGGTCCTTTGAAGTTTTCCTCCTCGGGATGATGCGACGCATTTAAGTTCTAGGTAACAGGCTTGGTGTGACGAACATCTCGGAAGGAGCTTGGAGCATGGACTGCTGCCACGGGCCCTCGGCGGCCTTTGCACTGAAGTCAGGATTTCAGAGCCGACCCTGAGCGGAATGCGTTTTCCCGCTGAGCAAGCTGCCTCAGAGCTTTGGAGCGTGCTCTGCCTCTCTGGAATGCCTTGCCGCGTAGCTGTCACTCAGATCGGATGGCTTTCTGACCAGAGCTGCCACGCTGTCCTCCGGGACGATTTGGACACGGTTCTGGCATAGAACCGGACCGCGAAGATCGCTTACTCACGAGTAGAATCACGTCGGGGTCACCAGATGTTGGATCAGGGCCGCGAAGCGGCTGTTGGGTCCCGGAGGAGACTGGTCAAGCAATGAGACACGAGGCAAGATGGAGCGAAGACCAGTGATTTAATGAGGCAAATCATCAGTATTTATCATGTACAGGCCGCATGCAAAAGAACTGCGATCTGGCAGAATCCATATGCCACGTTTACACGAGTTAATGGGGAAACTCTTCAGGGGAGTTAATTAACTAAATCAAACAATGACAGGGGAACTCCATTGGGGCAAACATTGGGGCTGGTATTGGTTTTAGGACTTAGAGTAGTCCGCAGATGTGCGATTACCTATTGCATGACTAGCGAGTTAGTCATTAGCTTCCTGTTGTCCGAGCTGCCTGTCAGGTCAGCTGTGGGTGAATTAAACCCTATCTAATATTCCGCTCCCCCAATTTCTGTCCCTTCAGGAACCCCTGGTAACGAGGTGATCACTCATCGCTGGGGTTCTGTCAGGGCCAGTATACCAATTGTGTGCGCGGATACCACAGAAATCCTGATGAAATTTCTCAAAGGCCTCCTTTCCATGAGTTGAGATTTTAAAAAGGCATCAATATACTTCAAACAGAGGAGTGGTTTATGACTACAACAGTTAAGAAAGTGTTGTTCTAGGTCAGTCATGAATAAAGAGCTTGAAGACCTCCTAAATATCAGATAAGGTATGGTGAGAATTTTAACAAACAACACGCCTTTAACTTTAATCTAAATTCAGAGATATCTACTACTTTACCTACTGGAATCAATAACTTTTGAGTGGTTCATTAACAGGGCTTTATACAACTTGGTGGCAGGGCTCTAAACACAGGCTTGATATATGTTTTCTGAGGGCAAAGGGAGAGAAGTAGAGGGGGATTGGGGAGATGAGTGGTTAAAACAGATCTTGCAATGAGCCTGCTTTTTATGAGGTTAAATTCAGCCCTGCAGTTTGCAAATTAGCTATGCTTTCTTTGCTGATTAGTTATCAGGAGATAAGCACAGGATCCATTTACAAGTTGACTGTGCAAATGCCACAGCTCTGAAGGGGCAGAAAATGTTTTATGATTTCCTAATTATGAAGCTAGTTAATTTGGTCTTGAATTACAAAAGAACCCCGACTTAACTTGTAGTGTCTAAATAAAACACCTTTCTCATAGAGACGCACACCTGAGAGATGATGATGATGATGATGATGATTGGATTTATACCCTGCTCTACTCAAGCACAAGGCTGACTCAGAGTGGCTACAACAATCAATACATATACAGTTACAATATCATAATAATACATCTAATCATAAACAAAATAAATAATCAAAAATCCACAATAGTACAAAAGGCACAACATCAAAATATCAATAATCAATAATTACAAAATTCAGATACAAGGTATAAAAGACAACAATCATAGGTTAGGATTTTAGTGTAGGTTGCAATTTACATACAAGGCTACATTGCTATCAGTCTTTTTCTTACGTGCCCAGGCCAAACATGAAACTGCCGAAATCAAGGCTTCTTGATTCTACAGTTCCTTACACCTGACCTAGGATGAGAAAGATTAGCTGGCAAAACAAAGTTGCCATTACCAGGGTACGCCCAATTATGGCTCAAAAATCTTTGAGGAGGCTCTTTCTGTGTTCCCCCATTGCCACCAATTACTGAACGAGAACTTTGATTGATTAGTTCAGGTATAGGGATTACTGTCTTAAAATACAAAATGGACCAGATAATTCAATCTAATAGGGAACGCAGGTTGAGTGTTGATATGATTGTATCCAAAATGGGGCTGCTGAGAAACAAGCAGTATATATAATATGCTTCACCCCAAGGATTGTTGCCTTGCTGTGGTGAGGGACTTGTTTGGTTTGAGGAGGCTATGGGTTATGCCATGTAGGACCACCTGACGCAAACAGGTCATTGTGGAGAACTCAAACTAAACATGATCCATTGGAAAAGAAACTGGCAATCTACTTGACTTGATCCTGAGTAATACTCAGGATCTGGTGCAAGATGTTAATGTGACTGATCCAATAGGGAACAGTGACCACAACTCAATTATGTTTAACTTGATCATAGACTGCAAGTCACTGATAAAATCTAACACAGAGACCTTAAATTTTCAAAAAGGAAATTTCCCAAAGATGAGGAAACTAGTAAAAAAGAAGCTGAAAGGGAAAATTGAGAGAGTCCAAACACTCCAAGAGGCATGGAGGTTGTTTATAAAAACAATAACAGAGGCCCAATTGGAATGCATACCCAAAAGAAAAAAGGGCACTTCCAGGTCCAAGAGTACTCCGATGTGGTTTACAGGAGCTGTTCGGGAAGTGATCAAGAGCAAGAAAAGCTCATTTAGAAGATGGAAGGCTTGTCCGAATGAGGACAGCAGGCAGAAACATAAATTATGGCAGAACAAATGCAAGGCAACAATCAGGAAAGCAAAGCAAGACTTTGAGGAGCGTATAGATAAAAGTACTCAGAGAAATAACAAAGACTTCTTTAAGTACATTAGAAGTAAGAACCCAACTAGGAAGGCCATTGGACCATTAGATGACAATGGAAGGCAAGGGGTTATTAAAGAGGAAACAGAGATTGCAGAGAGACTCAATGAATTCTTTGCTTCAGTATTCACTGAAGAAGACAGAGACCACATGCCCAAAATAGAGCCTATCTTCGTAGGGAGGGAAACCGAAGAATTAAGCAAGATAGAAATAACCAGGGAGGAGGTCCTTGCATGTCTTGTTAAGCTAAACACTAACAAATCACCAGGACCAGATGGCATCCATCCACGAGTTCTCAGGGAGGCGGAGGCCTTCCAGCGATGAAGGCCAGCACCGGCCTCGCCACGACTTTGGTGGGGTAGTGGGGAGAAGAGGCAGAGCACATCTTCTCCCTGCATGCCTGATGCTTCCCTCAGGGAGATGAAGGCTGAGAATGGCGCTCCATTCTCTGCCTTCACCTCCTGGAGGGAAGCCATCGCTTTCCACAGGGAGCGGGGGGCAAAGGCACAGGTGCCTTCATCCCTCTCCCACTGAAGAAAGCGAACCACTTCTCCGGGAAGCAAAGGCAGTGAACGGCACTCCGTTTGCTGCCTTTGCTTCCCGGGGAAGTGGTTCACTTTCCACGGAGGGGGTGTGTGTGAAGGCACTGGTGCCTTCCTCCCCCTCCCACTGAGGAAAGCGAACCACTTCCTCGGGAAGCAAAGGCAGCAAACGGCACCCTATTCGCTGCCTTCACCTCCCGGAGGGAAGCAATCGCTTTCTGCCGAGGGCAGGGGGGCGAAGGCACCAGTGCCTTTGCCCTCTCCCACCGAGGAAAGCAAACCACTTCTCTGGGAAGCAATGGCAGCAAACGGCGCTCCATTCACTCCCTTCGCCTCCTGGAGGGAAGCGAGCCCCTTCCACATTCGGCCCTTGCCTGTTGGAGAACAGGCTTGCTTTCTCCAACAGACAAGGGCCGAATGCGGAGCACCACTCCCCCCTCTCTCACACACACTCCGGGCACCCCTGCCTTGCCGGGCAATTATTATCTGTGTGTTGGTGGTTGGGGTGGTTTGTGCGTGCGTGCGTGCGCACACCCCAAAACCACCCCAACCACCCACTCACAGATAATAACTGCCCGTCAGGGCCGGGCAAAAAATGCTAGTAGTTAATAAAACTGTGAGGAAAGCAGTAATGGGATACAATCTCAAAAACGATAGAATGATGTCAGTCCAAATCCAAGGCAACCGATTCAACATCACAATAATCCAAGTCTATACCCCAACCACTGTTGCAGAAGAAGCCGAAGTCAACTTGTTATATGAAGACCTACAACACTTTCTAGAATTGACAACAAAAAAGATGTCTGTATCATCATAGGGCATTGAAATGCCAAAGTAGGAAGCCAAAATGTTATTGGCCTTGGAGTACAAAATGAAATAAGGCAAAGGCTAATAGAGTTTTGTCAAGAGAATGAATTGGTCATAGCAGAATACAGAGAAGTGGTTTAGCATTCAATTTTTTCTGGGGAGGCCCTTGGATTTCACAGTTTGCCCAAGATTTCACAGGCTGGCTCTTCTGGGATACACAGTGAAGAATTGAATAGGAGGTGTGCAGCTCACAATCACAGTAGTGTGTATATGTATCTCTGCATGGGTTGAGATATCCCCTACTCAGACATTGAGTCATCCACAGATTGAAGATTATGCAAGAGTACCAGGCCTTTTATTTGGAACCAAGAGAATACCATACTATATTGCTACAATTTTGTTCCAAGCCTTATTGGTCTTGGGTCAGAAAAACAATATTGTAGCAAAGAACACAGTATCTGTCAGTTTAATATTCGATGGAATTTCCCCTGCTTTTCCTTAAGCTAAACCTCATACCCTTTCTCTGCCCTGCTTCTCAAAAAACTCAAAAATGGTACAGAAATGATGTGGATTTTTCAAGCCCTGTTGGAAAATTATGAACCTGACTCATTTTCTTTCAGTGGTTTTGCAGCCGTTCTAACTATAATTACTGTCAAAAACAGGGAAGCAAACCTTGTAATTTCTGTGGTTCATGGTTTTGCTGGAAAGAAGAAAGAAATGACTATACTGGAGACTTAGTTGAGAATTCCAATTAATGAACAGTGGTATTCTACTTTTGAGCAATCCCCATGGAGTGAGTACGGCTACTTTCTCTCCCTTCTTTTTGGACATGCTTGTGATAAAAAAGTAGTAGTTTATACTAGATTGAGAAAACAAATAATTTTACTATAACCTGATACAGTATTCATAATACTAAACTTTGGATGTGGTGAAGAATGCAGAGGTGTGCCACTTAAAATGAATGGAATATCACCAACACACTATGGTATAATCAGGCATAATTTAGGAACTCTGCTAGTGTGGTGTATTATACTTTTGAAAATAATTAGAGATAGAATTTGTTGGGCAAATGTGAAGGTAAAACTATTTTTTAATGTTTTTCATTTTTTCTTGGCTTCGTAGGATATGAGCAAATATGAAAGTAGGGTCTTTCAGATGCCACATTTGTACTCTTCTTAAGGACCAAACTGTGCACAAATTTTCACTGGAAATTTCCCAGGCATCCAGACAATGTTCCTCTTATCTTGCTTTGAATAGTTTGATATCCCCCCAGATGTTTAGCACAGTTCTTTCTGCTTGCATTTCTGAAATAATTCAGCAAAAATAGGCATTCTGCTTTGCCCTAGTATTTGAAATATTTAGTGAAAGGGAAAGCAAACAACAGACAATAGAAAAGCTGCCATTTTATGAAAGTTAAGTGTGAACAGTCATTGAGCAGTCAGCAAATTCTAGTTTGGATGCAGTTATTCTTGTACTGCAAGACGGAAATGAGCTCCCGTCTTCATCCCAGCTCCTGCCAACCTAGCAGTTCAGAAGCAAGAAATTGCAAGTAGATAAATAGGGACCACTTCGGTGGGAAGGTAACAGCGTTCCGTGCGCTCCGGTGTCTAGTCATGCCTGCCACATGACCATGGAAATGTCTGCAGAAGCAGACAGCGCTGGCTCTTCGGCTTAGAAACAGAGATGAGCACTGCACCCTGGAGTCGGATAAGACTGGCTTTCGAGCAACACAAACCTTTACCTTTACTAATCTTGTAAATTTATGCTCAGGTTAGGGCTAACTGTTTTGTACACACTGGTGTTGGCTGGCTTTCATGACATTCAGTCAACAGGCAAGCAACTCAGATAAAAACTAAAATTATGCCAGAATTTCTCAGAATCTTTCTCAGGGTTGAAGATGCAGGATATTCATTATTATCAAAGAAGCAAGGCTGTGTAAAGCAACTGCTACTAAAAGCTGTTTCCCACTCAGAAGGAGAGACCCTTTCATTTCCTGAGAGAATTGAATGACAAGTACATTTTTATTATGTGACTAGCATAGTTTGCCCGGCGGTGCCGGGCTGTTTTAAATTGTGTTGGAAGGTTTTATTTTTTGGTAATGTTTGTAAAAAAGAGGTTAGTCTGTAATTGTTCTTTTTAAAAAATTTATTTATGCACAATTCCTTTATGTTTTCATTTGTTAAATAGATTGTATTGTTGTGATTTACAGTAATAATAACTTGTATTGTGTAATTTTTCTAATGTGTTTTTGAATATTTGCTTTAACATATACATTAATTTTTGTTACGATGCCGGGCTGTTATAAACTGTGATCAGTTTTTTTTGTGAATTAAAAAAAGAACAAAGGATTATATAATTTTTTCTAGATTTTCTATTTAACCAAACAATATTTTAGTATGTGACCTTTTTTTATGGTTGTATCGTAGGTAATGATTTTATAAATGTGAAAGTACATGTTTTTTACATTCAATGTTTTTAAACTGTGTTTAGATGTTTTGGGTTTTTATTTGAGTTAAAACTAAACACAGGATTTTATAAATCTTTTTATGTTATTTTTTTTAGATATATTTGTGATTTGTGTAAAATTGTGATTTTGTGTTATGTTTTTGACTTGTTTTTACTCTTGTGGCCTCTAGGTGGGGCTGTTGAATCTTTTTGAGTTGTTTTTACTATTGTGTCCTGCAGGTGGGGCTGCTAGGGGTTTTGGTTTCATTTCAGGTGTTTTTTCTCTTCTGGCCTCTGGGTGGTGCTTCTTCCGGTAAGTCGTCTTTGTTTCTTCATTTCTGTTCCAGTCGTCGTGGAGGGAGGACACGCTGGTAAGTTGTCTGGTTTTCTTTCTTCTGGGGTTTTTCTTTGTTTTGCTTTTGTGTTGGTGGGCTGGGAGGTGTTTCTGTTTGGTCTTTTGTGTGTTGGTTTATTTTTAGTTTGGTTTAATTGGTTTGATTATTTCTGGTTGTGTTTAATTTGTTTTATTTCGTTGTTGTTTGTTTGTGTTTTTCGTGTTGTAGTTAGGTGTTTTGTTTGTGGTTTTGTGGTGTTGTGGAAGTTTTTGTTTGTGTATTTTGTGGTTTATTTATTTTTGTTTATTAATGTTTTTTTAAATTATTGATTTATTTTTGTTTTATTATTTTGTAATAGTTTTGGTGTTTGTTTTTGTTGGTTACTTTTTGTGCATGTTGTTGTTTAGGGGTTGTGTTGGTGTGTGCACACACACACACTGGGCAGGTTTGAAATGTCCAGCCCAGTATGTGTGTGCTACGCCCGGGTGAGGAGCTCTGGGAGGCGAAGGCAACGACCGGAGCCCCGTTCGCTGCCTTTGCTTGCTGGGGAATTGGTTTGCTTTAAATGGGGGGGGGGAGGTACTGGTGCATTCCCCCCCTTGAAAGCAAAACACTTCCTTGGGAAGTAAAGGCAGCGACCGGAACCTCGTTCGCTGCCTTTTCTTCCCGGGGAATTGGTACGCTTTCAAGGTGGGGGGGGGAATGCTCCAGTACCTTTCCCTCCCTTGAACCTCCCCTCTGGTTTTTCTGGTTTTTTTCCCACCCCGGCTCAACTTTCCTTGAGGCCGGTGGTGGTCTCGCCGTGTCTTCGGTGGGGTAGCATGGAGGAGAGGGAGTCCCTCTTCTTCCTGTTGCTCCGGGAAAGAAGGACGGTGGGTGTCTTGTGGTGGCGTTTTTTTGGCTGTTTATTTTGTGTGGCTGTGAGGCGCTGAGTCTGCCTGTTGGGGACTTGCGTTTTCATTGCCTTTTGTAAGTTTATTTTTCACGTGCCGGCTTTCTCAGCATTCTGCGCGCTCACAGCGCGCACGACGCTGGGACTTGTATTTTTGTGTTTGTGGTTTGCGTTCGTGTGGCTGTTTTTTTATGCGGCTCGATTTTAATTTGCCGCATCGCGTTTCCCAATGTTCTTTTTGCTCGCGCCTCTCAACCTGATTGGCTGTGGCACGGCACGGTGCAAGGAATGTTGGGAATTGAAGTTCTTTTTCATTGTTTGAGTTTGTGGGTCTCCTGCATTTCTCAACCCGACAGTTACTTGTGAACCCAGTTCGGGCAAGTGCACAAATGCTCGGTACAGGATAGTATGGCTGGGTGCGGGATCCTTTGTCAAATTACAACGGTTAATGCTCAGATTTATAGGTAAAGATAAAACAGTGGATTTGACAGGCTCTATAGAGCAGGGGTTCTCAACCTATATCCTGTGGGCTGGATCTGGCCCACAGCACCAAATAATCAAGCCCTCGCCCTTGCTCCAGCCACCAGAATTGGCTATGGACTCATTTATGGCAGCCATAAACATGGGGCAGGGGGGGGAATACAAACCACTCCACCCCCTCAACTGTTTGAGGGAGAATGACCTGGCCTCTGGCTTGAAAAGGTTGAGAACCCCTGCTATAGAGGCTAATGAGCTTCTAGATCTTAGGCTTATTCCTTCAGATAAATGTTTACTACTGAGTATTTGGGCAGTTGCGTGCTGCTGAAAGATGTCAAAGTGTTTGTAATTATGGTTGTCTCCTCCATCACAATATTATTGATATATAGTAATGGGAATATACAGTCCAGACCTGGTTAGCCTTCAGATCATCATCATCATCTTCTTCTTCTCCAAACCAGAGTTGGAAGGGACTCTATGGATCATTGAGCTCTCCAGGAGTTCCAGATGCATCCTCATATGTTCTGGACTATATTTTCCATTACATCTAGCATAATGGTCTGTGGTTGTGGCTAATAGGAGTTGTAGTCTATATAGTCTATATAGCTAGAAGCAAGCCAAATTGTGGAAAGCTGGCTCATAAAAATGGTGTTGCGGTGTTAAAGGAATGCTTGATTAGACACATAGCTGCAGGGCTGTGAAAGCTGTTTTCCTGTATGGTGAACCCACCTGGTATGCATGGGACAAGTGAATGACAGAACCATATGGTTCAGACTAATTACATTGGTCTTGCTCACCTGCCTGGCTGCTGGCCATGAGTTAGCCCTGTGCATGCCATTGCATCAGTCACATGTATTCTGGAGTTAGATCAGATATCGCCAGAAATTAAGTGGTTTCCTCAGTGCTAGGCAGGCTCATGTAGTCTAGACTTCAGAGTTCAGCAAGAGCTAACGAGATACCTCTGTTTGAATATTTCTTCTCTCCCTCTCAGTTTCAGATAGTTTGTTCAGTTTAAGAAGAGTTTGGCTTAGTTTTATACAAAATATTCAATCATCTGCACTGGCTAAACTCATTAGGTATAGCTATTCCAGCATGTAGAGGACCATGCTGTATGTACCTGCCATGATACACAAAACAGAGCACAGTAGAATACATTCAAAGGCAACAGCTGCAATCAATTTAAGCCATCTAAACTAGAAGTAAGCAACAGCACTCCTTCCATTTTGGAACTTGCTTTAGAAAACCTGCCATGCATATCTTGCCTTAGACTTTGGAGCGTCTGTGCTTCTGCTGCAGCCCTTCAACAGCATTGTAGTTCCCAGCCTTATGAAGACTTCTGCAGAGTTGAAAGCTGACTTCTGCTTCTGACATTTGAGTGATGTAGTAAAGGTACCCACCCATGCTTGACTTTGGAGTGTGTATCAGGACCACAGGGCCTTCCCCACCCCCCCCACCCCAGCATTTTTCTTCATATGCTTCATCACAACTTATTTCCGGCAGTGTTATTGCCATATGGGGATGTTGATTGTCTTTATTCGTGTCAATGCACCACTAGCATATAACATACAACGCTTCTCAAACTTTCTTGTAAAATTCTCTTTCACAACATGTCTCAATGTGCTCACACAGTAACACAAAGGTTAAACTCATTAGCAAATGTTCAATTAGCAAATGTTGCTGAGAGTAAGAAGTTTTGTATCCTACTATTTACAGGAGCAGGGTTGATTTCCTTCAAGATGGACTGATTTGATTTCCTTGCAGTCCAGGGGACTCTCAAAAGTCTTCTCCAGCACTTCAGTTTAAAGGTGTCTATTCTTCTGCACTTAGCCTTCCTTATGGTCCAGCTCTCACTGCCATACATTATTACTGGGAGGACCATCACTTTAACTATGCAGACTTTTGTTGGCAAGGTGATGTCTCTATTTTTTATTATGCTGCTTATGTTTGCCATAGCTTGCCTTCCAACTAAACATCTTTTTTTATTTTCTGGCTGCAGTCACTATCTGCAGTTATCTTAGAGCCCAAGAAGGTGAAGTTTCTCACTACTTCCATTACTTCCCCTTCTATTTGCCAGGGACAGGGAGTAATGAGGCTGGACATAAGTAGAGAAATTAAAAAAACAAGAATATGTAACAAGAATACTGGTTATTCTTCAGCTGATAAAATACATGTCCGCTGTATGGATGGTTCCAGGCTTCCTCACCAAATTCTTTAAGGGGAGCTTAGCTCTGGTACAATACCTTGCGGAGCTCCTCTGAAGCGTTTCAAGGACTAGCTGAAACAAACCGTGAAGGTGTCAGGTATAAACCCACAAACTTGGGAGGCAGCGGTCGAAGATCGCCCACTTTGGTGCCAAACCATATCTGCTGCTATTGATCACTTTGAAGAGGAATGCTGCAGGCATGAAGAGACTAAGTGACAAGCACGGAAACTTCGTCAAACTCAACTACGCCCTCCACCATCTATTCAGTGTAATGTGTGTGGCCGCATGTTTCATGTCAGGATCGGCTTATTGAGTCACCAGAGACACATCCATCAATGGAGAAAATAATTACTTTCAGGAAAAAATGTATGCTCAGACATGAGTAGCTGCCGACGACGATTTCTCAGATTATACCAGCTGGTATTCTAGTTTTTATAGTCCAAGCAAGTAACATTTCCTAGCTCTGGAATGCACATTATAGCTGAGCTTCAAACAAGAAGCCTCATGAACAGTGACAAAGTTTTATTCAGAATGAGGGGGCATAGATAAACACCAGCCTCACCTAGAGATCTGAAATACAGATCTAAAAAAAGGTTAATTTTTAGATTCTAACTTCCAGAATCCTCCAACCCACATGCCAGCTCTCTAGTGCAGCTGGGCATTATCCTGTGTGGATGTCTTTGCAGGCGCACCCCCCCAAAGAAAGACTCAGACACCGGTATATGGATAAAGGCATTGGGCCACATTTATTGAATCATGCCCTAGTCCGAATTATAAATTTCAATTGGTACTCAACCAATTATAATTCTTAAGGCAAGCAGGCCGCAGTAACACTGGTAAGGTTCCTCCCAAAATTGCCAACGGCAATTGGCTACAATGTATCCATTTGTATCAATTTGTTTGTTGCTACAAACAAATTGTTGACTGTAGTCAATAAACTATCTACTGACCCCACCCTCTGACATGTATCCGTCAAATCACGGGGTGATGCATGCTGATGAGCTCCTGCCATCACCCCATTGCCTGGTTCGTCGTTGACCGGTCAACGTTATTAAACTTGTACCTGTCTAAGTGTTGGCCAGTCAATTGCGAACCTGCCGGATACCTATGGGTCATAAATATTTACCTTACCAGTGCTACCCGCCACACCGGGAGGCTTCAATAAAGACTCACTGCCCCCCCCCCAGACCGTCAGCTCGGTCAACAGGCCTGCTTGCAAATCTTCCAAAAAGAGGTTCATACCTCTAGCTGACAGATGGACCCCATCCACTGCATAAAGATCGTAATTTTGTAAACTAATGGTGGGGTGTCGGATGACCCGCCCCAAACCCTTGTCTGCAAAGAACCGGGCCACTGCCCTGTTCACCGAGCGGCGAGCACGGTCAAGGGCATGGAGGTTAATACCCCCTTTGTAAGCGTGACGCGGTATGATGTCCGACCATAGCAGCGTTGTGGAAGGCCACACATAATGCAAATAAGCTAGGTCGCTGCAAATCGCATATTTTAAAGAAAGGCCAGTGACCTGGCCTAGGTCATTGCCCCCAAGGTGCAGCACCAGGACATCAGGCGGTTCAGCATCCCTGATGGAGAAAAGGAATGGCAATAGTTCCCGCCATAACATTCCACGGTTACCATACCACCTGATACATGCGGAGGCACGTAGTCCAAGCTGGGGTCGCCACTCTGTCGCCGCAGCGTACTGCGCTGCCCAGTGCACATAGCTATGGCCCACCAGCCATACTGCCACCGGTGTGCGGGGAAACACAGGGTCTGTAAGAGAAAAATAGAACAGTGACTTAACTAGTACTCATGCCTGAAGAGGGCGAACATATAATGCAAAACGCATAGATCCCCATCTTCCCATTCGGCGTATATCAGCCTCAGAGTACCCAAATGCAGCCGCAGTTGAAGCAGCACCTATCCTAAATGAATGGGTGCCGTAACGAGCCCCTGGGAGGCCAACACTGGATAGTGCCATACCGGTCACCTTCCAAAATTGAAATTTAGTAAGGGGAGACCCATCCTGGTGGCAGAAAAATGGGCCAGGGTGCGTGCCACGCACTGTCAAGAACTCCTGTAGGGCACCAACCGGACAGATGTCTGCAATGGAACATCGTAGCAGTCTAACTCCACTGCCTACGCCGTGCTGATCAACTTTTGAGGACCGTATCCTCAACTGAGCCCACTCATTAGAAACATAGACATCGTCGAGTTCCAGTGCCCTACGAGTCTCATCCGCCTTAGATAGTAGTACCAACTCACTGATGCGGAGCGCTCCAAAGAAGGCCACCGTGGTAGCCGCATGAAAAAGAGCTGCCTCATACCTGTCAAAACATAGGTTATGCCAGCCTCATGCAAGATGGGTAAGCACCCCTGGGGAAATTGGGTGATGAGTGTCCGGGCGGCGGCCACGTTCCCGTGTCCACCCCTCCAAAACATGCCGTATGCGGAACTCATGCCTGAAGAGGGCGAACATATAATGCAAAACGCATAGATCCCCACCTCCCCATACGGCGTATATCAGCCTCAGAGTACCCAAAAGCAGCCGCAGTAGAAGCAGCCCCTATTCTAAAAGAATGGGTGCCGTAACGAGCCCTGGGGAGGCCAACACTGGACAGTGCCTTACCGGTCACCTTCCAAAATTGAAATTTAGTCAGGGGAGACCCATCCTGGTGGCAGAAAAATGGGCCAGGGTGCGTGCCACGCACTGCAAGGAACTCCTGTAGGGCACCAACCAGATAGATGTCTGCAATGGAACATTGTAGCAGTCTAACACCACTGCCTACGCCGTGCTGATCAACTTTTGAGGACCGTATCCTCAACTGAGCCCACTCCTTAGAGACATAGACATCTTCGAGTTCCAGTGCCCTACGCGCCGCATCCGCCTTAGACAGTTGTTGTGTTCTGTAAAGCTGTGCCTTTAACAATGTACCTTTGCCATGTGTTAACAATGTAACCTTTCTGTGTGCAACATTATAACCATCAGCTGTATCAATGTAAACCTGATAAGGGGACGCGAGCTAGTGACCGCTAGATGGCAATAGCGAGCGTCCAGCTCTCATGGTTCAGATTCACCTTGTTCAGCAGCGCGGGAAGATTCCCCGCCACCTCTTCACCTGGTCAAGAAGGGCGTGACCTTCTACGACGTCACGCAGGCAGCAACCAATAGTCTGTCGACGAGCCACATTCAAATGTATAGCCAGCTGTATATATTGAGCTACTCATCCGCCATTACCACATGTTCCTCCGGATCATCATGCAATAAACCTGTGTTAAGCCAACCCTTCGGCTGTTTCATTGTCTTTGGTCCCTTACACTTAAAACAGTAGTACCAACTCACTGATGCGGAGCGCTCCAAAGAAGGCCACCGTGGTAGCTGCATGAAAAAGAGCTGCCTCATACCTGTCAAAACATAGGTTAGGCCAGCCTCGTGCTAGGTGTGTAAGCACCCCTGGGGAAATTGGGTGGCGAGTGTCCAGGCGGCGTCCACGTTCCCGTGTCCACCCCTCCAAAACATGTCGTATACGAAAATCAGTCATGCTGTCAGCAAAACCCTTCACCTTGGCCATGAATGCCAGTGCTGACAGCCTGGATGCTATAGTGCGGGGAGCTAGGCCCAGACTGTGTAGGTAAACCATAAATTGAAGAACATGTTCGACCGGAATGGGCCAGGCTTCGGGCAACCGAAGTTGCACACAAAATTGTGTAAATTGATTAAATGCGTGTTGATATGCCTTACGTGTGCGGGGAGCGAGTGACATGCCAATCGCCCAGTTCACCTCTCCTTGCCAAATGTCCAAATCTCATCCGGGAGTGGCGAGGGGAATTCCTCCGCATCCGTAGCCAAGGCGCGGAACCGGGGGATCTGCAGGCGGGATAAAGCATCCTCAATATCGTTATTAATGCCTGGTACATGTCTGGCCCTAAAGAGCACATTAAGGCGCAAGCTGCGTAACACAAATTGGCGAACTAACCCCATGACCCTGGGCGATCTTGATGTCTGAGAATTGACAATGTGGACCACCGCAGCATTGTCACACCAAAAATGGACTACTGAATTGGCCCACTCCTCGCCCCATAGCATCAAAGCTCCCAGTATCGGAAAGAACTTGAGGAATGTGAGATCGCGTAGACGATCCGTGCCCTGCCACGCTGGAGGCCATTGGCCGTAGGCCCACCTCCCCTCAAAATAAATCCCATATCCGAGGGACCCAGAGGCATCCGACTGAACCTGGAACCTGGGGGAGACCAAGTGTTCAGACCTCCAAAATGATACCCCATTGAATTCCCGCAGGAACTTAAGCCAAACCAGCAGGTCAGCCCTCATGCCCCTGGTCAGTCGGACCCTGTGGTGGCGCCTCGTTAGCCCAATCATGGCGTCACATAGGCGTCGAGCAAAAGCTCTGCCAGGCATGACCACCCTGCAGGCAAAATTAAGATGACCATGTAGAACTTGGAGCTCACAAAGTGACACCTTACGTTTGGCCAGCAAGGCCAACACCATCGCAGAGATCCAGGTGACCTTGTCCATCGGTAACCTGGATGTCCGCACAACCGTGTCAATTTCAATGCCCAGAAATGTGAGCGTAGTTGATGGGCCATCGGTCTTTTCGGGCGCTAAAGGGACATCAAGTTCCTGCATTAGCGTCTGAAATGTAGTGAGGAGACGCGTGCACGTGTCCAAGCCCCGTTCACTCCCGAACAAAAAATCATCGAGGTAATGGGCTACAGACCGGGACCCAGACCTGTGAACAAAGGCCCACTGGAGGAAAGTGCTAAAGCATTCGAATGCTGAACAGGAAATAGAGCAGCCAAAAGGCATGGCTTTATCTACATAAAATTTCCCCCGAAATTTAAAACCCAGTAACTCAAAGTCACCCGGGTGCACTGGCAACAACCAGAATGCCGATTTAATATCACATTTTGCCAGAAGTGCACCCGGGCCACAAGCGCGCACCATGCGCAGGGCCTGGTCAAATGACGTATACCTGACTGAACAAAGGTCATCAGGAATGGCGTCATTGACCGAATGACCCGCCGGGTATGATAAATGGTGAATTAGATGAAATTCACCAGGGATCTTTTTGGGAACCAAACCTAAAGGGGAAACCTCAAGATTAGGAAAGGGAGGCCTAGAAAAGGGGGCCAGCCACCCTCCCTGCAGTTACCTCCTTGGCAATACTTAGGGCGGCCACCTCCTCCCTACCCTTCAGGGAAAGCAAATTAGGAGCATCTTGGGGTCCCCGCACCCCCTTGAATGGTATACGAAAACCATACTGGAAACCTTCGAGTAGGTACCTCGCCTCTTCCCTCCTCGGGTAAGTCAAGAGCCACCTTTCTAACATAAATATGTTAACCGGGGAGGGGGCCTTTTGACTGACCAGCTCCTTCAGCGGCATTTCTGCCCGCTCCCTGTCCACCTCTACCTCTGCCCCGTGACCCACCGGCTCGCGGACACGCAGCGGCGGCGTGGGGGCCAGCTCAAGAGGGACACTCGTGTTTGTATCTGCACTGTTTTCTATTGCATGCGCCATTGGCCGAGAAACTCCAACACAGCAAGCGGGCTGGAACCCCCTGCCCCGCCACTTGGCGGGGAGCCTGTGTTGGAGTAGCTCGCTGGATGGCATGGCCACAATGGTACCTCTCCCCAGGTGCCGGGCCGTGGGGGTCATGTATAAAAGCCACAACTTCTGGCATGGCTCATCCCATCTCATCTCCGGGTGTAAGGGCACCCTCATTCCAAATTCCTCATCGTAAGTCAACCACGATGGGCCAGGAAAATCCACCATCGCCCTGTAAATATTGTCCAAATATTGGACCATGGGGATGGCCAAATCGGGCCGGGCCCTGAGGTACACCGCCATATAAATAAGATATGCGGGTAACCAGTTGGCCCAAGTGCGAGGCGGCTTGTGACGACGAGACAGCTCCTTGTCTCTGTCGTCCTGCCCCTCCTTCTCTTCCTTGGTGGGCTCACGGTTCAATAGAGAGAAAATATCAACATATTCCCCCCGCCATATCCTTTCCCTCGTGGCTTGGGACAAATGATCCCCGAGAGGCAGGGAATACCCTGCCGTCGGCAATGCCGACACTGGCACTGCATTCACCCTGGGCATTGGCAGCAGTGCCTGAACAGTGCCTGCGATACTCGGAACAGTCCCGGGGGCGGAAACCCCCCCCCACCCAATGTTGTGCCAGTATTGTGCCCATTGGCACCAGGGTAAGCTGGGAACTGATGCCCACCCGCCTCGACATAACGAGGCCATAGCCACTGAAAGCTAACACCTGACGTGGACTGTGGTGTGGGGACATTAGCTTGAACCTGATACTCACTGGGTGCACCCCCGTGAGCCGCCCCCACCGGGGGTTCTGGCCCACGGCGGGCGTCAGAGCTCGCAACCGCAATCGAGCTCTGGGGCCGCATCTGGCCACCCCCCGTCTGGAGTTCAGGACGAACGGGGAGCTGCGAGACCGCAGCCGGCACAGGCCGGAGCGCCTCCAGCAGCTCAACCTTGTTGGCTGCCTGCTGCACAGTGGCGGCTGTTGAGGTGGAAGGCGGGCAAAAAGGAGCCCCAGTCTGCCATGCAGTCCCCCCTCCCGAGGGGTTGTTGATGACCCCCAAGGATGCCTCCAGCACGGCTAAACGTGCCAGCAATGCATCCACAGTGTAAGGCGGGCAAGGTGGGCCACATGGCCCACTTGGTGGTACACTCGGGACCCCCACCTGGGCGCCAGGTCCTGAATAGGGCCATGCCCAGAACTCCGGCCCATGAGGGGCTGGAGGCAAGCCCTGCTGCGTGACCGGACCAGGCCCCCCCCCACTGTCTGGGCCCATGGCCGGCAATTGCGGGCCGGGGGCCGAAGCCCCTGCAGGGCCATCTTGAGGCTGGAGAGCCAAGGGCCAAGCTCCCATCTGCCCCATCCCACCGGTAACGGTGGGTGCCACCGATGCAGGGGTCTGTTGCGGAGGTGCAGTCGCGGTCCTCCGACCCGATTGCTGCCCCCTCGTGAGCACAGAGCCAGGTAAATGCCTCCCTCTTGGCCGCGGCTTGGTCGCTGGGGCCTTCCTTTTGGGAGGCATAGCTGAAGAAGACGATCCCTTTCCGGGGATCAGAAGCGCCGAAATGGCTCGACAGCCGAAGACTCGGCTGGAGAGCCGAAAGAAACAAGGAGCGACGGAGAAAACTTCTCCTCTAAAATGGCAGCTCGTCTGCCTTGTGGCCACCCCTTTTATAAAGGGGTGGCCACGCCCCCTAACTCACCCGGATGTCTGCATCCGGGTGGTGGTGGGGGCCCACAAAGAGCGCGGCGGCCATTTTGGCGCCGCACTTTCAATGTCTAACCAATTTGCAGTTGTTCCCCAGGGATGTAAAATACACAACCTGTTATTCTCTTTTGTGACTGTGATATAGCTGGGTTTTGTTTTGTTTTAAGAAAAATCTCATCTCATCGAAGACTCTTTGCTGGGAGAAACTCATACATTTTCATGAATATGCCCTGTATGGCTTCTCACCTTTCCCTCTAACTCCCTTTTTTTGACAGAAGAAGGTCGACATTTCGCAAGGAACCAACATAGCCACTTGTGAACACTCCTTTTCATTGCTATGGAAACTAAAAGAGAGAAATGCTGACAATTCTGTGGCCATCAAGGTGCTTCATCTGTTTCCCTCGCTGCACAATGAAGGTGATGAAAGTCAAAGGGTCTCTTGGAATTTATCTGCTTTTCAGTGCCAGTTCTGAAGAATCCTAATCTTTTTCTCATTTTATATCCCTCTATCTTTCTGAGGTAAAACTAATGACGGAACACAACCTGACCTCTAGGACTCCCCAGTTTCCTACCCAGACTTTCATAACACTGCACAACAATGATTTTGCTACTGGGAATAACACATGTGATTTACATGATATCGAGCGTGCTGATCCAAATCTGAACTCAGAATTTGCCTATCATGTACAGATTTTAAGTTATAGGGGTGCTATAGCTGTTCAAATTGTATTGGGTAATATATTTTTATAATTAGGACATTATAACACTTGCAGCTACCACTATGCCTGCTGCCATCTCAGCTGAATCATGTCCCCTGGTGGCATGCATGTTCCAGCAGTCAAGTGGACGGGAATATCTGGGCAAATCAGTGAGCTGACGTCAGAAATAGGTATATAAGGCGAGATGGACCAAGGGCTTGTCTCTAGTGCGAAACCATCTTATTAGGTAATAAGGCTAGGTCATAGTGAGTGTGTTTTGAGCTAAATATGAGTAGGCGCAGCTGTGTTAGTAAACTGGACAATTTTTGCTACATTTGTGGCAAAAATACACCATGTGATCAATGCAAGAACTTAACCAAGAGGGTGAGATTTGCTTACTTAAGATCCTGATGTCCTAGGCAAAAAGTAGATTTAAGATTTGGATTTAGTGAACTTGATTTAGTATAAGACACATGGATTACACCAAGTAGCAGACAATATTTATTTGTTTGTGCTGCAGTGTAATCAGAGGTGGTGTATTTTTTGTTGTACTTGGTAGGTGTAACCCATATTGACATGGTTGGATAAGAAGGGGTAACAACAGGTCAGTTTGAAATTTAGTCATGGCAACCCGGAGCCATTCAGTCAGCATATATCATGAGTTGGCACACTGCTGCTTCTAGCTATCTTGTGCCCCTAAATTTATTTTTGCTATAAAATTCTTCTCATTCTCTAGAGCCATGGTTCCCAATAATTTATTTATTTATTTAAGCTGCCCACCATACCCCACCCATAGAGTAGGTAGTAAAAAAAATTAAATCCCACCACTGTGCGCACCTGTTATGGGGAAGAAGTTGGCATACTAATAAGATTGACATTCATCTTAATGATGTAATGAGGATAATATCTGGAAACCTCAAATCTACATTGCTTTCATAGCTCCTTGTCCTCTCTAACATTGCTACTTCTGACCTTGGAGGACAACTACAGACAATCTGAGATTGAAATAAAATAAACAGGATGTTGATTTCTATAGAGACCTACCAATACATAAAATATTAGACTCTCTAACTTGCACCAGGATCAACCACATCAGAAGCAGTTGGATGGTTAGCCTTTTTAGATATCCAACTGTAACAACTATCCCATCTTGAATCTATGGTGTCATTGTGATTTTAAGTCTCTTTTATCAGATTTTATTTTAAATTTATTATTTTACTTTACCAATTGCATTGTCGCTATATTTTATATACAAGAATTTGTTGCTGGTGTACTGAAATATATCCTGGTATAATAATGATTAATGACTGTGGTTGTGCTGTGTCTAAACGTTATATTGCTTTAATTCTTAAGACGCCACTAAGTCTTTGCTGCAAAAGCGCGCCCTTTCTCTAAGGCTCTTAATTCATATCACTGTCATCGAAATCTGATTGACTCTAACACAGGTTCCCGCATTTTCAGTAGCCCGGGCAAATGTATCTCTGTAACTGCCGTTCTGCCTGTATATAAGTAGCCACCTCGTGCCCTTATTCCCTAGTCCGAACTGAGCTGTAATAAATCACTGTTGGTTAAACCCCGAACTTGCCGCCGCATTGCATATTATTCTCGGACTCAACAGGTTGCCTGGAAGTTAAGATGCTGAGCTTGGCGACCCATGTGCTGTGTGACGGAGTAAGCACCTGTCGTCTGTCCCAGCTACTGCCAACCTACCAGTTCGAAAGCAATAAATTGCAAGTAGATAAATAGATAATGCTTTGGTGGGAAAGGTGACAACATTCCATGTGTCTAGTCAAGCCTGTCACGTGACCATGAAACGTCTGCAGGTGTAAACAGCGCTGGTTCTTTGGCTATAAACTGAGATGAGCACCGCCCCCTAGAGTAGGACACGACTGACTTTCGAGCAAAGGTGACCTTTACCGTTACAATAAATAATAATAATAATTGCATAACTACTGTAGATGTAATAGGCTAAATAAATAAGGACACAAGTGACCTTCTTTAGCTAAAAAAAGGAAGGAAAAGAAAGATGTTGAGGCTGTGTGGAGGGATGTACCTCAGAAAGGTTTTCACCCCTGCACTAGGATCTAGTCACTATTCTTTTCCTTTATCTTCCCATAAATGACCCAGAAGTATGTTCCATGTAACCTTATGCCATTTATGCTAATGGAGAAGAGTACTCTGTGGTGTTTTTTTAAAATACAAGAAGCTAAGTATTCATCCTGAGAAAGTCTGTATGAAAATTATGTACTCCACTACTGAGATGCAAGCCTTCCCAGTGATAGAAATGCTTAGCGCAGGATGCATCATGTCAGTTTTTATGTTTTTCTTTTCATTATGCCTCATGTTGCAGGAGCATCAGAAAGCCAGATAATTAAGGAGCCGTGTTCATGATTCAGCTAACGGAAATTCCGTGATACTGTGGAGCTTATTTATAGAAGGCGATAGAAAATCCATTGCCTTGACATTTGAAGCAATTAGTTTTAAAGCATGCTCAGATTTCCAGTAATTTTTGTTTTGTTTAACTCATAGTTGAAAATGGACAGAAAACCAATGTTAATAATTAAATGAATGGGAAAAGGCTGTTTTATAATTGCACTGTTTTAGCGATGATGGGATTATTACGTGATCTATTGGACAATCCAAAAATAGAAGCCGAAGAGCGGAGGGGGGGGGGGAGGCTTCACTTTTAATAGCTTGATAAAGCCATTTGAAAGGCAGAGAGAAATTGAAAGTGCTAAGATCCAGATTGCTGGAAGAGAATCCCACCAACTGAGACAAGGTTACGACTGCACCAGCAGTTTTCCCTTCCCACCAGCACTTCCGAGTGAAAAGCTGAATCACAGCCCATAATTTCAAGACAATCACTGCTAAAAATAAACCCTCAGTTCTGCTGGTTACAGCAGCTCCACAATATGCAAATGCTGGGGTTTGTGCTGTGAGGTGAATGTTTTTAGCGCACTGTCAATATTATGTTCCTTAGCAGTATGGAAACCAGGCTCCTACTTTCTGATTAGTAGTGTTGCTTACATGCGGGATCACGTCCTCGTGGTTAGTAGGGTAAACATCACAAAGCAGCTCAAATTCTTAGGCAACAGGGTGAATTTATCTTTCAGTAAACGGTTGAGGTGGGACTGAGTTGGCTTAGTGGTTAAGACACTGAACTTAATGACTGGAAGGTCGACAGGTCAGCATTTCGAGATCCGAGTGCTGCACAACGGAGCATACCTGTCAAGTATCCCAGATTGGCCAGGATTTCTCGTATTTCCGTGTCACTTCCTCCACTTTCCCGTCACCATCCCGTAATTTGACAGGTGGGGGAAGTAGTTTCTGCACATGTGTGCATGTGCAGAAGGGGTCTGTGCAGAAGGGTTCTGCGCAGGTCCCATATTTTCCGGAGCCACGCTTGACAGGTATGCAACGGAGTGAGCTGCCATCTCTGTCCCAGCTCCTGTCAACCTAGCAGTTCAAATGCAAGAAATTGTAAGTAGATGAATAGATATGCTTTGGCGAGAAAGGTGACAGCATTCTGTGTGCTCCGGTGTTTAGTCATACCTGCCACATGTCTATGAAAGCATCTGCAGATGCAGACTGCACTGGCTCTTTGGCTATAAACAGAGATGAGCACCGTACCCTGGAGTCAGATATGACTGGCTTTCAAGCAAGGGTGACCTTTACTAAATGGTTGAGGATCAATTCAAGATGGCTTTCTGGAGCAAATAGGGCTAAGATGAGCAGGAAAAGCTGGATACTGGAGCAAGCTCAAAGCAGAAACCCAAGGGAGAAAAGAAGTGACAAAAGGAGTAGAGAGTTACATTATTGTTTGGTCAAAAAGCTGAATGTGAGAAAGAGGTTTACAAAGTTCATTTCTGAAGTAAAGTTCCCAGAATCCTCCAGCAGCCATGTTAGCTGGGGGCTTATGGGAACTGGAATGAAAAAATGACCTACTTAATAGCAATAGCAGTCACACTTACATACTGCGCCATAGTGCTTAGAACACTCTCTGGGTGGTTGACAAGGTAATTAGCGTTTTGCCCCCAACATGCTGGGTACTTATTTCATCGACCTTGGAAGGATGGAAGGCTGAGTCAACCTGGAGCCTCTTCAGGATTTAACTCACAACGGTCAGCAGTTTTGGCTGCAGTACTACAGTTCCACCACTGCACCATGAGGGCTCCACCTTGAAACTGAACAAAACAGAAGAAACTGAAAATCAGCAGCATTAGCACCAATAGATAAGAGGACTTATGGATCTTCCTTATCTAGGATGGTTCTTTAGAGGTCTTCTCCATTTCTGCACAATGTTCAGACCTCAATTTTTCTTCCTAATTTTATTTTGGATGTTTTTGTACACAGAAAGAGCCCCCTTGAAGACTGTGGTATTTTTGAACCACAATTGCCTTCATTTTGGAAGTTTCATGGAAGAAGTTGATGCTGGTCTGGCAAAGAGCCGAAAAACAAGAGAGAGAAGGCCACATACCTGTCAACCGTGGCTCCGGGCAATCCGGGACCTGTGCAGAACGGTTCTGCGCAAGTCGCCTTCTATGCATGCGTAGAAGGCTTTTACGCTTGTGTAGAACCCTTTTATGCTTGCGTAGAACCCTTCTACGCATGCATAGAAGGGTTCTACGCAAGCGTAAAAGCCTTCTACGCATGCGTAGAAGGCGACTTGCGCAGAAGGGATGCGCAGTACCTCTTTCCCCCAGCTGCCAATTCCGGGGTTTTGGCAACTGCGGGCGGGGAATGGCGCAAATCAGCGCCGAAAATCGGGAAATCCTGGCCAATCCGGGAAGGTTGACAGGTACGGAAGGCCAGAACATGCAAAGCCTTAATCCTGTACATGCAAATAGGTTAGATAACCCCCTAGATGCGAAAAGACAGGAAACTTTACATTTGGTTACTTAGGGACAAACAATATAAAACAACTTCCTTTAGTTTAGGCTAGTATGTCTCTCTCTATGGTTATTGTGCATGCTGGGGCTGCACTACAATACTCAACAGAACAAACCGCTTAAGGAACCAAACAAAGAAAAAGCTAATTACTAGATGTTGCAAAACATTGGAGGGCCTCACTTTGTGTAAAGGGGTTGACAGAGTTGATTCCCTTGCCCTATTAGAGAAAGAGACATATCCATTACCGCTGTGTGCTATCTGTTCTTTTTCTTGGCAAAGACGTATCACCACATTGCCCACCTGCACATTGTTTGAAATTCTTTAGGAATGGCTTCAAACTGTACTTTTTCTTTTTCTTAAAGAAGAGACACCCCCCACCCACTCCCATTTTGTTTCTTAATGCAAGTGAAATTTTGTCCCTAGGAATGACTGCCCAGATATGGATTATTTGTTTTGTTTCTCCCCATGGTCTGGAATGTGCTGTTGCTAATTAATCAAAATTTTGTTATTGGGAGTGAGGGGAAAAGAAAGCTAATCCGCATACCGTAGCAAGGAACTAGGAATGAACAACACAAACTGGAAAGATACAGAATTAATTCCATCCTAATGCATGTGAATATGCAGAATAACTGCAGAATGACCTGAATGGGTTTAGCAGGAGAGCATTATCAATTTTACTGCAGGAGAACATTCTTTGATCCAGAATAGTAAAGGTAAAGGTTTCCCTTGCTCGAAGGCCAGTTGTATCCGACTCTAGGGTTCAGTGCTCATCTCTGTTTCAAAGCCGAAGAGCCAGCCCTGTCTGCTTCTGCAGACATTTCCATGGTCATGTGGCAGGCATGACTAGACACCGGAGTGCACGGAGCGCTGTTACCTTCCCACCGAAGTGGTCCCTATTTATCTACTTGCAATTTCTTGCTTTCGAACTGCTAGGTTGGCAGGAGCTGGGACAAAGATGGGAGCTCATTCTGTCCTGCAGTACTCGGGAATTGAACTGCTGACCTTCTGCCTCCCAGTCAGTGTTTTAGCCACTTGGGCAATATTTGATGGTCTTGGGGCAAATTCATCTCTCTGAATCTTGGTAGTCTGTACCACTCAGATCCCTGCCCCAAAATCCAGATTTGTTTTCCCCACAACCTCAACTGATTTTTAGGAGGGGAGGAGAGGTGTAGTAAAGGTAAAGGTCTCCCTTGCTTGAGAGCCAGTTGTGTCCTACTCTAGGCAGCGCTGTTCATCTCTGTTTACAACCAAAGAGCCAGCGGTCTCTGCATCTGCAGAGGTTTCCCTGGTCATGTGGCAAGTGTGACTAGATGCTGAAATGCATGGAATGCTGTTACCTTTCCTGCCAAAGTGGTCCTATTTATCAACTTGCAATTTCTTGCTTTTGAACTGCTAGTTTGGCAGGAGCTGGGACAGATGATAGGCACTCTATTGCACAGCACTCAGGTCTCAAACTGCTGACCTGCTGACCTTCTGGTTGTCAAGCTCAATGTCTTAATCACTAAGCCACTGTGGCCCCATGGGGGGGGGGAAGGTATAACAATGGGAGGGGGAAGGAGCTGCGCTGTCCCTCGTGAGACCTCCAGCCCCTTCCACCTGGTCGGAGGTTGAAAAGAGCAGCCTTGGAGGGTGGACGGCCTGGAGGAGCTGACCCCTCACCCCCACAAGACCTCCGGCCATCCTTCCACTTGGTTGGAGGTTGAAAAGAGCAGCCTTGGAGGGTGGATGGCTGTTGTGTTCTGTAAAGCAGTGCCTTTAACAATGTACCTTTACCATGTGTTATCAATGTAACCTTTCTGTGTGCAACATTATAACCATCACCTGTATCAATGTAAAGCCTAATAAGGGGACGCGAGCTAGTGACCACCAGAGGGCAGTAGCGAGCGTCCAGCTCTAATGGATCATAGCCACCTGGTTCAGCAGCGCGGGAAGATTCCCCGCGACTTCCTCACCTGGTCAAGAAGGGCGTGACCTCCTACGACGTCACGCAGGCAGCAACCAATAGTCTGTCAACGAGCCACATTCAAATGTATAGCCAGCTGTATATATTGAGCTACCCATCCGCCATTACCACATGTTCCTCCGGATCATCATGCAATAAACCTGTGTTAAGCCAACCCTTCGGCTGTTTCATTGTCTTTGGTCCCTTACACTAAATTGGCGACGAGGATGGGATGGCAGCCCACGGGACCAAGACATGCGCCGGTTTCGAAATCAGGAAACCGGGCGACTGGGAGATCTTCGAGATGGACTTCCAGGCCGCACTGATCGAGTCCGAAGTCACGGAAGAGGCGAAGAAAAGGGCCATCTTCACCAGAATGCTCGGACAAGAAACAAAAAGGACCTTGGTGGACCTGATTGCACCGAGGAGGGTGAGCGAATTCAAAGCCAAGGAACTCATGCAGTTGCTGCGTGAGCAAGTCCGGCCCGCCACAGCGATGTTTCCCGCTCGGAGTGCGTTTTGGAGGCGAGTCCAAGCGCCCGGGGAGACGGTCGCCGCGTTCGTGGCGGCCCTGCGGCTGGCGGCCGGCACGTGCAAATGGGAAAACGTCGAAATCACCCTCCGAGACTGTGTGCTGTGCGGCCTGAACGACGCCGAAACCCAGCGCACATTAATGAACCAAGAGCCGCCTCCCACGCTGCAGGAGGTCGTCAGAGCGGCCCAGGCCACAGAAGCTACGAAGGCCGGGGTCCAAGAACTCCAGGACTGGCGGCCAAAGTCGAGCAGAGTAGAGGCTCCGGTGCAGGCGGCCCGGCGAACTTCGAGGTCGTCTACAGAGAGCAGCGACGACGAGGACGTACAGAGGGTCCGGAAGGAGAGCCGACGATGTGACGGCTGTGGCGCGGCCCACGACCGCGTGAAATGCCCCTTCCGGAAGGCTGAGTGCCACAACTGCGGCCGCCGCGGGCACATCGCCAAGGTGTGCAGGAAGAAGCGTGAGTCCCGGAGAAGCTCCCCAGACCGTTCCGCAGGATGAGACCGCCCAGCCAGACCCAAAGACGGCGTCCAGGCCACGCGGAAGCAGGACGGCGTGGGCCGCATCGCCGACGGCAGCGAGGACGACACCCCAGTGTTCAGCGTGTCTACGGGACACCCCCGCTACTTTGTTGAGGTACTAGTCCAAGGGGTGCCCATTAGGATGGAAATTGACTCGGGGTCCTCGTATTCAATCATTTCCCAGAGGGAGTTTTTCGGAATTGCCCCCCAAAAGCGGCCCAAGCTCAAAGCATTGAGGGCCACGTTACGGGACGTGCAAGGGAACAGTATTCCAGTGTTGGGGGTTGGAGAATTTCAGGTCAAATTCAAGGAGCACGCCGCGTCCCTTCCCCTGGTCGTGCTCAAGGGAGGAAATTGCAGCCTCCTCGGGACTCAATGGTTCCAGCCCCTGGGTTTGTTCATTGGGGGGGTGCATGCCGTGGGGATACACGCTGTTGGGACTGACCCAATTCAGGAGGTGTGCGAGGCGCACCCCAAAGTCTTCAAAATGGGACTGGGGAAATTCAAGGGGCCCCCAGTGACTTTCGACCTGGACCCGGAGGTCCGCCCGGTTTGCCTAAAACCACGTCGGGTGCCGTTCGCACTCAAGGACAAGATAGAGGCGGAACTGGACAAATTGGTGGGTCAGGGGATTCTTGTGCCTGTAGATTCTGCGGAGTGGGAAACTCCAATTGTAACTGCTCTAAAGTCCAATGGGGAGGTCCACATATGTGCCGACTACAAGTGCACCATCAACAAGGCGATCCACCCGAATGCATATCCGGTGCCGGTAGTCAGCCATCTGCTGGCCAGGTTACACGGGGGGAAATGTTTCGCTAAGCTCGACTTAGCACAGGCCTACCAGCAGCTCACGGTGTCTCCTGCCGCAGCTGCTGCGCAGACCATAGTCACCCATAAGGGGGCGTTCCAGGTGACGCGCCTCCAATTCGGCGTGAATTCGGTGCCAGGAATTTTCCAGTCACTCGTGGAACGCCTCCTGAAGGGTCTGGAGGGGGTGTTGCCTTATTTTGATGACGTGTTAATAACAGGGGGGAGTCGGGCTGAATTGGCCAGGAGGTTGGGGAAGGTCCTGACGATATTCGAAAAGGCGGGGCTGAGGTTGCGAAAGGACAAATGCGTCTTCTTCGCAACCGAGGTTGAATTCCTAGGGTTTTGTGTGACTCCTGAGGGGATAAAACCATCCAAGTCTAAGGTGGCAGCCATCAAGAAAGCCCCCCGCCCCACCTCCAAGCCCGAGTTGCAGTCGTTCCTAGGGCTGCTCAACTTTTACCACTCCTTCCTTCCCCGGAAGGCAGCAGTGGCTGAACCGCTACACAAGCTGCTAAAGAAAGAACAGGCATGGAAGTGGGGCGATGCCCAAGAGAGGGCATTTAGTGAGCTGAAAAGCCTCCTGGCGTCCGACGCCATACTGACCCACTTCGACCCCAAACGCCCAGTAGTTCTGATCTGTGATGCATCTCCAGTGGGGGTGGGGGCGGTGCTGTGCCACGTGCTGGAGAACGGAAGGGAGGCCCCGATAGCATTTTACTCCAGGTCCCTGTCCCAAACAGAGAGAAACTACGCACAGACGGACAGGGAGGCCTTAGCGATAGTCTCGGGGACGAAAAAATTTCACGATTTTCTGTATGGCCGCCCCTTCACCATTGTGACGGACCACAAACCCCTGCTAGGCATTTTTACCGCGGATAAGCCCACCCCTCAAATCCTGTCCCCAAGGATGCTCAGGTGGGCCATTTTTCTCAACGCGTATCAGCACGCGTTGGTCTACCGGCCCGGGAAAGAGATCAGCCATGCGGACGCCCTATCTAGGTCTCCCCTTCCCCTAACGCCCAGCCAGGTGAGCATGGGGGAGCGGGACCATCAGGTTCTCATGATAGAGGTGCTGGATTCGCCCCCCGTAGTGCCCGCCGACATTGCCAAAGCGACAGAGAAAGACAAAACGTTAGCGACAGTAAGCTCCTGGCTGCAGAAAGGGTGGCCCGCATCCTCCCCAGCGGAGGAGTTCGCTCCATTTTTCAGAAAAAAGCTAGAACTGTCCCTAGAGAGGGGGTGTCTCTTGTGGGGGCAGCGGGTGGTGATTCCCACTTCCCTTCGGCCGCGGGTGCTCAAACTGCTTCACGTCAGCCACCCCGGCATCGTGCGATCCAAGGCGCTGGCCCGGAGTTACTTCTGGTGGCCCCAGCTAGACGCCGACATCGAGCACATGGTCGGCACTTGTGAAAGTTGCCAATGCTCCAGACCGGAGGAGGCCCGCCTTCCCCACAGGGAATGGGACGCGGCTAAGGGGCCGTGGTCCCGGGTGCACGTTGATTTCGCGGGCCCATTCAGAGGCACCCTGTTCCTCCTTGTAGTGGACGCTTTCTCCAAATGGTTGGAGGTTATCCCAGTCACGAGCACCTCCTCGGCCCAGACCATTAGGCATTTGCGGAGGCTCTTTTCCACGTTCGGCATACCCGACACGTTAATTAGCGACAACGCTAGTTGTTTTACGTCCTCCGAGTTTAAGGCATTCATGGAGATTAACGCCGTTCGGCATATTACCTCCGCCCCGTTTCACCCGGCCACCAACGGCCAAGTAGAGCGCCTCGTCCGCACCACGAAGGACGCGTTGCGGCGCATGGGCCCAGGGGATTTGAACCTACAAGTGTGTCAGTTTCTGCTAGGGTACAGGGTGACCCCGTTGGCGTCAGGGTACTCCCCCGCAGAGCTCTTAATGCGCAGGAAGCTGACCACCATCCTTACTAGGCTAGACCCCACGAGGGTAGAGGACAAAGGAAGGAACATCGGACTGGAAGTTACAAAGAGTTTCAGCATAGGCGCCCCCGTGCATTGCAGGAATTACGCCAGCACAGGCCCAGCCTGGGTGCCGGGCGTAGTCGTGGAACAAACCGGCCCCGTGTCGTACCGCGTGGAAACCAGCACAGGGCTCCTATGGAGGCGGCACGCAGACCAGCTCCGACGCAGGGTCTCCGATGAGCAGGACACCGTTCACGCAGGAAATAAGTCAGCGTTAGGGTTCTCCCCCACCCGTTTAGCCCAAGGGGGAGGAGAAGGGGACCGTGGGCCCCCACCAAGGGGGGAGGAGGATATCCTCGTAGATACCCTGGGGGATCTTTCCGAGGAGGAGGAACCCGACCCCATACATATCTCGCGGAAGGTCCCCACAAATGCGGGTACCCCTACCAACTTAGATTTTGATTTTCAGAACCGGGGGGGGTTTCGGAGTGGTCCCCCACCCGTCCAAGCGAGAAGAGGGGTTTTTCGTTAGTCCCGACGGCCCCCGGTCTGCCCACAATGGAGTTTTTCCCTTCCCCTAAGACCGCCAGACAGCGGCAAGCCACTAACAAGTCTCCCTCTCCCATTTCAGGACAAGGGACCAGGGAACAAAGAAGCAATAACGCCCCCGGGGGGGGCAGCCCTCTTCACGGCCCAAACGCACATGCAACAAGCCATCTTGGCTGAGAGACTTCGTCTCATCCTAGGGGGGAGGGATGTTGTGTTCTGTAAAGCAGTGCCTTTAACAATGTACCTTTACCATGTGTTATCAATGTAACCTTTCTGTGTGCAACATTATAACCATCACCTGTATCAATTTAAAGCCTAATAAGGGGACGCGAGCTAGTGACCACCAGAGGGCAGTAGCGAGCGTCCAGCTCTAATGGATCATAGCCACCTGGTTCAGCAGCGCGGGAAGATTCCCCGCGACTTCCTCACCTGGTCAAGAAGGGCGTGACCTCCTACGACGTCACGCAGGCAGCAACCAATAGTCTGTCAACGAGCCACATTCAAATGTATAGCCAGCTGTATATATTGAGCTACCCATCCGCCATTACCACATGTTCCTCCGGATCATCATGCAATAAACCTGTGTTAAGCCAACCCTTCGGCTGTTTCATTGTCTTTGGTCCCTTACACTAAAATGGCCTGGAGGAGCTGCGCCCACCCCCCACGAGACCTCCGACCACCCTTCCACCTGGCCAAGGGTTGAAAAGAGCAGCCTTGGAGGGAAGACGGCCAGGAGGAGCTGTGCCCCCCCCGGCGAGACCTCCGGCCACCCTTTTACCTCGTCAAGAGCAGCCTTACAGGGCAGACGTCCTGGAGGTGCCCCCCCCGGTGCAAGACCTCCGGTCACCTTTTACCTCATTAGAGTTTAAAAAGAGCAGCCTTGGAGGGCGGACGGCCAGGAGGAGTTGCACTCCGCCCCCGTAATACCTCTGTGGCTTTCTGTTTCCAGCTGTGACTGGGTCGGCATCGGGTATGGCAGGGCTGGTGTCGGTTTGAGCTGCAGTGGAGTGGATAGCGGCAGAATGGGTGGCTCGGCCACACAGGGGCCGGTGGCAGGGGCCCTGGTGTGGTGCAGTTCTTGCCCCTTATGCTGGCTGGTGCAGTGGACTTGGCCATGGACTTGGCCATTAGGTCGGGGGAGGGCAGATATCGCCCCCTGGCCAGCCTAGGCCTTGGGCTGGACTTCTTGGACTTTTAGGCCTTGGACTCTTTTGTGGACGACTTGTTGAAATGAATGACTTTTTAAAATGTTTTATGATGGTACAGTACTTGATTTGTGATGTTTTGACTTATGTGATGTTTTTGATATTGTGGTTTATTTCTATTATTGTATGCTGATTGTATCTTATTTTACTGTATTGCAAGATATGTATAATGTAATACAAGTGGAATTGTTGTGAGCTGCCCTGAGTCGCATTGTTGAGTGGGAGGCATACAAGTCCAAACCACAACCACCACCACCACCACCACAAGTCTTTTAAACATATTTCCTCAGTCATTAAAAGCTTCTTTTCACAAGCAGGAAATATTGGCTGACTTGATACTTGGGTTGGGATTTCTTTCAATGGAGTAACCAAGATTCCTTTGGTAACTTAGTGCTTGTCTACACAGGTCCTCCTAGGCCAGTGTAGAGCAGTTTAAAAAAAAGCTGCTTTAAGACTGCATGGAGAAGAAAAATGTTGTTTGGCACAATCTCTGCGTCCCAACAGCATTTTGCTTCTTTGCTGGGGCTGTGCCAGCCCCGCCAGCCCTGTAACAACTGTTTATGGGTGCAAAGAGGGGGATCCCTCTGCCAATGATCGGACTTTGATAATTGGTTCTGGAGGAGAACAGAACTTTGCGGCTGACAGGGAAAAACTTTGATCCACAGGGGCAAAGTGCTGTTTGGCTTTAACCCGCTCCCCTGCCAGTCACTGAGTACCAGATGTAGCAGGGGAAGGGGTGGGCTGACCTGACTGCAGCATAAATAATTGGATCAACCCTCCCGCAACCTATCCCAAACAGTGGGCTATATATGAACAACCTCTGAAACCAACCAGGTTATTGATGGTGTGAAGGAACACAAACTGCTTCATATTTTAGTAAAAAAAGAAAAAGAATTTGTATAGAACCAATCTTAAACTACATACAGAGACAGAAAATAAAATGGTTTGCCCATTTGGGGAGAATGCTTTGGAATTCAATACCTTACAAGGCATATGTGGAAAGAGGAGAAAGACAAAGACCACGAGGCAGACCCAGAGGAAGATGGAGATAAAATATCAAAGAAATATTACAAGAACACCAAATAACACCAGTGGAGCCACTAGAAGTGCCAGAACAAGAACCTTCTATTTCCCTCGACATCCAAAGGGGTAAAAAAGAGGAAGTAAAAAAGAAGAACATTCATGAATTTAATGATCATCGTCAGCTGCTACTCGTGTCCAAGTATACACCCCCCAAATAAATAAATAAATAAATCATTTTCTAAAGAAGAATGACAAACAGGGAAAATGCCATTGGCGTGAACTTGTTTAAGGTGTGTTGTGTTTGAATACATTTTACGCTGTAACATTTGTGAAATAATTGGGATCATTACGATCCTCCATTTTGTCTCCTTCTTCTTGGTTTTGTAGTATCGTGGGACTGCGTTCCCGCCTAAACTTTGTAGCCTGTACAGTCTTCACTCCGGTCCGATAACCTCCCAGTTACCCCACTCCCCTTCCTGTCGCTTCCCGCCCAAATGTATCAATTTCTGAGTGTATATATTGAGCAGTGCTACACCATTGCTCTCCATGTTCTGACTGCCTAATAAAGAGTTTAGCCCTGTTACGCTGGCTGCTTCGCATTTCTACCAGAACATCAAAAGGTGGATCCCAGCTTGCCGTGAAATGACCCACACACTATGATCATGGACCCATCTCCTGCGGCACTTATGAAATGAGACATGCAGGATTTGACACTGGGACTGCAGTGGACTGCTGCAGCCTTGAGGATATTGACAAGGTGCACCTTCACAGCCAGTCCATCTGGCATGGCTTCTTCCCCCTCCATTATAGTTGGGAATCAGAATAGTGATTCTTCCTCCACTCATTTTGCCATTGGGCCCAATAGGATTGTTTCCAGAGGCATTTCCTCCACTGAGGGGGCCATCACCCTACCTAAAGGGGCTCATCTGCCCGTAGCCATTGGCCCCTTTAGGGAGTCAGGTTATTTACCACCACCGCCCAACACTCGGCGTTGAGTCTACTCCATTACCATAGTGGGATATCCAGCCAGATATTAAATTGAATGATAAAGAGCATGTATCAAAGGTACCTTCCAGACCTGGGAAAAGTTGCTTTTCTGAATTGCCACTGACCGTGCTGGCAGGCAGGTTCTGGCAATTGCTGACAAAAAGTTACTTTCCCAAGCTCTAGGTAACAAAAGGAATTGAATGTTTTGGGATTGACCCTTTCATTTTTGGGGAGAGGAGGTAAAGGAAGATTTGTATCTGAGAAACTCACAGACTGTCCCCTTTGGAGAATTACTGAGTTTTTATTTCATCTTCCATCGGCTTGTTTTGTTTTGCTCTTGCATTTAGCTGCTGCTCCACTTGATTTGGCTCCCTGGTAGCCCACCTCAGGAGTTGTCAAGAGCATGTAGTTTAGTGAGAGATGTCAGCAGAAGTATTTGCTCTCCAGCTGAGTGAACTGAAACAGCTGCCACTTTCCAGTAGTTTCCTCCCTCCTGCTGCTTCCTGAAAACACACAAAGAAAAACAACAGAGGCTTGGTAAAAACAGGGAAAAGGGGGAAAGGAAAGAAAAGAAAAACAGTATTATTTTTGTTTATTATTTATTGAAAATAATGGCAGAAAAGGCAGGAGTCAACCAATCTGCTAACAAGCATAATTAACATAGATTGCTGTTTGACATATTCTCATATTTTCTGAGTAGGAAAATAAAAATATATTAGGGAAATAAAGTCTGAAAAGGAAAGTAAGAGCTAGTTCTTGTTCTCCCAGAATCTCATCACCATTCTCATCTAACCAAGTTCTATATTGGGTAGTAACAGTTCCCCAAACTATTTACACAGAAATCTGTGTATATTTTCACCCTTTTCTTAGTATGTGTTGTTCTAATATGCACATTTTTGTATGTCTCTCCCTCAGACTAAAGTGTGTTCATGAAGGACTTAAGAAAACAAATTCAACACAAAACAAAGGAGGTTTTTTGACTAACCATAGAGGGAAAGTCCTGATGACAGACCTCTACTTGCTTATAGACAACCCTCCAATCTCAAACAACTATTGACACACAACAGATTACACTAAAGTGAAACGGAGATGGGAACTGAAACTTGCTGCAAACCCAGATGTCAGTTTTGCCCCCACATTCACTCTGGAAACAGTATTACTGGACCCAACGGCATGACACAAAGCATTAAGGGCAGTTTTACTTATTCTTCTGCCAGTGTGATTTATGCCATCTCTTTCCAAAAATGCTTTTCTGCATGCTATATGGGACAAACAGGACAATCTTTGTGCAAAAGAGTTATTTGACATAAATCAGACATCAGGAATGGCAACATAGAGAAACCTGTCTCAAACCATTTCAACCTACTTAGACACAATATCCAAGGCTTGAAAGTTGTGATTTTGGAAATAGAGATTACAAGACTAGGATCCAGAGAGAGACAGCAGAAATAAAATACATCCATCTGTTGGACACCCATCACAAAGGTTTGAATATTAGCCAAGGGTTTCTGGGACATTATCGTATTTGATGCACAGATTGTTATATGCTGCTATATATGTTGTATATTATATTTTGTTATATTTTACCCCTTCACAACATAGGTTGTTCCACAGAACAAAGGATTTGCTCAGACAATAACACAAAATTTAAACACATTAGCAAATGTTCAATGCCAGGTGATTGTTTTGTATCTTCCCAATTTTGCAATTGAAATAGTATCTTGCCGCTCTCCCCACATTTGTAATTGAAAAATAGGGGGATTTACAGCTAATATGAATAACAACCAGAGAGCATCTGACATTTCCAATTGTATGAAGCCACTATGATTTGTATGCAAACTTGTTATGCTAACCAAGCACTCTGTACCTGATGTATATAAATTGATGCCATGAAGCCTCACTCCCATGTCTGATGATGTGGACTTGATCCATGAAAGCTCACATTGCAATATAACAGTTTGTCTTTAAAGTGCTACAGCGTTTTTGTTTTATTTTGTGTATTCTCTGATACACTGATTTACTTCTAAGAAATAAAGTATTTATGCAACTATGAGAGAAATGCTCAGACATATTGTTGCAGTGTCTACTTTGTATGTGTATTGCAAGCAAACACCCCTTGGATTTATGAATGGTGGATTGTGTTGCCATTGCTCAAGGATTGAGCAAAGAAAAGGAAGCAAAGAGATCATAATCTTCACTTTTGTTCATGCAATGTTGTCCTTTTCCTAAAATATGTCCCTAAGCAATTTGTCCAAGATCACACAAGAAGTCTTTGGCAGAAGAGTTAAAGAAAACCAGTGTTTTTAAAATAGTTTAAGCACTCTCTTTCCAGCTTAGCCTTTCACATCACATTTATATTGACATCAGTGATATACAGTACTCTATTTTGCTTCTAACTACTGGATTGCTCAGTGTTTTAGGTATCTGGCTGCAAAGCCAGAGGTTGGACTTCAGTTCCCTACTGTGTCTCTTTGACAGGGTCTGGACTCAATGAACCATTGGGTCCCTTCCAGTTCTGTAGTTTTAAGATTATTATCATTATTATTATCTCTGTCTTGATCATTTAGCTTCTGAAAACTCTTATGTTTGCTGTGAAAGGGGCGGGAGAGAAAGTTGCAAAAAATAACAAAGAAAAACAGAGCGGAAAGAAGTCAAGATTCTTGGAAGATTCTTGACAGTTAGAGCTATTGAAGATGCTTTCCAAATATCTTGTTGAAAAACAGAAAAACAAACTGTGCAAAAATGTGTTACTGTAGAATTAAGAAGCTGTTTTTTTATAAAAAAATAATCATAGGAATTCACATTCTCTTTCACATTAATCTGTTCCAGCTCATGGACATGCTGTGCAATATGCACAATTAATTGTTCTAAAAACTAATGCATCTTAGAACAAGTTTTCAGAGACATTTTTAAAGAAAATGATGGTTATGGATATGTATTTTGACCCACCCACCCCGCTGCCTTGAAAAGCACAGAGGAAATGTGCCAAATGCCTGGGATAGATTTTCAAATATTTATGAAGAATATTTGAGAGTCTTCAAGTAATACATTGGCATTATTTTATAGACCCTGGGCCAAAAATTCTGCACAAAGTAAGTACACTTCAAGCTGTTGAGTTGAACCCAGACTTAGTTGTATGTAATTAAGGTGTCACATTTTTGTATTTTTGTTATGTTTTATTTACTGTCTGAAATGCTTGCAAAGACTAACACAGCTGCCACTTCAAAAAAAATCTCATATGTAATAGAGATCTACGCAAATCAGTGGGACTTAATATTAATCACTAAATCATATTTGCTTAAGCCACAAATGAGAAAATGAGTCCTGAATCATCCATCTCATCTCCCTTTTACCTCATATTTCAGACTCTTAGTGCTATAAACATACGTTTAATACACAAAATATAGAAAGTTATATCTATGTATCCCAGCTCTCTGTAAGCTGATGTCCAGATTTTTGGGACTGACTATAGTATAACACTCAGAAGTTTGTCCCAGGTTGGCAAAGACTGCCAAATATCATTGGCCATACTTAGCATGAATGACTTCATATCACAAATGACATTATGCCATCCTGAACACAGCTAATCTATTCTGATTTTGGAAGCTAATTAGGGTCTGGTTTGCATTCAGATGGAACATTGCCTGTGACTAGGCTAAATGGTCTGAATCAGTGTTAAGGCAGCTTTCTACTTATATGATGGGAACTGTAGTCCAACATTTCTTTATCACATCAGTTTCTAGCGATGATTAGATCTTCCCAATTCAAACCAGACCACTGAAAATGGTCAGAACTTGTTCTTGCCTCCCCATTCCAAGTTCATTCTAGGACAAAAGAAAATATGTTTGTTTTCAGGGCAGTGAAGTGCCTTTCAACCACCTCCAACACTTTTAAAATATTGTATCTGTTGTCACTGTGGGTTGTTTGATGGATCTCCAACAGAACTATTCCAAGGAGAGCAATCTGAGATCCACAGCAAATCTTTTTTGGAGTAGGTTAACCAGATGTAAGAACAGACAGAGGTTTTGTCCTTTTACTATTTGTATGAAAAAAGAGTTTTGGAAGCTAAATGTCACTATATCACAAGCATTGCAAATTAAGAGAACCTGCGGTTTCAAACATTCACAATGGACTGGCCCCCTTTCCATTATAAATGTGAAATTTGTGTTTTTGGATTACAGCTCCATAGATTTTGAAAACTATACCTCAGGAGCATAAAACTGAGTGCCTCTTAACTTTATACCATGTTTGCTCAGCTACTGAAAGATGGCTATTGTATTTGTACCAGGTCATTCCCTCCCCTCCAAGGCATTCCAACAAAGGTCTCAGTTTCCATTGTGCCCATTGGGATAAACCCCTGCTGAAGCATTTCAGTTACATTTCACACAGGCTGTCTTTTAGTGTGTAGCCACTCAAGTGGTTAAGATGCTGAACGTGGAGACTGGAAGGTCGGAGTTCGATACTCAAGTACTGCACGATGGAGTGAGCTCCCATTTCTGTCCCAGCTCCTGCCAACCTAGCAGTTCGAAAGCAAGAAATTGCAAGTAGATAAATAGGCACCACTTCGGTGGGATGGTAAACAGCATAACGTGCACTCCAGTGTTTTGGCATGCCTGCCACATGTTTATGGAAATGTCTGCAAATGCAGACAGCACTGGCTCTTTGGCTATAAACAGAGATGAGCACTGAATCCTAGAGTCGAATATGACTGGCTTTTGAGCAAGGGTGACCTTTACCTTTACTTACATTGCAAGCAAGCAGTTTATGGCAGTAGGTAGGACCTGACCAGAACCCCTTGCTGACTGAAACACTAAAATAGGGAATATTACTTTTTGGACTACAACACCCAGAATCCCATGCTGGTGGTGGACCTCTGGTGATGTAGTCCAAAAATCATTTCCCAGCTCTGTTAATTAAACTATCCCACAGAAAAGCAACACACCACCCTTGTTTTCTACAACAAAGTAGCATCTTTAGTACAATATTAGTATTTAAAACGCTGGTGTTTATCAAGACAACAACAAAGGAACCTATTAAGAGCCTCTCAGTCCCAAACATTTCTTGCCTACTCTACTTTAAAGTTCTGCAGACCCTGGTCTTTCAAGATGCCTTTCAAAAGAAATCCCTGTTGTGTTCTGGACTGTTTCCAAACTGAGTATAATAAGAAAACCGATCATACCTGGTGCTTGTTGGTACTCAAACTGTAGCTTTGATTTCAGCTCTCTGGTGCAACTTTGCCACTTGGTAAACAATTTCTCATCATCTGGAAAGGGAGGCTTGGAAAACCCCCAGAAATGCATTGCATTCCACTGGGGGTTTCATTCTCAGCTCATCATGGAATTTAGATATGATTTGTTTGGTTTTGTGGCTAGTTGCATAACAAGATCTTGCATTTTCTCTTGTTCCTTGTGACACGGAGTCATATGTTTTACATAACTGTTTCTCTCATCTAGCACTGATATATGATGTCTATCAACTTACTGCTGTGCAATATTTTAGTTGTGACCGAATTTATTGACTGGCACCTGATAGTGCTATTACCAGAATGGTTTCTTTTAAATTAGACCCAGAAGTGATGTCCCTACTTCACAGCTGTCTGGCATGTGTGTTTTCATCTCTGCATGTTAAAGACCATAATCCAAAATATATGTTGTGTGGGAATCTTGGCTTCCTTGGCAGTTGATTCAGATGTACACCCTCTGTAGCTCACATTATTCCGTCAGTGTATTCCGTCAGTAACACAGCTCAAAACCTGATGCTGCAATTTGTACACCCTGAGTTCTTTTCACCAGCAGCAGAGCAGGGTGGGATAACTCAGACAACCTAAATCCAAATTTCAACAAACCCGGTGAGGGTTGAAACGAGAGTCAGCAGAAGACTCTCTCCAATTTTGGTGTGTCTAGGATAGGGGTGCCCGAACTTTTTGGGCCGTTGTTATGTATGTTAACTGTGTTTTCTGACAGGAGCAGAATGTATCTTTTCTCATGTATCTATTCTTATGCAAATAAGTGGATCGAAAATGTGCACACTCTGTTAGCCAATGGGCTTGTTGTATTATTGTTACTCTTACTGTTTATAGTGTATATAAGCCCGAGTTTTGCCCCATCCAAAGTGTGTTCAAACCCCACTAATAAAGAGCTGAATTTCACTACTTCACTTGTCTGCTTCTTCATTCCCTAAACACGAAACTGGCGACGAGGATGGGATGGCATCCCCACACGGCAGCAACATCGGCCCAGCGCATCCAGAGAAATGGGCAACATACGAACGCCGATTCTGCCACGCAATGGCCTCATAGAAGATCACCGACGAAGACCAGAAGCACTCCTGTTTCCTCGCTCAGTGCGGTTCTGAGACGCTTGAGTTGGCAACCCACCCCGTTCTCCCAAGGGACGTGGATGTGGTGCCGCTCGCAGAAATCATGTCCGCACTGAGGAAACACCTGCAGCCAGAGGTCTCATTCTTCCTGGCCAGGGTGGCCTTCCACAGCAGCGACCTGGGGAGTCCATTGCAGACTACGCTGCTGCTCTGCACATGTACTTGTGTGTGATGCATCCCCTGTGGGGGTGGGAGCTGTGTTATGCCATGTACTAAATGACGGGAGGGAAGCCCCCATAGCATTCTATTCCCGTTCACTCTCAAAGCCTGAGAAAAATTATTCTCAGACAGACAGGGAGGCGTTGGCAATCGTGGCAGGCACTAAGAACTTTCACGATTACCTTTATGGAAGGCGCTTGAGTTGGCAACCCAACCAAACCATCGTAACTGACCACAAGCCCCTCCTTGGAATCTTTGTGAACGGGAAGCCCACGCCTCAAATTCTATCCCCAAGGATGTTGTGTTGGGCAATTTTCCTAAATGCATACGATTTTACTTTGGTGCACAGGCCCGGCAAGAACATCAGCCATGCTGATGCCTGTCACGTTCTCCACTGCCAGGGGTCGGGGAAGCCAAATGCAAGATTGAAAGCGATCACCAGGTCCTTATGATTGAGGCTTTCGACTCACCCCCAGTCGTCCCCTCAGATATAGCCAAGGCTACGGCCAAGGATGTAACATTGACTAAAGTAATGTCTCGGGTACAAAAAGGCTGGCCTGTCTCTCCTCTGGCCGAGGAATTCAGAACATTCCACCGCAAGCATTTGGAACTGTCAGTGGAACGAGGTTGCCTTCTATGGGGCCAGCGGGTGGTAATTCCTGTCACTCTCAGGAAAAAGGTTTTAAATCTACTTCACACAAGTCACCCGGGAATTGTCCGTTCCAAAGCCCTTGCTCAAAGCTACTTTTGGTGGCCTCAACTGGATCAAGACATAGAACAAATGGTCGGCACTTGTGCCAGATGTCAATCCTCTCGCCCAGAGCAATCCCACCTTCCCTCTCGGAAATGGGATTCTGCTCAGGGCCCATGTTCCAGGTTGCATATAGATTTTGCAGGCCCATTTAGGGGTACCCTATTTTTGTTGGTTGTGGATGCATTCTCTACGTGGCTGGAAGTGATTGGGGTGCCTAATACAACTTCAGCCACCACGATAATGCACCTAAGAAGGCTGTTTGCAGTATTTGGACTTCTAGATGTGCTGGTGTCCGGCAACGCATCCATGTTCACATCTGCAGAATTCCAATCCTTCATGGAAAGGAATGCAATTAGGCACATCACTGCCACCCCATTCCACCCAGCCACCAATGGCCAGGTAGAGCGGCAGGTGCACACAATTAAAGACGCGCTTTGGTGTATGGGTGAAGGGGATTTAGAGCTCCAGTTATGCCAGTTTCTTTTCACATATAGGCTCACCCCCCTTGTCTCAGGGCTGTCCCCTGCTGAATTGCTCCAGCAAAAGAAACTGTCATCCTTGCTGGACAGATTGGTTCCCTCTAGGGTGGAGGACAAATGCACAAATATAGTGATCCAACACCAGAAGAGTTTCTCGTCCGGAGACCCTGTACATTGCCGCAATTATGCAGCTGGTGGCCCTACATGGGTTCCTGGGTTTGTGATCGATCAAACTGGTCCTGTTTCTTACAGAATCGAAACAGCCACTGGTCTGATCTGGAGGAGGCACGCGGATCAATTGAGACCCAGAGTACTGGACCCACAAGACGAATACAGACACTCAATGCTAGGGTTGGCCCCCACCCATTTATACCCAGGGGGCAGAGGTAATAGTCAGCAGCCAGCCAACATTGACCCAGAAGTGTCTTCTAGGAACCGATTTCAAGGGAAAATTGTGGAATGCTCCCCTACTCCGGCCATGTGTACCCCTACACTGTCCCAGCCTAGCACTCTGGATTCCTTTATTGATGTTGACCAATTTTGCTTGGAGTCGCCCTCCGCTCTTAGTACACACAGGAGGGACCCTGAGTTGTCTTATTCATCCACAGAATTAGATTTTAGTTTTGAGCGATCCCCTGCTCCTCCATCTGACAAACGGGGCTTTAATTCGGGTTTACAATCCTCCCCCTCTAGTCAATCCCTCACTCCAGTCGGGTCGCCCATCCTACGAGCCCCTGAGCCGGCTCAGCCAAGTGTCCGACCCAGAAGGGAAGCTAGATCGCCATCCTGGTTAAAGGATTTTGTTTTTACCTAGGGGGGAAGAATGTTATGTATGTTAACTGTGTTTTCTGATAGGAGCAGAATGTATCTTTTCTTATGTATCTATTCTTATGCAAATAAGTGGATCGAAAATATGCACATTCTGTTAGCCAATGGGCTTGTTGTATTATTGTTACTGTTACTGTTTATAGTGTATATAAGTCCGAGTTTTGCCCCATCCAAAGTGTGTTCAAACCCCACTAATAAAGAGCTGAATTTCACTACTTCACTCGTCTGCTTCTTCGTTCCCTGAACACGAAAGCCGTGGGCCAGTCATATGGTTTAGCAGGCCAGTGTTGTGGTTCAGCGGGCCGTTCACGTGGTTCCCCCCCACCGGAAGTGGAAGTAAAATGCACCTTGCAATCTGTTTTGCAACAGGATGAGATAGATTTTAGGCAGCCATTTTCTCTGCTTAAACCAGAAGTGCCCAGACTATGGCCCAGGGGCCAGATTGGGCTCCTGACACCAATTTGTCTGGCCTGCGCTGCCCTTGTTGCTCCCGGAAGTGGAAGCAAAATGTGCCTGTACAGGTGTTGGGGGCTGGATTATGCCCCTGGGCTGTAGTTTGGGCATCCCTGGTCTAGGAGGTTTGGGCACTGAGTTATCCCCCCCACCCCATCACTCATTGAATTTCCCCCAAACCAGTTGGTGGTGGCCTGAGACTGAGACTTTTGTACAATAATGTACAGTATTTATCAGCCAAGGTAGGATATTGAAATTCTACTACCTAAACCAAGGTGGTAAGGGCCTTCTCTTCCTCCAGAGGACACTATTAAGACTGTCTAATAGTGGACCAGGCCCTACTGGGTCACATAATCATACTATTGGTGCATTTCCCCCTTTGAATGCAAGGCTTGGGAGCAAACAAAGAGTTATCCCCTCTCCTGCTTCATTCTGATGTGCAACCAAAATATTATGAACATATCAAAACAATATCCCACCCACCCACAAGTCTTAATCAAACATACTTCTGCTATCTGTGAATAACACAACATTGTACAAGTTTCTCATTTTAGACTGTGTCTATTCAATCTCTTTATAAACATTCACTAAGGAGAAAACTATTTTCTGAACATACGGATGTTGTCTCTGTTTTGGACGGAAAAACGTCTGGCATTTTGCTGACATCACTGTATTGTGAGTCATTAGGAAGCTGTGTCTAACCAGCAAGGTATTTTCATCAGTTAGAAATAACTGAGATATTTTCAATGCAGCCTATCAGAAAAGGTACTGTTATTTATTATGGTTTTACCATTTATCCCTTAGGTTTGGTAGGATGTGGTGTGCTGGGTCCAGAGTGGAGATAAGGCTGCTCCCATCTCATTTTCTGCTCTGACTGAGTGAGTGGCTGTCTATTGCTTTGAACTATACCTCAGTGGTGGTTTCCAGGCTGTGATGTATCTTCCCTACCATTAGACAACGGGTATCTATTGCTGTTGTGTTCTAATGGTTTTACCTTCCACATGGATTACAATGTATCTGAGCCAATGTAACCTTGCCTATAGCAACAATGTAACCTTCAGCTGTATCATATAAACCCTGTAATAGGACGCGAGCTAATGACCACCAGCTGGCAGCAGCGAGCGTCCAAGCTCTCTTGGTCCGAACTCATCAAAGGCAACAGCGCGGGAAGCTTTCCCGCCACCACCTACACCTGGACAAGAAGGGCGTGACCCACAATGACGTCACGCAGACAGTAGCCAATGGGCTACCATGGCACCACGTTCAAATGTATTCCTACTGTATATAAAGAGCTATTGATCCGCCATTACCTCATGTTCCCTCTGTCCACGATGCAATAAACCTGAGTTAACCCAGCCCGAGGCTGTGTCCTGTGTCTTAGTTTCATACACTAAATTGGCGACGAAGGTGGGATCAATGGATTCCCAAGGAGCAGCCAGGGCACAGAGCGGGTTCAACATCACCAAACCGCAAGACTGGGAGCTGCTTGAGATGGACTTCCATGCGGCGCTGGTGGAGCTTAAAGTCAAGGAAGACGATGAGGAGAGGAAGAGGGCCATCCTCACCCGCATGCTTGGAACGGAAACCAAGCGGACGCTGGTGGGCATCATCGCTCCAAAGAAGGTGAGCGAATTTAAGGCGGACGACATCATGAAGCTGCTACGGGAGCGCTTCCAACCCGCGAGGGCGATGTTTCCCGCTCGGAGCGCGTTTTGGAGGCGAGTCCAAGCGCCGGACGAGTCGGTCGAGGCATTCGTGGCCGCCATGAGGGTAGCCGCTGCCCCCTGTAAATGGGGCAGCATCCTAGAAATTGCCCTCAGGGACGGCGTGCTGTGTGGCCTGAAAGACAAGGAGGTGCAGCGCAGCTTGATGAACAAGGAGCCGCCACCCACGCTGGCAGAGGTCGTCGAGGCCGCAGAAGCCGCAGAGTCCACGAATGCTGGAGTGGACGAGATGCACCAGTGGCGTGAGTGGCGTCCCAGAGCCGGCAAGGCGGAAAGGTCGGTGCACGCAACTCAACGGGCCTCAAAGTCGTCCTCAGAGAGCAGCGACGGCGAGGAGGTCCAGAAGGTCCGAAAAGGGGGGCGCCGCTGCGATGGTTGCGGAGCGGCCCACGAGCGTGCGAGGTGCCCGTTTAGAAAGGCCGAATGCTACACCTGCGGCCGTCGGGGGCACATCGCCAAGGCATGCAGAAAACGGAAGGAGGGCCGGAGGCAGTCACCAGACCGTTCGACCAGGCCGGACCGTTCAGCGAGGCCCAAAGATGGCGTCCAGACCACGAGGAAGCAGGACGGCGTGGGCCGCGTCTCGGACAGCAGCGAGGACGACGTCCCAGTGCTCAGTGTGTCCGCGGAACAGTCCCATTATTTCGTTGAGGTACTAGTACAAGGGGCCCCCATCAGGATGGAAATTGACTCGGGGTCCTCCTATTCCATAATTCCCCAGAAAGAGTTTCTAAAAATCGACCCCCACGTGCGGCCCAAACTTAAAACTTTGAGGTCCACGCTACGAGATGTACAGGGGAACAGCATTCCGGTGTTGGGGGTCGGGAAATTTCGGGTTGAGTTTAAGAGACACTCTGCGGAGCTGCCCTTAGTTGTCCTCAAGGGGGGGAGTTGTAGCCTCCTAGGGACACAGTGGTTCCAGCCCCTAGGCCTGTTTATAGGGGGAGTACATGCAGTGGGGGTGGACCCAATACAAGCGGTGTGCGAGGCGCATCCCGCCGTTTTTGAAAAAGGACTTGGGAAATTCAAGGGACCCCCTGTAGCTTTCGACCTAGACCCGGAGGTCCGCCCGATAAGACTCAAACCGCGCAGGGTGCCCTTCGCACTAAAGGACAAAATAGAGGCGGAACTGGACAAATTGGTGGGCCAGGGGATTCTTATTCCTGTTGATTCCGCGGAGTGGGAAACTCCAATTGTAACAGCTCTGAAGGCTAACGGGGAGGTGCGCATTTGCGCTGATTATAAGTGTACAATTAACAAGGCGATCCGCCCTAACGCATACCCGGTGCCGGTGGTCAGCCACCTTTTGGCCAGGCTAAATGGGGGAAAGTGTTTCGCTAAGCTCGACCTGGCACAAGCCTATCAGCAGCTTCCCGTAACACCCGCCACGGCCGCGGCACAAACGATAGTCACACATAAAGGAGCGTTCCAGGTGTCGCGTTTACAGTTCGGCGTGAACTCGGCACCCGGCCTTTTTCAGTCGCTTGTGGAACGCCTCCTGAAAGGGCTGGAGGGGGTGTTGCCTTATTTTGATGACGTATTAATAACAGGGGGAAGTGAGGCCGAACTGGCAAAGAGATTGGACAAAGTACTAACGGTGTTCGAGAAAGCGGGGCTGAGACTGAGGAAGGACAAATGTGTCTTTTTCGAAACCGAGGTCGAGTTCTTAGGGTTCAGGATTACACCCGAGGGTATCAAGCCATCCAAATCCAAAGTAGTAGCCATCAAAAAGGCCCCTCGCCCCACATCCAAAACCGAGCTACAGTCATTCCTGGGGCTCCTCAATTTTTACCATACATTCCTTCCGCGGAAGGCGTCCGTGGCCGAACCGCTTCATCGGTTGCTTAAAAAAGAGGAGACTTGGATGTGGGGTGACGAGCACGAGAGGGCGTTCAAAGAATTAAAGCAGCTCTTGACCTCTGACGCAATTCTAACACATTTCGACCCCAAACGGCCGGTGGTCCTAGTCTGTGATGCATCACCGGTGGGGGTGGGGGCGGTACTTTGCCACGTGCTGGATGACGGAAGGGAGGCCCCGGTTGCATTTTATTCAAGGTCCCTGTCCCAGGCAGAGCGAAATTACGCACAAACCGACAGGGAGGCATTGGCAATTGTAGCGGGGACCAAAAAGTTTCACGATTTTTTGTATGGTCGCCCGTTCAAAATCGTGACGGATCACAAGCCCCTGTTAGGGATTTTCACGGCAAGCAAGCCCACCCCGCAGATCCTATCACCGAGAATGCTGCGATGGGCCATTTTTCTCAACGCTTACCAACACGAGTTGGTGTACCGGCCCGGAAAAGAGATCAGCCATGCTGATGCACTTTCGAGATCCCCTTTGCCCTTGTCGGACGACCAGAAGGCTAGAGTAGGAAGAGACCGCCAGGTGTTACTAATTGAGGTTTTAGATGCACCCCCAATAGTACCAGCCGATATTGCGAGGGCGACAGGCAAGGACAGGACACTCGAGAAAGTCAGCTCATGGGTACAAAAGGGGTGGCCGGCATCGTCCCCAAGCACGGAATTCGACCCATTCTTTCGGAAAAAGCTAGAGTTGTCCCTAGAAAGGGGGTGCCTATTGTGGGGCCAACGGGTGGTGGTTCCTGCAGCCATGCGGCCGAGGGTGCTCAAACTGCTGCACGTCAGCCACCCGGGCATCGTTCGTTCGAAAGCGCTGGCCCGCAGTTACTTTTGGTGGCCACAGCTGGACGCGGACATTGAGCATATGGTCGGCACTTGTGAGGCATGCCAGGGATCCCGACCAGAGGCGGCCCGCCTCCCGCATAGGGAATGGGACACAGCAAGGGGGCCGTGGTCCAGAGTACATGTAGATTTCGCTGGCCCATTCCGAGGAACCATGTTTCTCCTGGTGGTGGATGCGTTCTCCAAGTGGCTGGAGGTTATCCCAGTAAAGAGCACGTCCTCCGCCACAACAATTAGCCAGCTACGGAGAGTCTTTTCCACGTTCGGTTTACCCGACACTTTAGTCAGCGATAACGCGAGTTGCTTCACCTCCTCGGAGTTCGAGGCATTCATGGGAGCAAACGCCATTCGGCATGTCACATCCGCGCCGTTTCACCCGGCCACGAATGGCCAAGTGGAACGGTTGGTGCGTACAACAAAGGATGCGCTGCGGCGCATGGGCCCGGGGGACCTAAATCACCAAGTATGTCAGTTCTTGTTAGCGTATAGGGTGACCCCCTTAGCGTCGGGTTACTCGCCGGCAGAACTCTTGATGCGGCGAAAACTGACCACGCTTCTGACCAGGCTGGACCCGACGAGAGTCGAGGATAAAGGAAAAAACATAGGATTGGCAGTCTCGAAAGGGTTCGCCGCCGGCGACCTTGTTTACTGCAGGAACTATGCAAGCGCAGGGCCAGCCTGGGTGCCAGGAACAATAATAGAACAAACAGGGCCAGTGTCATATCGGGTGGAAACGAGCACCGGCCTCCTCTGGAGGAGACACGCTGACCAACTGAGGCGCCGAGTGAGTGAAGGGCCGGTCAGTGGGGCTCAGCAACAGGATTCAGCGATAGGGTTCTCCCCCACCCGTTTAGCCCAAGGGGGAGACATTGAGGGACAGCAGTCCGAAACCGGGGGGGAAAGCGGTGGTCCCGACTCATATCCTTTTGATACCCCAGTTCTATCAGGGCCCGGGGGGAGGGAAAAGGAATGTGCGGCCGCCGCCGCGTCCCCCGAATGTAATTTTGATTTTGATTTTGGTTTTGCGAGCCGGGGGGGTTTTCAGGAGTGTTCCCCCACCCTTCCAAGCGAGAAGAGGGGTTTTTCGTTAGCCCCCAGTGCCCCCGGTTCTTCCCCGAGAAAGAGCACACCTCCCAACAACGCCGCGGAGCCGCGGCTAGTCACTAACAAGTCTCCCTCTCCAATTACAGGGCAGGAAACCAGGGGACAAAGAGAAGGTAGCAAACCCGGGGAAAGGCAGCCCGCATCGAGACCCCAGCGTGTTCGAAATAAGCCATCTTGGCTGAGGGACTTTGTCTCCTAAGGGGGGGGGAGTGTGTTGAAGGTGGGCTCGAGACATTGTCTCGTCCTAGGGGGGAGGGATGTTGTGTTCTAATGGTTTTACCTTCCACATGGATTACAATGTATCTGAGCCAATGTAACCTTGCCTATAGCAACAATGTAACCTTCAGCTGTATCATATAAACCCTGTAATAGGACGCGAGCTAATGACCACCAGCTGGCAGCAGCGAGCGTCCAAGCTCTCTTGGTCCGAACTCATCAAAGGCAACAGCGCGGGAAGCTTTCCCGCCACCACCTACACCTGGACAAGAAGGGCGTGACCCACAATGACGTCACGCAGACAGTAGCCAATGGGCTACCATGGCACCACGTTCAAATGTATTCCTACTGTATATAAAGAGCTATTGATCCGCCATTACCTCATGTTCCCTCTGTCCACGATGCAATAAACCTGAGTTAACCCAGCCCGAGGCTGTGTCCTGTGTCTTAGTTTCATACACTAAAATTGCCTTAGGTGACAAATGCTGGAGGTGGCAACTGGCTGTTGGAGGGAATAACCATGTGCTCAAACACCCTGCTCTATGTGTCTTGCGTCCTTGTGCTTCATTCATGCACAGTGGATGCTGCTATTTCTTCTCCAGGGACAAAGAAATATTTAACTGCAAGTTAAGCCAGCTTTTAAACACAGACTAGAACAGTGATGACAAACCTTTTAGAGACCGAGTGCACAAACTGCAACCGCAAACCTACTTATTTATCGCAAAGTGCCAACACAGCAACAGGGGAGGAAGGAAACACTCACACTGGGCTGTTGGGCAGAGGTGCAGGGTGAACTCTGTGCTGGGGGAGGGAGGAAGTGCTCCCATTGGGCTGCTGGGCAGATGGGCAGGGCAAACTTTGTGCTGGGGTTACTGTACGGGTGCCTATAGAGAGGGCTCCGAGTGCCACCTCTGGCACGCATGCCATAGGTTCGCCACCACTGAACTAGAAGATGACACCATTTTGTTCTTCAGATCTATATCTAAATTATTTTGGTCATTCCTAACGAAACATGCCAATTGTCTTTCACAGCTCATTAAATAGACTCTGGAAAAATGGCAGTCAGGTTTGTTTGCCATGGTGTAAGGGTCAGTCTGGAAGTACAGAGTCCTTGTAGCCTGTCCTTCATATGTTCTGTAAGGAGAATCCAAAAATGCAGGCGATCAGATCAGTCCGCATCAACAAATAAGGAAGAGGTCTTTTGTGAAGCAAATGGCTCTTAATTGCTCATCTAAAGTCACCATTAAACAGGTTTATATGGTAGCTGTGGTAACTTGCAACTCTATGCCATTCCCAGGAAAACCTGTTTTCTAGCAATAGCTGATTCAAGAACCCTTGCTGCTGACTATTTCCCAGCACTTTGACTTTTTGAAGTCTAGTCCACTAAACCACTCTCTGTCACTGTAGATGTGGCTCTCCATTCATTGTAGAGACCTACAATGAGTTAGATTAGGCTCCGCATTCATCATCCTCTTCTGCACTTTGTCAGTCTGGAATGGAAGGTACATGTTGAATTAAATTTCCAGTGTATTTGGTGCTGTGCTCAGACATAGGAAGGGTTTTCTGCACACTACTTTTTCTTTGAATATTTTTGTTCATCCTTAATGAATATTAAGTTGCAGGAATGCTTTTCTTCCATTAGGATGGCTGGAATTAAACTTCTGGAACCAGGTAACCATTGCATTTCTCTAGTTCAGGGGTGCCCAAACTACGGCCTGTGGGCTGGATCTGGCCCCCAATGCCAATTCATCCAGCTGTCATCGCTCCCGGAGGCAGAAATAAAACAGGCACATATGGGCGCGTTTTATTTCCGCTTCCGGGAGCGACGAGAGCTTCGCGGGCAAGATGAATTGGCATTGGGTGCTGGATCCAGCCCTCAGCCCATAGTGACTGGCCCCCTAAACTACATGACCAGCCCACGGCCCAAAAAGTTTGGGCACACCTGCTTTAATTGTTATTTTTTTAAAAAAAATAGGCACATTTTGTGCTGTACTTGCACAAACTGCAAGCAGCAAGGATAACGATAATCCATAATTAATTTTTCAAATGAGATAGAGAGAGAGAGAGAGTTTGGAGAAGTAAAAATGAAAATCTATGAATGACCCTGAGTATCAATGTTGGCAATGCATTTCACAATAGCAGTTTGTGAAGAAGGAAAAAAATCTTAAAACTCCCCCTTACTCCCATATACATACACACAGACAAAGCCCTAAATGAAAGATACATTATTTTTATGCTAACTAAACATGACTTCACTCTTAGCACAATCAAGACTATTCAAACTTCCACAAAGAATCGTCAAAGGAAATGATGAGCAAAAAGCAATGTTGATATTTACTTTTAAGAACATCCTGACATGGTCCTCCACCCAACAATTTCATTTGATCCTTTGCCTTGGCAGAAATATCCTGTCATCATTACAACTGCCTCTGTGATTATATTAGACACATTTTACATTGTTTATTGCTATACTGAAAAGGAACAATGCAAACTTTCAGCTCAGAATTCTTCTTCTTCTTTAGTTCTTTCCCAAGGGGTAAATAGCCAGTCAAAAGAGGCTTCGCTGGTTTGATGTATATTAATGAGTATTTTTGTTTCAAGTTACCTGATTCTGGTATCTCCTCAGTTAACACTGCCCCCAGCACTGGTAAGTTTTGCAGTTGGAGTAGAGCTGCTTTAGAGGCCTCCACTAATTTAAATTGATAATTTAAACTGCTGAGAGCCACCTCTGTTCAAACAGAGAAAGCAGTTAGAAGCTTCCAGAAGCAGGGGGCAGAGCCACACCAGGCCCTTCCCTGAACTGTGACTCATAGGGGCGGAGCCACACTAGCCTTTAAAAGCTCTGAGCTCTTTCAGGGTCAGCCCTTTTGACTCTGCATGTGCTCTTAAGCAGAGCTGCTGCTGAGGAGAGCCAAACAAAGGAAGTGAGCACTGGTAAGTTTTGCAGTTGGAGTAGAGCTGCTTTAGAGGCCTCCACTAATTTAAATTGATAATTTAAACTGCTGAGAGCCACCTCTGTTCAAACAGAGAAAGCAGTTAGAAGCTTCCAGAAGCAGGGGGCAGAGCCACACCAGGCCCTTCCCTGAACTGTGACTCATAGGGGCGGAGCCACACTAGCCTTTAAAAGCTCTGAGCTCTTTCAGGGTCAGCCCTTTTGACTCTGCATGTGCTCTTAAGCAGAGCTGCTGCTGAGGAGAGCCAAACAAAGGAAGTGAGCACTGGTAAGTTTTGCAGTTGGAGTAGAGCTGCTTTAGAGGCCTCCACTAATTTAAATTGATAATTTAAACTGCTGAGAGCCACCTCTGTTCAAACAGAGAAAGCAGTTAGAAGCTTCCAGAAGCAGGGGGCAGAGCCACACCAGGCCCTTCCCTGAACTGTGACTCATAGGGGCGGAGCCACACTAGCCTTTAAAAGCTCTGAGCTCTTTCAGGGTCAGCCCTTTTGTTGCAAACTAGTAACAAAGGAAGAATATAGTCTTACTAGGTAGAAAGGTAGTAAACATGTACATTTTTGAGGCCCAGAATACTGCACTTGTTAAAATGGATTCTGAGGGAACAGTTGTAGTTACCTGCAACACTTGTGCCATGTTTGTGTTCTTGCCAAAGCATATGGAGAACTACACTAGCAGCAAGTGCAAGCTGGTTGCACTACTAGAAGAGAAGGTCCAGCAGCTAGAGGCCCGCATATCTAACCATCAACAAATTAAGGAGCTTGAGCTGTTCTTGGACAGAGCGGAGCAGACTATGCTGGACAAAGAAGAGACAGGGCACAGTTCTGAGGGAGAAGGCCCTTCACTAACTCAGGAGGGAGATGGTTGGAGGAATGTGACTCAAAGGAGGAGAAGAGTAGGGGATCACTCTGAGAGTCTGAAATTACAGAATAAATTTGAGGCTCTTTCCCTCATCACACCTGATGAGGAACACACAGAGGAACAACTGGTTCCACCTGATGATCTCTCCTTCATCACACTTGATGAGATCCAGGAAGATAAACAACAGGAACAAACTGAGGTTCTCTCCCTTAATATGGTTAATGAGGTGCATGTAGATGAACAGATTGCAGGAGAGAGGCTCCTTGTACTAGGCGATTCAATAATTAGAAATACAGAGAAATGGATTTGTGATGCACATGATAACCGTATGGTGACTTGCCTGCCAGGTGCAAAAGTTGCAGACATCACAAGAAATCTAGATAGATTGTTAGAGAGAACTGGGAACGAGCCAGTTGTCATGGTACACGTTGGTACCAATGATGTTGGGAAGGCCAAGGTCCTGGAAGCCAAATTCAGGTTGTTAGGAAGAAGATTGAAGTCCCGGACTTCCAAGGTAGCATTTTCAGAAGTGCTGCCTGTCCCTCGCGCAGGACCTACCAGGCAGGCAGAGCTCAGAAGCCTCAATGCGTGGATGAGGCGGTGGTGTCGAGAGGAGGTTTCCAGAATTGTCAGGAACTGGAGAACATTTTGGGACAAGCCAAATCTGTTCAGGAGGGATGGGTTGCATTTGAACCATGATGGGACCAGATTGCTGGCACTCAACATCAAAAAGGCTGCAGAGCAGCTTTTAAACTGATAACTGGGGGAAAGCCGACAGGAGCTGGGCAGCATCTGGTTCGGGAAAGTGTGTATTTGAGTAGTGAGGAAGATGCAAAAATTACTGAGCAGAGCGAGGAGCTAGTCACTAGCATTCTAGCAGAAGGATGCAAGAGGCAGTCTAACAATGCAACTGGACACAAAAGACTGTGTCAGAAAAGCATATATAAATGCTTGTATACAAATGCCAGAAGCCTCCGGAACAAAATAGGGGAGCTGGAATACTTAGCAATAGATAAGAATATTGATATTATTGGTATCACTGAAACCTGGTGGACGGATGATAACCAATGGGATGCAGTTATCCCAGGCTACAAACTGTACAGGAAGGATAGGAAGGGGCAAATGGGAGGTGGTGTGGCCTTGTATGTCAAAGAAGTGATAAAATCGTATGAATTGGAATATCTAGGTGATTTGGAGTCACCATTAGAAGCTCTGTGGGTAAGAGTACCAGGCCACAAGGATGTTCTAACAGTAGGCATATACTATCGGCCTCCGAACCAAACTCTTGAGGGAGACTGGCAGTTGGAGAATGTTGTAAAGGAGGCATCCAAGAAGGGAAGCCTGGTTATAATGGGGGACTTCAATTACCCTCACATAGACTGGGTGAACTGTTGTTCAGCACATGATAAAGAGATAAAGTTCCTAGATATGCTAAATGATTGTTCCCTGGGACAGATGGTTGAAGACCCAACTAGAGGTACAAGAATCCTTGACTTGTGCAAAATGTTAATGTGACTGATCCAATAGGGAACAGTGACCACAACTCAATTATGTTTAACTTGATCATAGACCGCAAGTCACTGATAAAATCTAACACAGAGACCTTAAATTTTCAAAAAGGAAATTTCCCGAAGTTGAGGAAACTAGTAAAAAAGAAGCTGAAAGGGAAAATTGAGAGAGTCCAAACACTCCAAGAGGCATGGAGGCTGTTTACAAAAACAATAACAGAGGCTCAATTGGAATGCATACCCAAAAGGAAAAAGGGCACTGCCAGGTCCAAGAGGACTCCAATGTGGCTTACAGGAGCTGTTCGGGAAGTGATCAGGAGCAAGAAAAGCTCATTTAGAAGATGGAAGGCTTGTCCGAATGAGGACAGCAGGCAGCAACATAAATTCTGGCAGAACAAATGCAAGGCAACAATCAGGAAAGCAAAGCAAGACTTTGAGGAGCGTATAGCTAAAAATACTCAGAGAAATAACAAAGACTTCTTTAAGTACATTAGAAGTAAGAACCCAACTAGGAAGGCCATTGGACCATTAGATGACAATGGAAGGCAAGGGGTTATTAAAGAGGAAACAGAGATTGCAGAGAGACTCAATGAATTCTTTGCTTCAGTATTCACTGAAGAAGACAGAGGCCACATGCCCAAAACAGAGCCTATCTTCGTAGGGAGGGAAACCGAAGAATTAAGCCAGATAGAAATAACCAGGGAGGAGGTCCTTGCATGTCTTGTTAAGCTAAACACTAACAAATCACCAGGACCAGATGGCATCCATCCACGAGTTCTCAGGGAACTTAAAGATGAAATTGCTGATCTCCTAGCCAAAATATATAATATTTCCCTCAAATCAGGCTTTGTGCCTGATGACTGGAAGGTAGCGAATGTAACACCAATTTTCAAAAAAGGATCCAGGGGTGATCCAGGAAATTACCGACCTGTCAGTTGGACATGTGTCCCAGGTAAAGTGATGGAAACCATCCTAAAAGATAGAATTAATAGGCACATAGAAGAGAAGGCGCTGCTAAAGGAGAGCCAACATGGCTTTTGCAAGGGCAAATCACGCCTCACTAATCTGTTGGAATTTTTTGAGAGTGTCAACAAGCATGTGGATAAGGGGGATCCAGTTGACATTGTTTATCTGGACTTTCAGAAGGCTTTTGACAAGGTCCCACACCAAAGGCTCTTGAATAAACTTACCAGTCATGGAATAAAGGGACAGGTCTTGTCCTGGATCAGCAACTGGCTAAGGGACAGGAAACAGAGGGTAGCACTAAATGGACACTTCTCCAAGTGGAGGGAAGTAAAGAGTGGGGTCCCCCAAGGTTCAGTACTGGGACCCCTGCTTTTCAACCTCTTCATAAATGATCTAGAGGTAGGAGTAAAAAGCAAGGTAGCCAAATTTGCTGATGATACTAAATTATACAGGGTAGTGAAAAGTGTGAGAGATTGTGAGGAGCTCCAGAGGGATCTCTTGACACTGGGGGAGTGGGCAAAACAGTGGCAAATGAGTTTCAACATTAGTAAGTGCAGAGTGATGCATGTTGGGGCAAAGAACCCCAATTACATTTATAAACTGATGGGGTCTGAACTCTCTGCGACAAACCAGGAAAGGGACCTTGGTGTCCTGGTGGACAGCTCAATGAAGGTGTCAACCCAGTGTGCCTCAGCAGTGAAAAAAGCAAACTCAATGCTAAGGATCATTAGGAAGGGTATAGAAAATAAGTCAGCAAGTGTCATTTTGCCTCTTTATAAATCTATGGTGAGGCCCCATCTGGAATACTGTGTACAGTTCTGGTCGCCATACCTCCAGAAGGATATTATGGAGCTGGAAAAAGTGCAGAGGAGGGCAACCAGAATGATTAGGGGACTGGAACACCTTCCTTACCATCTGAGGCTGCAACGGTTGGGCCTCTTCACTCTTGAACGACGACGTCTAAGAGGTGACCTGATTGAAGTTTATAAAATCATGCACGGTGTGGACAAAGTAGATAAGGAAAAACTGTTTTCCCTATCACATAACACTAGAACTAGGGGACACTCCATGAAACTTTTGGGTACTAGTTCTCAAACAAGTAAGAGAAAGTACTTTTTTCACCCAGAGGATTACTGGTCTATGGAACTCCCTGCCAGAAGAAGTGGTGACAGCTGTCAGTCTTGACAGCTTTAAGAAAGGATTAGACAAGTTCATGGAGGACAAGAGTATCAATGGCTATAATAATGGATACTTAAGGACAACCTCCTGGTTGGAGAGATAGGCAGGATATCTCTCAATATCATTTCCAGGGAATCCTAAGCAGGTGAAGGCATCTGCTTGGGAATACCCTGAAATGGTGAGCCACTGTGTGAGACAGAATGCTGGACTGGATGGGCTGTGGCCTGTTCCAGCAAGGCTGTTCTTATGTTCTTATGTTCTTTATGTTCCTAACCCCCAACGACCATGCCCCTCTCCCCACCACCTAGCCCACCCTTCCTAACCCCAATGACCATGCCCCCTCCCCACCACGTAGCCCACCCTTCCTAAACCCCAACGACCATGCCCCCCTCCCCACCACCTAGCCCACCCTTCATAACCCCAACGACCATGCCCCCCTCCCCACCACCTAGCCCACCCTTCATAACCCCAACGACCATGCCCCCCTCCCACCACCTAGCCCACCCTTCATAACCCCCAACGAAAAAAGACTCACCGACTCACAGCCAAGCAAACAACATCTGGCTTTCTTTCCCTCACCAACGGCGCCTGAAGGTTTCTTCTCTTTAAAAACGGAGTTGTTTTAAGGAGGGGGGGAATCGATCCCCTCTCCCTGGTCTCCTGGGTCCAGAAGGGTTGGGGGGACATACCCCTTTTGTCCCCCCAAACCTCCCAACCCCAGGGGAGCCAGCGGAGAGGGAGGTCGCAACCCTTCACCCACTGATATTAAAGGGGAAACCCCGATCTACTTTTATGACTCCACACACTCAAAGCACCATAACACAATAAAGCCCCCCTCCCCACCACCTAGCCCACCCTTCCTAACCCCCAACAACCACGACCCTCTCCCCACCACCTAGCCCACCCTTCCTAACCCCCAACGACCATGCCCCTCTCCCCACCACCTAGCCCACCCTTCCTAACCCCCAACGACCATGCCCCTCTCCCCACCACCTAGCCCACCCTTCCTAACCCCCAATGACCACGCCCCCTCCCCACAACCAAATAAATAAATTTTTTAAAATTACTAAAAACACAGTCAAAAACTTCCAAAAATACACAAATACAAAAACACCAAAAACAATACGAAGTAAACAAAAACACAATCAAAAACAAAACAAACAGACAAAAAATGCAAATTCCAACCCACCCACCCCGCCCACACACACACAAAAAAGAAAGAAAACAAGCAAACTTACCAAAAGATGTCCTACCTCCACCAGGACTGGAAAAGAAATGAATAAAGAAAGAGAGTACTTACCAGAAGAAGCTCCACCCAGAGGCCAGGAAAGAAAAAACAGTCAAAATACAATAACCCCTACCAGCACCACCTGCTGGCCACAATAGTAAAAACAATTCAAAAACACACAACAGCTCCAAACAAAAGGCCACAAGAGTAAAAACAAATCAAAAACATAACACAAATTCACAATTTTAGACAAAAGGTCACACCAATAAAAACAAGTCAAAAACATTACACTAAAACACACTTTAACACATATCACAAACATATGTCAATAAAATACAATAGAAACTTAAAAATCCTGTGCTGAGTTTTAACTCAAATTTAAACCCAAAACATCTAAACACATTTTAAAAACATTGAATGTAAAAAACATTTACTTTTACATTATTAAAATTATGACCTACGGTACAACTAATTAAAAAAATTCGAAAAACTAAAACATTATAAAACAATTTGAAAAAATTATATCATACTTTGTTCTTTTATTAATCCTCAAAAAACCCCCAAAAAAGCAGATCACAGTTAATAACAGCCAAGCCAAAAAATTTTTACATAAATAAACATTTAAAAAAATACTAGCAACCTCTGCTAGTACAGTATAAAGGAAATCTAATGACTTTAATTGTTATAGCTCACATAGAGTTAAACCTTCTTAGATTAAAAAAATGCTTGCGTATAGCAGACTATTCCAATGTGATGGACATATATAAACCTGTCCTATACTGAGCCAGATTATTGGTCCCTATAGTCCAGTGTCACCATCTCTGACTAGCAAGTGTTGTCCATGGTTTCAGGCAAAATTCATTGCTAGCCCTATCTGGAGATCCCAGGTATTCCCTAGCCATCTCCCATTGACTATTCATGCTGGGCCCAGTTTAACTTCGGAAATCAGATGAGGTTGGCTATATCCAAGGTTGTAAAGTGGTTGAAAAGGTTGGATTTATTGTTCCTCCATTTTTTGTAGCCTGTCAGTATATATTAACAGGTCATCTAATCTTCAGCAGTAGTTAGTTGGGTAGCTCTGAGAAGAAGCCACTCTTTATGATGGTGTCACCATCTCATGTATCTTCTGTCTATTTTATACAACTTGCTCCTGGGCTTTTGTAATCAATATACACCTTGCTTGCTCCATCTTTTCTTCATGATAATTTAACATTGTTTTGAAAGGCCTTCAACTCCAATGACCATTGGTACCTCAATTAATAGTAAATTCCTTATAGATTAGGCTTGATCCAGACTGAGTCAGACATGGCTCAAGTAAAAAATGAAATGAAGTACTTGAGGTCACCATAACCAACTTGTCTTGCTAGTTTTAGTGGGACTAAAGTGTGAATACCTTGCTTTGGACCCAACTCATTTTCTTAAGTTCTTTCTTTTAGACATGTTCAAAACCTGTAAAAAGGAAATGTCATTGCATCACTTGACCACTTATCAAAGCCCAAGTTTTATAGCCCACACTAAGAAGCAGAAAACCTTGATTGTTGATCCAGCATAATAGATCTTCAGAAATGACCTTGGTATCCCTGGATTGTATAAACAAACCCACAGTGGAGTTTGGCAAGACATCTGAAGAGAAAGGTAAGACATGGAAAAACATGTTATTTCTGTGAAGTCTTTTATATCCCTGACGCAGGCAGGTGATTGTGCTATTTAGCTCTGTCTGAAAGCAAAAATCTTAACACTCCCAAGAAAGAATGCTAAAGAGCATTATGGATTCCAGGAATTAGAGAAGATAGTGTAGAAAAACTGTTGAGATCTGTCGCTTCCTCATGATCACTAGCTATGTGATTTTAGCCCTAGCAGGACTCAGCCTGTAATTCTTAAAGTGTTTGAAGGTCTAACAACATATAACCGACAGACTAAAACTGGATTTTATTGCTGACTACTTTTGTGGAAGGTACAGGTGGGTGGAACCTAATTTGGCAGAACTCATGTTACTTTGTAGAAGGCAAAAGATTGAGGTTTTAATCTCAGCAAAGATAAGTTCCCCTCCAGGGGGAAAACACATGTAAACAATCCCACATCTGAAGATATGATTATATTTCACAATTGCAAGAAGAAAGCAGATTTTGCATTTATTGCCAAATGTGTCACAAAGTCATTCAAGGAAGCAAGGTGATAACAAAAGAAAACCTCACAATTGGAAGGGAATAGTCTTGGATCAGGAGGAAACACCTCCTCCCTTTGCTTATTGAAAGGCTTATTGGCACTGATGACACAAAAGGAAGGTTTGTTATGGTGATAACATGCTGTGTTGCTAGGCTGGTTCACAGAGTCTCTGTTAAGTTTTTTTTTTAAAAAAAAATTATGATGAGAATGCTGAAGTTTGAATCTAAGAGATAGAGCAAAGGTTGTGCATGCAAATGGACCCATTTCTGAGCATCTCCATTTAAGTGATTTCATATACCAGGGCTGTGAAGTCAGGGCTCCTGGGAACTGAAGTCCAAGAACATCTGGAGAGCCAAGTTTGCTGACCCCTGTGCTAGACGATGCAGTGAGAAGTGGGCCAATGATCAAACTCAGTTTAAGCCAGTTTTATGAGCCTTGCACAGGTCAAGGGGGCAGCCATATATTTTTGGCCAATCATAAACAGAGCACAACAACAGTAATGTCTGTCCTTTTCAGAGTATTCACTGCCATAGTGTCAAAGCAGAGCATATCCAGAAGAGAACAATGAAGATGGTGGGAGGTAGAAAGACCAAGACCTGTGAAGAAAGATGGAAAGAAGTACGGTAGGTATGTAGAGCACAGAGAAGGGGCAATTCAGAGGACTGATATTTGAAGGACTGGTGATAGAATAAATTTATTTTTTTACTTATATACTGCTCCATAGTGCTTAGTGCACTCTCTGGGCGGTTCACAAGTTAATTAGCATTTTGCCCCCATAATGCTGGGTACTCATTTTACTGACCTTGGAAGAATGGAAGGCTAAGTCAACCTTAATTCCTGGCCAATATCAAACTCACAACTTTTTGGTTGCAGTGCAACAGTTTAACCACTGCACCACCAGGGCTCCTTTATTGCTTTAGAGCAGCAGTTCCCAATTTTAATACCCCAGATGTTCTTGGACTAAAATTCCCAGAAGCCTTCAACATTGGCTGTGCTGGCCAAGATTTCTTGGTGCTGTAGTCCAACAACATTTAGGGTTCTGAGGTTGGAAATCACTGCCGTAGAAGGTAGGACTCAAACCAATAGGTTCAAATCACAAGAAAGGAGATTTCAACTAAACATTAGGAAATATTTCTTGACAATGTGAACTCTTAGACGGTGAAATGTGTTACTCCTGTTACCTTTACTGATTTTCAGGATGTAGGTGATTTCCTGCATTGAAACTGCTCTATGTGAATCCTTTTCCACTCCATGATTCTCCTGAAGATTCAGTTTAGAAAGTATAGCTAAAACCATCATTAGGCTATCCTCCAAGAATCTGCATCTAAGATTTTGCTTTTGAAGGAATTAAATGTACCCAAGAGAAATTCAACATTTGCTGCATAAATATGGCTAAGTCCTTATTTATCCTTGCAATGTACACATAATGCAATTCTTCTTTTATTCCAGAGCATAGGTGTGGAGGTGTGAGTTCATAAAAGATGGGATATAATAAGATCTTATGTAAATTTTTAATTTCAGTGAATGAGCACCAATATGTTGACATGAGCAGTTGTCATATTCCTAGTGACTTGTGAACTGTGATTCTAATATTTCTTCACTTTTTAAGTTGAAAGCTTTTCCTGTTTGTGCAAGATGACAGGAATTAAAACTGGCTGTGTGCGAGTGACTATCTACAATTATTCAGGATATGATGATGGTGTTAGCATCATTCTTTAGCTGATCTAGACAAGCTGAAGAAATTGTTTAAGAGGCAGAATTGTTCTTATGTGCGTCAACATGCATGTCAGCTTAATCACAGACATTTGCAGATATTGCAAAACATTCCTCATATTTTGGCAGGCAAACAGAGAACAACAAACAGCTCAAAGTAGTTTATTTATTTATTTATTTATTTTACTTATCTCTCTCCCCCCCCACCTGTTCATAAGGTGAGCTTTTTGATTGAGTCCAAATGGCAAAAATAATATATTTAATGCAAGTGGACTTCATTTCTGTTACACAGTTTTGTATTTCTGGTAAAATTCTCCATAGCTGTGCAGTAACAGTGCAGATACCCATAGAGGAGAATACCTGCAAGTATTTCAGAATCTACTCCTTTCTCATTAACTGGCACTCAACATAACTGTCAAGTATCCCGCACTGGCCGGGATTTCCCATATTTTGGTGCTCGTTCCTCCCCTTTCCCGCCACCATCCCGTATTTTGAACAGTGGGGAAAGGGGTTACTGCGCATGCGCGAATGCACAGAACCCATTTTGCACATGTGTAAATGTGTTCTGTGTGTGCACGCCCATGCATGCACAGAAATTTCCTGTATTTTTGAGAACCGCACTTGATGGGTATGGCACTCAAAGTCTCAGTAACTCACTCTGAGACAGTTGTAGGAGAAAGAAGAATACAGTAAAAAGTTTCTTTACTTACAGATACTTGGAATTGCACACATGCGCATGCTGCTTTCTTTACTGCATGCATCCTAGCAGCCAACCATAACAACAAAACAACTGATACCAACCAACAAAGAGAGAGAAAAAGCAAAGAGCAGACTTGTAGGAATTGGGGCCGTGAGGAGGCCCTTAGGATCCCGGAGGAGACTGGTCAAAGGAACGACACGAGGCAAGATGGAGAGAAGACCAGTGATTTATTGAGGGAAAATCATCAGTATATATTATGTCCAAGGCTGGGCATGGTAGAATGGTCATATGACAGAAAATTACATCACCCATTTACCCGGGTTAATTGAGAACCTCTCTTGGGGAAGTTAATTAACTAAGACAAACACTGACCATTGTCTGAGGCTTAGGCTAGGGTAAATATGGCTTCTATTTGCACCAGAGATTAGGCTTAACTCAGAGTGAGTAATTGCCTAATACGTAACAGAGGTTAGAGATTTGCTCTCTCAGCAGAGCCGCTGTTCAGGTCAGGGAATTGGGTGAATCAAACCCTATCATTTATCCACCCCCCTTAATTTCTCTGCCCGCAGAGCCCACGGCTCAGGGAGCGTTCTCCCGAAGTGGCCTCTGCGCGGGCCGTTCCATGCCATTGGGGCATGGGGAGACCACACAGACTTTGAATTCAGAGGCAGGAAGAATGATTAGTTAGTGCTGGATGGGTAGACAGACAGGTGCAGATAAGTCTTCCCAGTCACTCCAGCTACAGGCAACATGTGAAATTGTTTTTTTTTTTTTAAAAAAACACAACAACCCAAAACACCAAACCCCTAATGATTTTTCAGTAATTGATTTCCAAGATAGGGAGAGTTCTATAAAAGGGGAGAGTGAATGCTTTTCAGGCAACCTAACATTATAAGTGACTAGTAGCCACTAATGGTATGTTTCATCTTTGAACAAACCCTGCTTCCAACAAAGTTGATTTAAACAGATTTGAGAGATCTCCAGATTAAGGCAGGTATAACATCAGCTGCTTGTTTAGTAAATATTGTACTCTATATTCCTGCTGCTACTGGATTTCTCCCATCCATTGTCTAAAACCATCCTATTTCACTTTGATGCCAGTTGAGCACAGTGTTATCTATTTATCATAACTCTCTAGCTCTGAACCCTATTCCAATGGATTCTTGCAGTTTTCTTGGCTAGTGACACTTCTCTAATATATGCCACTTTTCAACAAATTCTCCAAACTATGACAAACCAAACCAAAACTAAAAATAATCCTCTTGTGTCTACAAACACTCATATATCTATCCTTCTGCGACTTTCCAGGTTTCTTAACAAAGGCCACTTTTATTGCGCATGCCAGTTTTATTGCCCATAAAAATCCTAGGGGATCTGCACGGCCTTACATAAATCTTCCTGCAGCTATTTGTCCAAAACTGACAGGTTTGATCTGTTCAGAAGGATCAGCTATCCCTGCATAATGCTTACAATTCTTCAGTGAAATTTATTGGCAGTTCTTTTTCAATAACAAGCAAACAGGAAAACAAGCAAACAAACATTTGTAGCCTAAACCCTTCTGCACCTGTTTGTGTATGAGATCTGGCAGGCACAAAACATAATTCAAAACTGAGAAAAACTGAGCTGGGAAATGAGCATAAAAATGCTTATTTCTATTTAAACAATCATTTTATTTATAATATATGCTCATTTATTAAAACATCTGCCACCAGTGTACATTGCCTTTCCTCAAGTGTTCCTGGAGAGGGAATTCAGGCCTGCTCTGTTAGGGTGGTCAGTTTTATATGGTTCAGGGGCCAATTTCCCACAAATCCTCTGGGAGCCACATTAATCCCCACTGTGAACAAAAATTAAAGCTCCAATACCTTGAACATATCATGAGGAATGACATTAAATATAGAATACTCCAACTCAGTCTGCAAAGAAAGATCCCTGAGAAAAGAGGCCCTGGACGTAGATGGACTTCATGGCTGAAGAACCTGAGAGACTGATGTGGAATGTTCTTGGAAGAACTGTTCATTTGCTTTTCATTGAATTTTACAATGCAGTTTTCAGTTAAGATGTGTAAAAAAATGTGTAAAATGCAGAGCTCTCACAAGATACATTTTGGAGCTACAACTCTCTTGGTCTTTCTGCTCACTTTCCTGCCTAACCATGCTGCTTGAAGGGTTCTAGTAAATTTTCCTCTGCAAAAAAGGTGCATGAGAAAGTGCAGAAAATGTATTTTCTAATAATATAATGAAATACAATTTGAAATATCTATACCTATAAAAGAGAAATGTCCCCGTGTGGGTCCAGAATACAAATCCATACCCTATTAACTGTCCCCATCCAAACTGTGAACACACTTGCCTGGCGCAGGAGAGATGGTCAACGTTGGGGGTGTCAAGACCAGAGGGGTGTGTGGGCCCCACAAAATGGGAAAAACAGAAAAAACTACAACCTCCATAGTGACTTGTGTGCCAAAGGCATAAGAGGGAAGGGGGCGGGGCCTGAGTGGCAGTTGGAACTTCCAACCCTTCATCCACCCCACTTCCTTCAGGACAGTCCACCTCTCTCTCTCTTACACACACACACACTCTCTCTCTCTCTCACACACACACACAAACACACATGCACACAGACACACACACACACGAGGGGTGGGGAGAAGGAAAACCAATTCAGGAGGAGGAATATTCACACACACACAGACACACACACACACACAGAGCCTCCAAACAACTACGGTAGTCCACAAGTGTCTCTGTGTGTTTGTCTCTCTCGCAGGGAGAAGTCTGGGTTGGTATGTGTCGGGGAGCCTTCCAAGTGCCATAAATAGCCCACCACCCCCGGCCAAGGCTGGGTACTCAGCTAGTAATTATTATTTTTTTAAAAATGATTTGAAATTCTTTCTTTGTATTTTGAATGATTTTTTAAATAAATGATATTTAATGAGAAGGTAAATTAAAGACTGCCAAGGAAACTTTTGTTAAAGTGGCAAAAGAAGATCCTGGTAAACTTAATGCACGGTACTGTTGAAGGTCACAAAAGCAGTGAAGCCAAATGGCTAAATAAATTGCTTGGAGTCCCGAATAACTATGTGTAATGAATCAATGATATCTTAGGGCAGTGGTGGCGAACCTATGGCATGCTTACCAGAGTTGGCATTTGAAGCCCTCTCTGTGGGCACCTGTGCAATCACCCTAGCACAGAGTTTATCCTGCCCCTCTGCCCAGCAGCCAAATAGGAGCGCTTTCTCCCTCCCCCAGCACAGAGTTAGCCCCGCCCCTCTGCCCAGCAACCCAATGGGATCACTTCTTCCCTCCCCCCAGCACAGAGTTCATCCCATCCCTCTGCCCAGCAGCCCAATGGGTGGGGCAATGCGGCTGGGGTGTAGCAAAAGTGACGAGGAGAGGGAACACTCCCAAAGAAAGATAAATGAAAATAATGTATATTCCTTTAATCCACAAGAGCCTGCATATTTAAGTTCAATATGAGGTTATCATAAGACAAGTGCTGCAGCGTCTTCACTTGGAGCGGAAAGAGTGAAGACACTGCAGCACTTGTCTTATGATAACCTCATATTGAACTTAAATATGCAGGCTCTTGTGGATTAAAGGAATATACATTATTTTCATTTATCTTTCTTTGGGAGTGTTCCCTCTCCTCGTCGCAGCAGCCCAATGGGAGCATTTCCTTCTTCCTCTGTTGCTGTATTGGCACTTTGAGATAAATACCATAATATCTCATACAAAGTCCGCTTCATACAACATCGGATTCATACAACATCGCCTAATTCCTTGAAAAAAGTTGCCTCATACAAAGTTGCTGCGACTTTGTATGAGGCATTGGGGTTTTTCCCAGGTTGCATTGTGCCTGGGCAGTAAAAACAAGGCAGGACGCATGCGTGCATTGCTCTTGTGGGTTTTGCACATGGCAAAGTGTGTTTAGGAGTGGTTTTGAGCACGATTTTGGATTCTTTTGAATTTTTTCATCAGAATTTTTAGAAACATTCCTGGGATTTTTGCAGCATTCTTCAGGTTCTTGGACAATCATGGTTGTTTGACATGTTTTTGTAATGTTTTTAGCCTTTAGATAATGATTTCTTAAAGTTTTGTCAGTTTCCTGTCTGTTTCCTTGACTTTGCCCTGAAGTCTGTGCTGTTACAGAACAATGTATCTCTATGGAAATGACGTTGTACGAGGCATTGCGGCAAGGATTTGGACGTTGTATGAGGCATTGCGGCTAGGATTTCGCATGCCTAATACAAAGTCCAAATCCATATAAAGTCCAAACTTGTGGAACCAAGTTTGGACGTTGTATGAGGTATTACTGTAAGTGGTTTTGGGTTGCAGTTTGGACACTTGGTCTCTAAAAGGTTCTCCATCACTGTCTTAGGGCCAGTTGTGCACCTCCCCTAAAGAAACAACGAATCATCCCAAGAGATGGTGAATGAGGTACAGTAATTACCATTGTAGTTTAAGTAGGAACACAATAGTGGGAGGTACCTGCTCACTTTGCTGTCAAAATTCTTATTATTGATGTAGATTATTAGGACAATGCAAGCGCGGCGCCAAAATGGCCACCGCGCTCTTTGCGGGGGCCCCCCACAGGACGAAGGCATCCGGGTAGTTAGGGGCGTGGCCAGCTCCCTTATAAAAGGGGTGGCCACGAGGCAGCCGAGCTGCCATTTTGTGAAGCGACGGAGCGGAGAAGTTTTTCCCTCTTACCTCCGTCGCTTTTGGCTTTTACCGGGAAGCCTTTTGGCTGCTGAATTCTCTCGTTTCGGCTTCCCATTGATTGGCTGAGAGGCCCGCGAAGAAGAAGGCGGCTGCGAGCGCGGCTCGTGCGGTTCGGAGGCGCAATCTGGGTCGGAAGACCGCGGCTGCGCCTCCCCAGCAGCCGCATTTGCTTGCACCCACCGGGACCGGTGGAATGGGGTCTATTCCCCCTGGCTGGAGGATGGTGGCCCACCCACGGGGCCAGTAGGGGCTGCAGCCCTCGGCCTGCAAGCGGTGGACACCTCTCATGGTGTTGCCCATTCCGCTGGGCCTCCCTTTATAGGAGCGTAGCTCGCTCTGAGGCCTTCCAGCCTTGGGGGGTGGTCCGGTCCCCTTCCCTGGCAGGTTGCTACATCGGCCCTAACGGGCCCGGGTGTGGGGTTGTTGCCCTATTCGGGCCCCGGGGTGCAGGGACCTGTACCCATGCCTGTAGTAGGCGGGCCGGCTGGTCCTTTGCCCCATGTCAGCGTGGAAGCCTTATTGGCCCGCGTTGCGGCCCTCGAGACATCCCTGGCCCAGGCTAGCCACTCTTGGTCTCCCTTTGGGGTTCGTTTCGACGCGTCGTCTGCTGGGCAGTGGCAGGCGACGGGACGGGTCGAGCTGCTTGAGGCGCGTGGCACGACCTGGGCCACTGCCTCGCAGCTCCCCATTCAACAGACCGGTGCGGGTCAGGCCCCATCGACGAGCTCGACGGCGGTTGCGAGCTCCGACGCCCCCAGTGGGCCGGAACCCCCGGTGGGGGTGGCCTACGGGGGTGCAGCACGTGAGTATGCGGTCCAAGCTAGTGCACCTACACACGTGGCCACGTTGGGGGGGGTTTCCAATGGCCTGGCCTCGCGCGGGTGGGGCGGCGGTCCAGCCGCTGACGCCCCACCTGGCGACGACAACTACCACTCAGGGCCCCGTGGTGGGGGGTGTTTTCTACCCTGTGGGGAATGTTTTGGGGGTGGCTGGGTTAGTACAGGCCCCCTTTCAGATGCCAGCAGTTCCTGTTGTGCCCGTGTCGGCCTTGCTGACGGCGGGGTATTCCTTACCGCTGGGTGTCTATTTGGCACAGACCACCAAAGAGAAGATCTGGCGGGGGGATTACGTGGATACCTTCTCACTCCTCAACAGAGGGCCCACCAAGGAGTAGGGGGGGCAGGATGAGAGGGATAAGGAGCAGGCACGTCGTAGCAAGCCACCACGTACGTGGGCCGACTGGTTGCCGGCCTACCTCATATACATGGCGGTGTACCTTAGGGCCCGGCCGGATTTGGCAATTTCGATGGTCCAGTATTTGGACAACATCTACCGGGCGATGGTTGACTTTCCGGGCCCATCGTGGTTGGCTTATGACGTGTAATTCCATATCCGGATGCCCCGGCACCCCGACATTGGGTGGGTTGAGCCATGCCAGAGGCTGTGGCTTTTGTACATGACGCCCACGCGCCCCGCGCCCGGGGAGAGATACCATTGTGGACATGCGGTCCAGCGGGCGGCCCCAGCACAGGTCCACTGCCAGGGGGCGGGGCGGGGGGTTTCAGCCCGCCTGCTGTGCTGGACTTTCTCATCCAATGGTTCCTGCAATAGGAAGAATGGCAAATACAGACATTAGTGTCCCCCCTGTGCTGGCCCCCATGCGGCCTCTGGCTGTCCCAGGCCTGGAGGGATGCGGGGCAGAGGGAGGGGTGGACAGGGGGCTGGCAAGACTGCCGCAGATGGATCTAGTTCACCAAAGGGCTCCCTCCTCAATTAATGTGGACATGTTGGAGCGCTGGATCACATTGTTCCCGAAGGGAGAGGATGCGGAGATCTCCTTCAGGGTTTTAGGCAGGGGTCACGTATCCCTTTCATGGGTGATAGGTCCCCTCAGGATGCCCCCTATCTTTATCCCTTAGGGGGAGGGAGGAGGTGGCTCCTGCCAGCAATGATAAGGAGGTCTATGCGGGCAGGGTCGTTGGCCCTGTCCCTGCGCCCCTGTTCCGGGGAGCACATTATTGCACTGATGCCATGCCTTTTGGCTGTTCCAATTCGGGCTCGGCATTCGAGCGTTCCTCCATCTTCCTAGAGTGGGCTTTTGTTCGCAGATCAGGGTCCCGGTCTGTAGCCCATTCCCTGGATGATTTTATTCGGGGCTGAACAGGGCTGGGACACGTCCACACGTCTCCTCAACACATTTCAGACGCTAATGGAGAAACTTGGTGTCCCTTTAGCGCCCAAAAAGACCGAGGGCCCGCCTACACAGCTAGTATTCCTGGGGGTGGAGATTGACACGGTAGCACAGGCTTTTAGGTCGCAGCGGGATAAGGTGTCAAAGCTAGTGGCCCCTATCTCGGACTTGCTGGCCAAGCGCATGGCATTACCGAGGGACCTGCTGGTGCTACATGGTCACCTCAATTTCGCTGGCAGGGTCATCGCACCGGGCAGGGCATTTGCGCGGCGCTTGTGCGACGCCATGGCAGGACTATCCAGGCCCCACCATAGGGTTAGACTTACCCGGGGTGTCAGGGCAGACGTGCTTGTCTGGCTACAGATCCTGAGGGATTTCAATGGGGTGTCATTTTGGAGGTCTGAGCTCCTGGCTTCCCCTTGCTTTAAGATACAGCCTGATGCCCGGGATCCCTGAGTTATGGGATGTACTTCAATTGGAAGTGGGCCTATGGTGGGTGGCCACCATCCTGGGCAGGCACGGGTCGCCTGCGTGGTCTCACGTATCTGGAATTTTCCCTATACTGGGTGCTTTGATGCTATGGGGCGAGGAGGAGGCCAACTCGGTTGTCCACTTTTGTGTGACAATGCGGCTGTTGTCCACTTTGTCAATGCACAGAGCTCTAAATCGCCCAGGGTTATGGACCCAGTGCGCCAGTTTGCGTTGCGCAGCCTGTGCCTCAACGTTCTTTTCAGGGCCAGGCATGTCCCAGGGGTTACTAATGATATTGCTGATGCTTTGTCCCGCCTGCAGATCTCCCGGTTCCGTGCCTTGGCCCCGGATGCGGAGGAATTTCCCTCGCCACTCCCGGTCGGGATATGGAACATCGGCAAGGAGAGGTGAACCGGGCGATTGGCCTGTCACTAGCGCCACGCACGCGTAAGGTGTATCACCACGCATTTAATTATTTCAGAGCATTCTGTATCCAATTCCAAATGCCAGGAACCTGGCCGATCCCGGTAACCCATGTTCTGCGGTTCATGGTTTACCTGCATGCCCAGGGCTTTGCACCTCGCACCATAGCATCTAAGCTGTCAGCGTTGGCTTTTATGGCCAAAGTGGGAGGTCATGTGGACAGCACCACTGACTTCTGTGTGAGACATGTTTTGGAGGGGTGGGTGCGCGCGCGTGGGCGTTGCCTGGACGACCGCCACCCGATTTCCCCAGGGGTTTTTACCCAATTGGCCCGGGGCTGGCCTGGCCTCTGTTTTGATAAGATGAGGCAGGCCATTTTATGCGGCTACAACGGTCGCCTTTTTTGGAGCGCTCCGCATCGGCGAGCTTGAGATGCTGTATAAGGCGGATGCAAGTCGTGGACAGCACCACTCACTTCCGTGTGAGACATGTTTTGGAGGGGTGGGTGTGCGCGCGTGGGCGTTGCCCGGACGACCGCCACCCGATTTCCCCAGGGGTTTTTACCCAATTGGCCCGGGGCTGGCCTTGCCTCTGTTTTGATAAGATGAGGCAGCCCATTTCATGCGGCTACAACGGTAGCCTTTTTTGGAGTGCTCCGCATCGGCGAGCTTGAGATGCTGTATAAGGCGGATGCAAGTCGTAGGGCACTGGAACTCGAAGATGTCTGAGTGAACAATATTCGGCTCAGTTGGGGATACGCTCCTCTAAAACGTATCAGCACGGCGTAGGCAGTGGAGTAGACTGCTACGATGTTCCTCGGCAGACATCTGTCCGGTTGGTGCCCTACAGGATTTCCTTGCACTGTATGGCACGCACCATGGCCCGTTTTTCTGTCACCAAGATGGGTCTCCCCTTACTAAATTTCAATTTTGGAAGGTGACGGGCAAAGCGCTGGCCAGTGTGGGCCTCCCAAGCGCCCGCTATGGCACTCATTCATTCCGTATAGGGGCGGCCTCAACCGCAGCTGCTTTTGGGTACTCAGGGGCTGACATACGTAGCATGGGACAGTGGGGTTCGCAATGTTTTCAGTTTTATGTGCGCCCACTCCCGCCGTGAGTACCAACCCAGTCACCTTACCTACTTTCCCTCATTTTTCCTTACAGACCCGGGGTGTCGTATTACACCGGTGACAGTATGGCTGGTGGGCCATAGCTACGTGCACAGGGCAGCGCGTTATGCTGCGGCGACAGAGTGGGGACCCCGACTGGGACTTGGTGCATACGCAAGTCTCACATGGCATGGTAAGCCCGGGATGTTATGGAGGGAGCTGCTGCCTTTCCTTTTTTCAGGCCAGAATGCTGACCCGCCTAACATTCTGATCATACACCTGGGGGGCAATGATTTGGGCCAGGTCACCGGCTTGTCGCTGAAACATGCGATTTGCGAGGACCTCGCCTACCTGCATGACGTCTGGCCCGCCACAACCCTTGTTTGGTCGGACATGGTCCCGCGCCATTCCTACAGAGGGGGTGTTGACCTCCTGGCCCTTGACCGTGCTAGACGCATGGTGAATAGGGCAGTGGCGTGTTTCCTTGTCTACAGGGCTTGGGGGAGGGTCAGTCGTCACCCCGCTATTAGCCTCCAAAGTTATGACTTGTATGCAGGGGATGGGGCCCATCTGTCGCGAGGAGGTGTGGACCTCCTGTTGGGTGATTGGCGAGCAGGCCTGTCGACCGAGCTGACGGTCTGGGGGGGGCGTCGAGCCTTCTTTGAAGCCCCTCCGTGTGGCGGGTAGCACTGGTAAGGTAAACATTATGACCCACAGGTATCCGGCAAGTTCGCAATTGACTGGACAACACTAGACAGGCATAAGTTGGTTAAACGTTGTCCGGTCAACGACGAACTAGGCGATGGGGTGATGGCTATAGCTAGACAGCATGCATCACCTCGTGATTTTACGGATACACGTCAGAGGGTGGGGTCATTAGTTAGATATTGACTACGGTCAACAATTTGTTTGTGGTCAACAAACAAATTGATACAAATGGATACATTGTAGCAATTGCCGTTGGCAATTTGGGGTGGTACCTTACCAGTGTTACTTCGGCCTGCTTGCCTTAAGAATTATGATTGGTCAATTACCAATAGAAATTTATAATTCGGACTAGGGCATGAATCAATAAATGTGGCCCAATGCTGTTATCCACTTTCATTGGTGTCTGAGTCCTTTATTGGGGGGTGCGCCTGCAATGCAAGCGCGGCGCCAAAATGGCCGCCGCGCTCTTTGCGGGCCCCCCCCACAGGACGAAGGCATCCGGGTAGTTAGGGGCGTGGCCAGCTCCCTTATAAAAGGGGTGGCCACGAGGCAGCCGAGCTGCCATTTTGCGAAGCGACGGAGCGGAGAAGTTTTTCCCCTCCACCCCCTCCCTAGTTAACAGTGTGATATTTTGGTCACTTCGGGGCCGGGTGGGAATTTTTGGCTGGGACCCATATTGGCTTCCGGGTCCTGGTTTTTTCGCCCATCCCACACTGTTGCTATGGTTTGACATAGGGTTTTTTCTGCTGCTGCTGTTGACTTTGGTCACATGGGCGGGTAGCACTGGTAAGGTAAACATTATGACCCACAGGTATCCGGCAAGTTCGCAATTGACTGGACAACACTAGACAGGCATAAGTTGGTTAAACGTTGTCCGGTCAACGACGAACTAGGCGATGGGGTGATGGCTATAGCTAGACAGCATGCATCACCCCGTGATTTTACGGATACGCGTCAGAGGGTGGGGTCATTAGTTAGATATTGACTACGGTCAACAATTTGTTTGTGGTCAACAAACAAATTGATACAAATGGATACATTGTAGCAATTGCCGTTGGCAATTTGGGGTGGTACCTTACCAGTGTTACTTCGGCCTGCTTGCCTTAAGAATTATGATTGGTCAATTACCAATAGAAATTTATAATTCGGACTAGGGCATGAATCAATAAATGTGGCCCAATGCCGTTATCCACTTTCATTGGTGTCTGAGTCCTTTATTGGGGGGTGCGCCTGCAAAGACCATGAGGCAGACTCAGAGGAAGGTGGAGAGATAACATCAAAGAAACATTATAAGAACCACAAATTACGCTGGTGGTGGCCACTAGAAGTGCCAGAGCAAGAACTTTGTATCTCCCTCAACACCCAAAGGGGTAAAAGAGGAAGCAAAGAAAGAGAAGAAAAAGAAAGATGTAGATTATTTAAGAGTTCTCTCTGCTTGTGGTTCTTCTATATTTCAGCTGGATTAGAATCCAGATAGAGGATTGTCCTCTATAAAGAAGGACACATGGTTGCCATATGCTCAGCTGTGCACCTGTTAAGATCAGTAAGAAATGTCAGTTCTAAATGGAAGAACTTCCCCATCTATTTTTACCCAAATGAGATGCTAACTGATATAAAAGCTTTGGTTTAAGAAGTGTAAAACAGGTTGGTTTTATTTCTTTTTTCAAACTTAAATTATTCAAGAATATCTTCCCCTTTGCAAAGTGTTGCCGTGTTTCTAATTCACACTGACTTCCTTCACAAATGTTCACACTCTTGCTTTCTGTGATTTCTGCCTAATTAGCTTTTAAGTCTCCAATTATTTTAAAGGCATCTGATTATCTCAAGACTCGCTCTGCACTGTAAGATTCATCCTCTGTTGAATGAAAGTTACTTTTAATATGCTTGAGTGGGAGTGGCTGAAAATAAAACAAAACCTTTTTATGAAAGGAAATTTCCTTAGCAACTTAAGAAGATCTGTTTTTAAAAAACTAATCAAATCTCTCTCTCTTTGACACGTTATTATATTATTAGCAGTCTCTTTTTCTTCAAGGCTTTCTCATAATATTCAGTCAAATGGCGGTTAATGCTTACAAGGTTTTTTATTCCTGACTTTCTGTTGTTTAAGTTGTAAGAGAATAAAAGACACAAACCCTCCCAGTCTTCCTGTGAGCCATGAGGCATATTTTGTAGTGCTGGTGCATGTAGTTATTATATATGTCAAAATGGATGTTCTCTCATTAAATAGCATAATGTTTATTTGAGGCAGTGTTTAAAAATGCTGGCATTCAGCAGCGAATAGGAGCTTTGACACAGAAGCACTACTCAAATAACATACAGTACTTCTGCATTTGACAATTTTTAAACTTTAGAACAGAGGTCCCCAACTTTTTCATGCTGGGGGCCGGGTCACGCTCTCTCAGTCAGCTTCGAGGGCTAGATGGCCGTTTTGCCCCACCTGCATGATGGGGGGTAGCCATTTTGTGAGGATTCCGCGTGCCCGGTTGGGCATCGGTGGCCTCTGGCAGAGGTTAAACCAGTGAGCAGACTCCTGGCCTCTGGCCTTTGTCGGCGAGCAAGGGGGGAGATTAATGGCAGGGATTAATCCGGCCGCTTATTGCCTGACCAGCGATTCTGCGAGGAGCTCATCTCGCTGACCCCAGTTACCCATTTGAGTAATGACTCACCTGCTACCCAAGGTTATGCCCGGTGCAAATAAGGGCTATGTTTGCCCCTGCCTAATCCCTGAACAATGGGACTCCTAAGTCCATGTTTGCCCCAGTTAATTAACTTCCCTTTGAAGAATTCCCCATTAACCTGTGTACGTGAGTGAGGTAACTTTCCTGTCAGATGACAGCCTGCCACCGTTGTGCTTTTTTCCCCTATAAATGATGTTGCCTTTTTCCAATAAACTACTGATCTGATCTCGCTCCTGTTGCCTTGTGTTGTCATTGATCAGTCTCCTCCGGGCTCTAACGCCGCCCTAGCGGCCAGACATCGCTACAGCTGGTGACCCCGACGTGATTTACTCGTGAGTAAGAGACCCCGGAGAGGTCTACTCGTGAGTAGCGATCCACGCGGTCCGGTTCTGCGCTTGAACCGCGACCCGCCAGACCCGGAGGATAGCGCGGCGCTCTGGTCAGCAGCCAGCCGGACAGGGGACGGCCCGCCGCGAGGCATTCCAGAGAGACATTCCTACCGCTTCCTCCCCGCTTTCGAGAGGTTTGCCATAGAGGGAAACGCGTTCCGCTCAGGGCAGGCTGTGAGCCCCTGACATCGCAGAGGCCGATAGAAGGGCCCGTGGCAGAAGGTCCACGCTCCGAGGTCTACCCCAGACACCCGTCGCCCGAACCTGTTGCCTGCAAAGACGCGTCGAACTTCGTCCCGAGAAGGAAACTTCGGAGGACCATCGCAGGTAATATGGGGACTTGTTCTCCTCGACCAAGTCCGTCCGCTAGCCAAAGAACTCGGGAGCAAGAGTTCATAATCCTGGCCAGGGTTTTTCAGTTACGATTTCACAGCAGGGAGCTAGCGAGACTTTTGGCGTACCTCAGGGAACACTGCCTACTTTACCCAGAAGTAGGTACGTTAACCCTGAAGCTCTGGGATCAGATAGGAGACTGCATTCAGCAAACCCCGAAAGCTCCAGGAGGGATAGTCCGCACATGGCGGAAATGTAGGAGACTCTTAGAGCAGATCGAGCCAGTCCGGGTAGAAGCGGAAGAACCCCCGTTAGAGAAGCCATCAGGCATGCCAGTCGAGCCGACTGCGCCCGCCGCACTCTATCCGACATTCAGTTATCAGCAGAGTAGCGCAGGGAGCCTTCCCGCGGTGACAGCTGCAGACGTCATCGAGGGAACGCAAGGAATGAGAGGCGCTGGCGCTTCTCTGACAGCCCCAGGTTCCCTAGTCGTGAAGAGTGCCCTTCAGCGCACAGCTGAGATAGAACTCAAGAAGGGGGAATTGCCAGTTGAACAGCTAGCTGAGCTCAGACAGATTTGTCCCATCCGTTTGGAGATGGACGCGCTCACGGGCGCACAGCAGGTAGTACACTCCCCAGTCCCGTACAAGCTCCTCATGGCTTTACGGAAGGTAATTTCAGAGACAGGGCTCCAAAGTCGTTTTACGAGGGGCACGCTTCAGCAAGTGTGCGAAACCACCATGTGGATTCCTCATGATTGGAAAGCCGTCATGAGGATGATGCTTACCCCCAGCCAGTACATGATTTGGGACAGCGAGTTCCGCCTAGAGGCGCAAGCTCGGGCTGCCAGGATGGGAGGCGCGGTAATCCCTGACCAGTTGTACGGTTCAGGTGCCTTTGAGTCCATCAACGCTCAAATCAACTTGCCTCTCGCCACCCTAGAGATGTCAGCCGAGGCTGCCTATAGGGCATACTTCAAGGTCCCAGCGTCTGGCAAAACGGCCAAAAATTACACCGCTATTAAGCAGGGAGCCCAAGAGCCCTACATGGACTTCATCAATCGCCTGGAAGAAGCAATTAGCAGGCAGATTGACAATGAGCACGCCCAGGAAGAGCTCATGATTAAGCTAGCCAAAGACAACGCCAACTTGGACTGCCGTAAAATCTTGCAGTCCCTGGGCAATCGCCCTGACATAACCTTAACGGACATGATTCGAGCATGCTCCGACGTTGGCACAGACTCTTACAAGATGGGTCTGCTAGCGGCAGCGGTGCAGGGGGGAAGAAGATCCAATGGCAAGAACAAAGGGGCATGTCACACCTGTGGCAAGGTCGGTCACTTCGCTAGGGAGTGCCGATCCAAGGGAGGCGGACAAAAGTCTGGTCGTCCCAAGGCTCCGAACACCCTCTGCCCGAAGTGCAAGAAAGGCTACCATTGGGCCAGGTTTTGTCCGAGTTCGGGAAACCGGAATCCGGGCACGTCTCTGGCCCCAGTCCAAACAGAGGCTTCCTTCACCCAGATCCCGAACTCCCCAGACCGAGACTAGATTCTAGGCACATCCCAGGCACTGCGAGGGCACAGGCCAGCCCCAAGGGCAGCACGGGGCTAGAACTGACTTGCCAGGCGGATGTTACATGAGACCTGCCGGGCACAGTCTATCTAGTCGACACCCAGTACATGGGACCCCTGCCCAGAGGCTTTATAGGTTTAGTTTTGCCCCGTAGTGTAGCTGGAGCACGCGGAATTTTCATAATTCCAGGAGTCATTGACTCGAATTTTTCAGGCATTCTCCAGGTCCAGCTTTGGGCGCACCTGCCCCAAACCATCCACAAGGGAGACACATTAGCGCAACTGATCATGGTTCCTTGTCACTCGCCAGCAGGCAGCCAGGGAAGGCTCAGGGACAGCTCAGAGTCCGGTTCAGCAGACCGCTCGAGCGCGAGTGAGGCAGTGCAAGGATACCAGGTCTTAGCGACAGTGGAGACCAACATTGAGTGGAAACAGCGCCCCGTTATCGAGGTATTTTTGAACAAAAGGGTGTTCTCAGGGTTACTCGATACCGGAGCGGATGTGAGCGTGATAAGCAGGAGCCAGTGGCCAAGAGAGTGGGCCATTGAGCCGGTCTCCGATGTGTGGGGGGTAGGGGGCGTTCAGGAGCGTTCAGGAGCCGAGAGTGGGTAGAAGTCACAATCCCAAAGGCTGACGGCACAGCGGTAATTCGGCCGCACATTCTTGACGTGCACATCAACCTTTGGGGGCGAGACATTCTCCAGCAGTACGGTGCTACGCTTACCTTCGGGTAATGGCGTTGCCACTTAAATGGCTCACCGACACTCCGGTATGGGTAGAACAATGGCCGGTAGTGGGAGAGAAATTAGTTGCCCTCAAGCAGCTAGTTAAGGAACAGCTAGACGCAGGACACATAGAACAGTCCACAAGCCCCTGGAATTCGCCAATTTTTGTGATTAAGAAGAAGTCGGGGAAGTGGCGACTCCTCCACGATCTCAGAGAGATCAATAAATGCATTCAGCCGATGGGTCCGCTCCAATGCGGCATCCCTAATCCGAATATGATTCCCGAGGGGTGGGAGATCCTAGTTGTAGATCTCAAGGATTGCTTTTATACAATCCCCCTAGACCCCAGGGACCGGGAAAGGTTCGCCTTTACAGTGCCGGTCGTGAACCACGGTGAGCCCACGCAGCGTTACGCGTGGAAATTTTTGCCACAGGGCATGCTCAACTCGCCCACCCTGTGTCAAATCTACGTTCACGGCGCACTGGCAAAGTTCCGAAGCCTTTACCCTCAAGCTATTGTTTGTCATTTCATGGACGACATCTTAGTAGCGTTGCCACAACTTGGCAGCGAAATGTTTTCTGACCTCCAGGCCAGCCTGGGGGACAAAGGCTTACTTATTGCCCCTGAGAAAGTGCAGAGAACCGAGCCCTTTTCATACTTGGGCCATCGGCTTCTCCGCTCTTTCGCAGCGCCAGTTCTGCCTCAGATAAACTTACAAGACTCAGTCACCCTTGTAGAACTGCAGCAAGTTTTGGGAAACATCAATTGGGCCAGACCGTATTTTCGTTTAGATACGGATCTCCTAAAACCGCTCTTCTCGCTGCTAACCTTAGGGAAGCAGCCGGCAGACCGGATAAAAATCTCTCGAGACGCGCGCCTGGCGCTCGAGAAGGTGAATCAAGTTCTCAGCCAGAGGTGGGTGGATAGGATCGCCCCGGGGCCATACGCCCCGATCCTGAATTTGTACGTCGTGCGGTCAGGATCCATGTTCACTGGGGCGCTAGGAGTAGACTCAGAGAAGGGAGCGAAAATTGTGGAGTGGGTCTACTTGCCTAACACCTCTTCTCGGAACATTGTTCCGCCCCAAGAACTGGTCTCCGCGGTGATCTACCGCGGCAGGCTGAGAGCAAGGGACATTTCTGGGCACGATTTAGCTAAGATCATAGTCCCGTTCACCAAGGAACAAATCCATCAGTTGATGCAGCTCGGTGACTCGCTTCCGATAGCTTTGGAGGGATTCACTGGAAGCTTAGCATACCACTTGCCCAAAGACCCTAGACTTGTCTCACTTCAGACAGGAACAGTCAGTTTGTTCGAATTGCTTTCGCTGGTCCCGCTTCAGGGGGCCAAGACAGTCTTTACCGATGGGGGACGCACATATGGTGTCCTGACCTGGCAGGAGGGCGAGGCTTGGCGCACGCTGCTAACTCTTCCACAGAAGTCCGCACAGCGGGCAGAGTTGGCAGCCGTGAACCTTGCCTTGCGCACCTTCGCCAAGGAACGTTTAAACATCATTACTGACAGTCTGTATGTAAGGAATCTGCTTCACAGTCTGCCGGGAGCTTACATTACTCCCGCGATAGACAAGAACTTGCTTAGCCTGTTTCTCACTGCTCAATTTCATTTGCGGAACCGCACAGAGCCGCTCTATATTGCCCACATCCGAAGTCACCAAGACCTACCGGGTCCGATTTCCGCGGGCAATAGCAGAGCGGATGCGGCGGCAAAGGAAATTCAGCAACGTTCAGTTTTGGGAGTTTTCACTACTCCAATTCAAAGTCATGCCTTTTTTCACCAAAACGCCAAGGCACTCGCCAGACAGTTCAATCTGCCGCTTTCTCAAGCCCAAGGTATAGTCCGCTCTTGCCAGCATTGCGCAGGAGCGCCGGGGGGGCCCTCGTGGGGGGTCAACCCACGAGGGACAGAGGCTAATCAGGTATGGCAAATGGACGTCACGCATGTGCCGCAGTTCGGCAGATGGCAATACATGCACGTCTGCATTGACACTTTTTCTCAGTTCGTTTGGGCAACGGCGCAGAAAGGGGAGGCGGCTTCCCACGTGGAGCAGCACCTCCTTTCCTGCATTGCGGCGATGGGCAAGCCGCGGCACGTGAAGACGGACAACGCGCCGGCCTACAGTTCCAGGCAGTTGGCCGCCTTCATGGCTACTTGGGACATCAAGCACACATTTGGAATTCCCTACAATCCGCAAGGGCAAGCGATTGTAGAGCGGGTCAATCGGACGCTAAAGTCCTATATTGACAAACAAACAGAAAGAGGGGAGCCACCAGCCCTCCCCAAGTCACAGGGAGAGGCACAGATGTGTCTCAACAAGGTATTGTTCACTTACAATCACCTTAATGTTTTTTCGGATTGCACGCCGCAGGAGAAGCATTTCCGCCATTCGGAAGCTCTCCCGCGACCTATGGTCCGGTACTGAGTGCCACCAGACCCTTCTTGGAGGGGCCCGGTGCCGCTCATAACCTGGGGAAGAGGGTATGCTGCAGTTATGTCTCCTACAGGTGTCGTTTGGATTCCAGCCCGGTGTGTCAAGCCTCACTTGGAACCACATGGCGTGGACCCAGACCGACCCGAGTCCGATCCCGGAGATGGAGGACCTCACTCTGATCGAGGAGACCCACCGGGGGACGCGGCGGCTGCGGACCCCGGCACAGAGGATCACCTGGGGGATGGTCAAGACCCTTTGCTGTGAGGCCCGGGACGCCCTCCAACGCGAGGGGAAGGAGCCGACGCCGGAGAACTTCGTTGCAGCTGTCTTTGCCCAGATTCACATCAATTCGGTGATCTACACCATCCTCCTGGCCCTCCTCCTGCTTTTGGGGGGAGGCGTTCAGGCCGCTTCACTCCAGGCCAACGGCTTGCCGCCTGGTGAAGATCTTTCCGCGCGAATGTGGTACAACTTGTGGGAAAGGTTGGCGGGTCTCGTCAACCAGTCCGATTTTTGTCTACAGCAGGACATTGGTTCTGCATCTATCCTCAGCACCTGTCTCATCCCCGTGTGCCACGCTCTGGACGCGCGCACCAAGGATGGCGACTGGCTGCTGAAGGCGTTCTTTGGCCCACACACTCCTACCACCTTCTCAGCATACGCACGCTGGGGGGGATTGCGACTTGTGTCAACCTTGCCGGCTGACGCCGCCACTCTTCATACCCCTCGAGTGGCGGTCAGCCCGGACGCTGCTTGCACCCGAATGACCGGCTGCACCTCAGGCGGTCAGACTCGGCGCCGCTGCCTTGACCCCGGCAGCGGCAACTGGACTTGTAATAAACCAGAGACACTCACTTCGCTGTACGCGCACGTCACCCTACCTTCAGGGTGGTTTTTCACCTGCAACCAGTTCACATGGAACTATATTCCTGCGAATCTGTCGGACTCAATGTGTTGTATCAGTCGTTTGACACTGTTACTCCCCACTAAGGACATGATTGCCCCAAGCACAAATGTTTCTAATGTTCCACATGTTTCCAATGTTTCAAATGTCTCCCCACTCATACGGCACACACGCACAACCCAGTTAGATAGCTCTTGTGACAGCAGCTTCAGAGTAATGAGTCCCGCTGAGTATGTATCCCTAGCAGTCAGCCTTGTCGGCGTGCCAGGCTTGGCCGTCGGCAACGCACGGAGGATTGGCCGCTTGGCTTGCGGTTTGGCAAAAGCCATTAACCATACCTCCACAGCGATAGCGCTCCTCAATCAGGAACAGGCAGAACTTCGCCAGGCCGTTCTTGACAATCGAGCGGCTATCGACTACCTCCTCCTGCTGCACCACCTGGGTTGCGAGTCTTTTCATGGAATGTGCTGCTTCAATCTCACTGACAACTCCCGTAAGATCCAAAGCCAGATCACGAACCTCCACACCATAGTCCAGGGTATTACTGAGGGTTCCGCATGGGGGGCTTGGTGGAGTTCCCTGTGGAATTGGATGTGGTCGTGGATCCCCTGGGGGTGGCTGCAAACGGTGCTTAAGGTAGTGGTGGGGATAGCCATACTAGGCATTACGCTTTGTTGCCTTGCTCAGTGCATTCCCTCGCTGATCTCTAGGTGCCGCCCCAAGGAGAAACCCCGTGAAGTCATTCACGCCCAACAGCTGATGCCGCTTTTGCGCGGGATCGCCGGCCAGGCTCTTAAATTAAACAGAAAGGGGAGATGAGGATTCCGCGTGCCCGGTTGGGCATCGGTGGCCTCTGGCAGAGGTTAAACCAGTGAGCAGACTCCTGGCCTCTGGCCTTTGTCGGCGAGCAAGGGGGGAGATTAATGGCAGGGATTAATCCGGCCGCTTATTGCCTGACCAGCGATTCTGCGAGGAGCTCATCTCGCTGACCCCAGTTACCCATTTGAGTAATGACTCACCTGCTACCCAAGGTTATGCCCGGTGCAAATAAGGGCTATGTTTGCCCCTGCCTAATCCCTGAACAATGGGACTCCTAAGTCCATGTTTGCCCCAGTTAATTAACTTCCCTTTGAAGAATTCCCCATTAACCTGTGTACGTGAGTGAGGTAACTTTCCTGTCAGATGACAGCCTGCCACCGTTGCGCTTTTTTTCCCTATAAATGATGTTGCCTTTTTCCAATAAACTACTGATCTGATCTCGCTCCTGTTGCCTCGTGTTGTCATTGATCAGTCTCCTCCGGGCTCTAACGCCGCCCTAGCGGCCAGACATCTCTACAATTTTGTCCCAACAGCTTCAAAGGAGTGGCCATTTTGTTTCTCAAATGTCCTTGGAAGGGTGGGTGGGGGCATGAAATGTGGCCGTGGGCTGGATTCGGCCCACAAGTCTTTGGTTGGGAACCCCTTTTTTAGAAAATAGTTTAGCTCTTGTAGTCTTGTAGACCTATCTGCCTCAAATGTAGGTGGCCATGACCCTCTTTTAAATACTACAAAAGTATGTTTGGAGGTGCATCAGAAGATTGTATGTTATTTGAATAAAAACAATCTATATTTGAAACTTGTATTGGAGCAGATTTTAGACAATTTTATGTTTGAATGCAAGTCTCCCAGTTCTCTCCCCTTTTAGCCCAGTTAATAAACACATTTAGATTAGATACTTGAGAGAAAGAAAGATACCATTTACTCACAAAACCAGGTCAGAAGATACATGTGCTCAGACGTCTTACTGAAGTTGTTTTAGAAAGAAATGAAGTAAAATCTTCCAAAGAGGACATATTTCCTTTTTGAAAGGCAGGAAGCAAGAGAGAGAAGGCCAGAGTAAAACAAAGGTGTAGGAATCAGGGCCGCTAGGACGGCCGTTGGGTCCCGGAGGAGACTGATCAAGAAACGATACGAGGCAGTATGGAGCGAGATCAGATCAGTGGTTTATTGAGGGAAAAGCATCATCATATATAGATCAGAAGGCAATACAGGGAAAAACCGTCATCTGACAGAAAATCACATCACCTATTTACTCAGGTTAATGGGGAATCTTTCTTGGGGAAGTTAATTAGCGTGGGCAAACATTGACAGGGGAAACACCATTGTCTAGGGCTTAGACCGGGGTAAATATGGCCACTATTTGCACCTGGGATTGGGCTAAACTCGGAGATGAGTGATTACCTTAATGGGTAACAGAGTCTAGAGGAATGCCTCCTCAGCGAAACCGTTGGTCAGGTCATAATTGGGTGAATCAAACCCTATTATTAATCCACCCCCCTTAATTTCTCTGCCCGCAGAGCCCACGGGCCAGGAGCGTTCTCACTGAAGTGGCCACTGCGTGGGCCGTTCCATGCCATTGGGGCATGGGGAATCCACATCTCCCCTTTTCGTTTTACTTAAGAGCCTGACCGGCGACTCTGCATAAGAGAGGTGCCAGCTGATGAGCGGGAATGACGCTTCGGGGTTTCCTCCGGGAGAGGCACCGGCACCTTGATATTAGTGAGGGAATGCATTGCGCGAAACAGCATACTGCTATGCCTAGTACAATCACTCCCACAACCACCTTGAGTACCGTCTGAAGCCATCCCCACGGAATCCATGACCACATCCAGTCCCACAATGAACTCAGCCAAGTCCCCCATGCAGAACCCTCCCTGATGCCCTCGACTATGGTGTGGAGGTCTGTGAGCTGACTCTGAACCTTACGGGAGTTATCAGTGAGATTAAAACAACACATACCATGAAAAGATTCGCAACCCAGATGATGTAGCAATAAGAGATAGTCTATAGCCGCTCGATTGTCAAGTATGGCATGGCGAAGCTCTGCCTGCTCTTGGTTGAGCAGCACTATCGCCGAGGATGTATGGTTAATGGCTTTAGCTAGTCCGCAAGCCAGTCGACCAATCCTCCGAGCGTTGCCGACGGCCAAGCCTGGCACGCCAAGAATGCTGACTGCCAACGAGACGTATTCGGCTGAACTCATTACTCTAAAGCTGCTCTCACATGAGCTGTCTAACTGGGTGGTGCGAGTGTGTCGTATGGGTGCTGAAACATTTGTGGCATTTGTGCTTGGGGTGACCATATCCTTAGTAGGGAGTAACAGTGTCAAACGACTGATACAACATATAGCATCTGATACATTTGCGGGAATGTAGTTCCAAGTGTACTGATTACATGTAAAGAACCAACCAGATGGTAGGGTAACATGAGCATACATTGAACCGAGTGTCTGTGGGTTGTTACAAGTCCAGTTGCTGCTGCCAACTTCAAGGCAACGGCGCCTTCGGCCGACTGCGGAGCAGCCGGTCATCCGAGCACAAGTAGAGTTCGGGCTGACCGCCACTCGAGGAGTGTGGAGAGTGGCTGCGTCAGCCGGCAAAGTCATTGTCAGCCGCATCTCCCAGCGGGCGTATTCCGAGGAGCTTGCTGGGTTGTACAGGCTGAAAATCCATTTCACTAGCCAGTACCCATCCCTGGGGTGCGCGCCTGGAGAGTGGCACACTGGGATGAGGCAGGTGCTCAAGATTGAGGCAGAACCAATGTCGTGTCTCAGGCAAAAATCGGACTGGTTGACGAGACCCGCCAACCTTTCCCATATGTTGTAATGCATCCTGGCAGAAAGGTCTCCGCCTGGCATCAAATCGCTGGCCTTCAATGAGGCAGCCTGAGCGCCTCCCCCCGCAAGTAGGGAGAGAGTCAGGATGATGGTGACTGCCATGGTGTTGGCATGAATTCGGGCAAAGATTGCAGCCGTGAGGTTCTCCGGCATTGGCTCCTTCTCCTCGCGCCGGATGGCGTCCTCGGCCTCACTGCAAAGGACCTTGACCATCCCCCAGGTGATCTTCGGTGCTGTCATCTGTGGCCGTCTCCTCCGACGGGTTCTCTCGGTCAGAGTGAGGTCCTCCATCTCCGGGATCGGACTCGGGTCGGGCTGGGTCCACGCCATGTGGTTCCAAGTGAGGCTTGAGACACCGAGCTGGAATCCAAACGACACCTGTAGGAGACATAATTGAAGCATACCCTCTCCCCCAGGTTACGAGTGGCGCCGGGCCCCTCCAGGAAGGGTCCGGTGGCACCCGGTATCGGACCATCGGTCGCGGGAGAGCCTCCAAACGGCGGAAGTGCTTCTCCTGCGGCGTGCAATCGGAAAAAAACATTAAGGTGATTGTACGTGAACAATACCTTATTCAGACAATGCTGTGCCTGACCCTGTGACTTGGGGAGGGCTGGTGGCTCCCCCCTTTCTGTTTGTTTGTCAATATAGGACTTGAGTGTCCGATTGACCCGTTCCACAATCGCTTGCCCCTGCGGATTGTAAGGAATGCCAAAAGTGTGCTTAATGTCCCAGGTGGCCATGAAGGCCGCCAGCTGCCTGGAGCTGTAGGACGGCGCGTTATCGGTTTTCACGTGCCGCGGCTTGCCCATTGCCGCGATGCAGGAAAGGAGGTGCTGCTCCACGTGGAAAGCAGTCTCCCCTTTCTGCACCGTTGCCCAAACGAATTGAGAAAAGGTATCAATGCAAACGTGCATGTACTGCCATCTGCCAAACTGCAGAACGTGTGTGACGTCCATTTGCCATACCTGGTTAGCCTCCGTCCCTCGTGGGTTGACCCCCCACGAGGCCCCCCCGGTGCCCCTGCCCAATGCTGGCAAGAGCGAACTATGCCTTGGGCTTGAGAAAGTGGCAGATTGAACTGTCTGGCAAGCGCTTTGGCATTTTGGTGAAAGAATGCATGACTCTGAATTGGGGTAGTGAAAACACCTAACATTGAACGTTGCTGAATTTCCTTTGCCGCCGCATCCGCTCTACTATTGCCCACAGAAATCGGACCCCGTAGGTCTTGGTGACTTCGGATGTGGGCAATATAGAGCGCTTCCGTGCGGTTCCGCAAATGAAATTGAGCAGTGAGGAACAAGCTCAGCAAATTCTTGTCTATCGCGGTAGTGATGTATGCTCCCGGTAGACTGTGAAGCAAATTCCTGACATACTGACTGTCAGTAATGATGTTTAGGCGCTCTTTGGCAAAGGTGCGCAAGGCGAGGTTCACCGCTGCCAACTCTGCCCGCTGCGCGGACTTCTGTGGAAGAGTTAGCAGCGTCCGCCAAGCCTGGCCCTCCTGCCAAGTCAAGACACCATATGTGCGACCCCCATCCGTAAAAACTGTCCTGGCCCCCTGAAGTGGAACCAGTGAAAGCAATTCGAACAAGTTGACTGTCTGCGTTTGAAGTGAGACAAGTCTGGGGTCTTTCGGCAAGTGGTATGCCAAGCATCTGGTGAATCCTTCCAAAGCAATTGGAAGCGAGTCACCAAGCTGCATCAATTGCTGAACCTGCTCTTTGGTGAACGGGACTACGATCTTTGCTAGGTCGAGCCCTGAAATGTCCCTGGCTCTCAGCCTTCCGCGGTAAATCACCGCGGAGACCAATTCTTGGGGAGGAACGATGTTTCGGGAAGAGGTGTTCGGCAAGTACACCCATTCCACGATACTCGCCCCTTTCTCGGAGTCCACTCCTAGGGCTCCGGTGAACATGGATCCTGCCCGAACTATGTACAAGTTCAGGATCGGGGCATATGGCCCCTGAGCAATCCTGTCCACCCATCTTTGGCTGAGAATTTGGTTGACTTTCTCGAGGGCCAAGCGTGCCTCCCGAGGAATTTGTATCCGGTCTGCCGGCTGCTTGCCTAATGTTAGCAGCGAGAAGAGCGGTTTCAAAAGATCCATATCCAATCAGAAATACGGTCTGGCCCAATTAATGTTCCCTAAAACCTGCTGCAGTTCCACCAAGGTGACCGAATCCTTCAAATTGATTTGGGGCAAAACTGGTGCTGCGAAAGAGCGGAGAAGCCGATGACCCAAGTATGAGAAGGGCTCGGTTCTCTGCACTTTCTCCGGGGCAATGAGTAACCCTTTCTCCCCCAGGCTGGCCTGGAGGTCAGAAAACATTTCGCTGCCGAGTTGCGGCTCTGCGACCAAGATGTCATCCATGAAATGGCAAACTAAGGCTTTGTGGTGAAGGTTTCGAAACTTTGCCAGTGCGCTGTGAATGTAAATTTGCCACAGGGTGGGCGAATTGAGCATCCCCTGTGGCAAGAATTTCCACGCGTAACGCTGTGTGGGCTCACTGTGGTTCACAACCGGCACCGTAAAGGCGAACCTTTCCCTGTCCCTGGGGTCTAAGGGAATCGTGTAAAAACAATCCTTGAGATCTACAACTAGGATCTCCCACCCCTCGGGAATCATATTCGGATTTGGGATGCCACATTGAAGCGGACCCATTGGCTGTATGCATTTATTGATCTCTCTGAGATCGTGGAGGAGTCGCCACTTCCCCGACTTCTTCTTTATGACAAAAATTGGCGAATTCGAAGGACTAGTGGACTGCTCTATATGTCCTGCGTCTAGCTGTTCTTTAACCAGTTGCTTTAGGGCGACTAACTTCTCCCCCACTACCGGCCATTGTTCCACCCAGACCGGCGTATTGGTGAGCCATTTAAGTGGCAATGCCATTATCCGAAGGTAAGCGTAGCACCGTACTGCTGTAAAATGTCTCGCCCCCAAAGGTTGATGTACACGTCCAGGATGTGTGGCTGAATGACCGCTGTGCCGTCAGCCTTTGGGATCGTGACTTCCACCCACTCCCGGCTCCTAAACGCCTCTTGGATGCCGCCTACGCCCCACACATCGGAGACCGGCTCAATGGCCCACTCCCGTGGCCACTGGCTCCTGCTTATCACGCTCACATCAGCTCCGGTATCTAACAACCCTGAAAATGATCTTTTATTCAGAAATACTTCAATAACTGGGCGCTGTTTCCACTCAATGTTGGTCTCCACTGTCGCTAAGACCTGGTATCCTTGTACTGCCTCACTGGCGCTCGAGCGGTCCTCGGACCGGGACTCTGAGCTGTCCCTGAGCCTTCCCTGGCTATCTGCTGGCGAGTGACAAGGAACCATAATCAGTTGCGCTAATGTGTCTCCTTTGTGAATTGTCTGGGGTAAGTGCGTCCAAAGCTGAACTTGGAGAACGCCTGAAAAATTGGAGTCAATGACTCCCGGAATTACAAGAATTCCGCGTGCTCCTGCTACACTGCGAGGCAAAACTAAACCTATAAAGCCTTTGGGCAGGGGACCCATGTACTGGGAGTCCACCAGATAGACCGTGCCTGGCAAGTCGCATGTGACATCTGCCTGGCAAGTCAATTCTAGCCCTGTGTTACTCTTGGGGCTGGCCTGTGCCTTCGCAATGCCTGGAATGTGAATGGAATCTAGTCTAGCTCTGGCGCGCCCAGAGCAAGGGATGTCTCTGTTTGGACCGGGGCCAGAGATGTGCCCGCGTTCCGGTTTCCCGAACTCGGACAATTCCTGGCCCAATGGTAGCCTCTCTTACACTTCGGACACGGGGTGTTTGGAGCCTTGGGACGGCCGGAACTTTGTCCGCTTCCCTTGGATCGGCACTCCCTAGCAAAGTGACCGACCTTGCCACAATTGTGATATGCTCCTTTGGGTCTGGGTTTCCTGCCTCCCTGCACCACCGCTGCCAACAGACCCATCTTGTAGGATTCTGTGCCAACGTCGGCGCAAGCCCTGATCATGTCTGTGAGAGTCAAGTCGGGACGGTTGCCCAGTGACTGCAAGATTTTACGGCAGTCTAGATTGGCATTGTCCTTGGCTAACTTCATCATGAGCTCTTGTTGGGCTTCCTCATTATCGATCTGCCTACTGATCGCTTCCTCTAAGCGATTGATGAAGTCCATGTAGGGCTCCTGGGCCCCCTGCTTGACTGCGGTGTAATTTTTAGCCGCTTTGCCAGTTGCGGGAACCTTGAAGGCAGCCTCGGCTGACATTTGGAGAGTGGCTAGTGGCAAGTTGGTCTGTGCATCGATGGATTCGAAGGCCCCTGACCCATATAACTGGTCAGGAAGTACTGCGCCTCCCATCCTGGCAGCCCTTGTCTGAGCCTCGAGGCGATACTCGCTGTCCCATCGCAAATACTGGCTGGGGTTGAGCATCATCCGCATGACGGATTTCCAGTCGTGCGGGATGAACATGGTGTTCTCGCACACTTGCTGAAGCGTGCCCCTAGTAAAGCGACTCTGGAGTCCTGTCTCCGTGATGGCCTTCCGTATAGCCATGAGAAGCTTATACGGGACTGGTGAGTGAACTACCTGCTGGGCCCCTGTGAGGGCATCCATTTCCAAGCGAATTGGACAAATCTGACTAAGCTCAGCTAGTTCTTCTGCTGGCAATTCCCCCTTCTTAATTTCCTCCTCTACTGTGCGCTGAAGGACACTCTTGGTCTGGGAGCCTGTAACTGTCAGAGAAGCGCCTGCGCTCCTCATTCCATGCATTCCGTCGGTGACGTCTGCAGCTGTCACCGAGGGAAAGCTCCCTACACTACTCTGCCTGAACTGAAGTGACGGATAGAGCGCTGTGGGCGCCGATGGTTCGGCTGGCGCTGGGGGTTCTTTGGCTTCTATCCGGACTGGATCTACCTCCGCTAAGAGCTTCCTACATTTGCCCCATGTGCAAATTACGCGCTCTGGAGCTTTCGGGGGTTGCTGAATGCAGTCTCCTATCTGATCCCAAAGCTGAAGGGTTAACTTCTGGGTAAAGTGGGCAGAGTTCCCTTAGGTACACCAAAAGTCTCGCTAGTTCTCCGCTGTGAAACCTTAACTGAAACACCCTGGCCAGGATTCTGAACTCCTCTTCATGAGTTCTTTGGCTAGCGGACGGACGTTGCCGCTGGGGGCAAGTCCCCATATTACCTGCGAAGGGTCCTCCGAAGTTTCCTCCTCGGGGCGAGTCGACGCGTCTCGGGCAAGTAATAGGTTTTGGCGACGATTCTCTGGGTAGAGCTCGGAGCGTGGCCCCGTGCCACGGGCCCTCGGCGGCCTCTGTGCTGTCACGGGTTCACAGCTGACCCTGAGGGGAACGCGTTTTTCCGTAACCGCAACGCCTCCGCGAAAGTCGGGAGCAAGCTGTAGGATGCCTCTTTGGTACTGCCCCGCCGCTTGGGCCGTCTTGCCGACCGGCTGGTTTACCGGCCGGGCTGCCGCGCTGTCCTCCGGGACGATCGGATGCGGTTCAAGTGCAGAACCGGACCGTGTGATAGTTTACTCACGGGTAAGATCACGTCTCGGGGTCACCAGATGTAGGAATCGGGGCCACTAGGGTCCCGGAGGAGACTGATCAAGAAACGATACGAGGCAGTATGGAGCGAGATCAGATCAGTGGTTTATTGAGGGAAAAGCATCATCATATATAGATCAGAAGGCAATACAGGGAAAAACCGTCATCTGACAGAAAATCACATCACCTATTTACTCAGGTTAATGGGGAATCTTTCTTGGGGAAGTTAATTAGCGTGGGCAAACATTGACAGGGGAAACACCATTGTCTAGGGCTTAGACCGGGGTAAATATGGCCACTATTTGCACCTGGGATTAGGCTAAACTCGGAGATGAGTGATTACCTTAATGGGTAACAGAGTCTAGAGGAATGCCTCCTCAGCGGAACCGTCGGCCAGGTCATAATTGGGTGAATCAAACCCTATTATTAATCCACCCCCCTTAATTTCTCTGCCTGCAGAGCCCACGGGCCAGGAGCGTTCTCACTGAAGTGGCCTCTGTGCGGGCCGTTCCATGCCATTGGGGCATGGGGAATCCACACAAAGGCATTAACACATGCAAATAAGATCAAGTGATCTCTGAGGCAGGAAAACAATGATGCACTGCAGCACAGCAGGTTCTGTCAGGTTCTGCAGAACCAGTAGCGGAAATTTCCCCAGGCCGCACCCACTTGGTTGGCCACATCCACCTCCATAGCCCATAATGCAGGATGTTTGGCCACACTCACAGATTTGGCCCTGCTCACAGATTTGGTCAGCCCACAGAGTAGGTAGTAAATTTGTTTGCAGTGCATCACTGCAGGAAAGGGTGAGGTGTGCAGCATGAGATCCTGTAGCTGTGATTTCTGTGGCTCCATCCTCCATAACGCCATAACATCCTAAGGAAAGACAGCTCAAAGCGAGGCATTCAAGTTATGTACATGTTGTGTATGTAACTGAATATAGTGCTTTAACAGTTTGTATTAATTGTTCGGATCGGGTGATCCTCCATTTTGTGTTCTTCTTAGAACTAAGCTCTTGTGGGACTTGGGCTCCCGCCCTTTCTAACGAGACGCACGAAGGCTCCATAGTCTTGGGTCACTCTACGATCACCCCACTGTTCTCCAACCAATCCAGTTGCTTCCCGCCCAAATGTATCTTTCATGTATTGTATATAAAGGCGCTGCTGCACCATTGCTCTCCATGTTCAGTTCCCAAAATAAAGTTGTGTTTGGCTCTGTTATGCTGGCTGCTGCATATCAATTCCTGAACATCAAAGTACACTATCCAGAAAGGAAGCTCCTGTGATTCAGAAGGATGGCAATAGAAGTCACAGCCTTTACTTCAGCTGGTTTGACACCTGCAGTGACATCTTTAGGCCACTCTGTAGAGAAATCTTTGGGCTTGGGATGTAGATGTTTTTAAAATTTTATTCTTTTAGGTGAGAAGGAAAAAGATGAAAAGCTTATTGGTGCATTTCTGCAATTCACTAACTTTTGGGTGTGGGGGAAAAATACATTTGTCGAAGTGTTTTTTATGCAAAAAGCCTGTATTTTGTGCAGAAAACCTTGTTTGTTTGTTTTTTTATTAAAAAAACTATGTGTTTCCAATACAAAATACATATTTTTACAAAATACTTTTTTTTTGACCAAAACACATGTTTTTTGGACAAAAATAGGGTTTCATTCATGCTACTGCTAATGAAAATGTGCTCGTCTTTTCACTCTTGTGCAAGTACATTTCCCCACAATGTTTGTTCATTTTTCAATAGTGTATCACGGGGTACACTGCCCTTCATGGCAGTGGGGTAGGTTACCTATGGGACCGCGTCACCCCAAGGCATTCTACTCATCTGAGGAGGGCGGACTGGAGAGGCTCTGCGGTGGTCCCCTCGACGAAAGAGGCACACTTGATGGGGACCAGGAGACGAGCCTACTCTGTGTCTGGCTCGGCCTAATGGAACCTCTTGCCCCTAGAATTGCGCCTCCAGACGGAGCTACTCTCCTTCAGAAAGACACTTAAGACTTGGTTGTGCCAGAAGGTCTGGGATCCAACATGTGGAACTGCCCAGGCCCGTAGGTTAGTGTAGCCACCCAAGCCTGCCTCCTGTGATATGTGATATGTTTGCCTCCTGTGATATGTTGGTATTTGAAATAATGTCTGTTTTTATGCTTGTTGCTTGAATGTTTTATCTTCTCTTGCTGTTTTATTCTCTTAAGGGGTTAGGGAGGGTATAGGAGGGTCTTTTATATTTTTAAAAAGGTTTTAATACTTTGTATTGTGTTAAGATTGTTCTCCTAGTTGCAGGGAGCATTCTTTACTGATTTTGTTTGCTGCTCTGGGTGGCGCTTGCGCCAGAAGGGCAGGATATAAATGTTCCAAATAAATAAAGAGCCTTCTAAAAGATTGTGGTATTTCTGGACCACAATCGGGCATAGCCCAGGCAATGGCAACTTTGTTTTGCCAGCTAATCTTTCTCACACTAGGTCAGGCGAAAGGAACTGTGGAATGAATTCACCAAATGGTGGCTTCATTTTGGCAGTTTAAAGTCTGACCTAGACATAAAATAAGATAAGAATAGCCTCTTACTGAGGCATGCTTTATTTTTGAATGTAGGCTTAAGAGTATTTCTTACATTTTTATTTGGAGTACAGACATAGCTTGACCTCAAGATTGACACGTGATAAGTTTTTAGGTAATTGCTATATGGCTCCCTGTCATCCGTTTCCATCCAAAGTTTCAAAAAATTAGGAATATTTGTCATGTTAGGATTTTGTCATGTCCATGATGTTTAGTTCTGCATTGCACATTTTAGAAATGTTTTGCTTTGCATACCACTGACACTAAGCCGTGTTTAATTATCATAAAGAGGAAAGTGAAGACAAGAAGAAACATATTTTCTCTTACCCTTTTTACTAGTTCCTTCAGCATGCAATATCAGAGGGTTTTTAAAAAAATGAAAAATAAGAAAAAATTCAATCAATAACAAAACCTTTTTCTTCATCAATAAATGTTTTTAATATAATATTTCATAAATTTTAACCAATCAATCATAACTCTAAGGTGATCCTTTTGCATCAGAAAATGTGAAGAATTACATCCAGTCTTAAAGACTCATTCTGTTGCTGATCATGTAGAAAAATTTAGACAAGTTTGGCTTCTTAAATTTAAGGAGAGTGATGCTGCTTTGGAGAGTAAGGAAACTTTCTGAAGTTATCTAATTATATTTGGACTATGAATACATTCAACAGGAGGGATAGGTTTGTATAACAGAAAAAAATATGGAAGAACACATGTGAAAATATAAGACTCTGTTTGCCAGTTCTGAGTTTCCATATTAAATGACTTTTTAAAATAAAATGGTATATTTTATATACCAGGTCAATCATAATCAATTAAAACAGCATGGTAACACAAAAATGATGTCCATATTATTATAGGAGATGCCAAAGTAGGAAATCAAAAAGTAAACGGAATAACAGCCAAGGACTGGGAGGCGGAAGGTCAGCAGTTCGATTCCCGAGTACTGCAGGACGGAATGAGCTCCCGTCTTTGTCCCAGCTCCTGCCAACCTAGCCGTTTGAAAGCAAGAAATTGCAAGTAGATAAATAGGGACCACTTCAGTGGGAAGGTAACAGCATTCCATGTGCCCCGGTGTCTAGTCATGCCTGCCACATGACCACGGAAACATCTACAGAAGCAGACAGCGCTGGCTCTTCGGCTTTGAAACAGAGATGAGCACTGAACCCTAGAGTCGGATACGACTGGCTTTTGAGCAAGGGAAATCTTTACCTTGGTCTTGGAACACAGAATGAAGCAGGGCAAAGGCTAATAGAGTTCTGTCAAGAAAATGCACTGGTCATAGCAAACACCCTCTTCCAGCAACACAAGAGGAGACTTTACACATGGAGATCACCAGATGGCCAACATCGAAACCAGATTGACTACATACTCTGCAGCCAAAGATGGAGAACCTCCATACAGTCAGCAAAAATGAGGCCTGGAACAGACTGTGGCTCAGATCATAATCTACTGATTGCAAAATTCAGGTTTAGCCTCTCCTGTGGCTCTTGCCATCAGCCCAGAGATGGGAGTCAGCTGTGCCTGGCGCCACTCCCCCTGCCCCATCCAGGCGACGAGTGCAAGAGGCGCCGGGGCTGACGGAGCCACAGGACTTCTCTGCCTCTTCCCGGGCTCTTGCCATCAGCCATGGGATGGGAGTCAGCTGTGCCTGGTTCCACTCCCCCGCCCCATCCAGGCGGGGAGTGTAAGAGGCGCTGGGGCCAACAGAGCCGCAGGAATTCTCCGCCTCTCCCAGGGCTCCCGCCATCAGCCCTGGGATGGGAGTCAGCTGCGCCCGCCGCTGCTGCCTGGGACCCGTTGCCTCTCCCTGAGCCCACGCCATCGGCTCAGGGATGGGAGGCAGGTGTGTCTGGTGCCTCTACTCTGCCCCTCTAGAGCCCCACCTGCTCGAGGGGCTAGAAGGTTTTTTGAGACTGTACATTATTGTAATTTTTGCTTTATTGTGTTTTCATCTATTATCTATTCCTTGATATGTCATGCTGATATTGTTTGCTGAGATATTGTTTTGCTGATGTCTTTGATATTATATGTTTCTGATATGTTCTGAGGTAATATTGTTTTGCTGATATATTGTTGATACTTTTGATGTGTATTGTTGATACTGTATTATTTATTTGCTTTTTGCATTATTGTATTGTTATTTGTACTTGTGTACCTATTGTATTGTTTTGCTATTGTTGTTTGCCTCTTCGAGTCGCCTTCGGGCTGAGGGAAGCAGGATACAAATTAAAGGTATGATATGATATGAAAATAGGGGAAACGATTAGGCCAGACAGGTATGACCTAGACAAAATCCCTAAGGAATACACAGTGGAGGTGTGGAACAGATTTAATGGTTTAGACATGATAGGCAGAGTGCCAGAAGATTTATGGACAGAGGTGTGGGACATCATACAGGAGGCAGCAAGGAAAACCATACCAAAAGAAAAGAAGCGTAAGAAAGCAAAGTGGTTGTCTGATGAGGCCCTTAAAATAGCAGAGGAAAAAAGAAACACAAAAGGCAAAGGAGAAAGGAAAAAATTCAACCAATTGAATACAGACTTTCAAAGAAAAGCAAAGAGAGATAAGGAAACCTTCCTAAATAGAGGAAAACAACATAAGGGGTAGGACTAAAGGTAAAGGTTTCCCTTGCTCGAAAGCCAGTCATATCCGCCTCTAGGGTTCAGCCAGCGTTGTCTGATTCTGCTGACATTTCCATAGTCATGTGGCAGGCATGACTAGACACCGGAGTGCATGGAACGCTGTAGGGGTAGGATTAGAGATCTTTTAAAAAAAAACTGGGGAAATCAAGGGAATGTTTAAAGTGAAAATGACCATGGTAAGGGACAAAAACGGCAAGGAGTTAGTTGATGCAGAAGAGATTAAGAAAAGATGGCAAGAGTACACAAAGGAACTCTACAAAAAGGACCTCAACACCCCTGATAATCACAGTGATGAGAACATTTAAATTGAGTCAGACATCCTAGAGAGTGAAGTCAGGAAGGCTCTAAAAAGTACTTCAAACAACAAAGCCAGTGGAGATGATGGTATCCCAGCTGATTTTTTCAAAGCCCTAGAAGATGATGGAATCAAATTATTGCACTCTGTATGCCAGTAGATTTGGAAAACACAACAATGGCCACAGGATTGGAAAAGATCAATATATGTTCTAATCCCAAACAAGGGCAATGCCATAGAATGTTCAAATTATCGAACAATTGCGCTCATCCTACATGCTAGCATGGTTATGCTCAAGATAATACAGGATAGACTTTAGCAGCATGTGGAGACAGAACTACCAGAGGTGCAGGCTGGGTTCAGAAGAGGCAGGGGGACTAGAGACCACATTGCCAACATACGTTGGATCATGTAGAAAACAAAGGAATACCAGAAACAAGTCTACTTTTGTTTCATTGACTACACCAAGGCATTTGACTGTGTGGACCCCAACAAAATGTGGCAAGTAATTAAAGAGATGGGAATACCAGAAAAACCTCATATGCCTCATGAGAAATCTGTACATGAATCAAGAAGCAACAGTTAGGACAGAACACGGAATGATAGAGTGGTTTGGAATAGGAAAAGGAGTAAGACAAGGCTGCATTTTATCACCCTGCTTATTCAACTTATACACAGAGCACATAATGTGAAATGCAGGGATGGCGGAATCACAATATGGGATCAAAATTGCTGGGAGAAACATCAACAATTTGAGATATGCAGATGATACCACCCTAATAGCAGAAAGTGAGGAAGACCTAAAGAACCTCTTGATTGGGTTGAAAGAGGAGAGTGCAAAAGCTGGCTTCAGACTCAATACGGTGTATCAAGAAAACCAAGATAATGGCAACAGGCCCTATCATTTCCTGGAAAATAGATGGGGAAGAATTAGAAGCAGTGACATATTTTACTTTCTTAGGATCTAAGATCACTGCAGATGGTGACTGCAGCCATGAAATAAAAAGGCGACTGATTCTTGGGAGATAAGCTATGAGAAACCTGGGGAACATAGAGAAAAGTAGAGACATCACCTTGCAAACAAAAATTTTCATAGTCAAGGCAATGGTATTCCCGGTGGTAATGTATGATTGTGATAGCTGGACCATAAGGAAAGTTGAGCACGGAATAACAGATGCCTTTGAAATGTGGTGTTGGAGGACAGTTTTGAGAGTACCCTGGACAGTGAAGAGAAAAAAAAGGGTGGTCCTAGAAGAAATCAACCCTGACTGCTCCTTAGAAGGTCAAATAGTAAAGATGAAGCTAAAGTACTTTGGACATCAAATGTGAAGAGAGGATTCACTTGAGAAAGCCTTGAAAGGTGGAGGGAAAAGAAGAAGGGGGTGGCAGAAAATTAAATGGCTAGATGGTATTATAGATGCAACGGGCACAGAACTGGGCGGGTTGAGGAGGATGGTGGAGAACAGAGGTGCCTAGCGGGCAATGGTTCATGGGGTCGCAAAAGGTCAGAGTTGATTGTGCGACTGAACAACAAAAAAGTAACCACTTAAAAGCATGGTAAACAAATTAACGAACAAATAAATAATGTGATTAAAAAGCTGCATTAAAAATACTCAAAAACATACCCATTTAGTTCCATGTAGGAGTTATTATGTAATTATTTCTACTTGTCCATATCAATTACAAGCTTGCCTGAAGTTAAACCAGGGGTTCCCAACCTTTTCTAGTTGGGGACCAGGTCATACTCTCTCAGTCAGCTTTGAGGGGCAGACGGCCATTTTGTCCTGCCTGCATGATGGGGGTGGCCATTTTCCCCAATAGCTTCAAAGGTGTGGCCATTTTGTTTATCAAATGCCCTTGGAGGTGTATTGGGGGGGGCACATGAAATGGTACCGGGGGCTGGATTCGGCCCACGTTCCTTAGGTTGAGAACCCCTGAGTTAAACCAAGCTCCCTGTCTGTCTCTGTATTTGACAATTTACACACACAGTCCTTTCTAAAGACTCTCTCCAGTGACTAGGTTGCCAGTTGTATCTGACTCTAGGGTTCAGTGCTCATCTCTGTTTATAGCCAAAGAGCCAATGCTGTCTGCGTTTGCAGACGTTTCCATGAACATGTGGCAGGCCTGGCTAGACACCAGAGTGCACGGAATGCCATTTACCTTCCCACCAAAGTGGTACCTGTTTATCTACTTGCAATTTCTTGCTTTCAAACTGCTAGGTTGACAGGGACTGGGGCACAGATGGAAGCTCACTCCATTATGCAGCACTCGGGTCTCGAACTGCTGACCTGCCGACCTTCCAGTCGTCAAGTTCAGCGTCTTAACCACTAAGCCAGAGCAATCCACTGCAGGCTCCAGCCACTAGGCAAAACTAAATAGCCCATGGATAGCACCTGCATCTTGCAGTCCTTTCCAAAAGTCTTGCTCCATCCAGATCAAGTGAGGTGGGTTTCTTGTAGGAGACAGGCCTCTTCATTGGAGACATTTTGCTTCTATCTGAATACAATTGCTTAATATGTTTAATGGTCTTTTGGGTGTTTTTGGTCTTCTTTTGCTGGATGTTTTATGCTACATTTAATTTTTATTTTTAAATTAATTTTATCTTTGGAGTTGTGCATGGAATGAAATTACCATGGAGAAAATATAAAAACACAATTAAAAAAAAATCATGCTTGCTAACAAGCTGGTTGCATATTCACATTGAAATTCTCCATATTTTTGGTTATGAATTTTTATATATTGTCTTGGGTCTCTGTGATTGTAAAGCCCATGAAAGCATCTGGTCATTACATATTCTAAAGGTTAAATTAACAAACAAACAAACAAACAAACGGAAAATATTTTGCAAGGAGGATTGAAAAATCCTCAAATGGGTGAAGGCAGAATATTGTAGAAACACTGTGAATAGGTGCAAGCTCACCTCCAATTTGAAGCAATGTTCCAGTGAATTCCATCTGATAGTTGAAAGGCACACTGTAAAACTGGATGCAAAATGTAGTTTACTAAAGACAATTACTATTATTAGATACAAGAGTGTGAACATATTATCCACCATCTACATATTTTATGTCATGATGACTATGCTTGACTTATTACCTCCAGTGCCAAGTGCAGCTGTAAGAAACTAAGGGATGACTCATGATTTTTCAGTATATATTTATTTTCAAATTCTTGAAATTATGGCTTCATCCAATCCACCTCCTTACTCGACAGTCCTGCTGAAAAACCATCCCAAATACATTGGATGAATTGTTTAACTAGACAATTATACCTTTGAATATAATAAGCAGGTTAACATCTTCTTTGTTCTTCATTGTATTTTCCCCAGGTGTTTAAAAGAAGGAGATATCTTTATCTAATACTTTCTTCACAGACTACAAAGAAGATATGGATCTGCTCATGTGACTATTCTTTCTTTAATTATAATATATTCAGAGGTTATACAGCAGGCCTTTTAAATAGCACAATTAGATCTTTTTCTCACTGGAAACTCTCAGTGGGATGAATCAAATAAAAGAAAATGGAATAATAACTCCATATAATAGGATTTGCTAGAAAATAAAACTGTACAAGGAGATAGTTGATTTATTATTATCTGCACATGACCAAGGAAACATCTGCAGAAGCTGACAACGCTGGCTCTTCGGCTTTGAAACAGAGATGAGCACTGAACCCTAGAGTCGGATACGACTGGCTTTTGAGCAAGGGAAACCTGGCTTTCTAGGGCTTCTTTAGCAGCAATGCTAGAAAGAAGAATACAGTTCCCCATTATGTCCTGGCAAACATATCTCAAGATATATAGAAACTACAGGGTGCTTCAAATGGAATGTAACTCACAGGCTATCATAATTATCATGTATTTACTTGAAACATTGTATTTATTATTGTATATTGAACATTGTATCCTATATGTAAGCCCCTTGGGTTGTTATGGGGTCATTTATATGTTGTTAGCCACCCTGAGTCGGCCATGTGTTGAGTAGGGCGGGGTATAAGTCGAATAAACATAAACATAAACTTCAGTCTCATCTTTCATATAAAGAGCAGCATGGAGGTTGTCTGATTTGTTATTTTTGCTCATGAGCAAGGTGTGAGCAGATATTGTCAGAGCATGAGATATTCTGCTGTTGTAAACCATTTAGATACTGTTGGTCTGAGAACAGACTTATGTTCGGATTGTGTATAAAAGAATGCAGCAACAGCTAGTCCTCCCACCAGTGCTGTATTGAGAGTGTGAATGAAGCTTTTGTACTGTAGCACAGCAAGGTGTGGAATTGTTCCCTGGAAAAAAGTTTCCTTCAAGGAACCCATTCTCCTTAACTTCATTTCCACTGGTCATCTGTAACCTGGTATGTAAAGGTGAAGATAAAAAGGTCTCCCTTGCTTGAAAGTCAGTCGTATCTGACTCTAGGGTTCAGTACTCATCTCTGTTTATAGCCAAAGAGCCAGCGCTATCTGTGTCTGCAGACATTTCCGTGGACATGTGGCAGGCATGGAAAGTTGCTTACCTTTCCACCAAAGTGGTACCTATTTATCTACTTGCAATTTCTTGCTTTCAAACTGCTAGATTGGCAGGAGCCGGGACAGAGCTGGAAGCTCACTCCGTCATGCAGCACTCAAGACTCGAACTGCTGATCTGCCAACCTTCCAGTCATCAAGTTTTGTTGTTGTTGTTGTTGTTGTTGTTGTAGTTGTAGTTGTAGTTTTTGTTGCAGTTGTAGTTTTTGTAGTAGTTTTTGTTTTTGTTATGTTCACATCAGCGTCTTAACCACTAAGCCACTGCAGCTCCCTAACTTGGTATGTAAGGTCACTCAGTTATTCACACTGGATTCTTCTTCACTTACTTTTATCTTCACTTAGCAATAGCATTGCACACACAAAAAGGATTGATTATATAACACTGTGATGACACTGGTTTTATTACATGCCAGCTGATTGGTTGGGTCCATGAATGATCTCTGATTGGATGCCACTCCATTCTTGTTTTCCCCCTAAGCACTATTTTTAGCTGGACAGAGAAAACTCGTAAATGTGAAAATAATATTTGAAATCACAGCAAATTTGCTATAAATAGACTAAAATAACCAACAGCCATCACATGAGGCTATTCTTCTCAAAGACATGCCCATGTCCCTATATCTAGGATCACAGTACCATTTAAAGCAGGGGTTCTCAACCTTTTAAGCCAGGGGCCGGATCACACCCGCTCAGACTGTTGACGGACTGGTGTCCTCCCCTGCTGCTGCCACCTTTGGTGCTGCCACCTTCTGTGGGACCACCCCAAGCCTTCACCATTCCTCCCACACTGCCATCATTGTTGGGTGTAAGTTTTTGCCCCCTAAGATTGTATAGGATGTTGTACAGTGATGCACTGAAGCAGGTTCTGTCCTGTTTGGGAGAACCAGTAGCGGAAATTTCCCCAGGTCACGCCCACCAGGCTGGCCACGCCTACCTCCATACCCCATTGCGTTGGCCATGCCCACAGATTTGGCCCCACCCACAGAGGTGGTATTGGAGCGCATCACTGATGTTGTACCTAAATGTATAATGGCAGCATATAACTTTAATGGTCTGTGCTTTAGGCAGCACAGGTGTCGATACTAACATGCTTGATAGCCAGATACTTCCTATAAGTAAAGTGCCCGGGCAGCACTTGTTTGGAGGAGCACATTCTGTGAAGAAACACCTTTGGGGGAGCACTTGTGGTGGAGTGCCTGTATCCTTCACTGCCCCCAAGATACTGAACTGCAAAGCTGCAAGACTGCCTGTGACCCAGAGAGGTCTTTGCCTGCTTTCTTCAATACTGCCGAGAAGGAAAGCTGTTCCTCCAAAGAAGCTATCTGCTTGTTTTTCTCTGAACTGACTACTGTTGAAATTCAACAGACTTTGTTTTGCTTTTCCGTGGTCCTTGGAAGGCTCCAAGGTGTTTTGGCTGTACAAGCACAAAGACTATTCCATTTCTTTCTTTATATACATTTGCAAAGAGACTATATTTGTATTTGCTTTTGGTCACTGTATATATCAGCACTGCACAGCAAGTCTGCATAGTAAATCTGTTTGTTTCACCAAGCTGTTGTCGTTCTATGTGTGGGCCTTCCTCAGGCACGCCGATCCATTTGCACATTGCTTTATGCACTCTGCTACCACACAACAACATCAACCAACACCACTGCCGCCAACACTCCCTCATGCCACCAATCCAACCCATAAACACTCCCCCCATGCTGCCACCACCGCTCCCCTGCTTACCAGCCTGCTGTGGGTGAAGTAGGGGTCCTGCCTGTCCTTGCCTGCGTTCAGTCAGAGTGGCACACAGGAAAGATACAGGCAGCCGCATGTGTCTGATGCTTCTGCTTCCGCTGCCACCATCTTTGTCCCCTCCACCTTTCTTGGAATGTCCCTAACTCTGTAGCTGGGTGGCTGTTGTAAGCCTTCTTACAACATCCACCCTGCTATGGAGCACGCTTAGGGACATGCCAAGCCAGGTGGAGGGGGAAAGGACAGCAGCAATAGCGGCAGCAACGGCAGCAGAAGCGAGGGTGTGGGCTAGATGGAATGGCACCACAGGCAGGTGTGTGCTGGTATATTGGGAAATCGGGCTTTGTCCCATTCTGCCCTCGCCTCTGGCACCCTGGGGTGCCAATAACAATGTATGGGATTCCCCCCCACTCCCACCCCTAAATAGGCACCCCACCACTCCCTGCCCAGTGTTGCCCTGCATACCCCTGACCACAGGCTGGATCCAGCCTGCGGGCTGTGGCCTCACAATTTAAAGGATCAAAATACTGTAATTGCATCAGATTAGTATCAGCCAAATAACAAGAAACAGAATAACAGATTCCTGGTAGTACCCAGATTTTAACATTTTATTATAAACTGACCCTGTGATAGGGCAATCAATCATTAGAAAAAGCATGAGAACACAACTTAAAACATCAAAAATAAAAGGGAAAGAATGGAATGTTCTACACAGGAATGTAATGAAAAATTCTGAAACATCAAGTGGAAAATTCTGATTCTGCTCCTTACATGCCCAAGTGCCAATCTAAAAGCAGAAGTTTACATTATATTTAAAAGGATATCAGAGTCTTAATACAATGAATTAACAAATGCTCTGTAGTCTTTACATTGACCTTCATCTCCCACCCTCACCACTTTCTAATGTGAATAAAAAGATCTCATATGCATGCATGTGGAAAGGGATATTATTTATATCTAAAAACCAACCCTTAACTCCACTTCTAGAAGGAGAAAACTGAAATGCCTCTGTGTGGGAGAAAATATCACCTATGCTACTTTAAAACTTGCTATTGACTGCAGACAGTTCAAAATGTGTAGGACTGTAAATGTTATTGACCCCCACCCACAATATTATACTTGCTGGTTGCATCTCCTTGCATTCAGATGCTGGGTGATTTATTTATTTATTATTTTGCTTTTATCTTATAACAGGGGTTCTCAACATTTTCCATCCACAGGCTGAACCATGCCCCCATCAGATGGCTGAGCGGGCCAGACTAGTGTCATAAAATGCATCCACGGCTGTTGTAAATACATTTATAATGGCCACGGACTCATTTACGGCTGTTGTAAACACATTTACAATGGCTGTGGACTCACTTACGGCCGCGTAAACACATTTACGTGGCCGTAAATGAGTCTGCAGCCAATTCCTACAGATGCAGAGGTGGTGGCAGCTGGAGCGAGGTTGGGGGCCAGATTGTTTGGTGCCATGAGCTGTATCTGGACCATGGGCCATAGGTTGTGATGCCAATTGACGATTGCCACTTGGTGTGGAGCCTCATATGGTTAAACTGTAATATTGCAGCCAAAACTGCTCACATTGTTTATTAACTCCTGACGGGGCTCAAGAGGGACTCAGCCTTCCATCCTTCTGCAGTCAGTAGAATGAGTACCCAGCATGTTGGGGACAAAAATGATAATTATATTGTGAACCTCCCATAATCGTTTTTGGGCAGAAGAAGTAATTTTCAAATCTATGGAGAGTTTATCTTGTCACAGTACTGGAAGAATGAACAAAATTGAATCTGGTGATGTCATCCCTTCTCTATTAATGTTACAGATGAAAGGTCTAGTAGAGTTTATTCTACAAAATTTTAGTTCCCTTTCCTTGTCAGTAACAACTAATCATATGTATATGTGGAGTTATATTCTTTTCAGAGGGAGGGGGAGCTTATATATATAACTTACACTGCTTACATTGAGGTGCATTTATCAGCATAATTCTTGATCTAGAATAACTTCCATCCAAATTGGTGAGATTGGAGAGGGATTTTTACAGCATTCATCTTCAGTTTAGCTCTCTTAAATAGCTGGTTCTTTCAGTGGATTTTACCATCTCACTGCAACTCCCCACTCTAGGTGTCTTTTAACTTGTTCTTTTTTTATCATACCTGTCAACCCGCGGCTCCGGAAAAATGGGACCTGCGCAGATTGCTTGTGTGCAGGTCGCTTTCCACTCATGTGTGGAAGCGCTACGCCGCTTGCACAGCCCCTATGCAAGCGGCGTAGTGCTTCCGCGCATGTGTGGAAGGATTTTACCCCTTCCACGCATGCGTGGAAAGTGTTTTCCCCCGCTGCCAAATTACGGGGTTTTGGCAGCGCGGGGCGGGTTATGATGTCAATCGACGTCAAATTACGGGATAATCCCAGCCAAATCGGGATGGTTGACAGGTATGTTTTTTAGTTGTTTCCTAGGAACTGCAGTGGCTCAAGTGATTAAGATGCTGAACTTGACAACTGGAAGGTTGACAGGTCAGTTTGAGACCCGAGTACTGCATGACAGAATGAGCTCCCATCTCTGTCCCAGCTCCTGCCAACTAGCAGTTCAAAAGCAAGAAATTGCAAGTAGATAAATAGGGACCACTTTGATGGGAAGGTAAACAGCGTTCCATTCACTTTGATGTTGAGGCATGCCTGCCACATGTCCATGGAAACATCTGCAGACGCAGACATCACTGGCTCTGTTGCTGTAAAAAGAGATGAGCACTGAACCCTAGAGTCGGATACGGTTGGCTTTTGAGTAAAGATGACCCTCTCTTATGTCCCCATCAAATGTACCTCTAATGGCAATGGGACTGAGAGGAGGGCCTCCTCTGAAGATCCTAGGAGCTGAGTAGGTATTGCTTCCAGATGGACATGCCTCATTCATTCAGCTGGAAGACTTGTGTCACATTCCTTGCAGGGAGGTAATCTAGCCAACTTAATTAATGCCTTCGTTCAAACTGTAGTACATTCCCTGGATATTCATTTCTGGCAGGACTGTGACACAGTTTGATGTGTACACAGTTCGAGTGTGTTGATGTAAGTCACAGCAATCTAAGCAATTTGTCTGGGGAATCTAGTCCCTCCTAGGGTGTTGAAAGTTTAGTAGAGCATATAAACAGGACCCTGGACAGAGTTCTTCTGAAGCTGTGCTTCTGGAGGAAAAGAGCTGTTGCTGCAACAAGAAGCTTCCACCAACTCAGGTCTTGTCTTAACTAGGTTGCTCAGCTCAAATTATAGTCAGCTGTAGCCCTTTAAGGGACCATGTTGCTTTAGTTGGTTACAAGTTCCTTCATGGGTGAAGAGATTGGAAGGAGAACTAGCTGTGGTGGTGGAAGGAAAGGGGAAAGGTTTCATTCTTGGCCCTACTTCTTGCTTTTTTGTTTTTTTTTTAAAAAAAGACCTTCTCTGGCCTAAAACAAACCTGGTGACAAAATTATTTTGAAATGTAAATCTCCTACCCGAGGCTTCTAGAAAAGTCATTTGGGGAGTGATTTTTAAAAAAGGCTTTGGGTATGGATTGTCTCTTTAAGCCCTGTGTGAGCAGGGAAAATACCATCTCGTGCATCTCAAGTAGTGGGCCATATGCTGTCTGGGAAAAGGTATGCCCTAAGAATCTTTATTATTCTAAGATGCCACAAGACTCTTGCCTTATTGCCAGTATAGTTTGTTTTAGCTCCACTCCTGGAAAGTATATGTTTGTGATGGCAAACCTTGGCACTCCAGATGTTCTTGGACTTCAATTCCCAGAAGCCCAAGCCCCCATGAATCCACATAAATGGGTTTACTGCGATTCATCTGGCCTGCACCACCCTCGTCGCTCCTGGAAGCGGAAGTAAAACACCGTTATTTTCATCTTCTTATAATATTTAGTCAATCTTAAAATTTTCTGTCAGTATCTCTACCTTTAGGTTGCACAGATTTGACAAATTTATAGGAGATAGGCCAGTAAATTATCTATTTCTTCTGGTGCTTCTGGGTTGAAAGAATTATCTGGTGAAAAATCCATTGTCGGTGATAAATCTCCGTTGCTCAGGGAACATCTGATTGCTGAAGTAGCAATCTTTGGGGAGGCTCCTTGTTGGCAAGAGGACAAGCTGTTTATGTGGCCCAATATTGGGTGGATGTCATCTAGCCCTTTTTAATTCTATTTTGTTTATAGATGTGTTAATTTTAGCTTTGCATGTTATTATATGCTGGTGGTGCATCTGACACGAATAAAGAAAGTGAATTATCATTAGCCCAGAATGTTAAAAAGTGGGAGAAATTAATTTTTGAAGCACAATACCCAGAACCCCCCAGCTAAATCCAGAACAGATTTTTTTCATGTTTTTCCTTAGGTATGTACAGAGCCAGCATACTTCTGAACACCAGATTTCTTCCTTGGTGTCCTGGTGGACAGCTCAATGAAGGTGTCAATACAATGTGCCTCAGCAGTGAAAAAAGCAACCTCAATGCTAGAGATCATTAGGAAGGGTATAGAAAATAAGTCAGCAAGTGTCATTTTGCCTCTTTATAAATCTATGGTGAGGCCTCATTTGGAATACTGTGTACAGTTCTGGTCGCCATACCTCCAGAAGGATATTATGGAGCTGGAAAAAGTGCAGAGGAGGGCAACCAGAATGATTAGGGGACTGGAACACCTTCCTTACCATCTGAGGCTGCAACTGTTGGGCCTCTTCACTTTTGAACGTTGGTGTCTAAAAGGTGATCTGATTGAAGTTTATAAAATCATGCACGGTGTGGACAAAGTAGATAAGGAAAAACTGTTTTCCCTATCGCACAACACTAGAACGAGGGGGCGCTCCATGAAATTTTTGGGTACTACTTCTCAAACAAATAAGAGAAAGTACTTTTTCACCCAGAGGATCACTGGTCTATGGAACTCCCTGCCAGAAGAAGTGGTGACAGCTGTCAGTCTTGACAGCTTTAAGAAAGAGTTAGACAAGTTTATGGAGGACAAGGGTATCAATGGCTATAATTATGGATACTTAAGGACAACCTTGGGGTTGGAGAGATAGGCAGGATATCTCTCAATGCCATTTCCAGGGAATCCTAAGCAGGCAAAGGCATCTCCTTGGGAATACCCTGAAGGAAATGGTGAGCCACTGTGTGAGGCAGAATGCTGGACTGGATGGGCTGTGGCCTGTTCCAGCAAGGCTGTTCTTATGTTCCTTCTTTCCTTTCTCTCCTCCCTCCCTATCCTGTATTTTTGACTTGCTCTTGTAATGTTTTGACAGCAAGTGAAACAGCTGACAACTGAAATAGCAAGAATAATATTGAAGAAAAATTTAAAAAACCAGCAACAACAAAAATAAGCAGCATTAGATCTTTCTTTGGGAATATGGATGGAGTATGGCATAGGTAGGGAAATTATCTTCTCTGCTGAGAATCACTTAGGATCCAGTAAAGGAGGCTTACTTTGTAGATGCCTGGTTTCTGTTCATCTTCTTTGTTCATAAGCCGTTGTCACTAATCCTCCCTCCAAACTCAACTTCAATTTTGAAGAAGTGAATGTTAAGCATTTTATATTTCTGAGACACTTCATTATACTGTAATTGCTCACTAACAGCCAAATTTCATTATTTCCCCCAGATGCTTACATACCATTATTTTTATTATGGTTATTTCTAAATGTTATTATAATAATATTTTTGACTGATTGCATTTATAAATTGCCTTTCCTCTAACACGCTTTGGGTCTCCCAGTTCCCACTTAACAGTAATCTCTATAGTAACTACTTAATATTTCCCATAGATTAAAGTAAGTTATAAATTGGAGGAACAAATCACTGTTGCTCATGCTTGCAGAAAAACTTTTCACTGTGAAAGGTGATCAACGATTTGCAAGTTTTGATACAGGCCATCTGGACTGGCTTCAGTTATTCATGCAATGACCCTACTGTACAGTACATGTATTAAGACATTTATTGCTTTAGTAGGAAGCTCACCAAAGAGGAATTATTTTGGTAATGCATGAATAAAAGGAGCTCATGCAAATCTACAGATTGCTTTTTACTGATGATTAAATCTAAAGAAAAGTGCTTCCATATTGATTTTACCATTTCAATTAAACCCATATAGAAAAATCAAATATTGATGCTGTATTATGTTATGCACCACTTTTAGCAGGGTGGTTAAATTCTCAGTGGGAGCTTCATCATGCAAAGAGAATGCATTCTGGGTTTCAAATGACACTTGTTCTATAAAAGCGATGCATGGTAGCACCATCTGTTAGTTAAATATACATACTAAGGAATCTCACAGATCTATCTTTGTCTAGTAGGCAATGCAATGGTAATGCAATGATGAAAACAGGCCAAAGACAAATGTAGCAATAATTAGATTTTTTTAAATGGAATTGAGAAGATTTTCAATCTTCAGTTAAATCGGTATGTATACTTATTTAATTTTATTTAATCTCATCTTCGGCCGTCCCCTTCTTCTTTTGCCCTCTACCTTCCCCAGCATCAAGGCTTTCTCAAGTGAATCCTCTCTTCTCATTTGATGTCCAAAATACTTTAGCTTCATCTTTGTTATTTGTCCTTCTAATGAGCAGTCAGGGCTAATCTCTTCTAATATTGACCTATTTGTTCTCCTCGCTGTCCAGGGGACTCTCAAAACTCTCCTCCAGCACCACATCTCAAAGGCATCTATTTTTCTTCGCTCAGCCTTTCTAACGGTCCAGCTCTCACAACCATACATTACCACCGGGAATACCATTGCTTTGACTATGCGGACCCAGTGCCGGGCATCACCCGGTCCGCCCCGGTCCGAGTGGACCGGTAAGAAACTTGGCTGACCACGCCCCCTCCCCTCCCCACCCCACCCACCTCTTCCCAGGAGAGCGGGCGACCCGACGGCTTTGGCACTTCATTTTCCTCCGGAGCGGCTGCGGGTGCTGCTCGGGTGGTGGTGGAGGTGGCGGTGAGTGCGCGCCTGGCCCTGGGGGAAGAGGAGGGAGAGCTGACGTCACGCGCCACCCAGGAATGCTCGCCTATGTGCCCCGCCGCCCCGCCGCCCCGCCGCCACTCTTTGCTGCCTCCTTCTAGCAGCAGCAGCAGCAACTTTCGCAATGCCTGGACCTATTCCTGCCTGCAGAAAAGAGAACTTCCTGCAGGATGTCTGTCTGACTCTGGGCATTGCGAGAGTTGCCCTGCCTGGACACCTCTCGCAATGCCCAGACAAACATCTTGCACGAAGTTCTCTTTCCTACAGGAATCTTTAAGGTGCCAAAACATTTTTGTGGGTTTTTTTTTACCTCCTGATCTGCTTGCACAGAATAAAACTTTAGAATTGGTGCCATTTTATTCTGTGCAAGCATATCAGAGAGTAAACAAAAAAATGTTGTGGCACCTTAAAGACCGATTAGGCCACGGCCACCGATTAGGCCATGGCCACTGATTAGGCCACACCCACCAGTTAGGCCATGCCGACCAGTTAGGCCACACCCCACGGTGTGGTAGTAATTTTTTTTGGTGCCCATCACTGTGCGGACCTTTGTTTGCAGTGAGATGTCTCTACTTTTGACTATGTCCCCCAGGTTTCTCATAGCCTGTCTCCCAAGAATTAGTCGCCTTTTTATTTCATGGCTGCAATCTCCATCTGCAGTGATCTTTGATCCTAAGAAAGTAAAATCTGTCACTGCTTCTACTTCTTCCCCACCTATTTTCCAGGGACTGATATGGCCTGTTGCTGGCTGAGACTCAAGCAGCCTAGTTTACAAGGATTGGAGAGTCACTTTTTACATACCGTAGCTCTCAGGGGCTGCCTACAGAATTTAGTACTAGAGTGCCCCATTTACGATATCATTGTGAACAACTTTCCCCCCAACCCAGATGTTCAAGGGTTTGGACAACTCCTGAAGGTTCCTTGGAACTGTTAAATTTGGTTACCCCATTTATAAATGATTGATCTTACTAGAAGGCACACTCAATCAATAACTGCAATTTTAATAAGAGAAAAATTGATCTGAGTAACAAGGCCACATGCTTTATAACCAGTTACGGTTGGGAAGCTTTTGTATTCAGATATTAACAACCTCTTACCAAGATGGGCTTGCACAAGAAATGGAAAGAAGCGTGAGAATGTACGTGCACATCTATCAAGAAAAGATGAGTAGATTCATTGAAATATTGTCCCACCATCAGATTCATGCAGCTTTCAACTAGATCAACAATAATGTTTTATCTGGTTTTATTACATGGGCACAAGTATTATACAGACACAAATATGATCTGGTAGCATGCACCACAAAGACCAAAAAGCTGAAATTGGGTTTCAGAGGCTTCTTAAGGGTTAGCCACTGTGAGGAGAACCTGTTTTGGCCTTAAATGGAAACTCTGGACTCTGAAGTCATCTTACCTTATTTTAAATTTTTAAATTGTACTGTATGGTACTATCTTAATTGGTGTTTCTGTAGCTGTTTTAAATTATGGGGTATGCCTTATTCGGGTTGATATATAGCAACCGAGAAATTTCGTTGTTCCAGCAAGGGGACAATGACAATAAAGATTTATCTCTTATCTTATCTGTTTACGCTTAGGTGTTTAGGAGCAATTCAGGAAGGATTGCCACACAACCACCCAGCTACACTAGCATTCTCACATTTTTTGCTGGGTGAGACTCAAGCAGCCTAGTTTACAAGGACCAGAGAAAAGCTCCCTGTCCTCTCTTCTCTCCCACACTGTGAGACCACAAGCTTCACTGTATTCTAGGGAGATAGAAAACAGCCTGCAATTAGTTAACTCGATGCATGCAAACCAAGCAGAACTGCCTCCACAACCTTTACTCTTAACTTTTCATGGACTATTCTGAGTTTACTTATACTGCACGTGCTATGAAATCCCACCTATAAAACTGAGATGTATGTAAATACAGACTAGATCACCGGTGTTTATGGAAACTCTTTTCAAGGTTTTCTGGGTAGTGAGTGCTCAAAAGTGATTTATCGTGTCCTTTTTATGGAGGCAGCCTAAGACTTTGCAGCTTTCCCAGGGCTACGTAGACTGGCTCTTCTGGGATACACAGTGGGGAATCTCTGACTCCACAGTCAGATATCTAACTTACTATTTAGCCAGCCACTTATTTATCTAGTAGTGGACTTTGCAATATCCATATTTTCAAAGTAAGCTACATGTAGAGGCATGCCTGCCACATGTCCATGGAGATGTTTGCAGACGCAGACAGCACTGGCTCTTTGGCTATAAACAGAGACGAGCTCTGAACCCTAGAGTCAGATATGACTGGCTTTTGAGCAAGGGTGACCTTTACCTTTACCATGCCTAGAATATGGCATGCCTTGGGAACAAATTTGATGTTTTTTCTTAAAATGCCAACGATAGCCTGTCCTTGAATCCTGCGAGGGTAAGTGATTTTTTTATATTAAAAAAAACCTGATGATGATAACAGTGTAACATGAAACAGGGAATGTACAGGAGAATTCATGATTTATGTATGACAGCAGCAGGCTGATGACAGACTCTTGTGGATCCTTGGGGTGTTTCCAAGCTGGAGCTCTGATGCCGAAATGTGCACAGAGGGAATGCATCTGCTGCTGAACGTTCACAAACGAGGCGGAGGGTATGTGCGTGTGAGAGAGCAAAATAATGAAAGTGAAAGTTTATCTTTGGCTCATTGATCAGTATTTCCTACTGCTTCACCTCAGCCTGCCATTCTTATTCACGAGAGATCGCTTTTAGACATCGCAAGAAATACATAAACCGTTAACATCCCCTAGGCCAGCTGTCCTTTTTGTCGAGTAAATTGCTACTTCATACAGAAAACATGCTGCATATCTGTCTCGGAGATCCTGAAAGCTGCAATCCACGAGCAGCTTCGGTCCCCAGCACTGACTCCTGTAGGGTGGGCTGAAAATAAGAATGAGATCACAATTGTGTGAAAACTGTAACTCTCAATATGGGTACAATTTATATTAATTTAAATTAATTACAGAAAAGGCAGTGCCATGAAGAGAATGGACAGTCAGGCTGAGACTTTAATTAGTTATTTTTGTTTGCTGAAAATATATAGTAAAGGTAAAGGTCACCCTTTGTCAAAAGCCAGCCGTATCTGACTCTAGGGGGTGGTGCTCATCTCCGCTTTCAGCCAAAGAGCTAGTGCTGTCTGCATCTGCAGACATTTTCATGGTCAGGTGGCAGGCATGACTAGATGCCAAACCACATAGAACACTGTTACCTTCCCACCAACATGGTATCTATCTACTGTACTTGCAATTTCTTGCTTCCAAACTGCTAGGTTGGCAGGAGCGCGGTCAGAGACGGGAGCTCACTCCATCATGCAGCACTGGGGTCTCAAACTGCTGACCTTCTAGTCATCAAGTTCAGCATCATAAGCACTAAACCACTGCAGTCCCTAAACATACATAGCCCATCCTATATCACAGGGTTTCAGGATTGGTTACAAAGTACATAGAAGAACAGGGTCCAGTTCTTCACTTGAGCCATGAAGCTTATTGGGACAAAAAATCAGCTTTTATGTAATTTAATCACAGTGTTACCCATATTGCTATTCGAAGAATGCAGTGACATCCGTTCCTTCTTTTAAATTTGCAGAGTCACAGTTTTCAGCTGCAGTACACAGGGTGTCAAATTTGTGCCGTTAAAGAACAAGTGCATTGCACAGTCAGCCAACTGTCTCACCGGTGAGAATTTCAGCAAGTCTGTCCAAGATGAGTCAGACTCTTTGAGAAAGACCATTGTTGCTACCTTACTGCAACAGACATGCTCTGATCCTCTGCTTTGAGAAATAAAACAATGTCTTTGTATTTACAATTTTTCAGCCAAACTATTGCCCATGAACAACTGTTCTTACCACAATGACTTTTCCTGCTCCTGAAGATGTCCCGGGAGGATGATTTTTGGCCCTTCCCAAATCCATCCTTACCTTGGAGTTGTTATTCAGCGAGGATTCCTTGTATGAGTAGACATCTCTGCAACAACATTCTGCACAATTTCTGTCCATAACGATCTGTCCTTGCAGTTCTTCTCCATGTTGGTCCTACATTTTTCTTGAGAAAATCTTCCCATCTGCGATGTGGTCTTCCCTTAGGTCTTTTGTGATCTCTCAGATAGCAATTCATTATTCTGACGCTCCATCTATTGTTACTTGTGCATGCAACATGGCCAGCCCACCTTAATTTCTTTGTCTGTTGTGACCCAGCCCTTGTCATACTCTGAAGACAACCTGATTCAGGAGGCACTTCCTATGTCCAGCCCAGTTCTGCCTCCCCAGCCTGCAGCTGAACCTGAGCCCTAGCCCACCTTAATTTATTTGTCTGTTGTGACCCAGCCCTCGTCAGACTATGAAGAAAACCTGAATCAGGAGGCACTTCCTATGTCCAGCCCAGCTCTACCTCCCCAGCTTGCAGCTGAACCTGAGCCTCAGCCAAGGAACGGTGCCAAAAAGATCTGCAGCTGAGATGTAAAAAAGCCAGAGCTCATTATCAGAGGAGGCTCTCAGCAGATACCAATTAGCTGGGAGACTTCTTAAGCAAGCTTGTCTCACCAGACAAGCATCAGTACAATTTTCTATGTGTGAAGACTGATACCCTGCCAGATCCTCCATGTATCTTGTGACTTCTTGCCTACCTGGACATCCTTTGAACTTGACGCTCACTCTGATCGTTACTAGTACTATGACCTCAGCTTGCTTTCTGGACTTGACTATAGGATTCTCCTTGGATAGACTTTTGCCAGGACTCTCTGTGTAGCGCCACTGCATGGCGACCCTGCCCACTGGGTCATCAGGCATTCTGTTACTACATCTTTTAGCAGTGTTCTTTGCTTGATCTCATTTTTTAGTTTACTGCAAAGTGAGATTCCGAGCATTGATCTCTCCATTGCTCATTGTGTTACTTGCAGCCGTTTCCCCCCTTCAGCTGTTAAAGCCCACGTTTCACTGCCATATGCCATTGCTTTCAATCCAACCTTACCCAGCCAAAAGAATGAACAGGATTACCATCTCATTCCCTGACATTAAAAAAATCAAAAACGGAGACAAGAAGATGGACTCTTGTGGTGTGACAAATAGGATGGAATTCTGGTGGCAGGACAGGCAAAGGTTGGGAGGGGGGGAGGAGATTTAATGGTGGGCCAAATGGTTGTGGAAACAGATTTTGCTCCAACTGGTATACATTTCCATCAACTCCTTCTCTTGACTTGTTACGCAGGTTCAGCACACACAGAGAGACTTGTATTTTGAACCAAAAAGCAATGGTGTCAGTTGGAAAAGAATAGAGATGGGTGCCCAGATTCTAAACTCACTTCACCAACAAAACTCAAGCTTTGCCTTGCTGTAGCACCACTCACGTTGACTGGTCTCTTCAACTGGAGACTCTGTTTCAAGGATGCTGAAGAAATAGGAAGCATTGAAATTGTTAAAAACAAAAGCAAAGCAATCACACTTATACACTATACTTCCCCATAGTGCTTAGTGCACTCTCTGGGCAGTTCACAAGTTAATTAGCATTTTGCCCACAACATGCTGGGTATTCAGTTTACCGACCTCGGAGGGATGGAAGACTGAGTCAACCTTAAGAGTTTGACTGGCTCTTTATGACTTGGTAACCATAGTAGTAGGATTGCAGTGGCTTAGTGGTTAAAATGCTGAACTTGACAACTGGCAGGTCGGCTGGTCAGCTGTTTGAGACCTGAGTACTGCATGTCAGAGTGAGCTCCTGTCACCTGTCCCAGCTCCTTCCATCCTAGCAGTTTGAAAGTAAGGAATTGCAAGTAGATAAATAGGTACTGCTTAGGTGGGAAAGGTAACAACATTGTGCAAACTGGTATCTACTCATGCTGCCACATGATCTTGGAAACGTCTGCAGATGCAGACAGTGCTGGCTCTTTGGTTATAAAAAGAGATAAGCACTGCCCCTAGAGTCAGAAAATACTGGCTTTCAAGCAAGGGAGACATTTACCTTTAACCATAGAAGTGGACATCTGATTATTTCAAATTTTAAATTATTTTACAAGATGTCATTGTTAGGGGTGGTAGTGGCTTTCAGGCTGACCAAAGTCACCTCACCACCATTCCGCAGTCTGGACATCATAACCTACCCACCAGCTGCTCTTCTATTGTAGTGTAATAGCTCAGTATTTTAATTGTAAGTACAACATAGTGGTGGTTGGGAATTTTGATATCTGAACATAGAAAATAAGCAGCATTAGTAGGCTGGCTTTGAATCAAAGGAACAATGTTTAGGGTAAGATAAATGCAATAACAAAGGATTGACAACATCAGATCTCCCAAAACACCTCCACCCTTTAGCTTTGATCATGACTGAAACCACGACTTGTGCACCCAAGTGTCCATTTTAGTGGACTTGACACAACAAAGCATCTGAGGTACCTGACAATTTCTCATAATGCCACAAGAGACAGGTGTTCATTCCTAGGAAAGCTTTGAAGCTGAAAATAAAATAAAATAAAATTTAAATTAAAGGATATTTCCAGGTACATAGTAATCATCTTAATACTTACATTTTGGGTGGTTTGTGTATGCACAAGTGTGTGAGATGCTGACAAAACTCCTGGCTGAAATGGAATGCAGACAATGAGGTAGAGTAAAGCTTTGTAAGTCATTTGAGATCAATCGGCAGAGAATGCCTTCGTCTCAGCCATGTCATTATCAGATTAATAGCCTAGTTCCAATTCAAGCTGGAATTATTTGGATAATGAAATCAAAAGAGATGTTTTTCACAAACAATTTGCCCTCAAGCAAAACCTACAAAGGGCCGGAGATAGAATTCTTTTTCTCTCTTTCTCTTCTTGGTCACCACACCCTTCAAGATTCCTTCACAAATAAGCCAGAGGACCTTGAGTTTTAAATTCTTTGTTTTTTTACCCCTGCCTTGCACTTTAATGTAAGGTGAGACATCTGCTTTTTAAACACCCAAGGGACACTCATTTATGTTGTAAACAGACTGCTGGGGAGATTGATTTTGCAGCTCAATGTGACACTGGGTCCAGAACAAAAAGTTAATAACAATGGCTGGAATCCTGTTGCTTAATTACAACCAGAGTAGGCCCATTGAAACAGTGGGAATTTGGCAAGTCAGTTCCTCCATAATTCCCATTGCTTGGCCTATTCTACATAGTTGTAACTAATAGTAAGTTAGTATCATCAATTACCATACCTGTCAACCTTCCCTATTTGGCTGGGATTACCCCGTAAATTGACATCGATTGACGTCATAACCCGGCTCCCGCTGCCAAAACCCCGTAATTTGGCAGCGGGGGAAATGCTTTCCGCGCATGCACGGAAGGGTTTTACCCCTTTCACGCATGCGCGAAAGTGCTACGTTGCTTGCGTAAGGGCTGCGCAAGCGGCATAGCGCTTCCGCACATGCGTGGAAGGGGTAAAACCTTTCTACGCATGCGTGGAACGCGAACTGCGCACAAGCCACGGAGCCGCGGGTTGACATGTATGTCAATTACAGTATTCTTCTGGGCTGTTTGGCTTGTATGGCATGAGGGGTTGCTGTCTTGCAGTGGTTCCAGTACTGCTTCACTGAATACTCCTAGAAGGTAGTGCTGGAAAACTGCCATATTGTTCTATGTTAGCCAACAAAATTATTAGATTCCTCAAGACTTAGTATTGTCCTTTAATTAATTAATTAAAAACACATTTGTCAGTGGTACTCCTTCCTAAAGAAAGTATTTGGCTACAGTGATAATATTTTAATTATTTTCTGATTATTTGACTTGAATGGGCTCTAGGTAGGGCTGCCATTGGAAAGGATTTGGAAACTACAGCTAGTGAAGAATGCAGCAGCCAGACTGTTATGTTTGTTTTAGTGACCATATAATACTAATCTGGAGACAATTATATTGCCTTCATATTTGCTACTGAGTTCAAATAAAGTGCTGTTTTTGATCTGTGAAGCCCTAAATGACTTGGGGCCAATATATCTGGAAAATTCCCATTTCCTGTTTCCTCTATGCACCTGCTTGGAGAACATCATCGGAGATCCTTTTTAGTCTTCTATTCCAGTTGTTGGGTACACAAGACAGACCTTTTCCTGTAGCAGCACCTCTATTGTGAAACTCCTTTTCCAAGGAAATTTAGGCTGTCTCCATCTCTGTTGAATCTCTGATGGGTAGCTAAAACTCTGTTTTTCTTAAGAACCTTTGGGCAACAAGACTGTGTTTTTTTTTTAAAAAAGAACATATTTTAGAGAATATTTGGATATGCCTTCCAAGAATGCTTTTCATCTTTTAAAAAATGTTTTAACCTGTTTTTAATTTTAGTTTATTGTAAATCATACTGGGAGGCTTGTTCTCAAAGAAAAATGACAAAATACTTTTAATGCATGCATGCATACATACATACATACATGTATATAGTATACTATACATATTTATATGTATACTATACATACACACAGCACAAATGATTAAACTCTTATATGGTGTACACCTCTTTCAAATACTCTCATCCCAGACATTTCACTGATTGAAAATGCTGTAGAGTAGTGTTTCCCAACTTTTGGTTATTGGAGTTCAATTCCCAGAAGCCTAAGTCAATTCCCAAAAGTACTGATCAGGCAATGTACTGATTTAGGCTTCTGGGAATTGAAGTCCAAGAACTAAAGGTTGGGAAACATTAATGTAGAGGATGATTGCCTTCAGCAAGTCAATTTGTACCAAGGTGCAAGTGAAGGTGAGAGTATGTTCTGAAAACAATCGCGTCTGGTAAGGAGATATTTATATTTTTATCCTTTTAAAATTGCAGCCTGCCTACATTCCATTTTTAACTTAACATACCAAACCACATTTAAACAATCATCACTGTTAAATAGCAGTGGGACAAAACAATAGAGATGGACACGAAGAGGCCTGATTAGTACTTGAGACCTTTGGCAAAAAAAGATACTCATGTTAAAGATCTAATTGAAGAATGCTTTAAATTAAACCCTACCCTGAGCTTGGACTGGGGAGGCAGTAAATGTTACAAGGCGTACTGAGAAAGTACTTCAGCTGTTGCCATGAACTAGTGGAATGGTTGCTACAGAGATACCTAGCAGCTTTATACATCTTTGACCAACAGGTAACACTCTTTTTATTCTCAAAGACAATCCAGATTGTGACAGGCTCTCCAGCATTGGTTGATGGGTTTCTAGTTCTTTACTGGAGTTCCCTTTGAAGCCTTCATATCATGAGTTGGTGTTTTGTATGAGTGTGCTGTTTTAAAACAACATTCTGAGAATGTAGGTTACTGTCTTATGCTGTGTATAGTATGCACAATCTGTCTGTTTATCTAACACTGAATTTATATACTACTCTTTGGGCCAAAAGTCAGCGCAGAACTGTGACCATAAAACCACAAGAAAACATTATACAAGTAAAATACAAAATATAAAAATCCCCAACATCAAAATAAGACAACAGCAGGTGAATGGGCCAAATTGGCTGTGTTATACATGTATGACAGAGGGAGGCATAATGTCCAGGAATGCCTCTCTGAAATGTTTGGCCTCAACAGCCTTTCAAATTCTTGAAGAGAGGGAGCCAGTCGAACATTTGGAGGTAAAGCATTCCTGGCAGCTGGGACCACAACTGAGAAAGTCCAGTTCCTTATGGTCATTTTCCAGTCCTCCCTTGGGGTTATAACCCAGATACCTGAGAAAGTTGAGTGGTCCAGGCTGAATCTGACCAGTTATAAGCGGAACCAGCTGAGTATTCTAATGCAGGGATTCTCAACTTGTGGCCCATGGGCTGAATGCGGCCCACAGCACCATTTCATGTAGGCTCCCCACTGCCTCTACCAAACCTGGAAGTGCCATGTGGTAGAGGAAGGGCAAACTGGTCATCCGGCCCCCGAAGCTGTCTGAGGGAGCGTGACCAAGCCCCAGGCTTTAAAAGGTTGAGAACTCCTGTTCTAATGCAACCCCAGCATGCAGTAACCAGAGAAGACAGCAAAGACTAGCCTGACCTAAAGGAAGTTATTTTTGCCTTGTTTGCCCGTAATTACAATTAGAAAAGTTCTTTCCTGCCTCAGTGGCCACCTGACTCTATTTGCATGTGTTAAGGCCTTTGTTTGCTCTGGCATTCTCTTTCTTGCTTTCTGCCTTTTGAAGAGGAAAGATGCCCTTTTGAGCTCTTCCACCGTCCATGCCACATGGCTGGAAGAAAGACTTTACTTCTTTCTAAACCAACTTCATCAAGACTCCTGAGCGCATGTATCTTCTGACCTCATTTTGTGAGTAAATGATATTTTTCTTTCTCTCAAGTATCTAGTCCAAGTGTGTTTATTAGCTGGGCTAAAAGGGGGTGAGCTGGAAAACTTGCATTCAAACATAAAATTGTCTGAAACCTGCCCCATTTTGCTGTGCAGCTGCTACAAATAATTTAACAGTCACTTCTCAATTTGCAGCCATTTTAATGTCACCTTTCAATGAAGTCAAAATGCCAGGGTGGGATACAATACAGAGAAAGCAACTCTTCCCTTGTTCTGGCTCTCACATCTTCTCCACTCGTGTGCAGAGTGAGCATTGACCCTATTACATGTCTCCATGCCCAAAAAACTCCACTTACAGATGTTGCTGCTGCACCTAATATGGTTGTCATCTGCATGGTTGCAGAAGAGGCTTAAGCAGGCAACTGTGGAGGAGATGAAGTGAGGGAAGTGTGGGGCTTGAGATAGAAGACATCGAGTGGGATCACATAGGGAAATAGATAGCAATTTGGATTCCTTATGAAGCAATCTGGTGTAACCTATTTCCTGGCAACCCCATACTGCATGCAGAAATGCACTCAAGTGTGACACATTGTTGGTCCAGCTTTAGGGCTTCTACTTTGGTAGCAATTTTTTTGAGGAAGCATGGTACCTCCAGTTACTAGAGCAGGGCCCCGCAACCTTTTTTTGGACTGTGGACTGGATTCATGCTAAACATTTTTTTTCATGGACCAGTGGGACAGAAAGGCCATTGGACCATTAGATGACAATGGAAGGCAAGGGGTTATTAAAGAGGAAACAGAGATTGCAGAGAGACTCAATGAATTCTTTGCTTCAGTATTCACTGAAGAAGACAGAGACCACATGCCCAAAACAGAGCCTATCTTCATAGGGAGGGAAAGCGAAGAATTAAGCAAGATAGAAATAAACAGGGAGGAGGTCCTTGCATGTCTTGTTAAGCTAAACACTAACAAATCACCAGGACCAGATGGCATCCATCCACGAGTTCTCAGGGAACTTAAAGATGAAATTGCTGATCTCCTAGCCAAAATATATAATATTTCCCTCAAATCAGGCTTTGTGCCTGATGACTGGAAGGTAGCGAATGTAACACCAATTTTCAAAAAAGGATCCAGGGGTGATCCAGGAAATTACCGACCTGTCAGTTTGACATGTGTCCCAGGTAAAGTGATGGAAACCATCCTAAAAGATAGAATTAATAGGCACATAGAAGAGAAGGCGCTGCTAAAGGAGAGCCAACATGGCTTTTACAAGGGCAAATCATGCCTCACTAATCTGTTGGAATTTTTTGAGAGTGTCAACAAGCATGTGGATAAGGGGGATCCAGTTGACATTGTTTATCTGGACTTTCAGAAGGCTTTTGACAAGGTCCCACACCAAAGGCTCCTGAATAAACTTACCAGTCATGGAATAAAGGGACAGGTCTTGTCCTGGATCAGCAACTGGCTAAGGGACAGGAAACAGAGGGTAGCACTAAATGGACACTTTTCCAAGTGGAGGGAAGTAAAGAGTGGGGTCCCCCAAGGTTCAGTACTGGGACGCCTGCTTTTCAACCTCTTCATAAATGATCTAGAGGTAGGAGTAAAAAGCAAGGTAGCCAAATTTGCTAATGACACTAAATTATACAGGGTAGTGAAAACTGTGAGCGATTGTGAGGAGCTCCAGAGGGATCTCTTGACACTGGGGGAGTGGGCAAAACAGTGGCAAATGAGGTTCAACATTAGTAAGTGCAGAGTGATGCATGTTGGGGCAAAAAACCCTAATTACATTTATAAACTGATGGGGTCTGAACTCTCTGCGACAAACCAGGAAAGGGACCTTGGTGTCCTGGTGGACAGCTCAATGAAGATGTCAACCCAGTGTGCCTCAGCAGTGAAAAAAGCAAACTCAATGTTAGGGATCATTAGGAAGGGTATAGAAAATAAGTCAGCAAGTGTCACTTTGCCTCTTTATAAATCTATGGTGAGGCCCCATCTGGAATACTATGTACAGTTGTGGTCGCCATACCTCCAGAAGGATATTATGGAGTTGGAGAAAGTACAGAGGAGGGCAACCAGAATGATTAGGGGACTGGAACACCTTCCTTACCATCTGAGGCTGCAACGGTTGGGCCTTTTCACTCTTGAACTACGGCGTCCAAGAGGTGACCTGATTGAAGTTTATAAAATCATGCACGGTGTGGACAAAGTAGATAAGGAAAAACTGTTTTCCCTATCGCACAACACTAGAACTAGGGGACACTCCATGAAACTTTTGGGTACTAGTTCTCAAACAAATAAGAGAAAGTACTTTTTCACCCAGAGGATTACTGGTCTATGGAACTCCCTGCCAGAAGAAGTGGTGACAGCTGTCAGTCTTGACAGCTTTAAGAAATGATTAGACAAGTTCATGGAGGACAAGAGTATCAATGGCTATAATTATGGATACTTAAGGACAACCTCCGGGTTGGAGAGATAGGCAGGATATCTCTCAATATCATTTCCAGGGAATCCTAAGCAGGTGAAGGCATCTCCTTGGGAATACCCTGAAGGAAATGGTGAGCCACTGTGTGAGACAGAATGCTGGACTGGATGGTCTGTGGCCTGTTCCAGCAAGGCTGTTCTTATGTTCTTATGTTCTTATGTATGACAGTGCAAGTACATAATAAAATATGATAAAGTGCATAATATATAACTTATTACATATATAATTCTTTTTCAACCTAGATTGACTTGGGCAGTGAGGTATCACACCTCACACAGGAGGGGTGGTGGTGAAGCTCCACCATAGGTAAGCAATGTGGAGGAGGTGCCTGGCCACCTGCCTTTCTGCTGTGTCTGAAGCCTGTGCACTTGCTTTGTTCACCGGGCAGACCTGGCAGAGCACATTGAGGACAGAAGGTTGCCATTGGGGTCCCCAGTGCCACCCACCTCCACAACCTGGTCCATGGCCCGGTAGTTGGGGACCTCTGTATTAGAGGGCTGTGCTTTGTTGGAAATGATATATTACTTTGATCTGGCTCAGCCTTCTTTATTGCCCAGCACTGCCAACTACTGCCAATTCCCCATTTAGTTTCTTACAGCAGTGATTGTTGCATTAGATTAGGGATTCACAACCCATGGCCTGTGGGCCAGGGCCAGCCGCAGCACCAATTAATCCAGCCTGCAGTGAATAGCCTGCTGCTGGAAGTGCCAAAAATGTGCCAGAAGTGCTGAAAACATGCTGAAAACGCACTGAAAAGGTGCTGGAAGTGCCGAAAACCCACAGAACCCCCCTGAAAATTATTATTATTATTTAGATTTATATCCCGCCCTCTTGCTCTAGGGCAACTCAGGGTGGCACCGAAAACTCCCACCATATCTCCCCCCAAAAATGTGCTGGCTGCACTCCCACCACCACGGGAAGCAGCAGAAGTGGCAAAAAATGGGAAATGCACCATGAATGCACCTGCCGCTCATGCCACCAGAAGCGGTGGAAGCGGGAAAATATAATTTCAGAATAAAAGACAGAATGAGATATTTAGGAATAATGGTGACAGATGAAGTTAAGAATCTATATAAGATTAATTTCAATAAATTAAAAAATGAAATAAAACCAATTATAGACCAATTGAAATTATTGAAATTATCTTGGTTTGGAAAAATAAACCTATGTAAGATGAAAATCATGCCAAAATTGAATTTCCTATTAGAAAATCTACCAATATCAATAAAAGAGACTGAGCTTAGAATCTGGCAGAAATTGATAAACAAATTTTGTAACAATGGGAAAAAGCCAAGAATTAACAAAACACTTTGGTATACCAAGAATAATCTGGGAGGGTTAAATATTCCAAACATTAAAAATTACTATAGAACTTTTAATTTAAAGAGAATTATTAAATTATTAAGCCATCAATGCATGCTGATTTAGATTATTTGGAATTCCAAAAATGGAAGGGGGAATTTTTTTAAGGTGATTTAAGGCCCAATCCTCAAATTCATAACCTCTCTCTAAAAAATTTATTCAAAATATGGAAGGGTTTGAAACCAAAATTAGCGCCAAACTCTTCACCTATATTGGAAATTTTAGATTACAAAAACTGTCCTTTAGAGTCAACAACAAGTATAAGGGACATTTTAACACGTAGAAAAGCTCTATTAAGAATTGAATGGTTTGACAATTGTAACACCTACCATCAATGGAAAATTATTTATGAGAAATTAAGTTTGGATTTGTTACAAGAGCTCCAGATAGAAGCGTGGGATAGAAGTATGAGGAATAATAGCATAGTAGACCGAGCTCCAACTTGGTTTGAAATATTGATTTTTGAAGTGAGGCAGGGAAGAAGGAACCTAAAGGGCCTAGGGGAAAAAGATATATCAATTGTTAAATTCAAATGAGGAAACTCAGCAAGTATTTAAAAGACGCTGAGAGGATGATTTGGGAATCAGAATTAGTGATGAGAATTGGGGGGGAAATGGACCCACAGAAGTATGAAATCACTTTCAATAAAGGAAAAAGAACACAACTGTAAGGTATTATGGAGGTGGTACCTTACCCCAGCCAAACTTCATCTAATGAATAAAAACTATCTTGATTTATGTTGGAGATGCAACAAAGAGAAAGGGATGTGTATGCATATGTGGTGGTCTTGTGACCAGGTAAGGATGTTTTGGAATGTTATAGAGGAGGAATTGAATAAAATACTAAAAACACCCATTATATTAAGTCCTAAGATGGTAATATTGGGTGAAATTGAAGAATTAAATCTGGAAGAAAATAAAAAAAGAGTTATTGCTATCCTTACTAATGGTTGCAAGACAACTAATTGCCAAAGAATGGAAAACTGGAATAAATATTAACAAAGCTAGATGGTATCCAGACATTTGGCAATTGGCACTAAATGAGAAATTAACCATGCAAATCCATCAGAAGAAGGGGGTCCCAATAAAGATCCCTTTTTGGGATATTTGGTTTTTGTTGTTGTTTAATTTGCATTATTAGAAGACAATGAGACTAACCCTAGCCCTGATACGATCCAATTTTGGAAGGAGTAATGAAGTTAAACGGGCCAGAATCCTCGCTGACAGTCCCAACAGTTCACGGGTGGGTTTAATTGGGTATTAATGTTTTTTAGTGTATATGTTTTATTACTCTAAGTTATTCTTAATTTTGTGTGATTTTCTTTATTCCATTTTTAAAAACGATATTAGATAAGATAAGATAGTACAAGGTGGAATGTATAATTATTCTGTGTACACTAATTATGTATAGCGAACTCTTTTTTCTTTTATATTACTTTAACTATTAATAAAAACTTTACAAAAAAAGTAGTGGAAGCGGCAGGAGGAACCATGTCTTCGGCCCACACAACTATCTGAGGGGGCATGGTTCAGCTCATGGTGCGAAAAGGTTGCAAACTTCTGCATTAGATGATCTTTAGCTGTGCTTTCTGATAAAGTACTCAACTCTGAACTACACAGTTGCTCTTTAGTGGGTCTAGCATGGTGCCTCCAAAACTAAAGAGGTGTCAATCTACAACAGGGGTTCTGAACCTATGGCCTGACAGCTGGATCTGGCCTGTGCCGTTGCTGCTGCCCTTATCTCCTCCGCTTGGCATGGCATGTCCCTAATGCTGCTCCATAGCAGGGCGGAAGCTGTAAGCCCTGCTATGGAGCAGTGTTAGGGACATGCCATGCCAAGCGGAAGGGACGGCAATGGTGGCAATGGAAGCAGAAGTGGCAGACGCCTATGGCCACCCACATATTTTCCAGGTGCCACTCGGGCCGAGTATGGGCAAGGACAGGCAGGACTTCTCCTTCACTCACAGCAGGCCAGTAAGCAGGGAAGCGGTATCGGCGGTATGGGTGGCGTGGGGGGAATGTTGGCAGGCTGGACTGGTGGTGTAGGGGTGGCGGCGGCATTTACCTTCGGTGGGAAGGTAAACAACACTCTGTCCACTCCGGTGTTTAGACATGCCTGCCACATGACCATGGAAATGTCTGCAAATGCAGACAGCGCTGGCTCTTTGGCTATAAACAGAGATGAGCACTGAACCCTAGAGTCAGATATGACTGGCTTTTGAGCAAGGACGAACATTACTTTTACCTTGCAACTGCAGAATATGTCTTCTTTTCAGTCAGTCAAATAATTCAGCTTTCATACTCGGAATAGTAAATTCTTGTATTACAGACATTCTTATTGATTTGTAAGCTTAAAATAGTCCACATTAAGTTTTATCCATGTACGCAATCCCTTCCCCCACCATCTCTGTCCAACATATATACAAACTTCTTTTCTCTGGAAAATTTGACTGTCATTGCTAAATGTTAGAGAAGGCAACCTCTCAACTAACTTGAAACTGCCATGGGGTTTCTTTATGAAAGGCAAGTGTTGGCAGTTCTTAGTAACTCCCACAGCTATCACTACTAATATGCAGCTGACTGGAGTGAAGACATAAATTTTAAAGACAAAGATAATAATCTCTAGAGCACACAAGTCCCTTATTAGTATGCAGATAGGGTTACTAAAACGTCAAGCTGTGTATTACAAGGCAACCTTTTAAGCTGTTTAATTTCATCTTCTCAACATTTAGTAAATGCAATCTGAGAAGCCGAATGGCATCTCACCAGCTGGACACGGCTCCTGTTTAGGCAAGGTTTCTCAAACTTTAATATGAAGATGGAACTGGTGGAAACAGGCCAGTATGAAACATATGGAATTCCAGTTCAGTCATCAGTTTTGAAAGAAGCCATTCTCCTCATCTTTTCCTCAATCTTTAGTAGCTTCTGAAAAATAGAAATAACATGGCAAAAAAAAAGAAAGAACACCCAATGGGTTGGTCTTTCAAATGTGCGGAGAAGACAGGGCAGATCATTTGCAGGCCTTCTTTTCTTTAAAGAAGATTGATTCTGAAGACATATGTACAGTAAGTCTAAGGCCATGATGGTGAACCTTGGCATTCCAGATGTTCTTGGACTTCAAATCCCAGAAGCACAAGCCCTCGTGAATCCACACAAAGGGGTTTAATGTGATTCATCTGGCCTGCGCCGCCCTTGTCGCTCCCGGAGCAGAAGTAAAATGTGCCCGTATTGATATCAGAAAGATATCAATATCACCACCACCTCCGCCACCACCACCTCTTCTTCTTCTTCTTCTTCTTCTTCTTCTTCTTCTTCTTCTTCTTCTTCTTCTTCTTCTTCTTCTTCTTCTTCTTCTTCTTCTTCTTCTTCTTCTTCTTCTTCTTCTTCTTCTTCTTCTTCTTCTTCCTCCTCCTCTTCTGGGTCTAGACCAGACATGAAACTGCCAAAATGAAGGTGAGTTCATTCTGTAGTTCCTTTTACCTGACCCAATGTGAGAAAGATTACCCAGCAACACAAGGTTGCAATTACCAGGGTATGCCTGACTGTGATTAAAAAATACCACAGTCTTCGAGGAGGCTCTTTCTGTGTACCCCAGTAATGGTACTGAAAGGTCTGCAGAGCCAAGAAATACAAAAGAATAAGGGAGACACTTTCCCAGCATAGATCATACATTAAAGCAAGCAAAGCCCAAAGCCTTCTCCAATCCATAAGTAAAGCTAAAGGTCACCCTTGCACGAAAGCCAGCAGTATCTGACTTTAGAGTTCAGTGCTCAGCTCTATAGCAAAGAGCCAGTGCTGTCTGCATCTGCAGATGTTTCTGTGGCATACCTGTCAACCCGCGTCTCCGGAAAAACGGGACCTGCGCAAATCGCTTGTGCACAGGTCGCTTTCCACGCATGTGTGGAAGGGTTTTACCCCTTCCACGCATGCGTGGAAGCGCTATGCCGCTTGCACAGCCCCTATGCAAGCGGCGTAGCACTTCCACGCATGCGTGGAAGGGGTAAAACCCTTCCATGCATGCACAGAAAGCATTTCCCTCCGCTGCCAAATTACGAGGTTTTGGCAGCGCGGGGCAGGTTATGACGTCAATCGACGTCAAATTACGGGGTTTTCCCAGCCAAATCGGGACAGGTATGCTCTGTGGAAATGTGGCAGGCATGAATAGACAATGGAGTACGTGGAATGCTGTTTACCTTCCCACTGAAGTGGTACCTATTTATCTACTTGCAATTTCTCGCTTTCGAACTGCTAGGTTGGCAGGAGCTGGGTACAGACACGGGAGTATGTACTTGGGAATCGAACTCCAACCTTCCAGTCATCAAGTTCAGTGTCTTAACCACTTGAGCCACCGCAATCCCTTAGCAGAGACCCATAACAAGCTCCTAAAGTGGATTGGGATTGTGCCATTCAGGTACTCCTGCAGCTTCAAAACCTACCTTGGCACTCCAGCTGTTACACACACAGCAAACCCATTTGTGTGGATTCACAGCATACCTGTCAAGTTTTGGACATGAAAATAAGGGAAATTTTGAGCCATGCCCCCTCCTCCCAAAATCCAGGCGCACCCAAGGGCCTAGAAGAGGAGGAGCCACCAGAACCAGGGAGGAGTGTTGGGCTTCCCCTGGTGGAGGAAGAACCACCCTCTAGGCACTCCCCTTAGCACTGCTTCCCCTCATAGGGAAGAAGGCAGCCAGCAAGCCATGCTTACTGTAGTAATTCTATTTTAAATTTCCCCCTATTCTCTGCTGACTGCATTTCATAGTATGGTGATTTTTCATGGAACTGTTTTTTACACTTTAATCACTTAATTGTCTACTGTCTTAGCCTTGTGTGCTTCAATTTTTTAAACTCTGTGTTTAAGAAAAAAACCATGGAAGTATCCTGTTTATGTTGTATGCAAATATACTTGAAGTCCTCTCTCTCTCCTGGGAAAGAGGGTGTTAAAGGAAGACAATGAGCCAATCGGCTTCAAGTACATTTCTTGCTAAAGAAGCCCCTGTTTTGGTAACAAGCAGATAAGTGACAAATTCTGGTATTCAAATTTAAGAGTTCCAACTCCCAGGAAGAATAAAATTGGGGGCTCGGTAGCATTTTGAGTTCAAAGAATGCTTGGGTGAATTTACGTTAGAATGGATTTGGAGAAAGTTGTATTTTAATTCTGACTTTAACTAGTCAAACCCACAAAGACCTAATGGTAAAACTTTCAGATAATTCTATACCACATGAAGGGAAATCCCTCTGTAAGTGATTACCAGGGAAGAAATAGAATGTCTGTCAATTACTGGTAAGATTTGTGGTTTTCTTTATCAGTCTTATTCTTTGGAGAAGTTTCTCTGAAGTAGATGAAATAGCCTGAAGGAGGACAAATTAAAAAATAAATTTAAAAAATGCATTTGTTACCATTCCGTCATTTTTATATGAAGATTTGTATTAAACCATTTCCTTTCTGAATGGATTAATATTTCACTTTTGTCAGGTTTTCACTTACACGGCCAGCCAGACTCTTAATCACACAAGATTTTCAGGAAGAAATGCTCTGTGACATAACCACTGTAATTGGGACAGTAGTATAATTGTGTGTGTGTGTGTGTGTGTGTGTGTGTGTGCTTTAAATTTGCCATAATAATAATAATGACCAAAGCTTGCCTTAAATTGCCCTTAGGGGCATGAAACATTGAACATGTATAATCTCACAATGAGAGATTAGGAAAGAATAAAATGGGAGGCCAATATAATAACAATGCACCATTTAACATTAGGTGTCTGGGAGATGTCATCAGGAGATCTGAAGTCTGCTTTCATTAGTATGCTGATGATACAGCTCTACCTCTCCTCTACATCAGCAGCAGTTGTTGGCTAGAACCTGGAGGAGTGCCTGGAGACAGTCATGGATAGGTGTGCATTAGGCTGGTGCTGAATCAGAATAAGATGGAGATGTTGCTGATGTTACTGGTTGAGAGGATTTCTCTTCAATTGTAGACATCGCTCTCCCTTTTAAGGAGAGGGTACACAATCTGGGTGTGCAGCTTGTCTAGTCTTTGACACTGGGAAATCAGGTGTCATTGATGGTCAGATCTGTACTTTCCCACCTGTAGCACATAGCCCAGTTCCACTCATTTCTGGACAGAATATATCTGATAGCATTAACCTATGTACTGGTGGCTTAGTGATTAAGATGTTGAACTTAACAACTGAAGGTTGACAGGTTAGCAGTCTGAGACTAAAGTGCTGCATGATGGAGTGAGTGCCCATTGTCTGCCCCAGCTCCTGTCAACATAGCACTTTGAAAGCAAGAAATTGCAAGTAGACAAATAGGTACTGCTTCAGTGGGAAAGGTAACAATATTCCATGTGCTCCAGTATCTAGTCATGCTTGTCACATGACCATGGAAACATCTGCAGATGCTGAAAATGGAGGTGAGTACTGCCCCCTAGAGTTGGACACAACTGGCTTTCGAGCACTGGTAATCTCCAGAACCGACCATTGCAATGCCCTTTTTGTGGGCTACCCTTGAAGTCTGGTATTGATACTTCAACAGGTATAAAATGTGGCTGCCAGTGTAGTTGCTGGTACTGGCCGTTTTGACCATATCACTGCAGCCTTGGTCAGCCTGCATTGGTTGGCCTATTAAATCCATAGGAATTTGGTATTACATTACTTTAGTTACAACTTGGTACAGTAAACTAAGTCGCAACTAGAGTAGGCTCATTTGACTCAATGCATGTTAAGCAAGAATTGACTCACCAACAGTGGTGGGCTTCAGCAGGTTCACACCAGTTTGCCAGAGCCGGTAGCAGAAATTCTGGCTGGCCCTACCCATCCAAGTGTTGAAATAAAGTATTCCTAATTTGGATGCAATGCAGGGCTTTCCCCCTGGCCATGTCCACCATACCACACCCACAGAGTAGGTAGTAATTTTTTTAATCCCACCACTGGGCAGGCATGACTAGATCGCCCACCCAGTCATGTGGCCATGCCCACAAAGTAGCCATGCCCATAAAGTAGGCCACACCCATAGTGTGGTAGTAAATTTTTTTGGAGACCGCCACTGCTCACCAAATCTCAGTTGATTCAATGGGGTTATCCTAGTGCAATTTACTGCACTAAGCAACAAGATTTCAGCCAAATAAATGACTAACTATAGGCCAATTAGTTTAATCTTCATGACCAATTAACAAAACAAATGTTATTTTAACTAATGTTTAATGCACATGATCTTTCATAAGGAAAGGGAATTGAGTAGAGAAATGGGAATTGGAATTATCCTTTCTGCTTGTTCATAGACAAATACTGTGGTACCTCAATTAAAGAGCATAATGTGTTCCATGGGATTGCTCTTTAAGCGAGTTTACTCTTTAAGCGAAACATCACTGTAAGTGACCAATTGTGACTTCTGGCAGGGGGGATTGCGAACCCCGATTTAGTTGTTAAGCGAGGCAACCATTCAAAGAAAATTCTGCTCTTTAAGCGAGTTAGTCTCTAAGTCAGGCGCTCTTTATGCGAGGTTTTACTGTATAGGTAAGTCTTCATTGCTGAAGCAAATATCTCTTCTCGTGCTGATGATCAGTCCAGTTACAGCTTTTACTTTAGGGCAAATGAGACATTGCCTCAATTCAGGTTATTGCTAGCATGCCAGTTTCCATGTGCCTCCAGGCCTTACCAAAAGGCTTTGGTCTGCATGTGTGTCTGTGAATGTTTGCCTGCACATCTGCTTCTATGTGTTTTTATGAGTATGGATGTATGCCTGAACACCCATATTGGCCCTTGGCTTCTCCAAGCATTGGTTGCTGTGCCTTCCACCCCATTTAATTTAATTTAATTTAATAGTCATACTTATATATGCCGCCCACTCAGGTAGAACCCGACTGAGGGCGGCATTACAACAAGTTCTAAAAACATATAAAACACTTAAAAAACCCATATCCCACCCACCCATCCCACCCACTATAAAAGAGAAGAGAGGGTTCTTAGTTGTTTTCTTAAGCCAGCAGGTGGGGACCATGTTCCAGTTAGGGCCCCACACCTGCCCTGCCAGCCAGGTCTTCAATCCTCTCCTGAAGGGCAGCAAATCTCTTTGAAGTCTTAGATCTGTTGGCAGGAGGTTCCAGAGGGTTGGTGCGGACACTGAGAAGGCCCTCCTTCGGGTACTGGATAGATGTGCTCCCCTAGTTGATGGCGCTATAAGAGAGCCCCTCCAGTCCGCTCTGGTTGGACGGGCAGACACTCTTGGGACAATGCGGTCTCTAAGGTATCCTGGCCCACTGACATATAGGGCTTTAAAGGTCAAAACCTGCACCTTGAATTGCACCCGGAGGCAAACTGGTAACCAGTGCAGCTCCCGAAGTAGCAGTGAGGCGCGGGCATATCGTCCGCACCCCATCACCACCCGGGCCGCCGTGTACTGATGATACTGCACCCTGTGGGAATGAATGATCTCACTCAGTGGCTTCATGTAGATGTTAAATAGGAGAGGAGAGAGCACCGAACCCTGAGGCACCCAATACTTGAGAAGCCTAGGACTGGACCTCTCACTCTCCAACCACACCGACTGGGTACGGCCCTCCAGAAAAGAGGAAAACCAGGACAACACAGTGCCCTGGATCCCCAGTCCTTTGAGCCATTCCAGAAGGATACCGTGGTCGATGGTATCGAAAGCTGCTGAGAGGTCAAAAAGAGCAAGGACAGATGGATAACCCCCGTCCTGCTCCCACCAGAGATCATCCATCAGTGCGACCAATGCCGTCTCCGTACCATACCGGGGCCTGAATCCTGATTGAAAGGGGTCTAGATAATCCGCTTCCTCCAGGACACTCTGTAGCTGGCGCGCCACCGCCTTCTCCAATACCTTACCCAGAAAGGGAAGGTTGGAAACCGGCCTGTAGTTGTTAAGGACAGCTGGGTCAAGGGATATTTTCTTCAGGAGGGGGCACATTAAACTATGTTTTAGTGGTGCAGGAAACACCTCCTCCCGTAATGATGCATTTATTATCGCGCTGACCCAGCCACCTGTCACCACCTTAGAGGCTTTCACCAACCAGGTGGGACAGGGGTCCAAAGGACATGTAGTGGCACGCACAGCTGCAAGGAGCCTGTCCACTTCATCAGGGACAACAGGATCAAACCGATCCCAGATCATACAGCAAGACTGTGCTCCGGTCCCCCCCCCCGACCCTCCCCATCTACGCTGGGATTTTCTCCACCAGATGGTCAGCAAAGTCCTCAGACGAACTCTGCCAACCAAGCACCGATCCCCCATGAATCATAATGGGCCTTGAATGCCAGTGGTTAAAGCATGGGTTCCCAACCTAAGGCCTGCAGGATGGATACAGCCCGCGGCACCATTTCATGTGGCCCCGCCACCCCTTCAAGGGCATTTGAGAAACAAAATGGCCATCACTTTGAAGCCACCCCCATCATACAGGCAAGGCAAAATGGCCGTCCAGCCCTTGAAGCTGACAGAGAGTGTGACCTGGCCCCTGTCTTGAAAAGGTTGGAAACCCCTGTCTTAATGCTTAACCCAGTAATAAGACCACAGAGTATAAGTTCTGCTGTGCTTTGAAGGATAACCAGTCCTCCTGCACAGCAAGGTGGTGTAGGCTAATTCATGTGGCAGAATCTAGTAGGAATGATTAAAAGCACCTTAGGTGCTTTGCTTGTTGCAATAAAACATCTTGGGTAGATCTGCTCTGGATTCTGGTCCTTAGAGCTATGCAAGTATCCCTGGGAAGAGGACGTGTAGAATTACACAGAACAAGATACATAAAGGTGATGGTGAAAAAGGACACTTTTCATCTCTACCTCTGAAACACTACATAGGGAAGCTGACAATGTGACATCACATTATTGCACTGTGAGCTTTCTGCCCTCCATAACTGTCACATGTTAACTCTCCATGCAGGGACATCACAATAAAAGCACACCATTTGTTTAATGAGGTGTGTTACAGAGGAGAAGTAGAGAAGGAGGCAGAGGGCAGCTGCTATTCTTGCTATATCTACTTGTCTTGTCATGAATCATTTAATGGCATCAGACTGCAGCTCTGGGTATGTAATGCAAGCCAGAGAGTGAGAGAGAAAGAAGAAGAAGAAAAGGGGGAAGAAAGAAAGAAAAGAAAGGCAGGAAACCATGAGAATATTCAAGCAGATTCTTTTGCTGTTTGGTTTCTTGCGAGTTCTGGCAGCTATCTTTGCATTCTTTACAATAATTCATACTTGCAAGCTTTTTGCATTTTTAGCAGGACATAGCAATAAATAATTCCATTTTATAGTGCAGGAGACATTCTTGGATTCAATGACCCACAGTTTTCTTATTTTTTAAATTGTAACTGTTGAAACATCCCTGCATGTTTATGTATTGGAAAATAACTGTTGAAAGTGGAATGACTAAGGAATTGGAATGTTGATATTTCAAGAGCTTGAAGATTAGAGATTAGGGCACTGTCCTTTTCTAAAAGGTATGCTTGGATATTAAATAGAAAAGTGTGATTTCTCAAATGCAAGTAAATTATTGATGGCCATGAAGTATAGATTCATAACGATATCAAACTGAGTCTTATTAATTTTATTAATCTTGGCATCTGACCAATATTAATAAAATGAAGTAACAGCAAAAAAAGGGAAGAAAATAAGATCGTGATGGGAAGAGACGGGATATTGGGAGCCTGTAAATCCAATTGATAATCCCAACCAACCTATTGAATCAACTGTTGAGTAGGTAGTCAACACTTCTGTAAATGCCATTGGTTTAGTAGGTCTTGTTGAGATTAGCAGGTGGATGTATGACTTGGTCTTCTTTAGAGTTGAGTAAAAGGCTGCAAGTATGTTTAGATGTGAAGTACTTAGATGGAGACTCTCAAAAATGTATTTAAGTTAGTTTAAAATACTTGTGTCTGTAGTATAAATGAGAATGTGATAGCTGGTTTCCTTAGGTGTTGAAAGAAGCTTGGAACAGTGTTTAAAAATAAGGAAGTAAATAGTTGATATTTTGTGTGTGTGGTTTCTCTGGATTCTCCATACCTTTTAAAGCACCTTTCAAAGGGGAAAATCTCACAACCACACTCAAAAGTGATATTCTGAGCATCGTGATAGCATCTTGGGTATCAACAAAAATATTAAACAAGTTTATTACATCATTCAAATAAAAACAAAGAAGAACCACAGAAAGACACAAGATTCAGCAATAAAAATGTTCAAATTAGTAAAAGCACAGACTAATAAGATTTACTACCTTTACCTCACTGAAAGTCCTTCATTACTAATTGCTAGAGAATGAAGTGAAGTCAAAATTACTTTCCTTTAGAAGAAACTTGAAAAAAAATCCTGTTTTAAAGGTAATTCTTTAAGGGCAATCTTTGCAGCGTGTGCTTTCTTGCCTTTGTTTTGAAAATCAGCTTATTTGGTAATTAATCATAAGGAGCCAGACACAAGCTTTGTTTGCATGTCTGACTCTTCAGGTTCTAGGTCAGGACCTTGCTTAGTTGTGTAGAAAAGCAAAATTCAGCAGGTAGAGCTTGAGTTGAAAGTTGTACCTATTGAAATGTCATTTTCTAAGCAACAATTAAAGGTATAGGTCCTACAGAAACCTTGTCATCTAGTCAACTTACCAGACAAAAAAATAAAGATAAAGGTTTCTCTTGCTCAAAAAGCCAGTCGTGTTTGACTCTAGGGTACGGTGCTCATCTTCATTTACAGCCAAACAGCCAGTGCTGTCTGCATCTGCAGATGTTTCTGTGGTCATGTGGCAGGCATGACTAGATGCTGAAGTACGGTTATCTTTCCTGCCAAAGTGGTACCCATTTATCTAGTTGCAATTTCATGCTTTCTTGCTAGGATGGCAGGAGCTGGGGCAATTCATGGGAGCTCAGTACGTTGCACATCACTTGGGTCTTGAACTGCTGACCTGCAGACTTTCCAGTCATCAAGCTCAACATCTTAACCAGTGGTGGGCTAAAAAAAAAATTACTACCACACTGTGGGCATGGCCTACTTTGTGGGTGTGGCCATGTGAATGAGTGGGCAATCTAGTCATGCCTGCCACATGACCATGAAAACATTTGCAAACACAGACAGCATATCAGGAAGTAAACAAAACAAAAAGACAAAAATGTTGTGGCACCTTAACTGCTGCTCTGAGGTAAACTGGCCAAGGGAGCCACAGGACTAGTTTCCCCCTCCCTCCTCCCAGGGAAACCCTCTTAACCTGCCCCAGACCCTGCCCAAGGCTCCATGCCTCCCCCTTCACCCCCCCCCACATGCACACACACACACACACGTGCGCATGCACACACACACACGCATGCGCACACGCGCGCACGCACGCGCACACGCACACACACACACACACACACACACGTACCAGGGGGGGCGGGAGTCAGACGACAAGGAGAGGCCAGTGGAAGCCCTGCTGACTCCCGCAGCGCTCTCACGCCCTGGCGAGGCTGGGTCAGCGCTGTCCGGAGGACCGCTGTGTCCGGGCGCCTGGAGGTGGGTGGGGTGGGGAGGGGGTGTGGTCAGCTGGTTCTACTACCGGTACACCTGGACCAGTCCGAACCAGCTGATGCCTGTCACTAATCTTAACCACTAAACCACTGTGGCCCAATGGAATCATTTGTCGTTGTTCAGTTGCACAGTTGATTCCAACCCTTTGCCACCCCATGGACCAGGCATCTCTGTCTTTTACAATCCTCCTCAACCCGGCCAACTCTGTGCCCATTGCCTCTACAATACCATCTAGCCATCTCATTTTTGCAATCATTACCAACTTCCAAATACAGCGATACCTCATACAACATCCAAACTTGGTTCCACAAGTTTGGACTTTATACGGATTTGGACTTTGTATGAGGCATGCAAAATCCTAGCCGCGATGCCTCATACAACGTCCAAATCCTTGCCACGATGCCTCATACAACGTCGTTTCCATAGAGATACATTGTACTGTAACAGCACAGACTTCAGGGCAAAGTCAAGGAAACAGACAGGAAACTGACAGAACTTTAAGAAATCATTGTCTAAAGGCTAAAAACATTACAAAAACATGTCAAGCAACCCTGATTGTCCAAGAACCTGAAGAATGCTGCAAAAATCCCAGGAATGCTTCTAAAAATTCTGACAAAAGAATTAAAAAAAAATCCAAATTCGCGCTCAAAACCACTCCTAAACACTTTGCTTCATGCAAAACCCACAAGAGCAATGCATGCATGTGTCCTGCCTTTTATCCTGCCCAGGCACAATGCAACCTGGGAAAAACATCAATGCCTCATACAAAGTCGCACGACTTTGTATGAGGCAACTTTTTTCAAGGAATTAGGCGATGTTGTATGAATCCGATGTTGTATGAAGCGGACTTTGTATGAGGTATTACTGTAATTCTTATGTGCGACAGATCCCAGGAATATTAGGTTTTGGATTCCAATAGCTTGAATCCACAGAACTGAAACAGTGGCATTTTCAGGCTTTGTAATATCAGATTTGTCTTCAAATTTCCTAGAAGGGGGAATGACAACTAGAGGGCTGATTGTTTTTAACTTCCCTGCATTCTCTTTCCCCTTCCCTTTCAAAGCAGCCCTTCCCTTCAAGAATTCATGGCATGACAGAGCTGTATCCTACATCTCCCGATGTTTTTGTATCTCTTAATTTTCAAAATTAACAAGACAGTGACAAATAACCATTGGAAATGTCACAACAGCTCCTTGAAGAATGATCTCTAATTGCAGTAGAGTGTCCTTGTCTCCACATAATGGCTGTTTTGCCTAACTCAGAGTGAACGAGAAAGAGAGAAGGAGAGAAGCAAGCAAGAAAGCAAGAAAGAATACATCAACCTGGAACCAACCTTGGCTGGGTATCTCATCCAACGTAAATATCAGCAGAACACTGCTTTTCTAGGAAAAAACAGGAGCTTTGAAGTGATGAGCTCACAGTCTCAGGCACCTCAGTTATTTTTAGCAGTTTCTCTTAATAAGATGCAATGTCAGTCAGAGACCAAAACAAATATAAAAAATGAACTAAGCCAGATGGCTAATCCATTTTATCTAAGTGTGCCTGGTAGTGGTGGCTTTTTGAATCTACTGTGCCCATGACTACTACTAAGAGACTAGAATAAGGACTTATTAAATCTGACAAAAATTCTAGTCTTAGACAAACATTTGGGACAGTCTGTCACAAAAGTGGTCAACTTCTGCAAGATTTTCACTCAGGAATGTGAAAAGACCAGCATATTTTCCATCACCAACCGTATTTCCAAGAAAGAAGGTGGTGTGTGTTGTTGTTGTTGTTCAGTTACACAGTCGATTCTGACCCTTTTCGACCCTATGGACCATTGTCCTTCAGGCACCTCTGTTCTCCACCATCCTCCTCAACCCACCCAGCTATTTTTGTATTCAAAATATTGCATTTTGCACAAAATACTATGGATATTTTTGCACAAAACACAAGGGGATATTTTTGCAGGAAGAACGTTTTTTGGAATTTTGAACAAAAACAATGCCAAAATCTGGCAAATGTACAAATATTGTAATCTTGCCTGCGGGGATGAAAACTTTTTGAATTTTTCATTCTCATTAGCAAGAATGAAGTAAGCAAAAATTTACATCCTGGCCTAGACTACTTATTCAAGGTTTTTCTGCCAAATGACATACAGTACAGTACTCTGAACAGGGAAGTTATAGACAAGTGTGAGAGAATTGTGGTTGCTTTCATAGGTCAGAACTGATGACATTATCTACATGAACAATCTTCTGAAATCCTTTGCAGCTGAGGACTTTTCTTCCATATTGTGCACTATATATCAGTAGTCACTGATCAGTGATGAAAGCCTCGAGTTACGTAATATTCACGATATGAAAGGAAATCAATTGAAAATAATGCCTCACGATACTTTCCCCTGCTATACAAACAGATTTTTTGGGTTTTCAGGCAGCAGCCTCTAGTGGCCAGCTCTGGTAATGTGCTGGACCCAACCCTGACACTCAGCTGTGTGGTTGCTCCCAGTGCTTCATTTTCAGCAGTGGTGGGAGCAATCACACCATTTTTCGGCAGCTTGGGCAGCTGGGGGTATCCATGAGGGCAGGAGGGTATGCAGAGCATTTCCACTTTGTTTCTGGAATTTTTCACTGACCCAGAAGTGCTGAAAATGCATTGAAAACCAATTAATCCATCCTGGAGGTCAGAAAAAAGTGAAGGCAAAGCATTTTTTATCTGTTCAAAACATTTTATAAAGTGGCGAAAATGCGGTGAAAATTCCAAAGTGCACTTTCTAAAGAGTTTTGACCAGACAAAAGATTTTTTTGACTTTTTTCTGACCTCTGGAACAGATTAATTGGGTTTCAATGCATTCCCACAGGAAACTGTGTTTTGAGTTACGAATTTTTCATAATACGAAAAAACCCGAGGAACGGATTAATTTCATAACTCAAGGTACCACTGTATATATGTTTTTCCATGTTCAGGAGTTGCACATTACAACTCTTATTATTACATGGAATATGCTGGCATTAGATAACGAAGGTTGAGGGATTAATATTTGACAAAGTTTTCTATCTATTCAAGGAATCCAAAGTCACTCTACAATTTGATGAAAAGTAAAAGTAAATATGGACAACTTCAACATACAAGTCACTGGATAATTGTATCAATTTTCCCCAGCTGGAATACTGACATATTTCAATCAGTTTCCGTTTTTAAGGAAAACAAAATGATCCACACTTTCTGGACCAGTGCATTGAATGGAATGTACTTAAAACTTAAGAGATTTGTAGGGTAGGGCCACTGAAGTTCATGGGACTGAAACCTGATTCAATCATTAAAGTCCATGCTGAATATTCATACATGCAGGGAACACTCTAGTCATGCTCCTATCCATCAAGGTTACATCGGCCTCTTACATGAAGTTCCATGAATTTGAAGAAGGAAAGCTCTGGTATCTGTAGGGTCACTCCATATGAAGCAGGATCCTCAGTTTCCATGTATCTGATTTCCATAGAGAACCCACATATACAGTAGAGTATGTCATCAGTCAGACACAACATCCTCCCGTGTGAAGGTGATGAAAGTAATGATAGAATAGGCTGGGTTACATCACTCCTCTCTATGCTGAGAGAACTAAGCAAGTTAACATCTCAACCTTTGTTTTTTGGACATCAATTTCCCAAAGCACTCATCAGCCAATGTACTGACTTAGGCTTCTGGGAATTGAAGTCATCCTATGGGGCATGTGCCCCATGTTGGGAACCACTGCTCTACATCTCTGAATGGATATGTGCCTCAAGTCTGCTGGCTCAGATCCAGGAAGAGCTTTGTGGCAAGAACAAACATTCTTGAGGGTATGCAAGAGCAAAATCAAATTAGAAGATGGAGGAAGAAACTCACTGGGCAAGGAATAACATTAAATGAGGATATGACTGAGGAACTCAACCTCACCTATGTCATTTGGAGGACTCTGAATAGGCTGAGGGTTGGGGTCCCTAAATGCAAGACCAACATGTTCAAGTGGGGGCTGCTGGCGAACAACAACACACTGTGTGAATGTGGAGATACAGAATCCAGCTCATTTACTGGTCTGCCAATTACTGTCAGAAATATGTACCAATGAGAATATAAGTTTGGCCAATGACAAAGCTAAGAAAGTGGATTCATTTTGGCAGTCCAAAGTTTGGTCTGGACATGAAAGAAGAAGAATGAAAGTGCGGCGCCAAAATGGCCGCCGCGCTCTTTGCGGGAGCCCCCCCACAGGGCGAAGGCATCCGGGTAGTTAGGGGCGTGGCCAGCTCCCTTATAAAAGGGGTGGCCACGAGGCAGCCGAGCTGCCATTTTGCGAAGCGACGGAGCGGAGAAGTTTTTCCTCTTACTCCGTCGCTTTTACCTTCACTGGGAAGCCTTTTGGCTGCTGATCTTCCTCTTTTCGGCTTCCCTTAGGTCGACTGAGATGCCTTCGAAGAAGAAGGCGGCCGCGAGCGCGGCTCGGGCGGTGCGGAGGCGCAATCCGGGTCGGAGGACCGCAGCTGCGCCTTCCCACCAGCTGCCTTTGCCGGCTCCCACCGGGACCGGTGGGATGGGGTCTATTACCCCCTGGCCGGAGGCCGGGGACCTGAGCAGGGGTCCAGTATGGGCTCCGGCCCGCGGCCCGCAGGCGGCGGATGCCGCTCCTGGTGCTCATTCTGGGCCTTCCTCCATTGGGGCCCAGCTCACTCCGGGGCCTTCCAGCCTTGGGGGGTGGTGCGGTCCCATCCCTTGGCAGATGCCCACCCCGGCCCTGTCGGGCCTGGGTGTGGGGTCATGGCCTTATTCGGGCCCCGGGGTGCAAGGGCCTGTACCCACGCCCGTAACGGGTGGGCCGGCTGGCCCGTGGCCCCAGGCCAGTGTCGAGGCCTTGCTGGCCCGCGTGGCGGCACTTGAGGCTTCCCTCGCTCGGGCCAGCCACGCTGGCGCTCCTTTTGGGGTGCGCTTGGACGCGTCATCTGCAGGGCAGCGGCAGGCGATGGGACGGGTCGAGCAGCTTGAGGCGCGTGGCGCGACTTCGGCCACTGCCTCGCAGCTCCCCGACCAACAGGCCGGCGCGGGTCAAGCTCCGGCGGCGAGCTCTACGGCGGTCGTGAGCTCCGACGCCCCCAGTGGGCCGGAACCCCCGGTGGGGGCGGCCCGCGGGGGTGCAGCATGTGAGTATGCGGTACAAACTAGTGCACCTACACATGTGGCTACATTGGGGGGGGGCTTTCCAATGGCCTTGGCCTCGCATGGGTGGTCCGGCGGTACAGCCGCCGACGCACCAGCAGGCGACGTCAACCACCACCCAGGGCCCCGGGGTGGGTAGCATTTCCTACCCTGTGGGGAATGTTTTGGGGGTGGCTGGGTTAGTTCAAGCCCCTTTCCAGATGCCTGCAGTTTCTGCTGTGCCTGTCTCGGCCTTGCCAACAGCGGGCTATTCCTTGCCACTGGGTGACCATTTGGCACAGGCCACCAGAGAGAAAATATGGCGAGGGGAGTATGTTGATATCTTCTCACTCCTAAACAGGGAGCCCACCAAGGAAGAGAGGGAGGGGCAGGATGAGAAGGATAAGGAACAGGCATGTCGTCGCAAGCCGCCACGGACGTGGGCCAACTGGCTGCCGGCTTACCTCATCTACATGGTGGTGTACCTGAGGGCCCGGCCGGATCTGGCAATTCCGATGGTCCAGTATTTGGACAATATCTACCGGGCAATGGTTGATTTTCCGGGCCCGTCGTGGTTGGCTTATGACGAGGAATTCCGTATGAGAATTCCCCTGCACCCTGAGATGAGGTGGGATGAGCCATGTCAGAGACTTTGGCTGCTGTACATGACGCCCACGCGCCCCGCACCAGGGGAAAGATACCATTGTGGACATGCGGTCCAGCGAGTGGCTCCAGCACAGGTTCCCCGCCAAGTGGCGGGGCAGGGGGTTCCAGCCCGACTGCTGTGCTGGGCTTTCTCGTCTAATGGTTCATGCAGTAAGAAGAATTGCAAGTACAGACATGAGTGTCCCACCTGTGCGGGCCCCCATGCAGCCTCTGCCTGTCCCAGGCCTGGAGGGACGCAGGGCAGAGGGAGGGGCGGACAGTGGGCTGGCAAGACTGCCACAGATGGAGCTGGTTCACCGAAAGGCTCCCTCCCCAATTAATGTGGACATGCTGGAGCGTTGGCTCGCATTGTACCCGAAGGGGGAGGATGCAGATTATCTACTTCAGGGCGTTAGACAGGGGTTCCGTATTCCTTTCATGGGTGATAGGTCCCCTCAGGATGCCCCCAACCTTTTGTCCCTTAGGGGGAGGGAGGAAGTGGCTGCCGCCAGCATTAATAAGGAGGTCAATGCGGGCAGGGTCGCTGGCTCTTTCCCTGCACCCCCGTTCACTAACCTCAAGGTATCGCCCCTGGGCTTGGTACCCAAGAAGTCACCAGGCGAGTTTCGCCTTATCCATCACTTGTCCTACCCAGCCGGCCGATCGGTCAATGATGCTATCCCTGATGACCTTTGCTCGGTCAGGTATACATCTTTTGACCACGCGCTGCGCATGGTGCGCTCATGTGGCCCGGGTGCGCTGCTGGCTAAGTGCGACATTAAGTCGGCTTTTCGCCTCTTGCCAGTGCACCCGGGCGACTTTGAATTGCTGGGTTTCAAATTTCGGGGTGAATATTACTTTGATAAGGCCATGCCTTTTGGCTGTTCCATATCATGCTTGGCTTTCGAGCGTTTCAGTACCTTCCTAGAGTGGGCTTTCGTCCGCAGGTCAGGGTCCCGGTCTGTAGCCCATTACCTGGATGACTTTTTGTTCGGGGGTGAACGGGGCTGGGACACGTGTACACGTCTCCTCAACACATTTCAGACGCTAATGGAGGAACTCGGTGTCCCTTTAGCGCCCGAAAAGACCGAGGGCCCATCTACACAGCTAGTCTTCCTGGGGGTGGAGATTGACACGATAGCGCAGGCATCTAGGTTACCGCGGGATAAGGTGTCAAGGATAGTGGCCCTTATCTCGGACTTGTTGGCCAAGCGCAAGGCATCACTGAGGGAACTGCAGGTGCTGCATGGTCACCTTAATTTTGCCTGCAGAGTGGTTGCACCGGGCAGGGCTTTTGCCTGGCGCTTGTGCGAAGCTATGGCAGGATTATCCAGGCCTCACCATAGGGTTCGGCTTACCTGGGGTATCAGGGCAGACATGCTTGTCTGGTTACAGTTCCTGAGGGACTTCAATGGGGTCTCATTTTGGAGGCATGACCTCCTGGCTTCCCCTCAATTTCAGATTCAGTCTGATGCCTCGGGATCCCTGGGATATGGGATGTACTTCAATGGGAAGTGGGCCTATGGTGGGTGGCCACCGGCCTGGGCAGGCACGGGTCGCCTGCGTGATCTCACGTATCTGGAATTTTTCCCTATCCTGGGTGCTTTGATGCTATGGGGCCAGGAGTGGTCCAACTCGGTCGTGCATTTCTGGTGTGACAATGCGGCTGTGGTCCACATTGTGAATGCACAGACTTCTAAATCGCCCAGGGTTATGGATCTAGTGCGCCAATTTGTGTTGCGCAGCCTGCGCCTCAACGTACTGTTTAGGGCCAGGCACGTCCAGGGGTTAATAATGATATTGCTGACGCTTTGTCCCGCCTACAGATCTCCCGGTTCCGTGCCTTGGCCCCGAATGCGGAGGAATTTCCCTCGCCACTCCCGGAGGAGATATGGACCGTTGGCAAGGAGAGGTGAACCGGGCGATTGGCCTGTCACTAGCCCCACGCACCCGTAAGGCGTATCACCACACAATTAATTCTTTCAGGGCATTTTGTATTCAATCTCAATTGCCAGGAACCTGGCCAATCCCGGTAACCCATGTTCTGCGGTTCATGGTTTACCTGCATTCTCAGGGCCTTGCACCTCGCACCATAGCATCCAAGCTTTCAGCGTTGGCTTTTATGGCCAAGGTGGGGGGTCATGTGGACAGCACCTCTGACTTCCGTGTGAGACATGTTTTGGAGGGGTGGGTGCGTGAGCGCTGGCGTTGCCCGGACGACCGCCACCCGATTTCCCCAGGGGTCCTTACCCAGTTGGCTCGGGGCTGGCCTTGCCTCTGTTTTGATGCATATGAGGCAGCCCTGTTCCATGCAGCCACAACGGTGGCATTTTTTGGAGCGCTCCGCATCAGCGAGCTTGTGATGCTGTCTAAGGCGGATGCAAGTCGTAGGGCACTGGAACTCGAGGATGTCTGTGTAGCCAAAGACTGGGCTCAGTTGAGGATACGTTCCTCTAAGACCGATCAGCATGGCGTCGGCAGTGGTGTGCGACTGCTACGGTGTTCTTTGGCAGACATCTGTCCGGTTGGTGCCCTACAGGAATTCCTGGCACTGCGTGGCACGCACCATGGCCCGTTTTTCTGTCACCAAGATGGGTCTCCCCTTACTAAATTTCAATTTTGGAGGGTGACGGGCAAAGCGCTGGCCGGTGTGGGCCTCCCAGGCGCCCGCTATGGCACTCATTCATTCCGTATAGGGGCGGCCTTGACCGCTGCGGCTTTTGGGTACTCAGGGGCTGACATACGTAGCATGGGACGGTGGGGATCGCAATGTTTTCAATTTTATGTGTGCCCACTCCCCCCGTGAGTACCGACCCGGTCACCTTACCTATTTTCCCTCATTTTTTCCTTTACAGACCCGGGGTGTCGTATTACACCAGTGACAGTATGGCTGGTGGGCCATAGCTACGTGCACAGGGCAGCGCGTTATGCTGCGGCGACAGAGTGGGGACCCCAACTGGGACTGGGTGCATACGCAAGTCTCACATGGCATGGTAAGCCTGGGATGTTATGGCGGGAGCTGCTGCCTTTCCTTTTTTCAGGCCTGAATGCTGACCCGCCTGACATTCTGATCATACACCTGGGGGGCAATGATTTGGGCCAGGTCACCGGCTTGTCGCTGAAGCATGCGATTTGCGAGGACCTCGCCTACCTGCATTACGTCTGGCCCGCCACAACCCTTGTTTGGTCGGACATGGTCCCGCGCCATTCCTACAGAGGGGGCGTTGACCTCCTGGCCCTTGACCGCGCTAGACGCATGGTGAATAGGGCAGTGGCGCGTTTCCTTGTCGACAGGGCTTGGGGGAGGGTCAGTCGTCACCCCGCTATTAGCCTCCAAAGTTATGACTTGTATGCAGGGGATGGGGTCCATCTGACGCGAGGAGGTATGGACCTCCTGTTGGGTGATTGGCGAGCAGGCCTGTTGACCAAGCTGACGGTCTGGGGGGGGGCGTCGAGCCTTCTTTGAAGCCCCTCCGTGTGGCGGGTAGCACCGGTAAGGTAAACATTATGACCCACAGGTATCCGGCAAGTTCGCAATTGACTGGACAACACTAGACAGGCATAAGTTGGTTAAACGTTGTCCGGTCAACGACGAACTAGGCGACGGGGTGATGGCTATAGCTAGACAGCATGCATCACCCCGTGATTTTACGGATACGCGTCAGAGGGTGGGGTCATTAGTTAGATATTGACTACGGTCAACAATTTGTTTGTGGTCAACAAACAAATTGATACAAATGGATACATTGTAGCAATTGCCGTTGGCAATTTTGGGTGGTACCTTACCAGTGTTACTTCGGCCTGCTTGCCTTAAGAATTATGATTGGTTATTACCAATATAAATTTATAATTCGGACTAGGGCATGAATCAATAAATGTGGCCCAATGCCGTTATCCACTTTCATTGGTGTCTGAGTCCTTTATTGGGGGGTGCGCCTGCAATGCCTTTTCTTGTGCCTATATTTTCTTGTTCATTGATTTTGTCCATTTATTATTTCTAAAACTGGATCTGACCCTATAATTGTACACCAAGTCTTCCAAAAGGGGAAAGTTAAGCGAAAATCTTGTGCGTCATCAGGATGGTTATCGGTAAGGTTCATAAAACTTAATACACATCATATTAAAGGTGACACTGAAAAAGCCAATTCATCATCAGTAAAGCGGAAATAATGAGATGTTTTCCTTTGTGTCAGAAAGAGCAAGAAGAAACAAATCAAAAAGCTTCACAGCAATCCAGCTCAAAGAGGCAAAAACTAGAAAACACATTAATTCCTTGTGTTCTGCCTCATGGAACAGATGTGTCTTATTCCAGGGTGAAACCTGAGAGCCCTCGGCCTGGGAGCCATCAGTGAGCTGGAAGTCAGTGCAAATTCTTAGACGGTCTCAGTCCTCAAAAGCTTCTCAAAATGGTCAAATCTCTCGAAGACCTTTTTTTTTAAAAAAAGTTCTCTCCCAGAACTGCAGACAGTGAAGATTTTCTATCCACCTTCTTTGCCAGATTTGAAAACCAGATTCTTTTTTGTTTTACTTTGTGTGATGGTCACCTGCAAAAGTTCTTTTGGACAAAATGAAGGAAGCAAAGGATTCTGCCAAATTTTTTGGTCAGTTTACTTTATATTCTGGAAAGTCAACAGTAATCCTGTAATCCTGTGCATACAAAACTGGTAGTAAGAGCTATTCTTCTTCTTCAAGTGCCATATCTGATTCCAAATATTGGTAATCCTCATGGCACTCAGCCATGAAGACTGTCCTGTGAATATAATGCCGTGGCCTTCCACATCACAGCATGACACCCGTTCCACTGATCCAGCTCTGCAAGTCACTTTCTGGTCCTGAGCCCTTTTGGCACACAAAGTCCTCATCAGCCCCAGGCCATTATTGATGAAGCTGCCTGCTCTCCATCAAGATGGATTCACATGGGATTCAATCCGCTTGGGGACCATCACCCTTCCTGTGGGTTTTGACAAGGCCGTTAGTTCTCCGGTTGTCAGGTTAGATATCCAGCATTGAGTTGCTAGCAGTATGGTCTACTCTATTACCATAGCAGGATAATCTGGCCAGACTTGCAGTAAGAGCTATTGGTTTGTTTAATTTGTGAACTGCTGGGAAGCTCAGTGAGGTTGGGAATTCAATTCCTCACTTTGCCTCCTTGACAGGGTCTGGACTTGATGCTCCATAGGCTCCATTCCAGCTCTGCAGTTCTACAATTATATTATTATTACTATAGTTGCACCATATACAGTATTTCATTTCTACTGCTGGTCAGGATTCTATCCCCTTTCTCTATTTGATACCTGAAGCTTATGTAGATGACTTCTAAATGCATCATATTGGCTAATCAAATGACTGAATGTATGTTTAACCTGTTTCAGATCCACTCAGCTATTTCATTTGCTGCCCTAGAAAGTTACCAAAAGAGCATGTTTAGTGTAATTCATTCACTCTAGCAATAAAAGCCAGAGTAAAAGAAACCACATTTTTAACGAGGGAGTACATGTTTAACTCTTGGCAACTAGCAATAAAACCTCATTTTCTAGTGTATTTAATTTATTTGTTTAGATTTATATATCACCCCAATCAATAGATTCAATTTTATCAATAAAGTGAGAGTGATAATGTCTAATGAGCAAAAATGAGCATACACAGCATGCCTTCCTATATCCCAGATATAGAAAGTGCCAAGTTTGGAAGCCAAACAGAGAGAATGAGCTCTTTTGTAGGTAAATAAGGACTTAGATCCAATTGTTTCTCTGCAGAAATTTAGATCAGGAGTTCTCAACCTTTTAAAGCCGGGGTCTGGGTATTCTCCTACAGACAGCTTCGGAGGCTGGATGGCCATTTTGCCCTTCCTACACAACATGGCACTTCCTGGTTTGGTAGAGGCAGTGGGGGCCCCACATGAAATGGTGCTATGGGCTGCAGGTTGAGAATCCCTGATTTAGATCATACCTGTCAACCATCCCAATTTGGCCGGGAAAACCCCGTAATTTGACGTCGAATGACGTCATAACCCGCCCCGCGCTGCCAAAACCCCATAATTTGGCAGCGGGGGAAACGCTTTCCATGAATGCGTGGAAGCGCTATGCTGCTTGCGCAGCCCCTACGCAAGCGGCGTAGCGCTTCCGCGCATGCGTTGAAGGGGTAAAACCCTTCCACGCATGTGTTGAAGGGGTAAAACCCTTCCACACATGCGCGGAAGCACTACGCCACTTGCGTAGGGGATGCACAAGCGGCATAGCGCATCCACCCATGCGTGGAAAGCAACCTGCGCACAAGCGATCTGCGCAGGTACCGTTTTTCCGGAGCCACAGGTTGACAGGTATGATTTAGATAAATAAAGCAAAACACAACAGGGTGTTTGCACATGATATTATTTGCTTCTATGAACATAAACTGGATTGGGTGTTAACATTTTCCTCATCCAACTTATTTCCTCTCTGCTCATCCAATAAACCTCCTTAGCAGACTTGCATTTTCTACTGTCCTTCAGGCAAAGGACAAAATCTTGCTATGGGTCATCAGCTTTTTTTCTTTCCAGGAGTTTTACAGAATCAAATGGAATGTCAAAGGTTGCTACACTGTCTCTGATAACTGACTAGCTTGCCTTTCCATGAAAACCTCTAGCAAAATAGATTTACATCCATCTTGTGAAGTCTGGCCCAAAACGGATATTTTTTGTAATATATGGAAGTTTCTGCTACCATCCATATAATTTGAAACTGCTCATTCAACTCCTAAGCTGCATTGACCTGAGAAAGAGGAACCTATTTTTAATGCAGGTGTGGGATCCTTTGCATGATTATACTCTGTCTGTGTTGAAATTTACATGACTTTGGAAGTTCTGTCACCATATGAACAGTGAGGGCCAGTGCACTAAGTGGGAAGGGAAGACAGATCTGCAGTTGCTTCCCTTCTTGCAATAAATTAACACTCGTATCAACTGAATCCAGTATGGGTTTGTCTCAAAGCTTCTTCAGCCAGGTTATTCCTCAGCATTTTTCTTTTCCATAAAACTTGAAATGAATGTTGCAAATGATTACATCTTCTATTATTTGAGAAAGGTGTTACTTGCTAATTAAAAAAAATATGTTGGTTGGGCATAAGTGTTAACCATCAGAAAAATCTGAGAACTGTGATTCTTTTTCTATGATAAAAGTAAAGGTCTCCCTTGCTCAAAAGTGAGTCATGTCTGACTCATACCTGTCAAGTATCCTGTTTTTCTCGGGAAAACCCCTTATTTTTACCCCTCTTCCCCCTCCTGTTTTATTAATTTCCCCGTAATATCCCTTATTTTTTTTAAAAAAAATCCTGACCGGAGCCCTCACAGGCGAAGCTGCAGTATGTTTTTCCCGCCACCAGAGGGCGCTGTGGCTTTTCGCTTGTGGAAGAAGAGAGAGAAGGTAGTGGGGGCCTTCTGTAGTTTCTCTTTCATTTCCCTGCCACATGGTCATGGAGGCTTTGTTTTTGCTGCTGCTGGTCGGAGTCACCATGGGACGGGAGTCTACTCTAGGTGAGCGATATTTCATATATGGAAATTAACTCCTCAGTTGCTGGGAGGCTTGGAAACTACAGAGGTTGCTTTTTACTTTACTAATTCCCTTCCTTAAGCTGGATCTGACATTCTCAGGTGTTGGTGCTTCAACTGGTTGCAGTGAGGAACAAATAGATTGGTTAATTTGGGGAAATTAATCCCTTGCTCCTCCACCCTAATTGGGTGTGTGTGTGTCTAGCCACGTGCAGGGCTAGTTCACCCTAGGGGGCTGGTTTACTATTCTGCTCTTTGCTTCCCAGAAATTTTTTAAAATTAAAAATGAGTAAACAAGAAAGAAAACAAAACAAAAGTCCCCCAAGAAGATGGGAAAAGGGTTCTTTGGCCCACACAGCTTTGTGCCCATTGCATCTACAATACCATCTACCCATCTTATTTTTTGGCCACCCCCTTCTTTTGTCCTTCACCTTTCCCAGCATCAAGGTTTTCTCAAGTGAATCCTCTGTTCTCATTTGATGTCCAAAGTATTTTAGCGTCATCTTTACTATTTGACCTTTAATGAGCAGTCGTGGTTGATTTCTTCTAGGATCGACCTATTTCAAACACCACATTTCAAAGGCATCTATTTTCTGCGCTCAGCTTTCCTAATGGTCCAGCTCTCACACCCATACATTACCACCGGGAATACCATTGCTTTGACTAAGCAATTTTTTCTTTGCAAGGTGATGCCTCTACTTTTAACTATGTTCCCCAGGTTTCTCCTAGCTTGTTTCCCAAGCATCAGTCAGGTATGGTCTGACTGAAGGGCAGTGATGATGAACCTTGGCACTCAAGGTGTCCTTGGACTTCAATTAGCAGAAGCCCAAATCAGCACCCCTGCTCCAGATCTTGCCTTTGCTGACTGTATAGAACTTCACCATCTTTATCTGCAGAGAAATCAATCTGATTTCAGTGTTGGCCATCTAGTGATGTCCATGGGTAGAGTCACCTCTTAGGTTGTTGGAAGGTTTGCTATGATCAGTGCATTCTCTTGGCATTACTATTAGCCTTCGCCCTACTTCATTTTGTACTCCAAAGCCAAACTTACCTGTTATTCCAGTTCCCTTTTGACTTTCTACTTTGGCATTCCAATCTCCTATGATGATAAGGACTTCTTTTTTTTTTGGTGTGACACACAAAGTCCTCCTCAGCCCCAGGCCATTGTTGATGAAGCTGCCTGCTCTCCATCAAGATGGATTCAAGTGGGATTCAATCCACTTGGGGACCATCACCCTTCCTGTGGGCTTTGCCAAGGCCACTAGCCCTCTGGGTTGTCAGGTTAGTTAACTGCTGCCTGACACTCGGCGGTTGAGTTGCTGGCAGTATGGTCTACTCTATTACCATAGCAAGAATCCTTGAGGGGGATTCACTAATTCTAAATGTGTAGCTTTTTCCGGCATGAAGGTATGCTGAGTTAAAGAAAGTTCGGTTTCACTTACCAGTGATAACTTTCGTTCTTCGAGTATATAGTTTGTGAATACACACTCATGGGTTATGCGCCTGCGCAGAACGGCCGATCGGAGGCTTGAAAAGCTATTGGTCAAAAGTTTTGGCGGTAAGACTGCCCACCGTACCGCCCACCCTGAGGCGCCCGCGCGCCATTTTACCTCAGTTCCATACTTAAGCCAAGCACAGGATAAACCAATTGATCTCATCCGTGCAGCTCAAGAGGGGAGGCAGGGTGGGTAGTGTGTATTCACAAACTATATACTCGAAGAACGAAAGTTATCACTGGTAAGTGAAACCGAACTTTCTCCTTCGTATAGTTTGTGAATCCACACTCATGGGAGATTAGCAAGCTCACACTTACTTGGTCGGTGGGCAGTCGGATGAGATGATCCCACGATGAAGATGATGTCGGTCAGGCAGGGTGAACTGTCAGGGGCGATGGGCCCGGAGCCCCCGAGTGAGGACGACACGGCCAAGCCTGGCGTCCGCAGTGGCTCTGGTGTCCACCCTGTAGTGCTGGACAAATGTAGAAGGTCTGGACCAGGTGGCAGCCTTACAGATGTCCTCAAGCGGTGTGCCCTCCAGAAAGGCCGTGGATGTTGCAACCACTCTGGTAGAGTGCGCCCTGACATGCGGTGGAGGGGGCAGCGATGCCGACTCGTAGGCCAAGTAGATGGTAGAGGTGATCCATTTGGAGAACCGCTGCGCAGAGATGGGTTCACCTTTGGACTTGCCCCCATACACCACGAAAAGGCGTTGCGACTTCCTGAACTCCCTTGTCCTGCTGGTGTAAAACAATAAAGCTCGTTTGACATCCAGCATGTGCCAAGTCCTTTCTTGGGCGTTAGTGGGGTTCTGGAAGAAGGTTGGCAAGGAGATAGTCTGTGCCATATGAAACTGGGAGACCACCTTGGGGAGGAAGGTGATGTCCGGTTGGAGTACCACACGGTCATTGAAGAACTAGAGAAAAGGTGCATCTGCCCACAGGGCGACCAGCTCACCAGCTCGCCGAGCAGACGTGATGGCCACCAGAAAAGCCGTCTTCCAAGTGAGGAGACGAGCATCCGCGGTAGCCATGGGCTCGAAGGGAGTCCTGGTGAGCGCGTTAAGGACGGTAGAGAGTGACCATTGGGCCGTCGGGATCCTGACCGGCGGGAAGGCGTTCCGCAATCCCTTGAGGAAACGTTTCACCGTTTGGTCGCGGAAAGCGCCAGAAGCGGGCGAACCAGCTGGAGAGTGAGCCACCACCGCTGCGAGGTGTACTCGGATGGAGGCGATGCTGAGGCCAGACTCCGCCAGATGGAGGAGGTAGGTCAAGACGTCCTGCAGCTCCACCTGCGAGAGGGGGGTCTGCTGAGATGCCAGGAAAACACAAAAGCATCTGTATTTGGAAGCGTAGGACTTCCTTGTGGAAGGGCGCCTTGCTAGTTCCAGGATCCTGGACAGTCTGGGGTTATCCTCCATGCGGTGAGGTGGAGGCTGGGCAGGTCCGAGTGGTGGAGCTGGCCCTGCTCCATTTGGAGGAGCGTCGGTGACTCCGGTAGCGTGCGATACTGAGATGACATGCGCAACAGCAGCGGAAACCATGGTTGGCGAGGCCATGCTGGGGCCACCAGGATGGCTCTGGTCCTGTGCTGAAGCATTCTGGTGAGGACCTTCTGGACCAGGGGAAACGGAGGAAAAGCGTAGAAATAGTCCTGATCCCACCGTTTCATGAAGGCATCGCCCTCGGAGTTCAGACCGATGCCCGCCCTGGAACAGTACCTGTGGCATTTCGTGTTGGACTCCGATGCGAAGAGGTCGATGTTCGGGGTCCCCCAGGCCTCGCAGAGCGACTGGAACACCTCGTCGTTCAGTTCCCATTCGTGGGTCGTTGAGGTGAGGCGGCTGAGATGGTCGGTCAGGACATTCAGCTTGCCCTGAATGTGCACTCCAATCGGGAAAATGTGCCTCTCTAGGCACCACTCCCAGAGTTGCACGGCTAGGTAAAGAAAGGTGGTGGATCGTGTTCCTCCCTGCTTGTTCAGATACGCCACAGCCGTGGTGTTGTCCGAAGCCACCTGGACTGCCTTGCCTATGAGCATGTTCTCGAAGGAACGGAGGGCCTTCCAAATGGCCAGTAGCTCCAAGTAGTTGATATGGTGCACCATCTCCTGAGGCGACCAAGGGTTGTTGACCGTGAGAGTCCCGCAGGCAGCCCCCCAGCCGAGGTTGCTTGCGTCGGTCAATATTTGCAACGAGGGTTGTGGGGGGTAGAAGCTCTTCCCCGTTGTCACGTTGAGTGGTGTCATCCACCACACCAGCTGGTCCCTCAGCTCCGGGGACGGAGTTAGCCGTTTGGACTGACTCTCCCGGAGCGTGTCGAATTCGTGCAGAAGCCACGACTGTAGGGACCGGAACTTTAACTTGGCGTGAGGGACCACAGCCGTCGTTGAGGCCATGAGGCCTAGCAGTCTTTGAGCCTTTTTCGCCCGGATGCACGGTTTGGTGCGTAGGTCGTTCACTCCCTGCGCGATGTCCTGCAAGCGCTTCTGGGGTGCAAAGGCTCTGGTGGCAATCGAGTCGAGTATCGCTCCGATGTACTCGACGCGTTGAGAGGGGATCAACTTCGATTTGGTGAAGTTGATCCTGAGGCCGAGACTCTCCATGAGGTGGACCGTGAACTGCGTGTCCCAAATGGCCGACGAGCTGGTGGGGGATACAATCAACCAGTCGTCGATGTATGGGAAGACCCTGATTCCCCGCTGGCGAAGGAAGGCGGCCACCGGAGCCATGCATTTGGTGAAGACTCGCGGTGCCGTGGCCAGACCGAACGGTAGACATCGGTACTGGTAAACCGAATCGCCGATGCAGAATCGAAGGAACCTTCGGTGCTCCTCGAGGATGGAGACATGGAAGTAAGCGTCCTTGAGGTCTATGACTGTGAACCAGTCCCCTTTGTTGATGAGGGGAAGGACGGTCTGCAGGGTCACCATCCGGAACTTCCTGGTGTGGATGCATTTGTTGAGGCGGCGCAGGTCCAGAATCGGGCGAAGTCCTCCGTCCTTCTTCTGGACCACGAAGTACCTCGAGTAGAAGCCGTTGTCCCAATCGGGCGGGGCCACCCGCTCGATGGCTCCCTTGGACAGAAGAGTTGATATTTCTTCCTCCAAATGGGGGGACGAGGTGGTGAACCGATGTCTTCCTACCCGAGGCGCCCGCACGAACTCGATGGCGTAGCCAGAGGACAAGATCCTTAAGACCCACCGGTCGTCCGTGATGCCCGACCATACCTGGAGGAAGTTCTGGAGGGGGAGGTACGGGAGATGGAGCGCGAGAGACTCGGCCGTCACAGCTTCAAACGCGCAACTTGGACTTAGCGTCCGAACGCTTGCCGTGCCCATAGGGCTGGTAGCGCGGCTTGTGCTGGCGTCGTTGCTTGTAAGAGCCAGACCTGGGCTGCTCCACGGGGCCACCCTGTTGTTGCGGGTTTCCCTGGTAGCGCCGCGTGAAGGGCTGGAACCTCGGCCTGGCAGGCGGAGCCGGCATGGTAAGCCCCAGAAACTTGGCGGTGGAGTTGGTCTGCCGCATTTCATTGAGGACCTTGTCCGTGTCCTGCCCAAAAAGGCCTTGCCCGTCGAAAGGGAACTCCTCGATGAGCTTCTTCATAGCGTCATCGAGGGAGGTGCCCCTAAGCCAGGCGTGGCGACGGAGCAGGATCACAGACGACATGTCCTTCGCCGCATAGTCATTTATATGCCTGGCGGTTCGCATCTGTCGCTCCGCCAGGAAATCGCCCTCGGATGCCAGCGCGTCGATCCGTTTCTGGGCGTTGGCAGGTAACATCGCCGTTTCGGCCTTCACCCGCTCCCAGAGGTGAGACTGGTACAGGCCCATGGCAGCCGAGTAGTTGGCTGCGCGGAGGAAGAGGGAACCGGTGGCGTAGAATTTGCGGCCCACCGCGTCCAGCTTCTTCCCTTCCGGGGTCGACGGCACCAGGAACCCGCTGGTGGCCGTCCTGTGTTGGAAGGCCTTGACCACCAGGGAATTCGGCAGGGGGTGCGCCTGCAGGAACTCGACGTTCTCGTCCAGGACTCTATACATGCCGTCGAGCCTGGACGAAACGGAGTGCGCTGACACCGGCTTCCTCCACGTCGTCTTCGCCGACGTCAGCATGGATGGAAGCATGGTGATATGGACCGGCCGTACCGCACATCTGTCCAGTTTTGCGGTCATTTGGTCCTCACCTTCCAGTGGCGGCTGGTCCACCTTCAGGTTCAACGCGGTCCCCAGGCGCGTCAGCATGGCCGTGAGCGAGTGTTGATCCTCACCACGCGGTGGGTCAACCGCACCAATGGCCTGGTCCGGCGTCCGTTCGGCGTCGATGTCTCCCTCGTCCTCCTCCGAAGAGGCGCTGGAGTCATCGGAGGACGAGAGAGGAACTCTTGCATCCACGTCGGGACCGCGCCAGTACGGCCTGGGCGGGCCGGCGGGATGGGAGTCCACCGCTTCAACGTCTGGACCAACCCGCGATGATGTGGGTGGGCCAGCGGAGCGGACACTCGACCCTCGGGAGGTCGGAAGGGCCACAGCAGGGCCAGCATCCCTGGGCTTGCGGTGGTGGGTACCGGAGCCGCAGAGGCCGCAGGCATGGAGGTCTTAAACTGGTTGGCAAAAGTCTGAGCCATGACCTCAAACATCCCCTTCAGGAACTCCATCTGGGATGGGTCCCCCACCGTCGGGAGCAATGAAACGGTGGCCGATGAAACGGTGGCTGGCAGAGTCGGCGACGAAACGGTGGCCGGTAGTCCAAAAGACTTTCCCTCAGAAGGGCGAAAAAATTGAGGAAGCTCTCAACGATCGTCCTGCTGCTACGGCGGAAAGAAGAGAACTGAGGTAAAATGGCGCGCGGGCGCCTCAGGGTGGGCGGTACGGTGGGCGGTCTTACTGCCAAAACTTTTGACCAATAGCTTTTCAAGCCTCCGATCGGCCGTTCTGCGCAGGCGCATAACCCAGGAGTGTGGATTTACAAACTATACGAAGGAGAACTGCACTTGTTGCGTTTGTGCCCGTCTTGTTAAGGACACAGAGCTTCTCTTACAAAAAAGGTGACCCAGTCCTGAAATCCTTGCCTTGATTGGCAACTGCCCATTAACTATGACATGTTTAGTGGGAAAGAGAATGGTAAACAAAGCCATCTGCACTGAATATTTCTACTCCTTCCACTGGTTCATCATCCAAATCCAGTGTCTTTTGGGTTGCTGTTTGCTATAAACATCTGGACTAGGTTTTCTTTTGCCATCTTATCCTCCCACATGGATTTTTAAACACTAGGTCCTGGCTGACTGTAGGTTACAGACCTACTATTTGGGGTCCTTGTTGTTGCTTGGCATGTGCTGTTGAAGATTTCGATTTCCTCTGTGATATTTGAGATTTTGTGGCATGCGTATAAATACCAACTTTCTTCCTACACATTCAGGAGGTCTTTCTTCATTTCAAGATTTGGTCATTTTATCCTCTTGGCTTTTTTAATTTGCTATAGGAAAAAAAGCAAAAAGACACAGCTGTACTTTGTGCACCGGAGATGTCAGGAAGGAGGAGGAACTGGCTTTAAAGAGCTTCCTGATGCAGAATCCAACGATGAGCCTCATGGTTCCAGGATCTAGACAGAAAAATCTGGTTTCCTCCGGTACTGCTATGAAAGATCCTTTACCTGAAATGGCAGGAAAGTAAACCTGAGAGATTTTACATATCCGATCACTGGGCTAGGAGAAGCATTGGATTACAACTCACTCCATTCCCAGCCAGTAAGACCAATAGCCATGCTTGCTTAGGGATAATGGAATCTGTAGTCAGACTTTCTGAGGGAATCCGGTTGTTATATCTGAGTTATATTACCCTATCAGTGAGCTTGTTGTTGTTCAGTCGCACAGTCGACTCCGACCCTTTGCGACCCCATGGACCATTTTCCTCCAGGCGCCTCTGTTCTCTACCATGCCCCTCAGCCCTCCCAGCTCTGTGCCCATTGTGTCTATAATACCATCTAGCCATCTCATCCTTGGCCTCCCCCTTTTTCTTTTGCCCTCCACCTTTCCCAACATCAATGCCTTCTCAAGTGAATCCTCCCTTCTCATTTGATGTCCAAAGTATTTTAGCTTCATCTTTACTATTTGACCTTCCAATGAGCAGTCAGGGTTAATTTCTTCTAAGATTGACCTATTTGTTCTCCTCGCTGTCCAGGGGACTCTCAAAACCCTCCTCCAACACCACATTTCAAAGGCATCTATTCTTCTGCGTTCAGCCTTCCTAATTGTCCAGCTCTCACATCCATACATTACTACTGGGAAAACCATTGCTTTGACTATTCTAATTTTTGTTTGCAATGTAATGTCTCTGCTTTTCACTATGTTCCCCAGGTTTCTCATCGCTTGTCTCCCAAGAATCAGTCGCCTTTTTATTTCATGGCTGCATTCCCCATCTGCAGTGATCTTTGATCCTAAGAAAGTAAAATCTGTCACTGCTTCTACTTCTTCCCCGTCTATTTTCCAGGAACTGATTGGGCCTGTTGCCATTATCTTGGTTTTCTTGATATTGAGTTTCAAGCCAGCTTTTGCACTCTCCTCCTTCAGCCCAATCAAGAGATTCTTTAGGTCTTCCTCACTTTCTGCCATTAGGGTGGTATCGTCTGCATATCTCAGATTATTGATGTTTCTCCCAGCGATTTTAATCCCATATTGTGATTCCTCCATCCCTGCACTGCGCATTATGTGCTCTGTGTATAGGTTGAATAAGCATGGTGACAAAATGCAGCCTTGTCTTACTCCTTTTCCTATTCCAAACCACTCTGTTATTCCATGTTCTGTCCTAACTGTTGCTTCTTGGTTCATGTACAGATTTCTCAGGAGGCATATGAGGTGCTCTGGTATTCCCATCTCTTTAATTACTTGCCACATCTTGTTGTGGTCCACACAGTCAAATGCCTTAGTGTAGTCAATAAAACAAAAGTAAACTTGTTTCTGGTATTCCTTTGTTTTCTCCATGATCCAGCGTATGTTGGCGATGTGGTCTCTAGTCCCCCTGCCTCTTCTGAAACCAGCCTGCACCTCTGGTAATTCTCTCTCCACATGCTGCTGAAGTCTGTCCTGTATTATCTTGAGCATCACCTTGCTGGCATGTGGGATGAGCGCGATTGTTCGATAATTTGAACATTCTTTGGCATTGCCCTTTTTTGGGATTGGGACGTATACTGATCTTTTCAAATCCTGTGGCCACTGTTTTGTTTTCCAAATCTGCTGGCATATTGAATGCAGTAATTTGACGCCATCATCTTTTAGCGCTTTGAAAAATTCAACTGGGATACCATCATCTCCACTAGCTTTGTGGTTTGCAGTGCTCTTTAGGGCCTTTATGACTTCGCTCTCCAGGATGTCTGGCTCAAGTTCAATTTCTTCATCATTGTGATTATCAGGAGTGTTGAGGTCCTTTTTGTAAAGTTCCTCTGTGTACTCTTTCCATCTTTTCTTAATTTCTTCTGCATCAGCTAGCTCCTTTCTGTCTTTTTCCCTTATCATGGTCATTTTTGCTTTAAATGTTCCCTTGATTTCACCGATTTTTTTGAAAAGATCTCTGGTTCTGCCTCTTTTGTTGTTTTCCTCCATTTCTCTGCACTGTTCTTTTAGGTAGTTTTCCTTATCTCTCCTTGCTTTTCTTTGAAATTCTGTGTTCAAATGGTTGTAGCTTTTCCTTTCTCCTTTGACTTTTGCGTTCCTTTTTTCCTCTGCTATTTTAAGAGCCTCATCAGACAACCACTTTGCTTTCTTACTCTTCTTTTCTTTTAGTATGGTTTCTTTGCTGCTTCCTGCATGATGTCCGTCATCTCCGTCCATAATTCTTCCGGTACTCTGTCTACCGAGTCTAAGCCATTAAATCTGTTCATCACCTCCACCGTATATTCTTTAGGGATGCTGTCTAGGTGATATCTTTCTGGTCTCTGTGTTTTCCCTATTTTCTTTAGTCAGTGAGCTACGAGAGATATTTAACTACAATTTCCATAATGTGTTACATGTAAAGAAAAAAATCCCCCAGATGATGATGGTTTATAATGATTAATTTAATGGACAATACTTTTTTTAATTGGTGGACTTTTTTCTTTACATGTAAAAAGATATGGCAGTTGTAGTCAAACATCTCTCTTAGATCAATGATTTGAGTATGTATAACTTAGATAATACAACCCTGATGTCCTCTAGATATTTGAATACAGACATCATTATTATTGAACAAACAAGGCTATTGCCCCTAGTAGCTGTGAATATTACTTGCACAATATGCTTCTAAAAGCAGAATTTACTGTTTTCTTTACCAAATTGCATTGTCATGATCATGTATATGCATAGGTTTTCTCTATCTGGTAGTGCTCCATAGTGCAGCAACTAAAAGTTGGGAAAATTGACAGTAGCAGCAAATAGACTGGCCCAAATCCTGCTAATGATTCATGTGTACATGTAAGCTAAATTGTGTAACTCACTATAGTAAATTTCTGTTAACTGATGAGCCTTTTTTGTCTGTTGAGCAATCATCTGTACATAGAGTTGCCATATGTCCCCATTTTCCTGGGAAATAAAGGGTTAATCGCTATTCCTAGAGAGGGAGGACAGAAAGGGAAGAGTTGTCCATTGCAAAATAAGTCCCTTCCTGTCTCCTGCTTTTCTCCTTCTGGAGGGAAACGGAGGCTCCATGAGCTGCATTGCCATTCCAGGCCCCTACTTAGAACTTTCTTCCAAGGGATCCTCATGTGGGGTTTGAGGGTGAGTCTACTTCAATGGTTCCAACTCTAGGGTTCAGTACTCATCTCTGCTTCATAGCTGAAGAGCCAGTGCTGTCTGCGTCTGCAGACGTTTCCATGGTCATGTGGCAGGCATGACTAGACACCTGAGTGCATGGAATGCTGTTTACCTTCCCACCAAAGTGGTCGCTATTTATCTACAGTACTTGCAATTTCTTGCTTTCAAACAGCTAGGTTGGCAGGAGCTGGGGCAGAGATGGGAAAAGAAATAAAAATAGAACCATGCAAGAAGAATCATATGGGAAACAACCTCTTGACTGCAGCTTTTTTTAAACTGATGGTGGCTGCCCGTCTTGGACGGGGATTCTGTGGGGTCTTAGAGCTGCAGTCTCTGTGACACATGCACAGTTTGAAGAATTCAGTGATGTCACATGGCTGTCCAGGTTTGGTGGGAGAGAATTATGGCAACCCTATCTGTACATCCTGTAATGTACCTCATTAGTTAACAGTGAGTTATTCAGTTTAACATAAAGACTGTGGTGGCTCAGTGGTTAAGAAGCTTGCCTTGTTAACTGGAAGGCCGGCAAGTTGGCAGTTTGAGACCCGGGTATTGCATGATGGATTGAGCACCTGTCTCTGTCCCAGCTCCCACTAACCTAGCAGATTGAAAGCACGAAATTGCAAGTAGATAAATAGGAACCACTTTGGTGAGAAAAGATCCTGGGGACATGAAAGGAGCCTCATTAGGGCATACCCTGAGCGGAATTTCTCCAGCAAAAATCCTTTCAACCTAGAATAATTTCTGGGATGAAATTATTATTATCATTCAGTTTAATTTATATATAGTACATGTCTAAGGGTCGGACTTGACTGTGCGAATGATCAACAATATACAACAGGATTCTGGTCATTAATTAATAATGATGCAGAGGCACAAATCCCACGTGTAGCTAATTATGTCAAATTAATTAAGTACAAGGGCAGGTTTTGACCCCGTGCCTGAAAGTTCACCCAGTTTTACTATTGTGATTTGCCCTGACAACTCATCAATTAGCTACAATTAGATGTGGTAAGTTACATAAACCTAATGTGAATGCTGCTATGATTCAGGCTGACAACATCTATCGACAGACTCATTCACTATTATTAAAGTGGCATTTGGATCCCACCATCTACAAGTAACGTTGATGTTACTGTATAGTAAAGGATAGTGATGGTGTCTTGAAGATCCTTTTAGTTGGAGATTCCAAAAAATGAATATGGGATCTTCTCTGTGGGAAGGAAAATGTGCTATGGTCTCCACCTCCATTTTAGCAGTGGTATTTATGGTAGAGCGATGCTGTTTGTTTCTTTCTCTTCTGAGCAGGAACACTGATGTAATTTGAGAAACTGTTAGCATATGGAAATATATTTCACCTGTGTATTTAGCAAGAAAATGAAACCACTTGTTTCTTAAATGATGTTGGGCTCTTTTTTTTTCTAAAGTTAAGTGTGGGCGGGATGCTCTCACTGTTGGCTGTACAAGGCTTCATATTGCTGTTGTTGGTCAACAGAAAAGTAGCCATGGCATTCCCTGGGTGACCATGGATGGATCATGAGTTGGGAGAAGGGGAGCATCGAGTTCATTTGCAGAAATGTGGACTAAAAATGTAATTAATAAAACAAAATAATAGCAATAACAACTACACTTACTGTAGGTTCCACCCCAAAGTGCTTAGAACACTCTCTGGGTGGTTCAATTAGCATTTTGATGCCAATATGCAGGTTCTTATTCATTCATTCATTCACATTTAAACCACACCCTTTTGATGTAAGCACCATTCAGGGTTGTTCCTCTTAATGAACTTGGAAGGATGGAACACTGAATCAACCTTGAACCTATTGTGATTGAACTCAGGTTGTGAGCAGAGTTTTGACTGCAAAGCTGCAGCTTAACCACTGTGCCATGGGGGCTCTTCCATCTCGGTAGGCAGATGAATTCCAATTTGCTGCATCAACTGATATCCCAGTATAGAAGAGCAGTCAATTTTTTGGAACAGTGTAAACTGAGGCACATAGGGATGCAGAAGTGAGAAAGAGACTAAAAGGGAACAGGCATGAAAAGCTACTTTCTTAGGCTGTCACTATAGAATCCCCTATGAAATTCTTCGTAACCATAGACAAAAAAAGGCACCAAACAGATACATGTTTTATATTATCTGGAAATGGGTGGGGAAATCTTGCATGCATAAAGATCTACCTAATGGATCCAGGCCAAAGTTGTTATAAGTGAACTTTATCAAAAGGGTTCTCACCAATGAAATATCAAACAGCCTGGGGCCGATTTCAAATTAGTCCTTCTTTGCTCCCAGTAAGCACATAGGCTTGAGTGCCAAGGATTTCTGAAAACACGTACACTTTGCGGTTCATCTTATATCTCACAAACTTGGAGGCTGAAAGTATCTATATCAGGGGTGGCCAAACTACGGTTCGTGAGCTGCTCCTGGCACCATTTCATGTGGACAGGTGCCACTGCCCTCACCGCTACTAGAAATGAAAGTGGGTGTGTTTACAACTGCCGTAAAATGTGCCCATGCTTGCGTAAATGCACCCACGCCTGCCGTAAACGCTGCCATAAATGCACCTGTGGCTGTCGTAAACACGTTTACATCAGCCACAGACAAGTTTTACTGCAGCATTTATGGTGGGAGGAACCACATGACCAGCCCACTCAACCACGTGACTTTCCTGTGGGACAAAAAGTTTGGGAACCCCTGATCTATATGCTTTCCCTGCTCCACCAAAGAAATAATAATGGGCTATCAATGCTGCTTTTCTGGCAGAGAGGGAATAAAGCAGAGAAGACAGTCTAAATCAGAACTACTCATTTCCCAAATAAGCTGCAAAACTCAACTCAAACAAAATGAATCAAATCAGGTCAAAATCAAGAATACATTAATTCTATTGACTTCTGTATTCTGGGTTGTTTGATTGATATATCAATAAACCCTGGAGGCAAAGTTCACAAGTTATAATTTCATCAAGCAATTTAGATAAGTAATTCCAGGCTGCTGCTTCCTGGCTACTGTGCATCTTTAAAAGCTGCAGACAGGACATTTTTAAATGGATTCATTTAATCAGATATAATTAGATTTATCAGATTAAATAGCATATAAACAGATGCAGAATATGGGAAATGTTCAAGTGAGATGACTCATCCTGAGTTTGCAGAAAAACAATGTACTGTATATGAATAATCATTCTGAAAATAGAAAGCAAACATTTCTACAAAAGGACCTCCATTTGATGATATTGTCATTCTTTTGTCGTTCAAACATCTACAGTACAGAGTTTAGCATAATCAGTGTTCAATTTTTACTGCAACTGTCCATCAGAAAATATCAAAAGTCAGTCATTTTTAACTATCTTTGAATGACCCTTGATTATATATACCATTCTTCAGGTCTGAATACCACCTGCATAAATTAAAAGGTAAAGGTAAAGGTTGCCTTTGCTCGAAAGCCAGTCGTATCCAACTCTAGGGTTCAGTGCTCATCTCTGTTTCAAAGCTGAAGAACCAGCACTTTCTGCTTCTGCAGACATTTCCGGGGTCATGTGTCAGGCATGACTAGACACTGGAGCTCACAGAACGCTGTTTACCTTCCCACCAAAGTGGTTCCTATTTACCTACTTGCAATTTCTTTCTTTCGAACTGCTAGGTTGGCAGGAGCTATGTTGTGTATGTACAATGTTGCTTTAAGAAATGTATGAATGTAACCTGACCACAATTACAATGTAGCTCAGCTGTTAAGGAACGCAAGTAAGCTGCCTATAGAGGGCAGCTGCGAGCGTTCAGCTCACATGGTTCACATTCCCCAAATCACCGGCAGCCGCGGGAACCTTTCCCGCGCGAGGATCACCTGGAGAAGATGGGCGTGACTCAGAATGATGTCACGCCGGTACCAGCCAATAAGCTACCATGCAATGAGATTCAAATGTATGTACTGCAGTATATAATGAGCTGTACCTCCGCCATTACCACATGTTCATCCTGATCATCACCCAATAAACCTGTGTTTAGCCCTCACTGTGGCTCCTTCTTTGTCTTCCATGCAAGACACTAAATTGGCGACGAGGATGGGATTAATGGCGAATCCCAAGGTCAAGCCTTACCACTTCGATATCAGCGACCCAGAGCAATGGGAGCTGTACGAGTGCCAGTTTCGGCACGCGATGGAAGCTGCGGGCGTCGACACCGCCGTGAAGATGCGCTCACACTTTCTAGCCCAGGTGGGGCCGGCCATGCTGCGCATCCTGATGAACCTGGTGGCCCCCCGGAAGGTGGACGTGGTGCCCCTCGACCGCATCCTAGAGTTACTGCGCGATCATTTCCAGCCCCCCGTGTCGATCTTCCCGGCCAGGGTCGCGTTCCACAGGCGAGACCAACGCCCGTGAGAGTCCGTGTCCGCCTACGCGGCGGCCCTCAGGCTGGCAGCGGTGCACTGCCAGTGAGAAGACCTGGACACGGCACTCCGAGACCGCATGCTGTGTGGCCTGAGGGACGAGGAGGTCCAGAGAAAATTGATGACCCGCGACTATCGCCTCACATTCAATGAGGTACTATGGGAGGCCCAGGCAGCTGAGGCGGCCAGGAGCGGGGTCAGAGTGTTCAAGTCCCGAGGGGCCACATCCAAAAGGGCCAAGTCACCAGTGCAGGCGGCCCGGCGGACATCGGCGAAGATGGCCTGGCGGGCCCCCAAGTCGCCCGCCAGCACACCAGCGACGTCTGAGGAGTCGTCCGCGATGGCAGACTCCTGCTCCAGCGAGGACGACGATGTCCAGAGAGTAAAGAAACGCAGGGAGAAGCGACAGACCCGCGAACGGCAAGACCACCGCTGCGATGGGTGTGGGGCGTCCCACGACCAGACGAGGTGCCCGTTCCGGAAGGCCGAGTGTCACAACTGCGGCCGAAAAGGGCATATCACCAGAGTATGCAGGCGCGGGCGAGCTGAGGACAAGGGCGCCTCGAGCCACCCCCAGGCACACCAACGGAAGGCGGCCGGCACCAGGAAGGTCTCAACCAGCTACAGCGAGGAAGGCGTGAACCACGTGGGCCTGGAGCACCGGCGCTTTTTCGTAGAGGTACTGTTACAGGGGCTCCCGGTGAGGATGGAGATAGACTCGGGGTCGTCCTATTCCATCCTGTCCCAAAAAGAGTTTATGCGCATTCCCCCAGATGCGCGGCCCAAACTGCGGGCCATGAAGTCACACTTACGGGACGTGCAGGGAAATGGGATCCCAGTGTTGGGGGTGGGGAACTTCAAGGTGAAGTTCAAGAGTTACTCCGAGAAACTGCCCCTAGTGGTACTCAAGGGGGGAAGATGCTGCCTTTTGGGAACGCAGTGGTTTGCTCCCCTGGGAATTGAACTGTCTGGCATTAACGCCATTGAGACTGACCCAATGCGGGATGTGTGCAATGCACACCCGGACGTTTTCAAGAAGGGGCTCGGGACGTACAAGGGCCCCCCGGTATCCTTTGAGCTGGACCCAGAAATCTGGCCCATCCGCCTCAAGCCAAGGAGAGTGCCCTTCGCCCTCAAGGACAAGATCGAGACGGAACTGGACAAATTGGTGGGGCAGGGGATTTTGGTTCCAGTTGATTCGGCGGAGTGGGAAACGCCGATTGTTACGGCTCTTAAATCAAACGGGGAGGTCAGGATTTGTGCGGACTATAAATGTACGATCAATAAGGCCATTTGGCCAAATGCATATCCGGTGCCCATGGTCAGCCATTTACTGGCCACGTTACATGGGGGGAGGTGTTTTGCCAAGCTAGATCTGGCGCAGGCATATCAGTAGCTCTCCGTAACCCCAGCTGCTGCCGCTGCGCAAACCATCGTCACGCACAAGGGGACATTTAAGGTAACGCACCTACAGTTCGGCGTAAATTCGGCCCCCGGGATCTTCCAGTTCCTCGTGGAACGCCTTTTAAAGGGACTTCCAGGCGTCCTCCCATATTTTGACGATGTGTTGATAACGGCTGGGAGCGAATTAGAGTTAGCAAAGAGGCTAGACGGGGTCCTTTCAGTATTCGAGAAAGTGGGACTTCGACTGAGAAGGGACAAATGTGTATTCTTTGCGAGGGAGGTTGAGTTCCTCGGGTTCAAGATAACCCCGGAGGGCATCAAGCCCTCCGAGTCCAAGGTTGCGGCTGTGCAAAATGCCCCTCGCCCCACCGCGAAACTGGAGCTGCAGTCATTTCTAGGGCTTTTAAATTTTTACCATTCCTTCCTGCCAAGGAAGGCATCCGTTGCGGAGCCACTGCACGCGCTATTAAAGAAAGAGGTGGTTTGGCGGTGGGGAGATAGGCAAGAGAAAGCTTTCAGGGAGCTAAAGGCGCTTTTATCCTCGGATGCTGTCCTGACCCACTTTGACCCGAGGAGATCAGTAGTTTTAGTCTGTGATGGTCCCCAGTGGGGGTGGGGGCGGTGCTGTGCCACGTGTTGGAGAGCGGGCGGGAAGCCCCAGTTGCATACTACTCCAGGTCCCTTTCAAAGGCCGAGCGCAACTACGCGCAAACAGATAGGGAGGCCCTGGCCATAATCGCGGGAACCAAGAAGTTCCACGATTTCTTATACGGCCGCAAGTTTACGGTGGTGACTGATCACAAGCCTCTCCTGGGAATCTTTACCACAGGCAAGCCCACCCCTCAAATCCTGTCCCCCCGAATGCTACGTTGGGCGATTTTCCTTAACGCCTACCAGTATGAGCTGGTCTATCGCCCAGGGAAGGAGATCTCCCATGCGGACGCGCTGTCCCGGTCTCCCCTCCCTAGTTTAGGAGACCCCGCATGCAAGGTAGAGCAGGACTACCAAGTCCTGCTGATCGAGTCCCTCGACTCACCCCCCATCGTCCCGGCCGACCTCGCCAAGGCCACAGCGGCCGACAAGATGCTGGCCCAAGTTAGTTCCTGGGTTAGGAAAGGGTGGCCCACTGCTCCCCCCGAGGAACATTTCAAGCCATTCTTCAGGCGTAGAGTAGAGCTGTCCCTGGAAAGGGGCTGCTTACTCTGGGGCCAGCAGGTAGTCATCCCAGAGAAGCTGAGGGCCAAGGTACTGAAGCTACTGCATACCAGTCACCCGTGAATAGTGCGCTCCAAGGCGCTGGCCAGGAGTTTCTTTTGGTGGCCCCAGATAGACGCAGACATAGAGCGATTAGTGGGCACGTGCGAGAGTTGCCAGAGCTCCCGGCCTGAGGAATCCTGGCTACCCCATAGGGAATGGGACACGGCCCGCGGGCCATGGTCCCGGATTCATGTCGACTTCGCTGGCCCCTTCTGCGGGGCCATGTTTCTGCTAATAGTCAACTCCTATTCCAAGTGGTTGGAAGTAATCCCCATGAACAGCACCTCCTCTGCGGCAACCATTAAACAGTTGCGCAAGGTCTTTGCCTGTTTCGGCCTGCCGGACGTCCTTGTTAGCGATAACGCTAGTACCTTCACATCTGCGGAGTTCAAGACCTTTATTGAAAGAAACGCCATCAGGCATATTACCGCTGCCCCGTTTCACCCCGCCACAAACAGTCAGGTAGAGCGCCAAGTGCGCACTACGAAAGACGCACTGCGGCGCATGGGTCCCGGCGAGTTAAACCTCCATCTGTGTCAGTTCCTCATCTGCTACAGGACAACCCCCCTAGCGTCAGGGCTTTCGCCAGCCGAACTCCTCATGAGGAGACGTCCGGCAACACTTTTTGACCGGATGGACCCATCCAGGGTGGAGGATGAAGGGAGAAATATAGATATCGGGGTAGGAAGCTCCAAAAGTTTTTCGGTAGGGGACCCGGTTCACTGCAGGAACTACGCGGCCTCCGGGCCAGCGTGGGTACCAGGGACGATCATTGAGCAGACGGGGCCAGTATCCTATAGAGTTGAGACTAGCTCGGGTCTACTCTGGAGAAGGCACGCCGACAAACTCAGAAGGCGGGTCACCAGTGACGGGGAATCAGTGTTAGGGTCCTCCCCCACCCGCGTTACCCAAGGGGGAGACACGGCAGAATCCGCGGGTACAAATGCATACCCTGGATCCTCAGCCACAGAGGAGGATACTTTGAAAGAGAGGGATGAGTTTGATTATGATTTGCAGTACCAGGGGGGTGTAGCGGAGTGGTCCCCCACCCGTCCTAGCGAAAAGAGGGGTTTCAGTTCAGCCCCTGGTACCTCCAGTCCCCCCAGCTCTTTTGTTTTAGAATATACCATAACTCCAGCCCTCCGGAGACAGACACCCCCGAGACAGGCAGCAGGGGGGAAGCCGCCCGCCTCAGCCTCTAGAACGCCCGGACAGGCAACAGGGGGTGGCGAGACCACGAGGGCCTCATCGTCAGTCCCGAGATTCGTGCTGGGGGGGACCCCAAGCTCCTCAAGCGGCAGGCAGGGGTTCACGTCCCAACTGTTCATTCCATTCCCGTCCCCCAATGCAAGGTTGTCGCAGAGTCCCCACTGAGCCACTAATGAGTCCCCACTTTCCGTTGCAGGACAGGACTCCGTGGAACCAGGAGCCCCCGGCTCCCCTATGTTAAGTCAAGCGGCCGCGCGCCCCAGACGCACGTGCGGCAAGCCACAATGGTTGAGGGACTTCGTCCCATCCTAGGGGGGAGGAGTGTTGTGTATGTACAATGTTGCTTTAAGAAATGTATGAATGTAACCTGACCACAATTACAATGTAGCTCAGCTGTTAAGGAACGCGAGTAAGCTGCCTATAGAGGGCAGCTGCGAGCGTTCAGCTCACATGGTTCACATTCCCCAAATCACCGGCAGCCGCGGGAACCTTTCCCGCGTGAGGATCACCTGGAGAAGATGGGCGTGACTCAGAATGACGTCACGCCGGTAGCAGCCAATAAGCTACCGTGCAACGAGATTCAAATGTATGTACTGCAGTATATAATGAGCTGTACCTCCGCCATTACCACATGTTCATCCTGATCATCACCCAATAAACCTGTGTTTAGCCCTCACTGCGGCTCCTTCTTTGTCTTCCGTGCAAGACACTAAAAGCTAGGACAAAGATGGAAGCTCATTCCATCCTGCAGTCTCGGGAATCGAACTGCTGACCTCCTGCCTTCCAGTCAGCATCTTAGCCACTAAGCCACTGCATAAATTAGGAAGGAAATAATAATCAAGTCTCTGGATGCTGGTTTTTAGCAAGAAATTGCAAGTAGATAAATAGGGACCACTTCGGTGGGAAAAGATCTTGGGGACATGAAAGGAGCCTCATTCAAACATCCCCTGAGTGGAGTTTCTCTAGCAAAAATCCTTTCAACCCAGAATAATTTCTGACACAAAATCATTATTCTGAGTTAATGTATGTTTTTGATTTTTTAAAAATGTTGTAATCCTGTTTTTATCATTTAATGTATTTTAATTTTGCTGTAGTATAATTGTTCTGTACTGTATAATTTATTGTTTTTTTAAAAATTTGATCTAACATTGTGAGCCACCTTGAGTACCCTATGAGAAAGTGACCTGTAAATACAACAAATAAATTAAATGGAAAATAATCAGCCCATTTATATTTCTTCTGCAAGCTGTTGAAGTAGCCATTCATGTTAGCTACACCACAATTTTCTCAGCATGAATAGGATGCTACCATAAGCAGCCGAGTAGCTGACTCATCTTATTTTATGTCCAGATCAAACTTTGAACTGCCAAAATGAAGCCATCTTCTTGGCTTTGTCATTGGCCAAAATTAAATCCTCATCAGAAGTCTTCACCATTGGCTGTGCTGACCAGACAAGATTTCTGGGAGCTGTCTGGGAGAACATCTGAGTAGTCAATGTTGGGAAACCATTGTTCTAGATCAGCACTGAGCAAAAGAAGAGGGTCAAGGGGCACCTCTACCTACAACTGGATGCACTGTGAGCTGCACCAAACCCTTTTGGTGAAACCAGAAGTAGAAGGTTAATTTTGGTTTCCAGAAATCTAGAACACAATCTTTGAAGTATCAGTGCTTTGTAATGGGAAACTCCCAATAAGAGATTATCCAGAAGTATAGAGATTGCACATCTCCATCTCTGGATCTTAGAGGGCTGTACCTACTCCTGCAATCTCCATCCAATATTTTATTTTGTACAAAAAGTAGTGGTTTTCTTTCTAACCGAAAAACCTTCATGTAACCTCTGGTAGACACTGATACCTAGTTTTAGTGCATGTAAATTTTTTATTATCCTAACATTTTAGATAAGAATTATGGCTATTCCTCTTAGTTAGCTGAGTATGAGGTAGACAAAACAACAGCAACACAGATAACATGGGAAAATCAGTTCCATCTCAGTATCACCACGACTCCCAGTTTCTTTCCCATAAACCAGCATGTTATACGTTAAAATCACTGTAGAATCATTTGAAGTAGGAAAGAAGGTATCGTTATTTACAGTTACCAGTTGAAGTTACAGTCAGAAGAAAAAAAATAGGAAAATTGGGTCTGCTGCCTATGGAGAGAACCTCCAGCTTATAGCTTGGTTGGAAGTCGGAGGAAAAATAAAAACTATCAGCAAAACAATGGAAAACAAGAAAAATAAATAGGAAAAGGAGGTGAAGGCTTGCCTCAAATGCCAGGGGCAGGAAAAGAATCTACAAATCAAGTGAGTGGCAAAGGACAATCACATTAGGCTATTAAACCTATTCCCACTGATTTCCAGTATTAGGTAAAGGTCACCGTTGCTCGAAAGCCAGTTGTATTAGTGCATGCAAAATTGCTATTAGCCTAACATTTTGTGTGTGGGTGTGTATATGTGAGTGTTTGCCATATGAATCTGATGTTTAACCTCTTTGTAAGTTCCAGTAAAAGAAATAGTCATTAGATTGTAAGAATGCAGCTTTTTAATCCCCCAATTCTAGACTGTCTCTTTCCCAAGGACTGCACGTAGATGCCAAATACATTAGTACTAATGTCAGAACTCTTACAATCCACCTGGCATTAAAGAGCCGTAAAACATTGCCATGTGGAGTTTCTGGACAATATCATTTTAGAAACAACATGTGCTATGGAATTAATTAACAGGGGTAACATGTTTAAAACATACATTTTTATTGTTTCTTGTGTACCATAAAATTTGCAAAAAAGAAGGGCCTGGGAAAACCATCTTGCAAGGCATTGTATCAGGAAGGGCTGGATAAAAGCAGATGGAAAGTCTGAAGATGAAATTAGACCAAATGGCAAGTCTGATGGTAAAAATTTAAACAAGAGTACAGTAAGGTAAAGGTTTCCCTTGCTCGAAAGCCAGTTGTATCCGACTCTAGGGTGCAGTGCTCATCTCTGTTTCAAAGCCAAAGAGCCAGCATTGCCTGCTTCTGCAGACGTTTCCGTGGTCATGTGGCAGACATGACTAGACACTGGACCGCACAGAACACTGTTACCTTCCCACCGAAGTGGTCCCTATTTATCTACTTGCAATTTCTTGATTTCAAACTTCTAGGTTGGCAGGATCTGGGACAAAGACGGGAGCTCATTCTGTCCTGCAGTACTTGGGAATCGAACTGCTGACCTTCCGCCTCCCAGTCAGCGTCTTAGCCACTTGAGCCACTGCAGTCCCTTAAGAGTACAGTAGACCCTCGCATAACGACTTTACTTGGTTCCCCAAGTAGCGTTGCTAAGCTATTTTTATTGTTATGCGGGTTTCTATGGAGTTTCCCACATAACAACATTTTTAGCGGATAATGACGATTATTTTCGCATCGTTGTCTGGACAACAACACTAAAAATGTTATGCGGGGGAACACGTGGTGCATAACGACGCGTTGTTAAGTAAAAATGATGCTATTCAAACGTGTTGTTATGTGAGGGTTGACTGTAATTTAGGATTTACATCTGTGAGCAAAGACATACATTAATGAAGTTCTGATAAGGAGAACAAAGTCAAAATTACTGGCTTATCTGCAACCCAGAATTCCTCACAGATTTTTTAGGAATGTCTTTTAGGTTTATCTGGCCATCATATCTGGAAGATCACTTCCTGATACACAAAACAGTTCTGTAGCTACAGAAAGGGGTGTGCCTATAGCTCCCCCCTGTTTTGTCCAGTAACCTATATTTTCCTTCCATCTTTGTAGTTAAATCAGAGAATACAATTAGTATGTTATTAGAAGCTGTTCATAGAATTTTGTGGGGTACACAAAAAGAGCATCTTTGAAGATTGTGGTATTTTTGAGCCACAGTCAGGTGTATTCTGGGCAATGGCCACCTTGTGCCAGCTAATCTTTCTCACACTAGGTCAGGTGAAAGGAACTACGGAATGAATTCATGAAAAGGTGGGTTCATTTTGGCTAGTGTTTTTTGTCATTATAATTTTATCTGGTTGGGTTTATTGTTGACATTTAGTTTTGTGTTGGTATTGTAAAAAAAATCTTTATCTGTTGTACACCACCCAGATTGGGAGAATATCCCAGATGGGCGGGATATAAATGTAATAAATAAAATAAACAGAAATAAATATTATTGTCTTTTTACTGGCTTGTGTTTCTGTTGCTTCTGCTGTTGTTGTCCTCCTCCTCCTTGTAAGACACCTTTAATAGTACGTATCTTCTCTATGTGTAATTTATGAGCCACTTTAGAGAAGGAAGACTGAAAGGCAGAATGCAATTTATCCTACCACCATCACCCACACACAGAAAGAGCAAATGCAAATAAATGACTTCTGATTAGGCAGGTTCCATAAGCAAAAGGTAGAGGAATTACAGAAGACGTTTGGCTGGGATGCAGAGGCTGGCAACAGGCAGAGAAGAGGAAAAAATAGCATCATGTAAGCAAAAATCGCCTTACACAGCACTGGATTTTGACCATAATTCTATTTGCTACTGGACAAAATAGAACCATTTGTACTGGTATTTGTGATTTTCTCCCACCTGCTGCCTAATTTGCTTTCATCTTTCTTGTGTTCTTTTCTCCCTTGTTACCAGAAAATGCAGAGAGAACAACAGAAAAATTCAAAACTCCATATCATGATACAGTTCTAGTAGAGGTGGAAAAAAGTTCCTTTCTTGAGACCGCAGCTCCCAGAGCTCCCCAGCAAATGCCAGGAAGGCTGAGGAATTCTGGCAATTGTATCCAGTTATTCCAAGTGAGGTGCCAAATGCCCCCCAGGTAAGGGAAACAGCCCATTCTTGTGGCTTACAGTAGTTCCAACCCTCTCTTCCCCAGTACCCGTGAGCTCAGACTTTAAATTCTAGGTAATTCGGTAGGGTTTATTTCACTACAAGTTAAATTGTTTATGATGCTTTATGAAACACCCATTTTGGTGTCCACAAAACTGGAATGCTGTATTTATGAGGCACAATACATATGAGAGGTAATATAATTTTACTATTACAGAGTTATGGAATGCCAAAAGCACACTGCTTTTGCCATGAGGGAACTGTTACAGTAAGCAAAAGAGAGATCGGAAACATGCAAAACTAGAAGGTCCTAATAGCATGGTAAAGTTTAATAGGTCATTGTTCTTTGGTGGGCCAGCAAAATAAAATAAAATGCATATGCCTGTCTATTCACACTGGAACTCCCATTTGTTCAGCTAATGGCTTGCTCAGATTTTGTTACCTTCTCTGTTTTGATCTTGGAAACAGGCTGGAATCTCAGGGATGTTCCCGGAAGGGTTAGGAAAGAATCCTGCCTGAATCTGTAGAAAACCGTTGCCAGAGAAGACAAAACCTGGCTTGGTAAATCAATGGTGCGAGTCCTATATTCCTAACATGCAAGGGTGTGCTTTCTTTATCACAACACACACACACACACACACACTTGTTCTTGGGTCATCCCACAGCATTTACTGCCTGAGGGAAAATAGCATATGCTATTGTGTCAAGTCAAAGCACATAGTTTCCAGTAACTATGCATGGTAAGTTGAAGCCATTGTGAGACCAATATCTATGCAAGCTATTGGCCACATTATCCTGCTATGGTAATAGACCCTACTGCCAGTGGCTTAACGCTGATCGTCAGGTGGCAGTTAACTAACCTGGCAACCCTGAGGACTAATGGCCTTGGGTGGTGAAGTCCACAGGGAAGGGTGCTGGTCTCCAAGTGGATTAAATCCCACTTGAATCTATCTTGATGGAGAGCAGCAGCTTCATCCACACTGGCCTGGGACTGATGAGGACTTTGCGTGCCAAAAGGACTCAGGATCAGAAAGTGACTCACAGAACTTGATCAATGGTATGGATGTCACACTGTGATGAAGAAGGCAAATGGAAGACTGCTGGAATCATATTGTTTCCAAGACAATCTTCATGGCTGATCACCATGATGATAGCCAATATTCGGAATCAGATACGGCACTCGAAGAAGAAGAATGTATGCTATTATGATATCACATAATTTTTGGCCTTGGAGAAAGAAAGTCCTGCGAACATCTCTGTAAGAGTAACAGCAAATAGCTAAAGATTTTCTACACCTTTAAGTCACCAAAATCAGCTGCCAAGGAAATCACCACACTCTGCCTTGGGAAATAAAAACCTGTCAGTTTCATTTTTGTTGTGTTTCTCAGGATCCTAGCAACAGCATCCTGCATTCTGTATAGGGTAGCAAGACTGCTCACCCCACAAAAAATGCTATGTGCATTTTAAAATGTATAAGTGTTTAGCATTTTAGTTATCCTGCTATGGGAATAGAGTAGACCAGTGATGGAAAACCTTGGCACTCCAGGTGTCCTTGGATTTCAATTACCAGAAGCCCAAGTCAGCACTCCTGCTGATCAGAGTTTCTGGGAATTGAAGTTCAAGGACATCTGGAGTGCCAAGGTTCACCATCACTGGAGTAGACCATACTGCCAGTGACTCAATGCCAAGTGTCAGGTGTTAGTTAACTAAACTGACCAGCCTGAGGACTATTGGCCTTGGGTGGCGAAATCCACAGGAAAGGGTGATGGTCCCCAAGTGGATTAAATCCCACTTGAATCCATCTTGTTGGAGGGCAGCAGCTTCATCAACATTGGCCTGGGGCTGATGAGGGCTTTGCATACCAAAAGGGCTCAGGACCAGAAAGTGACTCATGGAACCGGATTGGGTGTCATGCTGCAATGCGGAAGGCAGATGAAAGGCCACTGCATTATATTCTCAGGACAGTCATCATGGCTGATTGTCATGATGATCACCAATATTCAGATTTATATATGGCAGAAGAAGAAGAACAATCTTAAAGATAAAACACGACAATATTTGGAGGAGACCAGACATGAGGACCAGGCCACAACCAACTTTACTTTGAGGAGTTGCCAAAATCCTCATGTGCAAAGTCTACTATCCAACTGCCCAACAGTCTATCATCAAAGGAGGTTGGCATGCATCAACAGTCAAGTGACAAACTGATGACAGATTGCCCCAGTTTTAGGCCTTTAACATAAGTACATCACATGAATTGCAATAACAAGAATTTCTAGGATGCCTGTACACTGGTTTTAAATTACTTTGCTCCAGGTCATTATAATAATGCAAGTATTAACAACTCACAGATGCAGGCAAGGCAACATTTTCCTCTTGCTGTAAATGGAGATGATTTGGGGAACAAGTACTGAGCTGCAAAGAATCTTTTCCTCCTGGGCAGCAGTTTCATCAATATTGACCATGAGAATCACCAATATTTGGATTTGGATATGGCAGAACAAGACGACAAGAAGAATTTTCCCATATTTCTCCATATGATCAAATTATATTTGTACACCAGGTAGGCAGTTTCATCAATAGTGACCTGAGGACTTTATGTGCCAAAGGGGCTCAGGACTAGAAAGTGGCTTGTGAAACTGGATCAGAGGCATGGGTGTCATGCTGTGATGCGGAAGGCAGATGAAAGGCGACTGCATTATATTCTCAGGACAGTCTTCATGGCTGATTGCCATGAAGTTCTATTTGTTCAAATCCCTGCACCCTCATTCTGCTGTGATGAACAGTTGGTGGATGAGAGGTTTGGCCCCTATTTGATTGGAGAGATGTCTGCTGCCTACGGAGAATGAATCAGGCTTGCTTAACATGTTAGAAGGGTCCACATGTAGAAACAAGGAGCTGATAAGAATCTAACCTGGAGGTTCACAAGCTTTCCAGGAATAATGCAGCCAAGCCTTTGAGAATAAAATGTGAGAAATTACAACCTTGCAGAAAATGGGAATAGAGCAGGACACTATTGTTTCTGTCACTTACCAACTAAACCAGTTCCTTTGCACTTTGCTCCTGCAGCCAAATACACAAAAGTGAAATAGAGTTCTTCCTTTTTATGAAGGAATAAATCTGCTTCACCCTCCTGTGTCCTGCCTGGAAGACTTTTTATAAAAGACTTTACTAAAATGCTCTCATATCTTTAGAAATGAGAAATGAAATTTGTAATAATATCTAACAGCATATTTACTAACAAATTAATATATTTTAATTAATATAGCAATTATTTTTTTGAAAAACTGAATTTGTCAAGATCCTAACAAGAATATGCCAACAAATATGGAAAACAAAACAATGGCCAAATCAGACTGGCAATATCCAATATACATTCTAGACACCAAGAAAGGAGATGCCAAGGAGTACAGTAACTATAAGACCATTGCTTTAATTTCCCATTCAAGCAAAGTTATACTCAAGGTATTGCAACAAAGGCTTTTACTGTACTTTTTATGGAGTGAGAAATACCTGATTTCAAGCTGAGTTCCAAAAAGGAAGAAGCACGAAGATCACATTGCAAATATCTGTTGGATACTTGGAGCACAGCAAAGAATTCCAGCAGAAGGTTAGCCCGTACTTTAAAGACTATTGATACTGTGGCTCATGAGATGCTCTGGGTTGTATTGAAATAAATGGGTGTGATTCAACAACTGATTTTTCTGATGCATAACTTGTATTTTAGACAAGAAGCTGCCATTAGGACAGAATATGGAGAGACAGATGAAGAAGGAGTGAAAATTGATAGAAGAAACATCAACAGTTTATTTAAGATATGCAGATGACATGTGTTAATGAAGAAAGCAACAATGACTTGAAACAACTTTTAGCGAAAGTGAAAGAAGAAAGTGGCAAAACATGACTGCAGTTAAAAAGAAAAAAATCATGACTACAAAAGAACTAAACAACTTTAATGCTAACAATGAAGAAATTAAAATAATTAAAGATTTTGTATACCTAGGTCCAATCAACAATCCAAAAGGGAGACTGCAGCCAAGAAATCAGAAGACTGAGACTTGGAAGGGCAGCAATGAAGGAAGTTGAAAAGATCAACAACTGTAAGGATGTGTCACTGGAGGTCAAAATCAAGATCATCTACACTCTTGTGTTTTTAAGTCACCATATCAGTGTGGAAGCTGGAAAGTAAAGAAAGCCAACAAGAAAAAAATCAATTCATTTGAAATATGGTGCTGGAGGAGATATGCCGCCCTGAGTCGGGTTCTGCCTGAGTGGGTGGCATATATAATAAATATGACTGTTAAATTAAAAAAAATAAATTAAAATTTGCAGATGCCTGGATTGCCAGAGATTAACAAATGAGTCCTAGAGCAAATCAAGTCTAAAAACTTTTGAAATATGTCATGCATATTGGAGAGATGGAGAGAAGCTGAGATTGTAAACATTCTTATATGAGATACAAAGAAACTGAAAGGTTTCCCTATCAGCTCTAAGAAAGAATGAAGTCAGAGTGTTGAAGTGATTGTGTGCCAACAATTTCTGTCATTCCTGTTAGAAACAGATTCATTTCCACATCCCAGTATCAACATCCAACAAACACCAGGGGAGTCCCAGGGCAGGCTCATGATTACTCTTGGTGCTGTTAGGATGCCACGTATACACTTACATATCTGTACATTTCCCCTTTTTCCAATGCTGTGAAAAACTCATGCAAAGATAACTCTATAACTCACTCTGTATCACAGTGGGCAAACAAACTCTATAGAACGTGACCCATTTCAACAACAACAAAAAAACCCCTTGCCTTTAGCAGACATGAATAGTCCTTTTCTTTCGTTTTGGAGTAACATAATAATGCTGAGATTTGTACGAAAGGAAAAGAAAAGCTAGGTTAATAGCATTGTGGTGACGACAGATGGCAGCTGGTAGAGTTCCCTGAAAGAGCAGTAATGCACCCTGACACCACTCTGATGCAGCCCTAGAAGAATTTATCCCAGAAATATTGGGACCACACGTGTGCTGTGATTACACTTAAGCTAAATTCCTTTCTCTGTCTGCCTGTTTCAAATGCTCCAGCGTTTCCATTTCATTCTCTTTGAGATATTCTCTCTCTCTCTCTCTTTTTCTCCTTCTCCCTTTGGTATATACTCTGATTTCTGGATCATGCTGTTTTATATCACTTTCAGCTCTTTCCAGATAATGAAAACAAATCTGTAGTTTTACAAGGGCTGATCCTAACATTATATAAGGCAGGTCAGTGGAGTATGTGTGCATATGGGTATGTCCATAGGTATACCTTTAAAACAAAGGTGCTGGACTTTGGTCCTTGGGCGCTCCTTACCTGGACTCTAAAAGTAGAAGTTCTCAGCCTGCTTTCCCCCATACCATGGAAGCAAATAAGGGTGGGGAGGGGAAGGTATTTTTCTATCTTCTGAGAATGTTGTCTTCTTATTGCAAGTGATGGTAAAAAAATGCTAGTCTCAATGGGGAATGGAAGAACTTTAATCTCCACATGTATGTCTACCAAATTCCAATATTTCAGCAGGCAAGGATGAGACATATAGATTGTGTGTGTGTGTGTGTGTGTGTGTGTGTGTGTGTGTGTGTGTGTGTGTGTGTGTGTGTGTGTGTGTGTGTGTGTGTGTGTGTGACTAAGTGACTGAGTGAGTGCAAATCCAGCCCTTTAAACCTGAAAGCAGGCATGGACAGTATCCAACACTTCAGGGGCTCTTGGAAGCTCCACTGTCCATCTGATATTCCAACCTGCAATAAAAAGTTGCCCTCTAATTGTAAATTATATCCTGCAAAGATGTTGAGGGTGATTGTGGTATCCTTTAAACAATGTTTCTTAAATGGTCTGTTTTACAACCTGAAAGTCACTGGCAAGGTGTTTAAAGGGCAAAGGCTGCACTTAGAGGCAGTGGTGGGCTCCAAAAAGTTTTACTACCACACTGTGGGCATGGTACGGTGGCCGTGGCCGGGGGAAAGCCTTGAGTTGCACCTGGATTAGGACTACTTTATTTCAAAACTTGGTAGGGCAGGGCCAGCCAGAATTTCTGCTACCGGTTCTGGCGAACTGGTGTGAACCTGCTCACCACTGCTTAGAGGCCTAAAAATCTATCTCATCCTGTTGTAAAACAGATTGCAAGGCACGTTTTACTTCCACTTCCGGTAGGAGGAACCACGTGACTTGCCTGCTGAACCATGTGAACCATGTGACCAGCCTGCTGAACCACATGACCAGCCCATGGCCTGAAAAGTTTGGGCACCCCTGTTTTAACAGGATAATCCCTTATTTTCAGTGGGTCTTACTCCTGGGCAATGGATGAGGGATTGCAGGACTAAACAAATAACTGTTCACATGACCATGGTAGTAAGAGAGAATTATGTTTCTAAAAATTAGAGTGGGGAAAGAACTTCAAACACAAAATATTTTGTTGTTCTTTAGTGCAGTAAAGGGTGTTCCCACTACTGTCCAACTGGTGCCTTAGACCAATTGCAGATCATAGAATTTGAACAATAATCGCAAGTAATATGGAAGCAAATGTCTTCCCAGCAGCAGTACTTTGCAGTGTTTTTAACAAGAAAATGTGATTCTGATGCAACAAATGTCCTACTTTGACAAATGACATCTGCATTGTCTACAATAGTTGAATGTCAACAGAATGACTTTTCTCTCAGTCTTATCAAAGACTCAACAGTGGCTTCATCAGGGCTGGCCTATGACGTTTCTGCAGCCTGAGGTGAAAGATAAGATGGCTGGGAAATAAGTGGCAAAATAGGGGAACATGGAAGGTGAAATCCATTAAGAAACTTTAAAACTTTTTGTCAGCTCCTGGGAGAGCTTCAAGTATCAGCCATGAACAAAGGTAAAAGAAATACAGTACTTTCAATTGGTAGGCAGGATATGAAAGGAATTCAAAAGACAGTCTGCTTTCTTCCCTTGAGTCATGCAAACAGAGAAAGGATTACAGCTGTGTGAAAGGAAGAGAGCAGAAAGTGCTTTTGTTTCAGAAAACATTAAAGTGGATTAAGAAGTTGATTAGAAAGACCTATATTGAGTTGTTTAATATATACAAAAGGAGTTAGAATTATTTAGATGCCTCAGACTCTATCTGCAATAAGGAATCCATTCGAAGAAAATACTGTCCTTGATGCCTGGAAGAACTTACTCTGTATATACCTAAGAACTAAGTTAATTCTACACTAAAGTATGAGTATAATTTAACTTTGTAGTTTTCTGGTGTGAAGTCTTGAATTACCGAAACTGTTTTGCTCCAAGTATTTTGAAACCATTTGGAAACTTTTGCCTGGTCTTCTTTTAATCAAAATCTCTTTAAGCAACTGTCTAAAGTTTTGGCTACGAGGGTTTGTGGTACTAAAACCAGGTCTTGCCTTGACCAGCTACCAGGATTCTTGTATTTATGTGGTGGCAGTTCTACTTTGCAAGATAAACATGTTGGCTCGATGCACTTTACGTTTTGTGGATTTTTGTTGGATTCCCTGAAAGCACTGCCAGGTTTACTTAGACTGGAAAGTTGGGAAAGCATCCCAGGATATGAAAGGTAGCATTGCAGAGTGGCTATAGAGGGAGCTCCTGCCCAGGTGATGTCACATGATGGCAAAGATGGGTTTATGATGCCAAAAGCTTCTATTTCTTTTAATTTTGTGTTCTTTGGAACTGATTTTTGTTTTGGAGCAAATTTTTCTATGAGACAAGTTGGCCATCAGAGAGAACACATGGTTATTTAAGGATAGAGCAGTAGAAAATTTGCATCAGGAACCCCAGTTAGGGGAGGACTTCCTGCCACCAGGAGTGGACCAATTTAATTTGCAGTGAGAAAAAAAAAAACAGAACTCTTCATAATGCAGTGGGAAGTGCCTCCATGAAGAATGCCATTCTCCCAGACGCAGCAGGAATGAAAGGCATTTTACTCTTTAAGTAACCTGAAATGAGGTTGTGTAGGAAAAAGGAGCTGTCAGAGCAGTGTGAGTACTCCAGGGCCAGTTTTCCTCCTCTACCACACTAAAGAGTTTGATAGGTTGATGGTGTTTGTGGCTCCTCCTCCTCTTTTTCCTCCTCCTCCTCCCATGGGCTGCCAAAATGAAGCCACTTTCTTGGCTTTGTCGATGGCCAAACTTAAGACCTTGTCCAGTGAGCTCCTTCCTCCATCTTCTAATTTAGTTTTGCTCTTGTGTACCTTCAAAAATGTTTCTTCTTGCCATAAACCTCTCCCTGGATCTGAGCCGGCAGAACTAGTCCAGACTCATGAGGATGGCTATGGTCCAAATGAAGCTCTTAAAGATCAAATCACAGCAGGTGGGTGTAGCCCATATTGACAAATGTCTGTTTCTAGTGTATAGAGAAGATCAGGGTGATTGGTCATTTTTGTCAGTGTTTGAGAATGTGTGCTTTGATCTGAATTTTCCACAGAGAGACTAGCTGCTGATTTTGATAACTCAGTGGTCAGTGTTCAAAGTCATATTTGACATGGGCAAAGAAAAGCACTATGTTTTGTTTAAAGAGATGGTGAGACAATGGTTTGCTTCTATCACAGAAGGGTGTTGTAAGAAATTTAGCAAAATTCACAGACAAGCCCATTATAATTTCTTGACTGCCATGGCAGGCCTAAGTATGGCCCATTGATGCCTTCAGTCCATAAACCATATACCAGTGTTTCCCAACCCAGATGCACTGAACTACAACATCCACCATCCAGAGACAGTAGGTTATTGGTGAGATTGGGATGGTCAGCACTGAAAGGCTCCAGTAAAGGACATCTACCATAAGCAGTAAATATTGAAGTTTTCTTCAATATCTGGCAAGGTACAGTAGAACCTCGGATAAAGTTCAAACTCTGTTCCACAAGTTTGGACTTTATCCAATTTTGGACTTTATCTGAATCAAATGGGCCATGCATTGGATAATGTCCATAAATGAACTTTATCTGAGGTTCCTATGCCAAATACATTGGATAACGTCCATTTTTAGTGGTTTTGGACTTTATGCGATGCATCACGTGTGTATGAAAACCACAACTTTATCCGAATCGGACTTTATCTGAGGTACCACTGTACTAGCTTAGGGGACAAAGGGCGGGCCCTATATCAGACATGGCTTTGTTTATTCCTTGCATCCTAGCATTTGTTACCTAAGGTAATTACTTCACCAAGAGTCACCCTTGTGTTTTAGTTAATGGTTTATACTACAACAGTGTGAGAAGCTTGTTTGTGGTGATCCCTGTCTGCTGACTGATTTTAGTAAGAACACTCTCTCACTCTTTTAATCTCTTTTAATTTGTAGGGGTTGGGGTAATTTTTGGTAGCAGTTTTAATGGGTTTTTTATTGGTTTTAAAATGTGATATTGGTTTTATTCTCTGTGAGCAGCCCAGAGTCTTCGGAGTTGGGCAGCAATATAAATAAGAAAAATAAACAAACAAACAAACAAACGCAAGAAGCTGTCATAGACTGACTATGCAGTTTAGTACTCTCTACTCCATTTTCCTTTCCAGTGCTTTAGAATATGCATTTCTTTGGCCTACAATGTCCAGCGGTCAGGGGTGATGGGAATTATAACTGAACAAGATTGGGAAGACTCAACGGTTGCCAGCCTTGGTTTATTTCGACTAGTGACAATTCCCCTATGTACTTGGGAAAGATCTGTAATTTTCAAAATAATTTATTTTTCTCAAATGAAATCTGCATCTTGTTCATCAGACATGATTATAAAAGTCCTGTTTAGAGCACACTGGCAAGTGGGTTGTCAGGATGAGTAAGCAGAGAAGAAGTATTTTCCATCCCACCCCATATCCATAAAAGTACCCTTTGCTGATAATTCTATCTCTCACATTAACTACCACGGTTGTTTTATTTTGTCATATTTTAAATCAAAAAGAGAAAACAACATCCACACACAATGTGATGATTAATAAGCCAGACACAAATATTTGGATGGCTTTTAGCATGAGCATCTGTTTTGCTTCATGGAAACACTATATTGGAGTTGACACTAGGAAAAACACATTCTTTAATAATTTGTATGTATCATGCACTATCTATCTTTAATACAACCTTTAAGCACATCTCTGACTCAAATGTTAGAGGGGTGCCAGATAATTCTCCTTGTACTGGAACAGGTGTGAACAGCTTTCCCTCCATAGCTAGGGCCCTGCTGAACATACAATACACAATATTGTGTGTATTGTATATTGTGTAGAGTGTTTATTTACCATGTGAGCCGCCCTGCATACAAGTGCAAAAATTAAATTAAACAGACTGAACTGTGATGCTGGGGGGGGGGGATCCCTGAAAATTGATTGGAAGCACTTCCTATGAGTGCTGATCTTTCGTCCACAGATCCTTGATGCAACCAGAGCCATCTTCACATGCTCTAAACCTGTATAAACTCAGTGCATGTCAGTCACATCCATAGACAGAAGAAGGTTTTTCCTTCAGAAAACTATCTTTCTTGTACAGAAGATGATGGAGATGGAGGGGTATGGGCCTTTTCTGCACTAGGCTGTCTGTCTGTCTGTCTATTCAACTTGAGGGGTAGGTGTGTCCAATTCGAGAGGTAGGTGCTCTTCTCTGTTTACAGCCAAAGAGCCAGTGTTGTCTGTATCTGTAGACATTCCTGTGGTCATGTGGCAGGCATGACTAGATGCTGGAGTGCAAAAGGACACACTTATCTTTCCCACCAAAGCTGTAGCTATCTGTCTACTTACAATTTTGAACTGTAAGTTGGCAGGAGATGGAACAGACACTGGAGGCTCACTCTGTCGCGTGGAACACAAGTCTCGAACTGCTGAACTTCCATCCTTCCTGTCGTCAAGCTCAATGTCCAAACTACTAAGCCACTGTGGCCCCTTTTGATTTCTGAGTACGCTATACCTAGAAAATCCTGGCTTAATGACATAGTGTTATTGTTAACATTATTAGAATATACAAAATATCTAACAGACAATATTATAAAAACATTGGCTACTGTTATATAATGGATCCAAGTTTTAACCAAAAACCTAAGTATCAGTTATACAGTGATGTATTATATATGTTGTTGTTGCTATTGTTGTCGTTGCTGTCGTTGCTGCTGTCGTCGTTGCTGCTGCTCTTCTTATTTCCCAGCTTTGCTAGTTTATGACCAGGTGGTGGGCCAAAGAGTCAAACATAAAAATTAGGAGCCTAGTACTAAGAACTTGTATGTTTGCAAATTCACTGTTTTTTATTTTCAGGAAAAACCAGGATGGCTCTTCTCCTGGAAGGCAGAATGAAGAATTTAATTTTGGACCTACAGCTCTATATTCAATACACTGAATTATTCAACTACTTTTGTTATGTCCTTATTTTTTAAAAAAATAAAGTTCCTAACTTTAGTAACAACCCCAAAAGAAAGATAAGGAAGAGAAGATAAATGTAGAATTTTAGAGCACTCTTCCTTTTTCTTCTTTGAGTTTGAGAAGCTTTTTGTTTTTAGCATACAGAAGCACACATGGACCATAAATCACAAAGGATAACTACATGTGTGCTCACTTAGTATAATTATAGATACTAAGGCACAGGCAATAAGGCAAAGCATAAAATATTAAGTATAAGGTACAGGCTTTGAATATAGGCTGTAAGTCATAGATAATATTTCTATCATCTCTAAGGTACATTTGACAAGTTATTTAGTAAGTATTAATTGAAATGTTGATATAAACAACTTGGGAGGCATAGTAGTGCCTTGGATAGCAATCTGGAGCAAGTCAGAACACAAAAAGATAATCAAAAGAGGAACTTGACTGTGAAGGAATGGTCCTAAGCCTTGAAGAACTGAGTGTATGGCTGAGCTGTTCTAAGTTGTCATAACATTGTCTGGTACAATCAGGTATAAATATCTACAGATAAGAGCCTTCCCATTGCCAGAAAGAATAGACTAAAGCGCCCTGAGCCTGGAAAAGGTGGACTGAAACAGAGATGAGCCAGTTTTAGTTTTAACAGTGTTACTCATCCTCTCACATCTTCCACACAGAAGCAATACTGAAAAAAAGTTGTATAAATCAAACTTTTATTTTACCAGTAACATTTAACTACACAGTCTTCAACATTTTGTCTCAGTCTTCAATCCCCGCAGAGTGGCTAGTTACTTCATTGCTGTCTTTGGGGAACAGCACTATTCTTCTAAGACATATAGTTCAACCCAACTTCACTTAAAATCATTTAACACATCTTTTACAATGTAGGGAGTGCAACCCCCCTTTTGGTAAAGGCTTGTACACTTTGGTTCAATGTACTCCAGCTGTCCAACCTCTTTGACGTTTCTGCCTTTCTCTATCTCCCCAATAAGAGTATTTTATTGCGACTTGCCTGCTGGTCATCCACTTCTTGGTTACTCAGGTCCAGCCTAGTAATAAATTCATATCATCCTCCTTGGGTGCATTTTCTCCTTCCTATTCGGTTCTCCCAATCACCCCCTTTCTCTTTTCTTATCCTTCCTTCTGTTACTATTTCTTCCACTATCGGGTCAATAAACCTGTGGTTTTTTTTCATTTTCTCCTCTCCCTCATCTTCCTGATGTTTCCTTCATATATCTGTTTTAACCTCTCTTTTAACCTCATTGTTTCGATTACCACAAAGCCCCCACTACTTCGACTCTCTCTGGGCAGCTTACAAAAGTTAAAAACAACAAGAGATAAAAATCACCAATAAATAGTCAAATATAAGGAAGGTAAACAAGGAACTAAAGTACCTCACCTCAACTTACCTCATGCGTCAGAAAAATATTCGATAATAGTTCTTCCTGAGGATGATGTCCTCCCATAGATTGTTGTTGTCGTTGTCTGCAACTTGTATCTGAGAATGTATTTTCCCTGAAGCTGGAAAAATGTCATTGGCGTGAATTTGTTTAAGGTGGATCCTAGCTTGCCATGAAGTGGCCCACACACTGTGATCATGGAGCATCTCCTGCAGCATGTATGAAATGAGACATGCAGGATTTGACACCGGGACTGCAATGGACTGCTGCAGCCTTGAGGATATTATCAAGGTGTGCCCTCACAGCCAGTCTACCTGGAGCCTCTTCTGCCTCCATGATTGTTGGGAATCAGAGTTCCTCCTCTGCTCATTTTGCCATTGGGCCCAATATAATGGTTTCCAGTGGCATTTCCTCCACTGGGGGACCATCACCCCTCATTGGCCCCTTTAGGGAGTCAGGTTATTTACTGCTGCACAACACTCACCATTGAGTTGCTGGCTATATGGTCTACTTCATTACCATAGCGGGATGTCCAGCCAGACATCCAATCCCATAGATAACATGGCCCTTAACCATTCAGGACTTTATAGGTTAGAACCAGCACCTTGAACCTGGCACAAAAATACAACAGGTAGCCAGTGCAGGCCAGTCAAGACTGGAGGGACATGGTTGAAATGACCAATACCAACAATCAGCTGCCACTGCGGTTTCCATACTATTCTTGATCTTGTTTATTAGATGGGTGGGATATATAAACGAACAAACAATTCAGGAATTGCTTTACTCTGCATTTGGGTTGTTTCCTCTCTATTTCCTTCACATAATTAGGATGGCTATAGTTGAAATAATTGAATAAATAAATAAACAAGTGTATCTGTCACGATACACAGCTTATGACAAGCTGAGAAGTGGGTAGGTGTTTAGGCCTTAGGGTTCAGGCAAAGACTGTGATGAACTGGGCACACCTCCTTTGTTTATTTAACCCTTTGCAAATAAGATAACTATAACTTGATCCAGTCTTCCATTAATGGTCTCTCTAGCAATAATGAATCATGTTATATGTTCAAGAATGGTAACACTCTTCCTTTCAGTATTACAATTAAGTTTTATCTTAAAACAGTGATCTACTGTAACATTATGACAATGTGTGTAGCAAGAAAACTGCTTCCAGTGGAAAACATATGGGTGTATGTGTTCACTGATACTTTCCCCTAATCCAGTGTTTCCCAACTTTTGGTTTTTGGACTTCAGTTCCCAGAAACCTAAGTCAATTCCCCAAAGCACTGATCTGCCAATGTACTGATTTAGGCTTCTAGGAACTGAGGCCCTCCTGTGGGGCATGGTCCCCACATTGGGAAATACTGCTCTAATCTTATGCATCCTTACTTGGAGCTATTCAGTTCCATGGGGCTTGTTATGTTATGTGCTTGTTATGTTATGTACAGTGGCCCTAATAAAGCTTTCAAGGTAAGTGAAATATTTAAGGAATGGTTTTATTAGTTCCACCCCACCTTCAGTGAGCTTCCAGGGCTGAGTGAGGATTTGAACTCAGTCTTTGTCCGTCACTCTATTCCAGGAGTTGTCAACCTTTTAAAACCGGGAGCTGGGTCACGATCTCTCAGACAGCTTCGGGGCCTGGATGGCCATTTTGCCCTTCCTCCACCACATGGCACTTCCTGGTGTGGTGGAGGCAGCGGGGATGGGGGGTGGGGGTGGGCACATGAAATGGTGCCGTGAGCTGCATCTGGCCCGCAGGCCACAGTTTGAGAATCCCTGCTCAATTCACTACACCACAGTGGGTATCCTGTGGGGCTTGTTTTTGAGTAAATACACATTGGATTGTGTTCCATGCTCTCCTTTTTGGTCTTAATTCAGTGTTACCTCTTGCTTTCTAAGATTCAGCAGCACTTCTTTTAAGTGTGACCTAAATCATTATTATATAATGGGATGAAATTAAGGATAATTGAGGCTGGCCATCAGTGCAAAAATGTCCAACAATGAGCTCTATTGGAATTGTGAAACAATCTCTTTAGAGAGAGCTGTACAAAATGTATCCCTTGAACATTTTACGGTGTCTTCCCCAAACCATGGTAAGAAAAAATGTTCTTATTCTGGATAGGGAAAATGGTAGTTGGCCTTTTTCTTTTATAGTTTTTATTCTTGTATTTAAAGACATACAGCCTTTTAAAAGCCTTTCTCTCACCATCCATTAGTGCTTTAGGACTTTAAAAAAAATCCTAGATAATGTGATGCTGTAATTAAATATTGTTAAGTGTTGGCGAACATTAACATACCTTGAGCTGTCCTGCATGCTTTGTTTATGCAACATGGAATTGAGAAATGTTTCTTTCGGCCTTTATGAAATATTGGCAGTGTCAACTTTCATAACCATCAGACTGTCAATTATCTGACAAAATGTGCTGATGATTGTAGCTGTGTTGCAATTGGTCTACATGCCAGAATACTATTAGCATCTAGCCCCCCCTTCCCCTTTGAGGACAAAAGTATCGAGGACTGGAGCCTCTCTGAGTATTGCTAATCTAAACATTTGTAGATTTCCTGTTGAACTAAGAATCTGCTTATTGTTGAGAAATGTAGCTGTTGCTTTGATCCCCACAAAGATAGGCTGCAGAACTGATGCAAAGTCGTGCAATTTTATTGGGTCAACTTCTGTGGGTTGTTGAAATATTTGCATTGCTGTTAACTTATTCAGCATGCACATTGGGTTTTTGCAAAATCTACTTTCCCATGCCACAACTACTCTGCATTGAGAAAGGCTTTGGGAGATTCATGCAATTTCATAGTATTATGCTTACAGAAGTTATCTCCTTATAAAGAAAGACTTAAAAGATTTGTTCTTTGTTGTTTAGCAAAATTGTTAGTAGAGAACACGAGAGTGGTTTATAATAGTATAAGTAGCTGGATAAAAAAGAATACAGAGCAGGAATTATATATATATAAATCAGGGTGGCGAACCTGATTTTTGTGTGTGTAAAATTTATATTGTGTGGGTGGTTAAACCATTGCATTCCCTGATGGTAGCCCTTGATTTTTCGGGTGCCCCAGGCCGGTGGTAGTGTTTAGTTTAGAATGGGTGGTGGTAGTAGCATTCCAAGAACACCACTACGGTGTTTCCTTGAGAACTTTGGGGTATTTACACCAGAGAAACATGAACCCCCTTTAACAAAATTTAAGTTAAGAAAGTTTTGTGAATATGAATGGCCCAGTTTCCAAGTAGGGTGGCCTCCAGAAGGCTCCTTAGATTTGGGTCTTATAAATAGAGTGTTTCGAAGATTAACGCAGAATAAACAATAGGATCAGTATCCCTACATATCAGATTGGCAAGCTGTAATGCAGAAAGCCGTGAGCCCCCTTGGCTATGGAAATGCCAGGCTGAATGTGTGAAAGCATATTTAATGAAGGAAAAGAAATCCAAAGATAAGAAATCTAAATTAGGAAGGAAAGTGGTCAGAACACCCAATACCCCAGAAATAGAATGGCAGACAGAAGGAAGATTGAAAATTTTAAGCAGAAATGAAAAAGATGAAATTCTGTTTCAAAGACCTCCACCTTATGTCATGCCAAAATCAGCGCCACAAGATGGCCAAGTTCCACATATTTATCCAGACCTTGCATTAGCAAATGCAGGAAGCAGTCACTCTGCAGGAAGATTTCAGACCCCAGACAGAAGTGAGACTTCCCCAACCACAGAAAAACTAAGAAAAGTAACTGAAATCTTGAAAGATGTAATTGAACAGGGAGAAGAAAAATTCAAAAAGTACAGCCAATCTTCTCCCTATAACAATGAAGCTGGTAGGGAGCCACCTCCAAACACCCCAATGCCACACGTCATGTCAACGATGAAAAAAAGAAAGGAGATAATGGCCCCACTGAGGAAGATGATAACCAGCCATATGAGGGAAGATGATGAACTAGTAAATCAGTCAATCTTCCAATATGTGCCTTTTACTACAACAGACCTATTAAACTGGAAACAGCATTATGGACCTTTTAGTACCAAGCCAAGTGAGGTGATTGAACTAATTGGAACCATAGTCCAGACACATAACCCTACATGGAGTGATATGCAACAAATAATAAATACTCCTCAATATGGAAGATAAGCAAAAATTAAAACTGGCAAAAGACAAGATACTCCGTAGAAATTTCCCAGATGCAAATCAGACTGTAGTGCGTATGGCAGCAGCTGCTGAACAAAACCCAAATTGGGATCCTAATGATTCAACACACAGGACAAGTCTTCAACAGTACAGATATTTGATTTTGGAAAGCTTAAAGGAAGCAGCAAAAGGTTCTGTCAATTTTAGCAAACCTGCTAATATAATTCAAGAGAAAGAAGAATCCCCTGAAAGTTTCTTAGCCAGGTTAATTGAGGCTTATAAAGTGAACACAGGGATTAATATGGAAGATCCTGAAAACCGCCAGATGTTAAATGAAAGATTCATTACACAGAGTGCACCAGATATAAAGAAAAAGTTACAAAAGCTGGAAGGAGCATTGGAAAAGAACACAAGCGAACTGGTGCAAGTTGCGAGGAAGGTCTACTTTAATAGGGAGGAGGAGGAAGAGAAGAAGGAGAATATGAGAGAATATAAAAGAGCTGAGATGATCGCCCTTGCTTTGGGAAGAGGCAACAATCAGTGTGCTTACTGCAAGGAAGAGAGCCATTGGCAGAGGAATTGCCCCGAGAGAAGAATGGGAAAAATACACCCATTTGGCAGAGGAAGTTATGGATACAGACAAAAAGAAGAGAAAAAGGAAGAAACAAACAAACAGCTGAGCACTTGATAGCTAACCCCAAGATTTTGAATCCCTAGTCAGCCCCAAGCTTTAAGGCTACTAGGTTTGGGGGCGTGGCAAAGATGGCCGGCGAGTAACACACAGATTTGTGTGCTCATGCTTTACAAAGTAGAAATCAATGAGAAACCTGATTTAAACTGAATAAGGTTTAGAAAATTCTTGCTGTGAGAAGATTCTCTCTCGTTTGCCTGGAAAAGTTGCCGTAGGGCGGTCAAAGTTCGGGAGGTATTCTCGGCTGGAGAAGCGCGCGACGGAAGCCGCAGCTTCTCCGGTCGAGGTGCTGGGAACGGGACGAGCGGGACGATCAGAGGCAAAGTGAAAAAAGTGGGAGAAATCAGCGAGAAAATGAGATAAGTAATTGATGCCGCGGCGGTGGTCGGAGGGGGCAGTTGATTGTTTTGAAAAGACTGGAGATTAAGCAAGAGCAAGTGAAAGTGGAATGGAAGGGTGGTGGAAGGGACACTAATGGCGGCGATGGTAGAATTGGAGAGCTGTGTTCACCATTGGATAATGGCGCTTGTGTAATCTCCGGGAGTTCTGAAGCGCTTTTGGGAGCCCTGAAAGCAGATATAAGAAGGAAAGAGGTGAATTAAAAAGCATTGTTTGACATGTGTCTTGGAGAATCCGAAGGAAGGAAGAGAATGGTTTAAAAGTTTGCCGGTTTGGGGAAGAAGAAGGGGGGGGCTCCCCCCTGAAGCCGCGGCCGTGGCAGAGGGAAAAGTGAAAGTGTGCGCTTTACAATTGGGAGCTCTTGTTTACTCCTTGCTTGGTGGATTATAGCTCTCATCTCTGTTTTTTTAAAAAATACTTGGATACTGTGGATTTTTCTTTCCCTCCTCTGTGGCTCTGGATACAATTGGATATATTTGGATATAATTTGGCTCATTGGAAATATAGCTATATGGCTACTCAGTTACACCATTATTGAAGCCTGGATATTTTTTTCTCCCTTATTTTTGGATTTAATTCTTTTCTTCTTTCCTCTTTTGTTATTGGCGGAAGTTTCAAAACACAATTATTGTTCTGGATTTTCTAAAGTGGGATTATTGGGAAAATTTTGAATTATTTTTTTTTCTTTTTTAAGTCAAATTTTAAAATCTGGGAATTTTTAAGGAGTTTTTTCCTATTAGGATTTATTGGCTCTTTTTTTATGCTGGTTCCCCGTGGATTTCAATACCCTTTTGTTGCTTTTGGATTCCTGCCGCCCATGGATTACAACAATTAATTTTTTTCCCTCTCTCTTCAATCAAGTGTCATCAAGCACAAAGGATTATAGTCACTATAGGATGTAATATTGGCAGCAGTGGAACAGGCTCAAGGGGAGGGCTCAAAGAGGGTCAAGAGTATTGTTGCATTAAAGCTTTTATTTGATATTATCATGGATAAGGGCACAAGAGGAAAAGCAAAAGAGGAGGAGCCGGTGGTGAAATCTAAGAGAAAGGAAAAAGCACCAATGGAGGAGGTACCTCCATCATCATCACCACCACCCAAACCCTATGACCAAACTTAAATTATGGTTGAACTTGGTAAATTGTTTCAGAAGATTGAGAAGATGGAAGAGGCAAGAGTGAAGGACAAAAATGAAATGTTGAAAAAACAGGACAAGGTGGTTTCTACTGTTGTGGATTTCTCTAAAAAGTAGAACTAAGTTTGCAAAAAATAGAAGGAAATGTGAAATTAGTTCAAAATGAGGTGAAGGCTATGAAAGGCGAAATAAAAGGGACACAGGAAGGGGTGAGGGAAAATAAGGTGAGAATTGATGATCATGAAAAAAGGATTGATGCTATGGAAGAAATGATGAGAAAGCAGAATATTGTGATACGTCATGTGATTGAAAGGACACCAGACCAGCTAAGAGATAGAATTGTCCAGTGGTTAAACAATTTGAAAATGGGAAAGGATTTTGCACAGGAAGATATTGTAAGCGCATATAGGGTGGGTCCAAGAAGAGGAAAAGTGGTTCAAAGAAATGTTTTGGTCAAATTTGCAAATTGGGGAGATAAACTTAGAGTAATGGCTTTCTTAAAACAAGCTGGTTCTTGCGCTCTGAAAATCGATGGCTCTGATGTGGAAGTATATAAAGATATCTCTATTAAGGAAAGAGCTTGGAGATACAGGATGAAGCCGGTAACTAAAATGTTGATGAAAAAAGGGGTAAGGTATAATTGGAGATTTCCACAGCATTTGAGATTTTTTTATGAAAAAAATTGCAGGTCATTGATGAAGGGACTGATCCACTGGAGTATTTGAGTTTGCTGGATTTGGTCAAGGCGGGTTCTGAGGAGTGGGTAACTCTTAGAAAGGACTTGTTGGAATAGGGTGCCATAAGAAGAGATTACGAGGGGGCAGATGCAGGTGGTGCCACAGGTGGTGGGCAGCAGGGACGAGAAGAGGAGGAGTTGTCAGTGATCATGGTGGAGGAAGAGCCAAGTAAGGAGCAGTGAGTAATTGATTATTTTGTAAAAATTCTTTTTTATATATATAATCAGGTTTTTAGAAAGGGGAAGATGCGCGACGCACCAACTATACACACATCTTGCATGTTCCCCCCTCCCCTCTTTGGAGAACGAAGGCGGCTTTTTTCCTGAAGAAAGTGGAGAGGGTGGCATTGTGTGTTTTTTGTATGTTTTTATTTTATTTTATTGGTGATGGGTATGAGGTAGCACACCCAATGGAGAGCTTGGAAGTAAGAGAGGGTGAATTTGAAATAAAAAATGGGAAATATTAAAGTTTTAACATGGAATGTAAAAGGTACAGGTTCTATTCTTAAGAGGAGGAGGTTAGAATTGGCTTTGAAGAAGGGCAGACCCGACATAGTTTTTTTTTACAGGAAACTTATAAAAAATCACAAGACACATCTTGCATGTTCCCCCTTCCCCTCTTTGGAGAACGAAGGCGGCTTTTTCCCCGAAGAAAGTGGAGAGGGTGGCATTGTGTGTTTTTTGTATGTTTTTATTTTATTTTATTGGTGATGGGTATGAGGTAGCACACCCAATGGAGAGCTTGGAAGTAAGAGAGGGTGAATTTGAAATAAAAAATGGGAAATATTAAAGTTTTAACATGGAATGTAAAAGGTACAGGTTCTATTCTTAAGAGGAGGAGGTTAGAATTGGCTTTGAAGAAGGACAGACCCGACATAGTTTTTTTACAGGAAACTTATAAAAAATCACAAGACACAAACAAACTTTTTTTAGGTTGGATGCAACACTATGAAATGGCGTTTGGTACTTCAAAAGCAAGAGGAGTTGCAACTATGATCTCCACTAGATTAGGATTTGAGATAATAAAAAGTATCTCAGACCCTGAAGGTAGATATTTGATAGTGAAAGGGAAAATAGATGATGAGGAAATAACTTTGCTGAATATTTATGCTCCAAATGAACATCAAGCTGAATTTTTAGAAAAAGTTTGTAAAATTGTGGTATCAGAAAAGGCGGTAAAGATGATAGTGGCTGGTGATTTTAATATGGTAACATCAAATTTGGATTGCATGAATTTAACAAGGTGTGGAGCAGGTATTAAGGGGAATATTTTGGATAATTGGATGGTTGCACTAGGATTGAAAGACTCTTGGAGAGAGATTAAGGGATCGGAAAGGGCGTATTCTTATTTTTCACACGTTCACGGATCCTATTCTAGAATAAATTATGTGTTTTTAATGGAAAACATGGTTAAAAATATTGAGGAGATTGAAATAGGAATTTTTAAGGAATCGGACCATGCTAAAGTAATTTTGGATTTGAGGCTACAAAAGGATAATAGAAGAGGAAGAAATTGGAGATATGATCCTAATTTATTTAAAGATCAAAAATGTAAAGAACAAATTAAAGGAAGTTGGATGGAAAGTTGGCATTGGAACGATAATGATGAGGTAAATTTTAATGTGGTTTGGGATACCATGAAGTCGGTTTTTAGAGGTGAAAGTATAAAGTTGGCAAGTAACAGGTATAAAAAGTATAAGTTACCACAGGATGAAAAAGAAAAGGAAATAAAACAACTACAGGAAGAACATTCAAAAAAGGATAAAAAAATCTTCGCTAAACTACAAGGATTGAAGACAGAACTGATGGGCAAGGATATAGAAAAGGTAAAAAGAGACTTGATATATTTAAATAGAGAATATTTTGAATTTAGCAATAAAAACTCAAAATTATTGGCAAGAGCTGCAAAAGCTAAAAAGGAAAAAAGGGAAATTGAAGTTTTGGTTAATAATCAAGGGGTAAGGTGCAATAAAATTAGTGACAAATGTAAAATTGTGAAGGAATTTTACCAAGCCTTATATGCAAAAGAAGAGATAGATGTGGGGAAGCTTAAAATGATCTTGTAGAGGCAAATAACAAATGGAATAAAACAGGAACATAGGGATAAAATGGAAGAACAAGTTTCGGAGAAGGAAGTAAAGGAGATAATTACTGATTTGAAGTTGGGGAAAGCCCCGGGAGAGGATGGATTACCGACTGACTTTTATAAGGAATTTAAAGATGTTGTAGTACCAAAGCTGGTAAAGTTATATAACTACATATTAGACGGTGGACAAATTCCGACTTCATGGTATAGGACCACGATCGTTCTGCTGCCAAAATTGGGAAAGAATTTGGAAAAAGTGGAATCTTATAGACCAATTTCTCTTATAAATCAAGATGCTAAGATCTTCACAGCAATATTGGCTAATCGGTTAAATAAATTTATGGGTGAATATATAAATGCAGATCAGGTAGGATTTTTAAAAGGGAGACATATGGCTGATTTGACTAGGAGAGTGTTAGATTTAATTGATAATGTAAACCGAACAAATGAAAAGGTGGTCTTAATTTCTTTGGACATTTTTAAGGCATTTGACTTTTTACAATGGTCCTCGATTAAGGAAATAGTTAAAAGCTATGGATTTGGGGACAGATTTAAAAGGGTAATCGATTTGTTATATCAGAAAGGGATTGCAAAGATCAGAGTAAATGATGAAGTCACAGATGAGGTAAAGCTTGAGGCAGGTACCAGGCAGGGCTGTCCTTTGTCCCCTATTCTGTTTATTCTGGCAATGGAAATTCTGGCCAAAAGTATAAGAGCAGATGCAAAAATAGAAGGGATATTGGGTAATAAGATAAGTATGTATGCAGATGATACATTGATAACGGCTAAGCATCCTGAGAGGGTTATGGATAGGATTAAAATACAATTTGAGGATTTTGAGGATATCACGGGCTTGATGATAAATTGGGATAAATCGAAAATGATGCTGTGTAACATGGGAGAAGGGGAGAGGGAAAAGATTGCGGGATTAACCAATATACAAATTAAAGATAAGTTGAAATATTTGGGGATAATTATTTCAAATAGATTGGAAGAATTTAAAAGATTAAATTATGATAGTCTGAAAATGGAATTTAAGGCTAGAATACAAAGTCTTCTAAAGTTGAAGTTGTCATGGTTCGGGAGGATTGCAATTTGCAAAATGATGTTGTTACCGAGAACTAATTTTTTATTCGACGCACGTGCAATTCAAATGAATGAAAAGGAAATTAATGAGTTTCAAAAGATGTTTAACAATTTTTCCAATGGAGGTAAAAAACCTAGATTACTGAAGAAATTATGGTATCTGCCTCAGAAAAATGGGGGTTTAGGAATGCCAAATTTATTAGGTTACTATTGTGCTTTTCAAATTAAGAATGTTGTGAAGATTTTGGCAAGGGAAAAAGTAATTTGGGAGGAGATCGAGATGAAAGATTATAGGAATATAGGCAAAATGATTTTTTTGGGAAGCAATATTAAAACAGTGGTTACTAGTAACACAATGATGAAGGGACTCGTGAACGTGTGGAAAAGATTAAAGGAGGATTTGGCTCCAGGTGTCTCTCCAATTTTGGAATTAGCAGATATGGCACCCTTTCCGATAAAAATAGACAAAGAAACAAAGGAAATATTGGATAGAAATGAAGTTTTCCTGGTGAAAGATTGGTTGTGGATCTGTAGGGACGAAGATAAGAAGAAAAAGTTGTTTGAACAGTTAAAATTGGATTGGTTTCAGATAATGAAGGTTAATAATTGGAATAACAAATATAGGAGAGAATTAGATATAGATAGAGAAAAGACGGAATTTGCAGAATTGGTTTCAAAGATTCGAAAAGGAGACAGAAGTATTAAGGATCTAGTAAGCAAATTTTATGTCATATTAAACAGTGGCGGTGAACCACAGGAAGTTCTGAAATCGAAGTGGGAACACGATTTGAACATAAAGATAGGCAAAGATGAATGGAGAAATAAGTGGAAAAAGAGGATAATGAGAACCATGTCAGTAAGAATTAAGGAGCACAATTATAAAATGCTGTGGCAATGGTAACTGACACCACTGAGGTTACATCAGATTGACAATAAAAAGGATAATTTATGTTGGAGATGTAAAGACACTATTGGAACTTATGAACATATGTGGTGGAGTTGTAAAATAATAAATGATTTCTGGGGAAGAATAGAAAAAGAGGCTGGGGAAATAATAGGTAAAAATAAATAAATTGGAACCAAGAACCATTATGTTAACAGTTGTGGCTGGTATGAGTTTAAACAAGGAAGAAAAAGAATTACTAGAAATAATGTTAACAACGGGTAGACAATGCATTGCTAGACATTGGAAAAATGATGTAATTATACAGACAAGCAAATGGTATAAAGAAATGTGGAATTTAGCATTGAACAATAAACTGACATGGGAGATAAAAGTAAAAAGAGATAAATTGAAAGAAAACAGATTCTGGAGTATTTGGAAGCCTTTTGTAGATTATTCCCTCACGGGTGCAGAAAGTAGTAGACCTGTATCAACTCAAAGTAGTTTCTGGAGGTAAATATTGGGAACGAGCTTTCCAGGGCAATGTAAATAAACACTGGGTGGAATTCAAGGGAAAGTACTATGTATGAGACTATGTTTTATGAAATATGTTTTTTCTCTTTTTGTATGTATGTCTGTATATTTTTGAAAAAGCTAATAAAAATGTATATTAAAAAAAGGCTACTAGGTTTGTCCCAACTTTTTCAGGCAGTATGTGAAAGTACGCAGAAATAAAAGTGTAAATGTCACAGGTCAGTTGCCTAACTCCAGAGGAACTTGAAGGCCTGGGCAAGAAGGAAGTTTACTTTTTCTCAAGACATACAAGTACATACTGGCCATGCCCTCCAGAGAATTTGGAAAATAAGGGACATTTATGGTTAGTAATCAAAGACCGATCAAAGCTGCCCAGGATGCCTAGATCCCTTGCAATTAATCAGAAAACAGAAGGCACAGTTGGCAAAAAGAAGCAGAAGAAGCAAAGCGAAAAACAGCTATGTTTAAACAGCCAAAACAAACACAGGAGTTGTATTTGATTAAAGAAATTGAGGACTTGAAAATATAAAACATCTGAAGTACACGAAAATAAAATAAAAAGCCAGTAAGGGAATACTTACTTAAAGCAGGGAGGCTTAGTGGAATCATCCTTGTTCATTTAATCCACAGTTAGGAAGAGGTTGAGAAAGCAAGTGGGATTGTTGAAAGCATTGCGGAATTGTATGAAAGTAAATCAATAAGTCCAGGTTTTAGCCAATGACAATGCCTGATATAAGAACTCCCCTCTGTACAAAGTATCCTATTTCCCCATTTGAATTTCTGTCCTAAACACATAGGGATGGCCAGATCTGGCCCGCATAGAAGAAAATGGAAGTTAGGAAATTATTAACTCAGTCACTGCAGTAGAAATCAATATGCGAATCAGTGCAGGAGGCTTGACCTCCCCATCTCCATGGCAAAACATGGCTTTAAGCCAGGAGATCGGTTATAGTTAAACATTGATAAGATGGATCACTGAACTATATACTGTTGGTAGTATCCTTTCTCTTACAGTTTAAGACCCTGGAAAGATTGGAATGCATAGATTTTGCTTAAATAATCAACGCAAGAGAGAAGACGGCAGCTTGGCTAAAGACCCAAACTGGAGGCGGTCTTTTCAACGCCCAGCCGAAGCTTGAGGAATCGGCAATCAACATGATAGAAATGTTTATTTATTGCAATAGAATGTGAAAAAGTTATTAAACTTTAATAATTTTCAAGAAATCAGGAGGGAATGAAGTAGGGGTAAAAGAATTCTAATATTAATTCTGGTTTAAAAAGTAAAAATTATTTTCTCAGTACTCTGTAAAGTTAAACAGATCAGATTGACCTATCATATAGAACTGATCACGAGGCTAAAGTAAACAGAAGGCTTTGTGTCCACAAGCTCAGCACAGTTTGTACAGCTGACAGGGAACCGTAAATAATATTTGTGTGAAACGACATGATGTGACATGAGACATGTTTCTTATATGACGTGATATAAATAACAGTTACTGAATGTTCTGACCTGATATGAATGAAAATGTCAGAAGGTTAATTAATAATTTTGGCTTATCCCACAGTGATGTAATATGTAGGAATTTCCAAATTTTATGCTATAAAAAGATGGCTCTGAAAATGTATATTCATTCAGGGACTATTAGCTTGGTAAAGCATTCCTGAATCTGTTTGGCTAAACAATATTAATAATAAAAACTCCTAAATCTGTCTTAGCATGTGGAATGTGATTTTGTCTAGTTCAGTATTCCATAACAACTGTATTAATCCATTGTCTTAAATCAGGGATTTAAGTGACATTGGAGAAAGGTAGGGCAGTTCACAGTCAAGGAAACAGATTATTATTATTTTGTTATGAAAGTCATTACTGTTCTCTTAAAATGTCCATTATCTTAAGGCAAGTCTTGGCACTCTAGGCATTCTCGGACATCAATTGCCAGAAGCCCAAGTCTCTGTGAACCCACATGAATGGGTTTACTACGCATACTGCTGTATGCAAAGACTTGGGCTTCTGGGAATTGAAGTCCAAGAACACCTGGAGTGCCAGTAAACCCATTCGTGTGGATTCACAGAGACTTGGGCTTCTGGGAATTGAAGTCAAAGATCACCTGGAGTGCCAAGGTTCGCCATCACAGCCTTACGGAAATGAGGTTTCGAAGATATTTCTCAAGTAATGGTAATAGCCGCTCTGAGTCGGCCTGTGCTGAGTAGAGTGGGGTATAAATCCAATAAACATAATAACAGAACAAAATAACATTTTTTTTCTTATCCATTCGTCTTATGGGGCCCTAGAAGGCAACATTATTTTCAATATGGAAGGAAGTGAAATACAAGGAAACATAAGCATTTCATACTCTGTTATTCTGGGGTTGTTACTCTGTTTTTGAGGCACCTGACCTTTTAATTTTCATTAGCTTTATCACTGCAAAGGAACAAACCACCTTACAATGAAGGCAGCCTGTCATAATAGTAAAACCAATTAAATAAATGGATCGCTGCCCTATGAACTTCCTTTGAAAAAGCAAATTGCATATAACAGCAGATATTTCGATGAGAGGAAGTCATTATTATTTCAAATGCAAATTAACTGCAGAAAAAGCAGAAAAACTGCATTTTAGAAGGCTTCCTTTGGTATATGTGAGCAGTGTTAGTTTGATTATTGGAACCAGCTAAGGAAGAACCATGTTAATCAGTTCAAATAAGACTAGCATGGATAAATCTTGTGCTAAATTTAGCAACAAATTCTGTTAGCAGCCATTGGTGGTGAGAGGTATAGCTGACATCCAGCAGGATTTATCAGCCCAGTGACTTTATGGGACTCAAAGGACAATTGATAGGTTGCTGATACTACAGTGGCTTAGTGCCATCAAATACCTTGCTTCTTTTTCCTATTTTCTCATCAAATATGGCAGTCCAGGGTATGATCGGGACACGAAAGAAGATCAAATATATATTTAGAGAATATGCATGAATGGATATGGGAGAATGGAGATTAGGGAGGGAGAAACGATGGGAGAACTCAGTAGCTTTTATTTAGAATTGGATCACAAATACTGTCATACAAAGGGATTTTTCTGCTTGTTCTGACTAATCAGAAGAGGCCACAAGAGATCTGGGCTTTGGGCCAGCTAGTGTCATGAAGTATTACTGGGAGGAGGATTGTTAGCTGATTTATAGCCTGGTTTTCTTCTCTGGGAGGAGTGGGAGATTAAAGCAGGGACAGATTAGCAAGATAGAAAAGCATATCTTGCTAAAGTACAACTAAACAAAATGTAACTTAAAAATACTGAATCATAAAAAATGAAAACAAAGAATTAATAATGTTTTAAATTAAAAGACACTGCACCTCTTTCTTCACTCACTAGCTAAAATCCCCTTCCTCAACTGAAAAGAAGCCAAAAGGTTGTAAATTTGATCCTGACAGGAGGCTCAAGGTTGACTCAGCCTTCCATCCTTCCAAGTTTGGTTAAATGAGTACCCAGCATGTTGGGGGCAAAATGCTAATTACCTTATGAACTGCCCAGAGAGTACACTAAGGGCTATATGGTGGTATGTAAGTGTAATTGCTATTAATAATTGCTATTGTAACTGAAAAGGACATCTCATTCTAGGCTGGATATTCAGGGCCTGTCTGATGTCCTAGTTCTGCTTCTGGATCAAAACCTATTGAGCTGTATCGATGCTGATCAATAAAGGGAGGGATTCCCAAACTACAGCCCATGGACCTGATCTGGCCCGTGGCACCTAATAATGCAACCCACACAGCTCCCAGAAGCGAAAGTTAAACACGTCGGCGCATGCGCAAAACGCTGCTGTAAATCATCATCAGCTGTTACAAACATGTTTACGACAGCTGCTGGTGCATTTACGACAGTGTTTTGCATACACAGGGGTGTTTTACTTCCGCTTCTGGTGGGAGGAACCACGTGACTGGCTTGCTCAACCATGTGACTGGCCCGGGGCCCAAAAGTTTGGCCACCCCTGAATAAAGGTCTTTGGGAAGTGTTTAGTGATGTTTCCCTTTAGAAACCAATTACCTCTTCTGTCCCAAACTACTTTCTCAGTCACCTTCAAGGCAAAATTAAGGTATTGTTCCACATTTCATTTAGAGGTCTCCCCATGACTCCCAGTGGATGACCTGCAAATGTTTTATTCATATAATCAGGAAAGGCTTGTGTTAAGTTTAATGCAAGAATCAGTTAGCTTGGCTCCTCCTTCTGCAAAATGCCAGCACCCATTATAAAAAGCTACCAGATTCCCATCTGTTAGCAATACAACTCTAGCTGCAAAGACAACTGTAGTGACAACCACGCCGAGTTAGTATTTCAAATAAAACTTGTGAAAAGCTACTGCCCTCCTGCCTCCACCCACTGTAGTTAACAGCATTAAATAGCACTCAATCTAGTATTTATTTTCTTAGGCATAGCTCACTTGTGCAGCTGCTGCTGTGTTGGCCTTTGATTTAAAATAAGCCCAACAGGATGAGTGCTTAGAATCTCTGAAGGTCACAAAGTATGCAATGTATGTGATTTGGAAAAACAGCTTTTCTAGACACTAATTGCCAAGGGGCTATGCTGTCTTTTGGATTCTGGGAGTTGTAGTCTAAAAGTAATTTTTCTGACTCCTGTAAGTGTCCGTGAGTGTGTATGAGAAGATGAGATATATATCATCCACCAGCCAGCCAGCCAACCAGCCAGCCAATCAGTGATGCACTGCAAAAAAATTTTTACTACTCACTCGGTGGGCATGGCTATCTGTGGGCATTTCTATCTGTGGGTGTGGCCTCAACCCCCCCAAAAGAAACCTACCTTGCTCTCTTGCTTCGCGGAGATGATGATGATGAGGAGTCCCAGAGCAGCCAGGCACTGCTGGCGGGTCAGCCCCTCAACGTCTGGTCACGCTTTCACCAGCGGCACTGCTGGGAGGTGAGCGGGGAGGGTTGGTGGGCTGGCGCTGGCCTCTCCCTCCAAGCTCAGCTGGAAACACATCCCATTCGCCTCGCCCAGGGCCAAAGGCACGAGGGAAGTGCATACCTGTCAACCTTCCCGGATTGGCCGGGATTTCCCATTTTTCGGCACCTATTTGCGCCATTTCCCGCCCGCAGCTGCCAAAACCCTAGAATTGGCAGCGGGGGAATGGAGGTACTGTGCATCCCTTCTACGCAGATCGCCTTCTACGCATGCTTAGAAGGCTTTTACACTTGCGTAGAACCCTTTTACGCTTGCATAGAACCCTTCTACGCATGTGTAGAAGGCTATGCATGTGTAGAAGGGTTCTACGCAAGCGTAAAAGGGTTCTACGCAAGCATAAAAGCCTTCTACGCATGCGTAGTAGGTGACTTGTGCAGAACCATTCTGCGCAGGTCCCGTATTGTCTGGAGCTGCGGTTGACAGGTATGGAAGTGTCGAGGTGAAAGCGCGCCTTTGGCCCTGGGCGAGACAAATGGGACGCATTTCTGGTGGCGCTGGGAGGGGGTGTGGATGGCTAAGTGGGCATGGCCTGGAATTTCCACTACCAGTTCGCAAGAACCGTTCAGAACTGGCCACAGTACATCATTGCAACCAATCTTCCCCCACTATGGGATGTTATACTTTGTGAATAAGGAGATGATTTTTTTGAAAAAATGTAGATAAATAAAGCAATATGCACAAACAATGCTCTCACACAAATATAAGTTTGGCAAAGCAATGATGGTTGCTTCTTTCTGTCATGGGCTTTTAAGGATCAGATTAATTGACGGGTTGGTCTGTACCTTTTTGAACAATTAGCTGGACAAGCTCCATTTGTGACTGTTTGTGTGCACTTTTCCACAGTAAGGATTTTACTCTTACCTGGAGGCAAGGAATCTCATTCTAGAAGTGCCCAGTCAAATGTATTCTTTACATCCCTAGTATGGTGTACCTTACTGAAAGGACCATCCAACAGCTGGCCAAACAACCAATATTAGCTTCCCATAATAATAATTGAATGTCAGAAATTATTCTGGGTTGAAAGGATTTTTGCAGAAGAAACTTCACTCAGGAAATGCCCAAATGAGGCTCCTTTCATGTCCCCAAGAGCTGGGATAGAGATGGGCACTCAATCCATCATGCAGTACCCGGATCTCAAACTGCTGACTTGCCAGCCTTCCAGCTAACAAGGTGAGCTTCTTAACTACTGAGGCATCGCAAACCCTCCTGGTTTTATTAGGTCATAAAAGTTTATGCATGAGTTCCAAATTGGTTCAGAGGCCAATATTGGGATTCATAATGGATCCCAATTTAGTCTGAAGTGATTTGTATCCTGCCTGCCTGATTTGATTTGTGCCCCAGTTCTGAACTTTATAAATTCAGATCATGCCACACAGACTGGCTCTTCTCCCTGAAGGCACAGTGGGGAATTCAACTCCCAACCTCTAGATGTGCAGCCAGACAGCTAAACCACTGTGCTGTCCAGACAGCTACCAAGGAATTTAAGCAATAATATTCTGGAGATTATATATTGTAAAACAGGGATTCTCAACCTGTGGCCCACAGCCAGGAAGTGCCGTGTGGTGGAGGAAGAGCAAAATGGCTATCCGGCCTCCAAAGCTATCTGAGGGAGTGTGACCTGACCCCCAGGTTAAAAAGGTTGAGAACTCTTGCTGTAAAGGTTTATAGTGAAATACTGTAGAACTAAAGAACACTGAAAATATTTTTAGAATTCACCAAAAATATCAATCTGTGGTGCTTTAGAAATATGAAATAGAAAACAACCCATTCTTCTTAAAGTCCTGTAAGTCAGACATACTGTATCATGGAATCATGGATTTGCCATTGTTCCTTAAACCAGGTAGAAAGTTGGCCAGTTTGATCTGTTCAGTTCCGTTTGTAAAATTTTGACTGTGTGTTTGTTATCACCTAATTAAAGCTATCACTGTTTACAGTACAATCCTATGAGGTCTTGTAAGCAACTGGTTTGGTATGTGTGTGTGTACCCTCAAGAGGTATGGCTGAGGCTTTTTATCTACCGGTGAAGAATGGATTGAAACTTATGAGTTTGTTTATGTTGTGTAATAGGCTTTGGTCATTGTATGAGAAAAGGAGAGATAATGAGAACTTGAAAAAGTTAACTGGCTGTGCTGACTGAGGGAGTCTTGGAGGTATAGTGTGAAAAATAATGTTTCCATGCTCTGGGAATGCTTTATCAAAGATGATGCTTGGTACTTAGGGATTTTGTGAGATTTTTTAAACAACTCTTCATTCAGTCTGGTATCTGAATAAAAGCTTTTAATTTATCAAAAAGTTTTTAGTCCATTATTTTAGTAGACTCTGCATGTCACTCATGCTTTAAGGCTGGATCTCTTTACAACTTGCAATAAACTGACAACTGAATCCTTTTCATTTAATAAGTCATGCAATTCCTAATTAGGATTTCTGTTTGGTAGAGGGAGATAGATTGTATAGATTACTGGTGAGGAGAACAGCATGCTTACTCAGAGGTATAGCTGCTATGAAGGAGGCAAGCTGGGACATGTTTGAGGTGGCTCTTGATATAGTAATAGACCCATGTTTACCACTGCCCAACATCTGGTTTACCTAGACACCAGTAGGAGCCAGCTGGTCACGATATCCAGAGAACAGCAGCTGTCATTTTTAATTTCCCATAATGCCATGTTGTGTTTGCACACTTGGGAACTGTGGACAATTAAATATGGTGATTCATGTGTATGTTATGTGCTGTCAAGTCACACTTGACATTATAGTGACCTTAACAGGGCTTTCGGAGTACATAGAAGGAGCTTCCTTGAAGATTGTGGTATTTTTAAACCACAATTGGGCATACCCGGGCAATGGCAACCTTGTGCTGGTTAATCTTTCTCACACTAGATCAGGCAAAAGGAACTAGAGAACGACCTCACCAAAAGATGACTTCATTTTGGTAGTTTCATGTCTGTCTTAGACATGGTATAATAATAAGAAACAAAGCTTTCAAGATAGGTTAAATATTTAAGGAATGGTTTTATCAATCTCTCCCATGCACACCATGAGTGTCTATGTCTGAGCAGATTGCCTGAATCCTAGTACTGTACTGTATCTAAAGCAGAAAGCATTATTAACCCAAAGACACCATATGCCTGACATCTTTACCTATAAGGAAGGACGTTAACCGTTGGAATGTAACAAAGGTTCCCGCACCCATCCATACTGTCCTGTACCGAGCCGCCTGCACTCGCCTTTACCCGGCCCGCACAGCGCTGCAAGGGTCCTGCAGTTGGCAGTGGGGCAACAGCCCCACAAACGCAAACAAAACAAAACAACTTCAATTCCCAACATCCTCCACGCCGATCCTCAGCCAATCAGACTGACAGGCGAGAGCAAAGAGAACGTTGGGAAAGCCGTCGCGCCCAATAGAAACCGAGCTGCAGAAAAAAAACCGCCGCACAAACGCAAACAAAATAAACTAAACTTCAAGTCCCAGCGTCCTACGCGCCGTGAGTACTTCAGCCAATCAGGCTGAAGGGCATGAGCACACAGAACGCTGAAAAAGCTGGCGCGTGAAAAATAAAATAAAAAACACCTCACCCAATGGGAGCGCAAGGCTGCCGCAGGTGGATGCAGCGCCTCACAACCTTGCAAACAAAAACCTGCAAAAAACCACAATGAGACAACTGCCGGCCTTCTTTCCCGGAGCAACGGGGAGAAGATAGACACCCTCTCCTCCCAGCTACCCTGCCAAAGACATGGCGAGACCACCGCCAGCCTCAAGGTAAGTTGAGCCGGGGTGGGGGAAAAAGCAGCAGGTAGCAATTCGTCAGGGGAAGCACACTCCCTGGCGAATGACTGGATGCTGCTGCCTTTCTACTACCCACACTGCTATTTCGAGAAGTACCACAAAATAGCCGTGGAGATAATAGAAAAGCAGCAGCCAGCAATCCACAAGGAAGAGCACCACCCCTTATGGATCATTGCCTGCCGATCTCCCCGTTAGGTAAGCCAGGGGAAAAAGGAGGCCCAGAGAAGAGAACCATTGTGAAGCAGATAGCTCTTCTTTGCCTCCTTTTAACGAACATTACTGGTTGAAGAGCGAGCTGACTGCCAGCTCTTCCTTTTCCCCATCGCTGCATCGAAACCTAATTTCGAAGCAGCAATTGGGAAAAGAAGAAACGACAAACAGGCCGTTCTTCACACAACAAAACACAACAATGACAAAGCCAAATAATTAACCAAAACGCAAAGCACCAAAATTAATAAAACACAAATAAATAAACAAATAATTAAAATAAACCCATTAAACAACAAAACAATAAACAACAAAATCAACAAAAAAAACCTAAAATACCAAAGGCTAATGAAAAACCATAAAAGCACACTAAAAGCACCTATCTACAACACGAAAATCCCTAACTCAACAAACAATAATATCACAAATTAAAGAAATAAATACGAAAAAATAAAAATAAATAACAACCAGAAAAAATTAAAACACTTAAACACATCTAAAACCCACAATACAAACAAAGAAACAAACAGCCAAAACACTTTGGGGGGGTTAAGTGGAAACTCTCAACTTAACCCCTCCCAGCCCAATACAACAAAATAAAAATAAAATAAAAACAAGAAACAATCAAGAAACACTTTGGGGGGTTTAAGTAGAAACTACTTAACCCCCCCCAACCCAACACCACAAAATCAAAACAAAAAAAAACTCCAACAGAATAAACAATCAAGAGCACTTACCAAACACATCCTCCCTCCATGAGTCCGGAACTAAACTGAACAAGAAAGGAAAATCGCAGTAATCTTAATAACAGCCCCACCTAGAGGCCGGGAGAGTAAAAACAGTCAAAAATATGTAAAAAATCAAAATGACAAATATAAATAAAATAAAATAAATCAAATAAAGTAAAAAACCACAAATTCAAAACACCCCCACCCAAATCACTCCTAACCAAAAAAAGACACATAAAAACTGCCCAGCAAGGCCGGGCACAAATATGCTAGTTAATTCTAAGCTGAAGCATGTAATGAGGTTTTCCATATCAAACAGGAGAAATAGTTGTAAAGTTGATATTTACTCATAGGTGCATCAGTGTACAAAAACTTAATCCACTTATTTTTTAAAATTATGAATCTATTGCTTTCCTTGATACATCCCTTACTGTTGCTAGTAAGTATTTTTACTACAAAGGAATATATATATCATGTTTTCCTTTCCCAATTTTATGATTAAAAAAAACAAGAGAGAGAAACAGTGAGAGAAGAGGCAACAGAGGAAATCCATGACTAGGCCAGATGTGAACCTGCCAAAATGAAACCACCTTTTTGATGAGTTCATTCTGCAATTCCTTTCGTCTGACCTAGTGTGAGAAAGATCAGCTGGCAACTCAAGGGCCGTTACCAGGGTATGCCCCATTGTGGTTCAAAACTGCCACAATCTTTGATGTACATTCCTTCTATGTACTCCAGCCATGTAATGAGATTGTAAAATGACCCTAAAATGTTCTGTGTAATCCATAGGGTTTGCTGACGGCCAGGGGTGGCTCTGAAACTGGGATGGAAGGAGGGAACTGTGTAGAAAATCCTGCACGCCTCTTTTAAAATGTATCTGACTGGGAATCATTAGATAAAAATCCCATACTTATTTTGAAGTTCAATTAATATCTCTTGCTATTATTTTAACTGATCAGCAATTTGCCTGCATTAGTAATCATTCCTAAGAGTTATGAATATGAGAACCTTTGAAGGTGTCACATAACTTACAGGCAAGTTGGAAAAGTTCCAGACTTTATGAAACATTCTCAAGCTATAGGATGCAATACAAGAAGCTTAAGTACTTTTAAATCCCTTTGATTTCTGTTGCAACAGGAAGGATGGTGACGTAGATATTGCTTTCCCCCACAAAGTGTGATACTGCCATTCCACCCTTTCAACCAAATGAGGTAGCAGTACAGAGATTTCCAAGTCCAAATTACAGTACAAGCAATAAAGTGCTATCGATATTTATAAAAGAGGTGTGTGTGTATGTGTGTCCCCCAAATAGGCTCCCACACCCCTGGACCGAACCACTTGCAACTCGGCACTCACCAACCTTGGCTGTTCAAGTTGGTTGCGGTCAGGGTCACATGTCCAGTAGGGAGCCGTGGGCTCAACCAATTGGGAAACAGAGCAGAGAGTACAACTCCCAGGGTGCCTTGCACCCTGAAATGGAATGAAGGGGTGGCACGTGTAAGCGCACATGCCATGGGCTAACTGCCACAACAGGAGTCAGTGGGCGAGATGGCAGAGCAGGCCATGGGCAGAATGACTGGGTGGTGCACATAAGCGCGTACACCCCAGGCTAACTGCCATGACAGGAGGCAGTGGGTGAGACGGCAGAGCAGGCCACAGGGTGAGTGGGTGATGGAGGAAAAGCCCTTGGCAGGGCCGCGCTGCAGAAGGGCCAGGCCGGCAAGTTCGTGGCTGCCAGGAGACACGGAGGACACCCATCCAGCGGGAGCAGCAGGAGATGACCCGGGTTGTGCCCGGGAGAATGGTGCCAGAAAGTGGTTGTCAGGGGGAACAGACCCGCACTACAAAGGTAACGAGGATGGAGGCCTGGAAGTGGGGATGGGCCCGGGTGAAGCCAGGTACCAAGCTAGTACTCTTCTAAGGGACAACTTTTAAAATTTCATCCTTAGTTATTGCAAAATGGGCTTTTAATTTAGTTCTCTTACTAGCTGATTTGGTTTTGTGTTTTGATTGTTTTGTTCCCTTATTTGATGTTAATATATGCTTAGGGACCCATATTTGGGAGAAAAACAAGATATAAGTACAAACTAGCAAATAAAGAGTATTCAACAGGGGAAAAACCTATTTCTTTTGAAATACTAAGACTTTATACTGAATACATCCATTCCCCTCAGAGTAAGAATGGCTCAGGATGCAATAGCATAAACCGCTGCCATTATATGAGCAGTGGTTCCAAGTATTTTAGAACATTTTATACTACTGATTACTATTACTTTTAATCTTGAAATTTATGTTGGCAAGATCAAATGGTGTTGATCTGGCCTGATATTGGGTGGGTGTCATCTAGACCTTTTAATTCCTTTTTGTTTTAGATATGTTAATGTTATCTTTTTATGTTAGTATATGCTGGTGGTGCATGACACAAATAATAAATAATAATCTTGAAATTGTTGACAATACTAAAACATGATAGCTCTCATGCCACCTTACCTAGAACATTTCTGACACTGGAGGAACATTCTAGAAACCTTGAACCTCTACTGAGGCTCAAAAAGAGCCTTTGGGAGTTGCCCTGAGTTGCCTCCATCAGGGTTTATGCAATGAGAAGACTCACAAGTCAAGATGACGGCACTTCATTCCCTGACTTATACAAAATCAAGTGGCATGATGGACTGGAACTGCATTTATTCTCCCTCTCCCTCTCTCACTCACTCTCCCTCCAGTTCTCTCTTACTCTTAGCTTTTTGTACAGTGACTTTGCACAGAAGTGACACACAGAAACACCTTTTCTGTCAGCCAGTGAGCCCTAGCAACAGCTAGGGAAACGGTGGAGAAGGCTGCTCAAGCTCTTAACCAATTCACACACAAAACTTCTATCTTCGTTTAAACATTTGAATTGTTCTGGCTTTTTAAAAAAGATTGATTTTGGGAAGCTCTCCAAATCAGAAGCAAAAAAGAGCCAGGTTGATTCTCGTTCACATTGTGAGATCATTAAAAGATATTTCAAATTCACCTCTGCTAATTGTGGAGCAAGTGCCAAAGTATTTGTCAATGTAATCACCAGGCATGGGCTGGGCCATCGGGACAGGGGGATTCATCTTGGTGTGCCCTCACCTTTGGCATCCTGGGACGCAAATAATATTTTTATTTTTATTTTAACCACCCAGCGCACTGCATTTTAGATTAAGTCATTGCTCCAAACTCCCTCCTTCAGCTTGGTGCAATGGTTTATTCTAAGTGCTGCACACCGGGCAGAGCAAGCAAGGGGCGGTGACCAAGCGGTTCCCGGGAGCAGCCTTCTCTCCTGTCCTTTGGTCACTGCCCCTTGCCCCTGTCCAGTGCCTTCCCATGGTGCCCAGCATGCCACTGGTAGTCACAATCTTACCCAAGATTTGGCAGGTCAATCTCTGCCAGCAAATATATTCCTCATTGTAGGTTATCTTCACCATGTTCTGCTACTGAAATGCATTATACAGTATTCTGTTTCTCTGACATATAGTTCTTGTCCTTTGCTTTGTCATTGTCTACCTGCTGTCACTAGCTAGTTTAGGATTACAGTGTGAGAAATCTAAACAATAGCAAATAGCCACAGTGCACAAAAGCACTTTCTGCTGCAGTTATCTTCAGTTTCAGCAGTCCCCATATAGACTCAAAAGAGAATTTTGCTTTTCTAAGTGCGCTCAGTGTCACCAGTTTCTGAGCTACAGTATCGGAGTTCAGTGAAACATCTGCTCAAGAGATTAGAATTACATCGATGCTGGTGGCATTGTTGGAGAAAAGGTCTGAAAGTCACTTTGAAGATTAAAATGTGCTATTCAAATGCTAGCTTGGTAGAGAAATGATTGAGTCGACCACAGACGTTTTATCCTCACTGTCTACCCGCTCAAGGCCATCCGGACGGCACAAAATTATGCAGCAAAAACACTCCAGCAAGGTTATATGTGAATTTAATGGTACATTTTGTATGTTTTCAATAATTCCTAGTATTCTAATAGACCTTTGTCTATTTTACAGCTGAGCTAAAAGCAGTGATTGTGTGAATAGTTTCGTAACTGTTGCACAATTGATGAACTGTTTGCACTGTTATGATGGTTCTTCTGCTCATGAATAATGTATATCTGTCAAGAAGCCCACCATCTTTTCAAATGAGTTTTGTTCCTAGAATGTCTTGTGTTGGTACCCCTTTCAATGGATCATGTATACATTTGACCAATGGTGAGAGCAGATATTCTCAACCTGTGGCCCGCGGGCTGGATGCGTCCCATGGCTCTATTTCATGTGGCCTCCCAACCACCTCCACCATGTGGTGGAGGAAGGGCAAAATAGCCATCTTGCCCCCGATGCTGTCTGAGGGAGTGTGACCCCGGCATAAAAAGTTTGAGAACTCCTGGGTTAGAGGAATCCAAGATAGCATAAGGAACATAAGGAAAGCTATGCAAGATCAGATCAAAAAGCATTTTGTTCACACAGCAACAAACAAGAAAAGTTCACAAACAAGACATGAGAGCAATAATACCATCCTCCATGAGCTTGATATATACACCTAGCAAAACATGCTACAGACAGATAGATCATTTTTATTTTCCAAATATATACCCCTCCACAGGTTCTAAGCGCCATACAACATGCTTGATGAGGACAAAATGTCTGTATTTGCTTCCTCTTTTTCAAGGCAGATGGGTCAGTTCCTCTTCAATGTCCTTTCACGAGAAGGCCAAAACTACTGTTTTTAAATGGTGTGAACTGGTTTTCAGTGGTTTCAAACTTTGCTCCTTAATATATTGCTCTTTATTTAATATTTTGTTTAATAGTGTTTTAGTATTGGGTATTTCTAGATGCATCACTTTTTAAACATATTTATTTGGCCTTGGGTCCTGTAAGCAGAGAATGTCAGAATCTAAATGAAATGAATGGACGAATGCACTGAAATAGCTTTGTGGAGTATGCCAGTCTTATGAAAGCATTTTTGCCCTTCCTGTTAACGGACATCAAATAGAAACAATTAACAGATGAAGGGGGCTATGGTTGGCTTTGTTGGGTACTGGTCATGCCCAATCACCACCCCTGTCCTTGGTTTGGCTGCTCATCTTTTTTGTTCCTAATGCTCTTTGTTCACCTGACCTCACAAAACAATCCATGCTACAAATGCCCTATTGCCGCCATTAGCAACCATTTGCTATTTTATAATTCGGTACAGACCACACCAAAACATTATTTTCTTAATCTCTACAATTGTGCTTTACTGGTATAACAAATTTTTGTCCTCTTTTCTTGCTAAGACCATCACGTAATACCTAGCTAGCACATGCACCAGAAAAAATTGAGATTTGATTTGATTTATTCAGTGGTGGGCTCCAAATTTATTTACTACCACACTGTGGGCATGGCCAGGAGGAAAGCTCTGTGTTGCACCCAAATTAGGACTACTTTATTTCAAAACTTGGATGGGCAGGGCCAGCCAGAATTTCTGCTACCGGTTCTGGCGAACTGGTGCGAACCTGCTGATGTCCACCACTGGGTTTATTGCAGTATGATATCCCTAATCATCCCTTCCTCTAATTGCAAAACCAGATGCATGTACAAGGTTTCCTGGAGACCAAAATGTGTTTGAAAAACAAAACCTAAAGAAGGCAAAAATGGAGGAAATCCCCACAAACCCCAGTGAAGTCTGAGTTGAACATTAGTTAGAAAAAAAATCTCCTGGAAAACCAGACCATCAATGGAATAGTGTCGTGAAGAACAGCTGCAACTCTGAACAGGAGGCCTCTTATTAGTAAAGATAAATGTAAAGGTAAAGGTTTCCCTTGCTTAAAAGCCAGTCGTATCCGACTCTACGGTTCAGTGCTCATCTCTGTTTCAAAGCCGAAGAGCCAGCACTGTCTGCTTCTGCAGACATTTCCGTGGTCATGTGGCAGGCATGACTAGACACCGGAGCACATGGAACGTTTTTACCGTCCCACTGAAGTGGTCCCTATTTATCTACTTGCAATTTCTTGCTTTGCTAGGTTGGCAGGAGCTGGAACAAAGACGGGAGCTCATTCTGTCCTGCAGTACTCGGGAATCGAACTGCTGACCTTCCCCCTCCCAGCCAGCGTCCTAGCCACTTGAGCCACTGCAGTCTTATTAGACTAATAATTGGGAGGTCAGAATAATAGATGTAAGATCTTGTTAAGTGTAGGTAGTGTCCACAAGCAAGTTTATAGTCCAATGACAAGAATAATTTAAGCAGGGATATTGTCAGTATTTGCATATTGGAGTACTTATGCATCTACAGTGACAAATGTCTTATCATAGTTATAGTGGATTCTTACTTCTGCCTTGTCAGAGCTATATGAATAATCCCAAACTGAGTGTTTTTCTCTTTGATTTCCTGTCTGTTTTCAGTATGAGTTTTTAAAAAAATAAAATAAAACAAAATTGCTGGAACTAGAATATCGTATTGACTAGCAGTGGGACTGACTGATTGGCTTTGAAGGGTAAGTAAAACATCCAGGCTGGTGGAAGTGGCCTTTGGGAATATTTTGACATAAGGCTGTTAAGGAAAGGAGGAAGATGACTCGATGCTGTGTGTATTCTCATTCCCTCACCCACCCACCCACCCAGTAAATGATCTCTGTGTCGGAGGTCAGAAGCCAGCTGTCTCACTTGCTGTTTCTGCTTAGCCTTCACATGAATTATATTCCCTTTGAGTTTCTCTACCTTGGGTGGCTGGGCCTGGTTATATGATTTTGTTTCTTAAATTAACATTTTACAAAGATTTGGAATTAAAAACACAATGTTGGTGGATAAGATTTCATGCTGGAAAAACCACACGGTTCGCTAGAGCAGGTTACCCTACCAGCAGGAGTCATTAGATGTCATATTTTGGGTAACTTCCTAATTGCGATTGACACAAAGGAGCCTTTTGATCTTGACCATGTTCTGCTAATTATTTAATCCTTAACAACATAATAACATGTTTCAGCACATACCTTTTAAATAAGGGTAGAGCATTTGCCTGAGGCCTAGTTTATACGTGCTAGGCTGAACCCTGTGCATTAAGAATTTGTATCAAAATCTTTTTTGTTCAGTAGGTAAATAAAGAGGGTACATGGAGGCTGAAAATCTGTCAAAATCATAGTTTTAAAAACTGTAACAAGCAGGAATTAACTCATGCTTTTTCATGCATCTCTGTCATAATCAAATGTGAACATTTTTGTGTCCCCTGCCATTCAGTTTTTTCAATGGCTGTACAGTAAAACCTTGGATAACAACCGCGTCACATAACACTAAAATTGGACGACAACCTTTTTTGGGGGGTGGGGGTGGGAGGGAGAATTGCATCGGATGACACTAAAATCCTATGGGATGCATTGGATAACATTCGCTAAAGCCTCTGTCAGTTACAATGCATCTCTATGGAGATTAATGCATCTCTATGCATGCCATACCTGTCAAGTTTTGGATTTGGAAATAAGGGAAATTTCCTGGCAAATAAGGGATACTTGACAGCTATGCTTATCCTGTGCTGCCCTCCAATGGCGGCAATAGGGTATTGCAGTCTAATTAATAAGGGATGACAGCAGGAAAGAGGGTAAAATAAGGGGTTTCCTGGCCAATAAGGGATACTTGACAGATATGATGCATGCATCAGATAACACTAAAAATCGGATAACACTAAGACTTGCAGAACCAAGTTTTAGCGTTATCCAAGGTATTACTGTAATTTATATTTCCCCCTCTTGCTTAAGTAGTACAAAAAAGGTGGAAACATGAAGTGTGATATCTTCTCTCTCTCTCTCAATTTTGAAAAAGTGAGCAGGAAAAAATATGTCAAAGTTTTGTGGAGAACCTATACAACAGGGGTCCCCAATCATTGGGCGTGAACCAGTGCCAGGCTGTGGGCTGTCCTGAACCAGGCTGCAGGGGTTGGGTGGCACTGGGAGCCTCGGTGGCAGCCTTTTGCCCATGGTGAGCTCTGCTGGGTCTGCCCAGTAGGTGGGGCAGGGGTGGGGGCTTCAGACATGGCAGATGGCTGGGCCCCTCCTCCATGTTGCTTAACTGCAGTGGGGCTCCACCCTCTGCCTGTTTTACAGTGTGATGCCTCGCTGCCTAAGTCGGGCAGTATGACTGGTGGGCAGCTGGGCCCCTCCTTTTTGTGTGTGGCTGTAGCAATGCTCCTTCCCCCACCTGTGTGCAGTGTGCACTTTGTCGTATTTTGTTGTGCACTTGCACCATCTGATTTCCCCCCTCCCCGCACTTGCCAGTGTATGGAAAGGTTGTTTGGCATAAAGCCTGTCCATGATGCGGGAAAGGTTGGGGACCCCTGATATACAGTTACATTTCTTTCATCATCAGGCAAAACCTTTTGCACTTCCTCAGGAGAAAAAAGACCAGTGATTCCTGAATCAGCAAGGCATTCCACTGCCCTCAAGTTTTATTTAAAACGTTGTGTGCACAATAAATTCTTGCATGCACTGAACACACTGGTGTGCACAGGGACAGAAGTAGGGGTTTGGCAGGTGTCACTTTGTGGGAATCTTGATCAAAATCTCCAGTTTACTTTTATATAGTTATTTTTTATTGAATATATATCAAATCTTTTCTCCAGATGGAGACCTAAGGAGCTACACAAAAATATTTCAAAACTTTCTAAATAAAATATTAGAACCATCATATAGAAGTACAGTATTTAATAACATTATTTTAAAACTGCAAACCATAGTTTGAAAATGCCCACTAAAGCTTTCCATTTCAACTGCCTACAGACTCCTCAAAAGAAGCCTCTCTAAAGGGGCAGAAGGAAAGAGGGAAAGGGGACAACTGAATATCACGAGGAAGGAAGTTCCATAATTTGGGAGTAGCCATAGAATAGGTTGTGTCTCGAGTCTTAAGTGAACATGATTTGGCTTGACCTAGTGTGAGTATGTATGGAGCTCATCTGCAGATGGGAAAGAAGTTGACATTTCTGTTAATGAATCAATACCTCGACCCTACACATGTTGAGAAAATATATCCCCTTGTTGGTATTGTTCCATCTAAGGAGACAAATAGCAGCCGATGCCGAGAGAACTAAGCAAGAGAATGATCCTTGACATTCTCTGAACAGATATGCACCTCAGGTCGAACTACTCAGATCCAGGAAGAGCATTATGGCAAGAAGAAACATTCTTGAGGTTACACAGAATCAAAACCAAATTAGAATATGGAGGAAGGAGCTCATTGAGCAAGGAATAACATTAAAGGAGGATAGAGCTGAGGAACTCAAACTTCCCTATGTCAGTTGGAGGACCCTGAACAGGCTGAGGACCAGAGTGCCTAATTTTAAGACCAACATGCTCAAGTGGGGGCTGCTGGCAGACAACAATGTGCTGTGTGAATATGGAGAGATACAGAATCTGGCTCATTTGCTGGTCTGCCGATTACTACCGGAAACATGTACCGATGAGGATTTAAGTTTGACCAAGGACAAAGCCAAGAAAGTGGTTTAATTCTGGCAGTTTAAAGTTTGACCTAGACACAAAAGAAGAACTGAATGTGCTTATCAATATGGTGGGAAGCAAGATTTATTTATTTATTTATTTATTTATTTATTTATATTCAAATTTATATGCCGCCCAATCAGGTAAACCCGACTCTGGGCGGCTCACAACAAGTTAAAACACACATAAAACAGTAAAACCAATTAAAACCAATTAAAACCCAACATACCCACCCACCTACCCCATTCCTCTTAAAACCCACATAAACCCACATTAAAAAAAAGACAATTAAAAGAAATGGGGGCTTAATTTATAAGCCAACAGGCGGGGGCCACTCTTCCATCTGGGCCCCACACCTGCCCTGCCAACCAGGTTTTTAGGTCTTTTCTGAAAGGTAGCAGCTGCATCTGCTCCCGCAACTCTACAGGCAGGAGGTTCCACAAGGCCGGTGCGGACACGGAAAAGGCCCTCCTTCATGTGCCAGAGAGACGAGCCCCTCTGGCAGATGGAACAATCAGGGAGCCCCTCCGATCCGCTCTGGTTGGACGGGCGGACACTCTTGGGACGATGCGGTCTCTAAGGTATCCTGGCCCACTACCATGAAGGGCTTTAAGGTCAAAACCAGCACCTTGAACTGCACCCGGAGGCAAACTGGTAGCCAGTGCAGCTCCCGAAGTAATGGTGAGGCACGAGCATAACGCCCGTGCCCCATCACCACCCGGGCTGCCACATTCTGGACCAACTGCAGCCTCCAAATGGTTGACAAGGGCAGCCCTATGTAGAGCGCATTGCAATAATCTAGCCTGGAGGTGACCAGAGCATGTGTGACCATGAGCAGGGAGTCCCGGTCCAGGAGCGAATGCAACTGACGGATGACGCGAAGCTGTGAGAAAGCCCTCCTGGCCACAGCCACCACCTGATCTGCTAGTAGCAGCCCCGGGTCCAGGAGAACCCCTAAGTTGCGTACCGGGTCTGTCTAGGGCAAAGCAGCCCCATCCAAGACCAAAGTTGGCAGCTCCCTGGATAACGCGGGACCCCTTATCCAAAGCCACTCAGTCTTGGAGGGATTCAATTGTAGCCCGTTGTCCCCCATCCAGACCCCAACAGCTTCCAGACATCTGGATAGGACATTGACTGCATCACTGGGGTCCCCAAGGGCCGAGATATATAACTGGGTATCATCAGCATACTGATGATACCTTACCCCATGGGAACGGATAACCTCGCCCAACGGCTTCATGTATATGTTAAATAGGAGAGGAGAGAGCACCGAGCCCTGAGGCACCCCATACTGTAGGGGCCTAGCGCTGGACCTCTCACTCTCCAACCACACCGACTGGGTACGACCCTCCAGAAATGAGGAAAACCAGGACAACACAGTGCCCTGGATCCCCAAACCTTTGAGCCGTTCCAGAAGGATACCATGGTCAACAGTGTTGAAGGCCACTGAGAGATCCAGAAGAGCCAGGACGGATGGATGACCCCCGTCCCGCTCCCGCAAGTGGTCATCAACCAGTGTGACCAATGCAGTTTCAGTACCATATGACACTTCCTTGCTGACTAAGCCTCATGGGGAATTGCACAAAAGAACAGTACAGTATTTCAGTTCCCCTTCTGCAGGACAATGCTGTTTTAAGGAGAAGGAGGAAAATACCTGTTGTTTAATGCCCCTTCTCTTCCTGGTATTTTATTTTGTGAATAAAAATAAGGCTGTGACACAGAGTTAATTAAACAAAAAATAGTGAATGGAAGTTGGAAGGGTACATTAAACTAATTGTCCTTTGGGCCACAGTCTCATTTTCACATACAAAGAGAACACAGTTAAAACAGAAACATTCATTTCTTAATACAGATAATCAAAGGCTTTAAACTGAGGGAGAGAGCCACAACTTATGGATCAGAGCTCCATGATGCAAATATCTCTTTCTCACTTGTAAAGCATTGCAAAAATGGTTTGGAAAGAAAGAGGGTCATACCTACTCTTCCTTCCTTGTATGGATTATGTGAAGTCCTGAACAGGGTTCATAGCATGAATGGTTCTAAAAGATTTCTTTTTGTGCAATGATTTCACAAGGTGTAAGAGAATCACACATCATCAGCTCATCTTTGCATGAGGGTAATATCCCCTCTTGCTCAAAAGAAACATCTATCTGATCACTCCTAAAGAAGCCAAATGTAGCTACACAAAATCCCAATAACTATAGACCTATAGCCAATCTTCATTAAGAGGGTTGTGGCTGACCAGCTGCAGACAATCGTTGATAAAATCAAATGTCTGGATCCAATCCAATTGAGGTTTAAGCCTCGTCATAATACTGAGACTGCATTGGTCATGCTGTACGATTATTTTCTCTGCAAAGCAGATGGCGGATGGGCTTCCTCCTTCCCGGTGTTCCTGGATCTCTCAGCAGCTTTCAGCACCATTCGACCACAGTATCCTCTTGGATAGGCCATCAGGGTTAGGAATCAGAAGCACTGTATTATGGTGGCTTGGTTCCTTCTTTGCCAGCTGATTCCAGAGAATCCAACTTGGGGAGCTTGTCTAGGCCCTGTGGACACTCCAATGTGGGAGGCCACAAGGGTCAGTCATCTCCCTGATGTTATCTAGCATTATTTGACATTGCTGGGAGGGGTCATCCAAAGATTTGGAGTTCGGTGCCACCAATATGCGAATGATGCTCAACGTTGTTTCTTCTTCACATATTCTGCAGTGGATGTGGTCCAATGCCATGATGATTGTTCAGCCTTGATAATGGACTGGACAAAACCAAATAAGTTGGAATGGAATTTGGACAACATGGAGGTCTTGTTGTTGGAAGGATTGTCTGCCTGACTTGGAGGCCTGGTCCCACCAGGTTCACAACTTGGGGGTCATTTTAAATTTGCCCCTCAACCTTGAGCTGCAAATTGTAGCAGTTTGCAATGCTGCTTTTTTCCAACTTTATCAAATTGCATCCTTACTTAGACAGGAGATCCAAAGCAGCTTTGGTTCATTAATTGGTAGCCTCACAAATTGACCACAATAATGCTTTCTACGTGGGGCTGACCTTGTCAAGGGGTCCAGAACATAGCATCCAGGCTGATAATGGAGTTTCTGTCACATAGAGAGACATCTGTCCATGCTTGCCTCGTGAACTTTGGAATCAAGAAGAAAGAAGAAAAGACAATCGAGAAAACAAGTGAACAAAACAGGAAGTTGCAAGGGGCATGTCAGATCTGGGGAAAAGAAATTTACCAATATGTAAGTGGCTTGGAACTATCAAATTAGGCAATAAATCCCTCTTCCACTGATAACCAGTGTTAAGTACATGCAAGAATGTTAACTTGATGCAGTCAAGTAGATAGGATCCTATCAAAACTACTTTTTTTGCACAATACTTAATTGCCTAAATAGTAGTACTTTTTAAAGCTTGCATTAAGGAGGTATCCACTGCCTCTTTATGAAAGAGGTCCCTTCTGTCCTGCAGCAGCAAGGTCTGATTTACATGTTATCTTCATGTACAGCTCTGCACATTCTGTGAGTCACTAACTGACCCACTGGGGCAGAAGGAAGCTGTGTACCAAATTCTCACTGGCTGCTACCACCCCCTTCTCCAACAAGTTGTGGAGTAGAGAGACAGAAAAGTACAGGCAGAAGAGTTGATGTAGGGGGGTGGGTAGACAAGTGCAAGAAGAAAGAGAGATTGGAAGAGACATGATGCCTATTCATGTTCTTCCTCTACAAGTGCAGAAAATTCCTTTTGCCTTCTTTAGTTCCTTCAACCTCTGCACTGGCTGCCGCCATATATGAGACAGCAGGGCCTGGAGAAGAATCTATGTCTAGAAGAACACAACTTTGGCACAATTGCTTTTTAAAACAGTGTGCTGTCAATGTCTGTCATAAAGAGGAGGGAGAAAGGAACCCCTGAAGTACAGCATCCCTTTTAACTAATGGCTCTTCTCCTTTCCTCTACTAACTTTAGCTTTTCATCTCCAAATCTACCATAGCCTAGATCAGTGTTTCCCAACCTTTGTTTTCTGAACTTCAATTTCCAGAAGCCTAATTCAATTCCCCAAAGCAATGATCAGCTTAGGTTTATGGGAATTGAAGTCCCTCTGTGGGGCTTGGGGCCCACGTTGAGAACCACTGGCCTAGATGGTATATCTTGGGAACATTTGCTACTACACTGGCAGTGTGCCTTCTCAAGCCCCTTTCAGAGAGGTCACCCCATGGTGGGTGAGAGCGTAGTTCACTATCCAAAGCCATTCTGTGTTTGTCCTTTGTATACAGACAGTCAACCAGGCCACTAATTAGTGCCTGGCCTGAGTATTCTAAACAAAGAAAGGAGGGGACAACAGAATAAAGAGTGTGTTCACTAATGGAATTGTGTTTTGACATTTATTTTGGACTTCATCAAGTCTACAGTATTTTGCATTAATTGAAGAAGAAGAAGAAAATAAACAGTCTCATTATCATCAGATCTGATGAAGCAGGGAAATGGCCCAGAAAAAATTCTGGATCTTTGCTGGGCCCTGCTCTACATTTAACAAAGAAGAAGCACATTCTTTATGGCTGTGTCGCTTGGCTATTATGTTTAACAATCTAATTAAAAGAGTTGCAGTAGTATCCCCCCTCCCCAGTAAAAGGAAAGACAGCACACAAAAGCAAAACCAATTAGACATTTGTAGTTTACAGTGCTGGACTGAGCTCCAGCTAGCTTCAAATAAACCTTCTAAGGATAATTCCTGCCCATTCGTTGGACAGGGGTGTGATGGTTCTCATAGTAGGAAATTCCTTATTAGCAATCAAGAGCAAATGAAATTGTTAGTAGTGTGTAGATTCAGGATTCACTAACTTCTTCCACTGATGGAGATATGCAAGAAAAAATTTCATTTTGTTTCATTTCATCTTGTTAATGATAAAAATTTGTAAAAATCTGCAAATTTCTTAACCTTTGGAACATAGAGTTGGCAAATTTACCATCTTGGATTATAATTTCCAGAATCCTGTAACTAGTGTGGCATAAATATTTGGAGAGTTGTGGTCAAAAAAGTAATATTATTTCCTCTCTGGAAAGAACATGAGATTTAAAACATTTGGATGCCAGAGAAATGGAAACTGATAGTTTCATCTATCTTGACCCAAAGCTTTGAGTGTGTAACTCTTATTAGGCTATTATCTATATTCTCACCTAGGCAGAAATCTTGCCATCATGAAATAAATATAGGGGACAATGTCTTTGCATTCCAGTATCTGAAGAACTGGGCTCTGATAAGCTGAAATATAAAGTGCTATGTATTATTTCTTTCTTTCTCATCTTACAAGAACAGAGTTCAACCATGCTTATACAGATCCAGGGTTGGCAACTTTCTGGCCCAAGACATTATTCAGCTGTGACACCTATACAGCAGGTATGTCTATCATGGTCCACTCCATGCTGGTAACAGCTGTCTGTATTAAACTTGATTTATCTATACAGAGAAGGATTTTTGTTTTAGTTTGTTTTTGAAGTAAAGGTAAAGGTTTCCCTTGCTCGAAAGCCAGTCGTATCCGACTCTAGGGTGCAGTGCTCATCTCTGTTTCTAAGCCGAAGAGCCAGCGCTGTCTGCTTCTGCAGACATTTCCGTGGTCATGTGGCAGGTATGACTAGAGCGCATGGAGTATACCCAAAAACATAATCTTCATGTTTAGGATAATGACTAGAGGCTTTAAAAATTGCAAAAACTAGATAATCTGAAACTTGAATTTCTTATTTATACCCATAACAATTAACACTAAAGTTTTTATAATCAACACTTTATAACTATAAAAACACATGATTGCACAATCAGCATTTTCTGCTATTACATCATGAGCGTCTTCTAAATAATTAGTCCAGCATCACACATTTTCTTAGGAACATTCACAACAGGTAAGACTATTTCAAGAAAAGAAATATTTTGATTTCTTCTCATTTTCAGATCCCTTCTGGTGCACCTGTCAGAGGGCACAAGGAATTCTGTGATGATTCCACCTCACTTTTATAGAGCGTTCAACCACATCCTCAGAAAAGCAGCAGGATATTTTGTCTGATTGATGTTATTATTGTACCGTATCCATTCCAGAATGTTCTAGTGACTAGTCCTAACTATGAGCAGATCCATTGAATCAGTTGTTGAATGGTAATTCAACACTCATAAAATCCCATTGATTCAGCAGGTCTACTTGAGTCAGGATGGACAACAGAATATTGGCCAGTGCTGCCAGCAGATTTATTGCAAACTATAAGTCACATCTCTTGCAGTGGTCCAATGAAAGGAGATATGGGAGTGGAAGTGGAGATAAGGGATGCTGGAACTTCTGCTATAATATAGACCAGGGGTTCTCAACCTTTTTAATCCATGGGCTGGACCATGCCCCCTCAGACAGCTGAGTGGGCCAGACTGGTGGTTCCCCTGCCATAAACGCTTCGTAAAACACATCCACAGCTATCGTAAATGTGTTTATGATGGCCATGGGTTCATTTATGGCTGTCATAAATGTGCCCCTTCTGCTGGTGGCAGCAACATGGGCCACATGAAATGGTGCAACAGGCCGGGTCTGGCCCACAAGCCATAGGTTGAGAATCCCTGTTCTAGACCTCTGGCTGGAAGGAAATACCACTGTAGAATTCTCCTACAAAGGACATCAGAGAATAAACAAAACAAAACAAAAAACATTGTAGCACCTTGAAGACTGTTAAATTTTAATGTGAGTTTTCATGAATCAAGTCCACTTCATCAGGCATGGGAGTGGGACTTCATGGCATCAATTTATCAGGTACAGAGGCACAGAGTGATTGGCCAGCATGACAGATAAGTATACAAATCAATATGGCTTTTTACATCTGGCAGTAGCAGATGATCTCTGGATGTTATTCAGATTAGCTGTAAATGCCCCCTTTTCAATTGCAAATAGTGGGGATGCCAGAGAAAAGAAGAGCTTTTCATTGAGATCTTTCTCATCTCAATACAAAGGTACAGTATTTGAATATTCAGGATAATGTTAAGTACTGTATTTGCCAGTATATAACATGCATCCCCCCCTGTAAAACACACCAGAAAAACAGAGTACCACTTATACTCTGATTGGCAAATACCATATTTGCTGGCATATAAGTGCACTTTCCCCCCCACTGTAAAATGGAGTGCATCTTATTTGAATTTGAATTTGAATTTGAATCTGAATTTATTTTTATATACCACTTTCCTCATTTTGCAATGACCCAAAGCGGTTCACAGAATTCAAAAATATACAAAAATACAATAATACAAAAAAATACAATAATACAAAGTTACAAGGCAATAATTATAAAGTTACAAAAAAATGCAAATTTGCAGATACAAAATGTGAAATTACATAGCAATACAGTAAAATGAATCAAAAACAATTCACAGTTTACAAAATAATCCAAAAAAGGGATGGAGGGATGGAGCCACGGCTCAACGCCCATAAACAATCCTAACATGGACCTGACTCAATGACCACATAGGAGCCCAGGCACATCGGCAGGACAAAAACCACCAGACTAGGCAAGATGGTGGAGGCCTGCTATTAAATCCTCACTGCCCCAGAGCCTAGGTGGAAATGCTCCCCCATTGCAAATGCCAGACCAGGGGAGTGGGCGTCTGCGAGGAGACCTCCTAAGGCCTCTTAAGTCCTCTTCGCCCCAGCCGGGTCAGGAACCACTGCGGCAGTGGTGTCGGTGTCCTGACTACCCCCACCTTTTAAGTCCAAGAGGGAGTGGAGCCAGAATGTCCCGGCAGGTGGAGTGGCCGGGGGAGCCTCTTCACCCCAGCTGGGGCCAGGAACCATGGTGGTGGTGGTGTCGGCGTCCAGTCTACCCCCTGCCTTTTAAGTCTGAGGGGGGTGGAGCCCGAGCATCCTGGCAGGTGAAGTGGCTGGGAGAGCCTCTTCACCCCAGCCGGGGCGGGGCCAGGAACCGTGGCAGCGGTGGTGGTGGCATCCAGCCTACCCCCTGCCTTTTAAGTCTGAGGTGTGTGTGTGTGGAGCCCGAGCATCCTGGCAGGTGGAGTGGCCGGGAGAGCCTCTTCATCCCAGCTGGGGCCAGGAACCAATGCATAGTCCGATGCGTTTTATATGCTGGCAGATACGGTACCTATTGAATTTAGTGAATGCCAGTGGGAATGAATTTCATTTTTTTTCTTTTTTTTTCTGAAGAAGTCTTTTAAATATAGTATTTAAGATAGATCCTCCCCCCCCCCCGAAAAAAAATGAGTGAAAGCAAACCTTGTGGGATTTCTCCAATGCACCTTTTGGCCAGTTGTGCTGAAACATCAAGCTGACTGCATCAACGCAAGCAAGTGATGATTCACAGTCTGGGGTAGCTGCTCACCACAAATTTTGAGCTTCAGGTGCCTTGTTGAAACCACAGGCCACTCATAATCCAACTGCTATTCCTACTGATTCCATCAAAAGACAAAATGTCCTAGTAGCAATACCTCTTTGTTTTTAAAACAGACTATGGTGGTGGTGGTGGTGGGGAAATCACATTTTTGGACCACATCTTCCAGAATTAACCTGCCAGCATGGTTGTAATCCTGAAGATTACTTGCTCCAAGACCTAAAAAACAAACACTTTCTTATAGAAGTATGTATCAGTATAGACAACTAACAGAGGTTGCCCGGCGTTGCCGGGCTGTTTTAAATTGTATTGGAAGGTTAAATTGTGTTAATGCTTGTTAAAAATTGCTTAGTCTGTAATTTTTAAAATGTTTATTTATACAAAAATTTTTTGGCTTGGCTGGCTGTTTTATGTAACTGAATAATGTTTTAGTTTTTGGTTTTTTAAAAAATAGTTGTACCATAGGTAATAATTTTAATAATGTGAAAGTAAATGTTTTTTACATTCAATATTTTTAAAATGTATTTAGTTGTTTTGGGTTTTTATTTGAGTTAGAAATCAGCACAGGATTTTAATAAATTTTTTATTTTATTTTATTGACATATGTTTGTGATTTGTGTTAAATTGTGTTTTCATGTAATTTTTTTTGACTTGTTATTATTGTGACCTTTTGTGCAAAATTGTGATTTTGTGTTATTGTTTTGATTTGTTTTTACTATTGTGGCCTTTTGTTTGGGGCTGTTGTGTATTTTTGAATTGTTTTTACTATTGTGGCCAGCAGGTGGTGCTGGTAGGGGTTTTCTTGTATTTTGACTGTTTTTTCTCTCCTGGCCTCTGGGTGGAGCTTCTTCCGGTAAGTAGTCTCTTTCTTTATTCATTTCGTTTCCCGCCGTCATGCAGGTAGGACATGTGTTGGTGAGTTGGCTTGTTTTCTGTATTTTGTGTGTTTGTGTTGGGTTTTGTATTGTTTGACTGTTTTGTTTTTTATTGTGTTTTTGTTTACTTTGTATTGTTTTTTGGTGTTGTTTTGGTGTATTTTTGGATGTTTTTGATTGTGCTTTAATGTATTTTTTGTAAATTATTTATTTATTTTTATATATATTTTTGTTGTTGTGGCTTTTGGGGGGGGGGGTTGGTTTATTTCCGCGGGCCGGGCTGGCTGTCCGGACCGTGGGAATTCCAACGCTGCTTTATGTGGCGTTGGGGAGGGGTTATTTCCCCAGGCTGGCTTCGCTGGCCAGACCACGGGCGTTGGGGAGGGGGGCTTTATTGTGTTATGGTGCTTTGATTGTGTGGAGTCATGAAAGTAGATCGGGGTTTCCCCTTTAATATAAGTGAGTGGGGGGGGGTTGCGATCCCCCTCTCCGCTGGTTCCCGGGGGTTGGGAGGTTTGTGGGGACAAAAGGGATCTGTCCCCCCAACCCTTCTGGACCTAGGAGACCAGGGAGAGGGGTTCGATTCCCCCCCTCCTAAAAAAACCTCTGTTTTTAAAGAGAAGAAACTGCTTGGTATCTTCTCTTTAAAGACGGAGTTTTTTTGGGTGGTGGTGGTGGATTCAATCCCATCTCCCTGTTCTACTGGGTCCAGAAGGATTGGGGGGACAGATCCCTTTTGTCCCCACAAACCTCCCAACCCCAGGTGAGCCAGCGGAGAGGGAGATCGCCACCCCCCACTTACTGACATTAAAGGGGAAACTCCGATCGGATTTTCCCTTTTAATATCAGGGGGTTGGGTTGGAATTGATCTCCTCTCTCAGGTCCCGTGGGTCCTTGAGGGTTGGGGGGACAAAATGGGTATGTCCCCCCAACCCTTCTGGACCCAGGAGACCAGGGAAAGTGGATCAATTCCCCCTCCTAAAAAAAAACCCTCCGTTTTTAAAGAGAAGAAACTGCTTGGTTTCTTCTCTTTAAAGACGGATTTTTTTTAGGAGGGGGGGAATCGATCCACTCTCCCTGGTCTCCTGGGTCCAGAAAGGTTGGGGGCAGATCCCTTTTGTCCCCACAAACCTCCCAACCCCAGGTGAGCCAGCGGAGATGGGGATTGCCACCCCCCCACACTTACTGATATTAAAGGGGAAACTCCAATCGGGTGAGGGAAAGAAGGGCGGTTGGTGTTTGCGTGGCTGTGAGGCGGTGAGTTTTTTTTAAAAAAAAAAAATCGGGCGCCGGTTTCCTCAGCATTCTGCGTGCTCATGTTGTGCAGGACTCTGGGGCTTGTAGTTATGGGTTTGTGATTTGTGGTTGTGGTGTGTTTTTTTCCCTGCAGCTTGATTTTGATTGGCTGCGGCGCGTTTCTCAATTTTATTTGTGGTCGCACCTCTCAGTCTGATTGGCTGTGGCGCGGCGCGGCACAAAGAACGTTGGGAAATGAAGTTGTTTCCCTTTTTTTGCGTTTGTGGGGCTGTTGCCCCACTGCCGGTTTTCTCAATCCTTCGTTGACCTGCGGACCCAGTTCGGCCGTGTGCACGAATGGTGGGTGCGGGTCATTAGGGCAAGGCTTAGGAACCTATAGCAAGTTCCAACGGTTAACCCTTGGTTTTATAGGTTAAGATCAAGGGATTGGAGTCCTTCCTTAGATGTACTGAGAAAGAAACAAGAAGTATTGATCTGAGATGTTTTCTAATGTCTCTCCCTGCTCAAGGTCAGTTTTATGCCAACAACAGATGTCAATAAATCAAATACTTTCACTTTCACTTTTATGAATATTACTTTATATAAACCAGGGACTTTCTTTAATTTAAAACAGGGCTGTAGCTATATATTCTGCATTGTAATTGCCATGTTCTCTTTCTTTCTGTTGCCTTCCATCACATATGGATTATATTAAGGCAGGCAGTACAAAGAGGATATTTTTTGCTGTGAATTTAGTCATCTGCTTAGCACAAGGATGCCCAAACTATGGCCTGGGGGCCGGATGCTATCCCTGATGCCAATTCATTTAGCCCACGGAGCCCTCTTCGCTCCCGGGAGCAGAAGTAAAACGCACCCGTACATGGCGCGTTTTACTTCTGCTCCCGGGAGCGACAGGCTGGATGAATTGACGTGGGGGGCTGCATCTAGCCCCAAGCCCTAGTGACCAGTCCCCTGAACCATGTGACTGGCCCACAGCCCAAAAAGTTTGGGCACCCCTGGCTTAGCATTTTACATATCCCACAAGGCAATTGCAGTTATTCACAAGTCTATTAATTACAAATTAAACTTGTAAGGCAGGGGTTCTCAACCTATGGCCTGTGGGCCAGCCTGTGGCACCATTTCATGTGGCCCATGCCACAACCGCTGGAAGCAGACATGTTTACGACAGTCGTAAATGCACCCGCTGCATGCAGATGTATTTTATGGCAGTGTTTACAGCAGAGGGAACCACCCGCTCAGCTGTCTGAGGGGGCATAGTCCAGCTGGCTACTTAATAGGGTTGAGAAGGGAACAACTTGTTGGGTAGACGAACCCTTCAACAACTTCAAAATGAAGCAAATATAAAAACAAGTCAGAAAAAAATGGCAGAGAAACAGGGAGCTCCTGTGTTCCACTGATTGAATAATCTGATAGTACCAATTATTTGAATTAAAGTTTCATGAGTCTTGTGGAAAGCCAAAACTTGTCATCACTGCATTTACATGAGGGGTTTTTATGTACAAATAATAAAGTAAGCAATATAATATGTGGTAGAAGACTGGAGATAGTGTTAACATCAGAACATTTGTGAATACTAACCATTCATTTATGCTAAGAATTATATATAGCAAAATATTATAAAGACAATACCTATATATAGGGTGATATGAGCACAGTATTATAAATATAATACATAAACTTAATACTCTGAAATGCTATGAAAAACCAAGCATAAAATAGTGATTTCAAGGCAGGATGGTTCTAATTTTAAATTGATGCAATAGTTCAATTTATCTATTTTTAATTCAAGATTATATTAACCAATACCTTATTACACATTTTCTACTGCTGCAATTTTTATTTGTAATTCTTTCTATTGTTTTTGAATTATGTTACTTATTGTTATCTAACTCTCGTTACAAAAATCCAAATAGTGAGATGTTGCATATTCCCAGTGTTGCTATATGGAGTTGAAGCTTGGACATTGACTAAAGCATCTGAAAAGAGAATTGAATATTTTGAAATGTGGATCTACAGACAGCTGCTAAGGATATCATGGGTTGACTATGGGACTAATGTAAAAGTGTTGCAGTGGATGGCTAAAGAACAAGAACTGTTGAAGACCATTAAGAAAAGAAGCTCCAATACCTTGGCCATATCATGAGGAACAACATGAAGTATAGAATACTCCAACTCGTGCTGCAAGTAAAGGTCCCTAGGAAGAGAGGCCCTGGATGCAGACAGACTTCATGCTGAAAAACCTGAGAGACTGGTGTGGCATGTCCTTAGAAAAATTGTTCTGAGGAGTTAAGAACAGGAAGACTATTGCTATGATGATAGCCAATATCCAGAATGGACACAGAATTATTATTATTATTATTATTATTATTATTATTATTATTATTATTATTATTATTATTATTATTATTATTATTATTATTATTATTATTATTATTATTATTATTATTATTATTATTATTATTGAGTGATGAGATCAATTACCTTGAGCCGGACATTCTGAAATACGAAGTCAAGAAAGCCCTTGAGAGCATTACTAACAAAAAAGCTAGTGGAGATGATGGTATTCCAGTTGATTTATTCAAAGAACTCAAAGAAGATGCAATTGAAGTGCTGCACTCAATATGCCAGCAGATCTGGAAAATGCAGCAATGACCACAGGCTTGGAAAAGGTCAGTGTACATTCCAATTCCAAAGAAGGATAATGCCAAAGAATGCTCAAATTATCACACAATTGTGCTCATCTCACATGCTAGCAAAGTCATGTTCAAGATCCTACAAGTTAGCTTCAGCAGTATGTGGCTCGAGAACTTCCAGAAGTACAGGCTGGGTTCCAAAGAGGAAAGGGACCTAGTGACCAAATTGCAAACATTTGCTTGATCACGGAAAAAGCTGGGGAGTACCAAAAAAGAGTCTACTTCTGTTTCATTGACTACACCAGTGGTGGCCAAACTTTTTTTTTGTGGGCCAGTCTCACCCCTGACACACAGCTGTGGGGACCGGAGGCGGGCTGCTTCCACTGTTGGCAGTTTTGATGTCAGCAGCGTTGGCGGCGATCACACTTTGCCCTGGATGCTCTGAGCAGCCTCTTGCTTGGTCCCATCCCCTCTGCAGCCTTTGCCAAAGCTGATCGCCATGTTGGGAATTTTTTTGGAGCCTCCTGTGTCTCAAAATTTGCGGCGCTGGAAGGGTAAACCTGGTGCACTGTGGTGATGTCATCCCGGGCGCGCCAGGGGGTTCTCCTAGCACCACAAATTTTGAAAAATAGGAGGTTCCAAAAATTTCCCCGACGCAGTTATCGGCTTTGGCAAAGGCTGCAGAGGGGATGGGATTGAGCAAGAGGCTGCTCGGAGCAACCCAGACAAAGTGCAATCGCCACCACTGCTGCTGACGTCAGGCAGTGGGGGCGGGGGCGGGGCGGTCCGCGGTGAACTTGGGTGCTCACCGCGGGCCACATTAATGATATTCAGGGGCCTAATTGGACACACAGGCCGTAGTTTGGGTGCCCCTGGACTACACCAAAGCCTTTAACTGTGTTGACCACAATAAACTGTGGCAAATACTTAAAGAGATTGGAATACCAGACCACCTCATCTGTCTTCTGACCACCTCATCTGTCTTCTGTATGTGAGCTAAGAAGCAACAATTAGGACAAGATACGGAAATGCTGATTGATTTAGAATAGGAAAAGGAGCATGACAAGGCTGCATATTGTCACTCTGTTTATTTAACTTGTATGCAGAATACATCATGCAAGCAAACAAACAAACAAGCATAAACAAACAGTTATATCAGGTGTGTTGTGAGGCAAATATCTATCTGTTTGAATTTTATAGTCCCACAGGATCTTGACTCTCTCATTTTCTAAAACTTTCTCTACTTGATGTTCCCAATGATTGGGGTTGTTGTTGTTGTTAAGGAAATGTCACCTACTCATTCATTAATCAGTTTGCTCATATTCTGCTCTTCCAATACAGTAATCCCCTCTTTCCCCAATTCATTGTGCTATTCAGTGTGGTGTAGTGGGTAGAGTCGCAGATTAGGGCTCAGGTTTCCCCACTCAGCGATGGAAACTCCCTGGGGTGTGGAACTGGTGAAACCACTCCTTAAATAACATTACTTACCCTGAAAGCCTAATTAGGGTTGTTATAAGTTGGTTCCTACTTGTTGGTAAACAACAACAGCAAATGTATTATAGGAAAAAGTGTGTGTTGGTGCTGGTTATGGTTGTGAGATATTGATTATGAAGATGGGTCAAACTAAATCAAGACCAGACAATGCAACAAACTTTCACATACCTATCATGAAGACAGCCTAAACAAATATTCTGTATTCCCTCCTAAAAAGTGCCAGTACTGTATATTGCATGACCAATATTTAGGTTCTTGGTTGCTCCTCCAAGGCCTACAATTCCTTGGCTTTCTCCTTTTGGTACTTCTGCTGGTAGACGAAAGCATTTTTATTTAAACAAGCCTTTGGCCACCAATCAGGACCTAGAGGGTCCTGTTGTTTGGTGTGACTTCTGTCACCACCACCACCACCCAGCCATACTCTGTTCACAATATGAACAAGTGTGTTTCTTGAGCTTCTGTGCCTAAACGATTAGAATAATAAACAAGATCTGTGTGGAATTCCTAGGAGGATTAGGAGGAATGCCAAATATATTATACTATGGAATTGTTCTACTTGGTTAAAAAGGGGAGGAGTGGGGGAGAGGAAGGTTCAGGTTACTAAAACTAGAATGTATCAAGTATCTTTTGTATTGAATGCAAACAGTTCTTTCAAGGAATTAGATGAAGCAATTGGATGGGCAAGACAGCAAGATTACTACAAAAGCTTATTCTCTTTTTTTTCTGTCATGGCTCCACACTTAACAACTGATTATGAAGTTGGCTACATAGAATGTAATAGCTACGAGTGTGTCCTTAACATTTATAGTGCTCCCAAACTATCTGCTCTCAAGCTAGAGCAGGAGTGGCCAAACCTTTTAGGCCATGGGCCGGTCACGTGGTTCCTCCCACCAGAAGCAGAAGTAAAACACACATGCACATGCACAAAACACTGCCGTAAATGCAACTGCGGCTGTCATAAACACGGTTATGACAGCCATGGGTGCTTTATGGAAGCATTTTGTGCATGTGTGGGTGCGTTTAACTTCGCTTCTGGGAGCGGTGCGGGTGGTGCAGGCTGGATTATTAGGTGCCATGGGCCATAGTTTGGGAACCCCTGAGCTAGAGACTCAAGCACATGTATTTTGCTTTACAAAATGTTAGGTTATCCTAGTCAGCCCTCTATTGCCTTCCTTCCTTTTTCTACCATGTGCCAATGTGAAACTGCTACCTCAGGCAGCAGATTTGAGTGTCATTCAAAGGACATCAAGTGGGTTATGAAATATGTTGCATTGGAATGTTTATTCACAGGAATGAGTTTTTCTGCTTCTCTGGTTCTAAATAAAATGAGTGGTTAGGATGCCTGAAGCACAAAAGTGTCTTGGACTGGCTCTGGACAAGAATTATTCTTGATAGCTATTTTGGTGGTGCATTAGACAAGAGGGTTTCACTCTCTCCATCAATAAGCAACTGTCAGTGCCTTTGTAGGATCATCTTGAATGGATAGCCAGGCAAGACTCACCTAAGTCTCTGCCACATTAACATTTTCTGCCTGAGATGTCTTTAAGGTAAGGCACCAAGAATGTTTCAGATATAGACCCCAGGAAGTGGAGAGACACTAATTGTGTTGTGGTCCAGAATGCAAAATTATTTACACAACTCCTAGTAACTGCATGAATGAAAAGACACAACCCAGAATTCAGCTGACCTTCAGTTTTGGGACTTGATAACCCAGAATTCCTCACCTTTGGGCCTGGGCTAATAGAAATTGCAGTCCAATAATGTCTAGAGGATCATACTTTGCCCACCGTTGTTCTAGAGCACAGCAAGTAAAACACTCCCAAAAGTGAAAATGATAGAAGTGTATTTAATCAAGGAATAATTCACATACTAGTCCTATACTGAGTCGTTCTAGGTAATGGTGTATGAGCTCAGCGCGTAAGTAACATGATAATAATAACAGCTGATATCTTATCCCGCGATTCATATCATCATACTAATATCCCAAGGTGACTGCGCCCAGAACCTCAAATAAACCATACACAAATATACAAGACATACTGGGACCCCAAAATGAAAACTAACACCCCGTTGTACCAGACCCTCAAGTTCCCATATAAAATACAAACATAAACGTTGGTTGTATGACACCGAAGTTTCAATCACGTATGGTCTATGACAGTCCATGTACAAGGATGTGCTCGCTTGACTAATCGGGCTGGTGTGAGGGGGTGGAAGGTGGCTGTTCTATTTCATAGAAGGGTTCCCAGATGATGAGCATCAATAGGCGATGGTAGACAACGGAAAAACGATGCCCTTCCGGTATTAGGACATTTCGAATATCTTCCTCAAGTATCTACAATAATATACATATAAAAGGTGTAAAAACCACATACTAACTGTCATAAAAAACGCCACAAATGCACGTAAAATCTCACAACCTAACAATTGCATCTATGTGACTTGGTACTTATAATAGAGAAACATTACATACCTATTAATCATTAACCTGCGCGTATCGCACCTCTCCTGGCGTTCCTCTCCATGTGTGCACGCGTTAACTAGTTGCTCGAAACAACTCTATATATACTAACAAGTAGAAAATGAGGGACATGTGATTCGAGTGATTCGACAAATTTGACAATATCTACTTTAGAGCTCTCCAAAGATCTTAAAGCAATATGTGTTCTTTCGGGTGCTAAGCGTGAACTATTGTCTTACAAGAAAGCCGAAAGGTCCCATTCGGTATTGAGCCCGTGCGGGGCTAAGGTGTTAAAACGATGGATATAATATGCTTCCCTTTGTAGAAGGTAACGATCTATATCGGTAACTTGGTACCTGCTTGGTTTGAATGTTTCCAACACTACCGCCTTAAGGTCTTTAATAGTGTGTTTCTCTTGAAGGAAATGGTTCACAAGAGGGGCATGGACAACCTTATTCCTAATCCGAGAGAGGTGCTCTCCTAGGCGTACCTTGAGAGTCCGCCTGGATTGCCCCACGTAAGCCAACTGACATTTGCAAATTAACATATATACGGATTCTTTAGAATTACAATTTGTAAACCCTTCGAGATCGAGGGTGAAGTTGCTACTAGGCACCCTGACTCGGTTTGTAGTCCACATGTGGGCGCAATATTTACAACGGCCACAGGGATGATGTCCAGCTGCAATGGGTTGGTTGTTCTAGGGCAGGGTTTCTCAACCTCGGGCCCCCAGATGTTCTTGGACTTCAATACCCAGAAGCAGGTATGCTGATCAGGGCTTTTGGAAATTGAAGTCCAAGAACACTTGAGGGCCCAAGGTTGAGAAACCCTGTCCAAGGGAAACAAACTGAAATAAGGGATGGAGAACATCTGGACCTCTATAAGTTTTTTTGAGTAGAAGACCAATCATTTCTCACCATGGGCTGCGTTGGCTAGTGTTGATGGGGATTGATGTCCATGACATATGGTTAACCCCCAGAGCTTGGAGAAGCATTCTTTTGTCCATGGTTTTCTACTGGTTATAGTCCAGAAAAGTTTTTCCCCCCAAGATCTAAAGACCCTTCATTCCTCAAACTTGCTAAAGGTGCTACTTTGCAATAATGAGAGAAGACAAAGCTTTGGAACTATCCTTTGAGAAGCAAAATCAGCCTTGGTCAGAGCAACAAACAACAGGGGAGTTAGACATGGTAGTTTTGGCATCTCCCCACCACCCGCTTGCATGGGAACAGGAAAGCCTGCCAATTCTTTATTCACATCTGCAGGGCAGTGAGATGTTTTTGTGATGCCTGAGCTATCAGACGTGCAAATAAAACTCATGGTTTACTTCAATCATGACTGACCATGAAGCAAAACAAGCTAATTTGTAAGATAAGGGAGTTGAGAAAAGCTTCTGCTGTTATAAAAAAAAATCTGTTAATATTTTAGGGTGCTTTGCTTCTAAATGCCAACTAGGCATTCTTTAAATAAAAGACCCCAAACTGTCTATGGTTGTTTTGTTTTAATTATGCTATTTCTCCCTAGGGAAAAATATAACCTCTTAAAGGTATCTGTTTTGTGCAGGTTTTGTTAGAAGATTTTCTGTTTGCTTCTGTAGGGGTGTGCATACTATGGGATGAACTTTGCAATTGTGCCAATGTGCCACTACTAGACTGAAATATGGGATGTTGTGTTGGTTGAGCACACCTTCTTCTTCTTTCTTTTGTTGTTCTTATTATTGTGCTGTTGTTGGTTAATAATGAGATGGGATATTTCATGGATGCTAGGGAGGATGGCACACAGATGTGATATAAAACAATACTGAACCTTCACTTATATGTTTTATAATTTACTTATTATATTTATGTGCCACCCTTTTCCTGATGTAGAGGATCAAGATGTGAGCTAAGGATTATTACTTCTCTAAAACAAAGACTAGCTGTATTTACCAGAAATCAGTGATGGCAAACCTTGGCACTCCAGGTGTTCTTGTACTTCATGACTGCTGCTAGAAGAACAGGTGGTGGCGTGGCCAGGAGGGCTTTTGCACAACTCTGTGTAATTCGCCAGTTGCGCCCGCTCCTGGATCGGGACTCTTTGCTCATGGTCACACATGCTCTGGTCACTTCCAGACTCGATTACTGCAATGCACTCTACATGGGGCTGCCCTTGATGACCATTTGGAGGCTGCAGATGGTCCAGAATGCAGCTGCCTGGGTAGTGATGGGGTGCGGCCATTATGCCCATGCCTCGCCTCTGCTCCGGGAGCTGCACTGGTTACCAGTGTGCCTCCGGGTTCAATTCAAGGTGCTGGTTTTGACCTTTAAAGCCCTACATGGAAGTGGGCCAGGATACCTAAGAGACTGCGTTGCCCCAAGAGTGTCTGCCTGCCCAACCAGAGTGGACCGGTCCAGAGGGACTCTCTTATTGTTCCATCGGCTAGACAGGCACACCTCTCTGGCACAAGGAGGAGGGCCTTCTCTGTGTCCGCTCCAACTCTGTGGAACCTCCTGCCAGGTGAATTACGGCAGCAGACAGAATTGCTGCCCTTTAGGAAAGGGCTCAAAACCTAGCTGGCAGGGCAAGTGTGGGGGGCTGATGGGAAAGTGGTCCCCGCCCATTGGCTCATGTAGGAATCGGGGCCACTGGGGTGGCCTTAAGGTCCCGGAGGAGACTGATCAAGTGACGACACGAGGCAAATGGAGCGAGATCAGATCAGTACTTTATTGGGAAAAGGCAACATCATTTATAGGGGGAAAAGCGCAACGGTGGCGAAACCGTCATCGGACAGGAAAATTACCTAATTCACATACCCGGGTTAATGGGGAACCCCTCAAAGGGAAGTTGATTAACTTGGGCAAACACGGGGCAAGGAAGACCATTGTTTAGGGCTTAGGCAAGGGTAAATATGGCCGATATTTACACCGGGGATTACCTTGGCCAGGGGATGAGTGATTACTCTAATGGATAACTGAGGTCTGCGAGATGCTTGCTCGGCAGAATCGTCGGTCAGGCTACAAGCGGCCGAATTAATCCCTATCATTAATTCACCCCCCCTTACGCCCTGACAAGGGCCAGAGGCCAGGAGTTTGCTCACTGGTTTAACCTCTGCCAGAGGCCACCGATGCCCAACCGGGCACGGGGAATCTTCATCTCCCCTTACTTTTTTATATTAAGAGCCTGACTGGCGACTCTGCGCAGAAGCGGCATCAGCTGTTGATCGGGAATGACGTCACGGGGTTCCTTCTCGGGGCGGCACTTCGAGATCAGTGAGGGAATACATTGCGCAAAGCAGCATAACGCTATGCCTAGTATAGTCACCCCCACTACCACCTTGAGCACCGTCTGAAGCCACCCCCAGGGGATCCATGACCACATCCAGCTCCACAATGAACTCCACCAAGCCCCCCCATGCGGAACCCTCAGTGATGCCCTGGACTATGGTGTGGAGGTCAGTGAGCTGACTTTGGATTTTCCGGGAGTTGTCAGTAAGGTTGAAACAGCACATACCGTGAAGGGATTCGCAACCCAAGTGGTGCAACAATAAGAGGTAGTCGATAGCCGCTCGATTGTCGAGAATGGCATGGCGAAGTTCCGCCTGCTCCTGATTGAGGAGCGCTATCGCTGTGGAGGTATGGTTGATGGCTTTTGCCAAGCCGCAAGCCAAGCGACCAATTCTCCGTGCGTTGCCGATGGCTAAGCCTGGCACGCCAACTATACTGACTGATAGTGAGACGTATTCGGCTGGGCTTAGAACTCTAAAGCTGCTGTCACATGAGCTGTCTAGCTGGGTGGTGCGAGTGTGCCTGATGGGTGCAGAAACATTTGAAACATGTGGAACATTTGAAACATGTGGAACATCAGAAACATTTGTGCTTGGGGTAACCATATCCGTAGTGGGGAGCAACAGTGTCAACCGGCTAAGGCAACATGTGGAATCTGATACATTTGCAGGAATATAGTTAAAGGTATACTGGTTACATGTGAAGAACCACCCTGAGGGTAGGGTGATATGGGCAGGTAGCGAACCAATTGTCTCTGGGTTTGCACAAGTCCAATTGCTGCTGCCGGTATCGAGGCAGCTGCGCTGGGTCCGGCCGCCTGTGGCGCAGCCGATTATTCATGCACAAGTAGAGTTCGGGCTGGCCGCCACTCGCGGGGTGTGAAGAGTGGCTGCATCAGCCGGCAAAGTCATGGTGAGCCGCAATCCCCCCCAGCGAGCATAGGCTGCAAAACTCGGAGGGAGGTGCGGTCCGAAAATCTTCTTTAACAGCCAGTCACCATCCCTGGCGCGTGCGTCGAGAGTGTGGCACACTGGGATGAGACAGGTGCTGAGGATTGAGGCAGAACCAATGTCCTGCTTCAGGCAAAAATCGGACTGGTTGACGAGACCCGCCAACCTTGCCCACAAGTTGTAGTGCATCCGTGCTGAAAGGTCTTCACCGGGCGGCAGGCCATTGGCCTGAAGTGAAGCGGCCTGAGCGCCTCCCCCCAAAAGCAGGGCGAGGGCCAGGATGATGGTGAAGACCACGGAGTTGGCATTAATCTGGGCAAAGACTGCTGCGACGAAGTGCTCCGGTGTCGGCTCCTTCTCCTCGCGTTGGAGGGCGTCCTGGGCCTCTCTGCAAAGGGTCTTGACCATCCCCCAGGTGATCCTCTGCGCTTGGGTCCGCAGCCGCCGCTTCTCCTGGTGGGTCTCCTCGGTCAGAGTGAGGTCCTCCATCTCCGGGATCGGACTCGGGTCGGTCTGGGTCCACGCCATGAGGTTCCAAATGAGGCTTGACGCACCGAGCCGGAATCCACACGACACCTGTAGGAGACATAATTGCAGCATACCCTCTCCCCCATGTTATGAGCGGCACCGGGCCCCTCCAAGATGGGTCCGGTGGCACTCGGTACCGGACCATAGGTCGCGGGAGAGCTTCCGAACGGCGGAAGTGCTTCTCCTGCGGCGTACAGTCCGAAAAAACATTGAGGTGATTGTATGTGAACAATACCTTATTCAGACAAAACTGTGCTTGTCCCTGTGAATTGGGGAGGGCTGGTGGCTCCCCCTTTCTGTTTATTTGTCAATATAGGACTTTAGCATCCGATTGACCCGCTCTACAATTGCCTGCCCTTGCGGATTGTAGGGAATGCCAAATGTATGCTTGATGTCCCAGGTGGCCATGAAGGCGGCCAACTGCCTAGAGCAGTAGGACGGGGTGTTGTCCGTTTTCACGTGCCGCGGCTTGCCCATTGCCGCAATGCAGGACAGGAGATGCTGCTCCACATGGGAGGCAGTCTCCCCCTTCTGCGCCGTCGCCCAAACGAACTGGGAAAAGGTGTCTATGCAGACGTGCATGTACTGCCATCTGCCAAACTGCGGCACATGCGTGACGTCCATTTGCCACACCTGATTGGCCTCTGTCCCCCGTGGGTTAACCCCCCATGAGGGCCCCCCGGCACCCCTGCGCAATGCTGGCAAGAGCGTACTATACCCTGGGCTTGAGAAAGTGGCAAATTGAACTGTCTGGCGAGTGCCTTGGCGTTTTGGTGAAAAAAGGCATGACTTTGAATTGGAGTAGTGAAAACTCCCAAAACTGAACGTTGCTGAATTTCCTTTGCCGCCGCGTCCGCTCTGCTATTGCCCGCGGAAATCGGACCCGGTAGGTCTTGGTGACTTCGGATGTGGGCAATATAGAGCGGCTCCGTGCGGTTTCGCAAGTGAAATTGAGCCGTGAGAAACAGGCTAAGCAGATTCTTGTCTATCGCGGGAGCGATGTATGCTCCCGGTAGACTGTGAAGCAAATTCCTAACATACAGACTGTCGGTTATGATATTTAAACGTTCCTTGGCGAAGGTGCGCAAAGCAAGGTTCACGGCTTCCAACTCCGCCCGCTGCGCGGACTTCTGTGGAAGAGTCAACAGCGTGTGCCAAGCTTCGCCCTCCTGCCAGGTCAGGACACCATAGGTGCGTCCACCATCAGAAAAGATGTTCTGGCCCCCTGAAGTGGGACCAGCGAGAGCAATTCGAACAAGCTGACTGTTCCTGTTTGAAGCGAGACGAGTCTGGGGTCTTTAGGCAAGTGGTATGCCAAGCTTCCAGTAAACCCTTCCAAAGCTATCGGAAGCGAGTCACCTAGCTGCATCAACTGCTGAATTGGTTCCTTGGTGAACGGGACCACGATTTTGGCTAAATCGTGCCCAGAAATGTCCCTAGCTCTCAGCCTGCCGCGGTAGATCACCACGGAGACCAGTTCTTGGGGCGGAACAATGTTCCGAGATGAGGTGTTCGGCAAGTACACCCACTCCACAATTTTCGCTCCCTTCTCTGAGTCTACTCCTAGCGCCCCAGTGAACATGGATCCCGATTGCACGATGTACAGATTCAGGATTGGGGCATATGGCCCCTGGGCGATTCTATCTACCCATCTTTGGCTGAGAGTTTGGTTAACTTTTTCGAGCGCCAAACGCGCGTCTCGAGAAATTTTTATCCGGTCTGCCGGCTGCTTACCTAGCGTTAGCAGCGAGAAGAGCGGTTTCAGAAGATCCGTATCCAATCGAAAATACGGTCTGGCCCAATTAATGTTTCCTAGAACCTGCTGTAATTCTACCAAGGTGACTGAGTCCTGTAAATTGATCTGAGGCAAAACCGGTGCGGCGAAAGAGCGGAGAAGCCGATGGCCCAAGTATGAGAAGGGCTCGGTTCTCTGCACTTTCTCCGGGGCAATGAGTAGCCCTTTGTCCCCCAGGCTGGCCTGGAGGTCTGAAAACACTTCGCTGCCAAGCTTTGGCAACGCTACCAAAATATCATCCATAAAGTGACAAACTACGGCTTGTGGGTAGAGGTTTCGGAACTTTGCCAGTTCGTCGTGAACGTAAATTTGGCACAAAGTGGGCGAATTGAGCATGCCCTGTGGCAAGAATTTCCACGCGTAACGCTGCGTAGGCTCACTGTGGTTCACGACCGGCACCGTAAAGGCAAACCTCTCCCGGTCCCTGGGGTCTAAGGGGATTGTATAAAAGCAATCCTTGAGATCTACGACTAGGATCTCCCACCCCTCGGGAATCATGTTCGGATTCGGGATGCCGCATTGAAGCGGACCCATTGGCTGTATGCATTTATTGATCTCTCTGAGATCGTGGAGGAGTCGCCACTTCCCCGACTTCTTCTTAATAACAAAAATTGGCGAATTCCAAGGACTTGTGAACTGTTCTATGTGTCCTGCGTCTAGCTGTTCCTTAACTAGCTGCTTGAGAGCAACCAATTTCTCCCCTACTACCGGCCATTGTTCTACCCAGACCGGTGTATCGGTGAGCCATTTAAGTGGCAACGCCATTACCCGAAGGTAAGCGTAGCACCGTACTGCTGCAGAATGTTTCGCCCCCAAAGGTTGATGTGCACGTCAAGAATGTGCGGTCGGATCACCGCCGTGCCCTCAGCCCTTGGGATTGTGACTTCTACCCACTCTCGGCTCCTAAACGCTTCCTGAACACCGCCTACCCCCCACACATCGGAGACTGGCTCAATGGCCCACTCTCTGGGCCACTGGCTTCTGCTTATCACGCTGACATCTGCTCCGGTATCTAACAGGCCTGAGAATGATCGATTGTTCAGAAATACCTCAATAACTGGGCGCTGTTTCCACTCAATGTTGGTCTCCACTGTCGCTAAGACCTGGTATCCTTGCGCTGCCTCACTGGCGCTCGAGCGGTCCTCTGACCGGGACTCGAAGCTGTCACTGAGCCCTCCCTGGCTCTCTGCTGGCGAGCGACAAGGAACCATGATCAGTTGTGCTAAGGTGTCTCCTTTAGGGATGGTTTGGGGCAGGTGTGTCCAAAGCTGAACTTGGAGAACGCCTGAAAAATTCGAGTCAATGACTCCTGGAATTATAAAAATTCCGCGTGCACCAGCTACACTACGGGGCAAAACTAAACCTATAAAGCCTCTGGGCAGGGGTCCCATGTACTGGGAATCGACCAGATAGACTGTGCCTGGCAGGTCGCATGTAACGTCCGCCTGGCAAGTCAATTCTAGTCCCGTGCTGCCCTTGGGGCTGGCCTGCGCCCTCGCAATGTCTGGGATGGGGTTGGACTCTACTCTAGCTCTGATGAGTTCTGGGTGAAGGACGCCTCTGTTTGGACTGGGGCCAGAGACATGCCCGTGCTCCGGTTTCCCGAATTCTGGCAATACCTGGCCCAATGATAGCCTTTCTTGCACTTCGGACAGAGGGTGTTCGGAGCCTTGGGACAGCCGGATTTTTGTCCGCCTCCCTTGGATCGGCACTCCCTAGCGAAGTGACCGATCTTGCCACAATTGTGGCATGCCCCTTTGCTCTTACCATTAGGTCTTTTCCCTCCTTGCACCGCTGCCGCTAGCAGACCCATCTTATAGGATTCTGTGCCAACGTCGGCGCAAGCTCTAATCATGTCCGATAGGGTCAAGTCAGGACGATTGCCTAGGGACTGCAAGATTCTACGGCAGTCCAAGTTGGCATTGTCCTTGGCTAACTTAATCATGAGCTCTTCCTGGGCTTGCTCATTATCAATCTGCCTGCTAATGGCTTCTTCCAGGCGATTGATGAAGTCCATGTAGGGCTCCTGGGCTCCCTGCTTAATGGAGGTGTAATTCTTAGCCGCCTTGCCAGTGGCTGGGATCTTAAAGTAAGCCCTAAAGGCTGCCTCGGCTGACATCTCGAGAGTGGCGAGAGGCAGGTTGATCTGAGCATTGATTGACTCGAAATTACCCGAGCCATACAGCTGCTCAGGAAGCACCGCGCCTCCCATCCTGGCAGCCCGAGTTTGCGCCTCTAGACGGAACTCGCTGTCCCAGATCATGTACTGGCTAGGGGTCAGCATCATCCTCATGACGGCTTTCCAATCATGGGGAATGAACATGGTGTTCTCGCACACTTGCTGAAGCGTGCCCCTAGTAAATCGGCTTTGGAGCCCTGTCTCTGAAATGGCCTTCCGTATAGCCATGAGCAGCTTATACGGGACTGGTGTGTGAATTGTCTGCTGGGCCCCCGTAAGGGCATCCATCTCCATGCGGATTGGACATATCTGTCTGAGCTCAGCTAGCTCTTCTGCTGGCAATTCCCCCTTCCTAATCTCCTCTTCAATTGTGCGCTGAAGGGGACTCTTGGTAACTCGGGAACCCGAAGCTGTCAGAGGAGCGCCTGCGCTTCTCATGCCCTGCATTCCCTCGGTGACGTCTGCAGCTGTCACCGCGGGAAGGCTCCCTGCGCTACTCTGCTGGTACTTGAATGTCGGATAGAGTGCGGTGGGCGCAGTCGGCTCGACTGGCTGGACTGATGACTTCTCTAACGGGGGTTCTTCCGCTTCTATCCGGACTGGTTCGATCTCAGCTAAGAGTTTCCTACACTTCCTCCATGTGCAAACTATCCCTCCTGGGGCCTTCGGGGGTTGCTGAATGCAGTCTCCTATCCGATCCCAGAGCTGTAGGGTTAACGTACCTACTTCTGGGTAAAGCAGGCAGTGTTCCCTAAGGTACGCCAAAAGTCTCGCTAGTTCCCTGCTGTGAAAGCGTAACTTAAATACCCTGGCCAGGATTCTAAACTCTTCCTCACGAGTTTTTTGGCTAGCGGACGGACTCTGTTCCTGAGAACAAGTCCCCATATTACCTGCGAGTAGTCCTCTGAAGTTTCCTCCTCAGGACGGGCTGACGCGTCTGGGGCAAGGTAACTGGTTTTGGCGACGATCGTCTGGGTGGAGCTCGGAGCGTGGCCTCCTGCCACGGGCCCTCGGCGGCCTCTGCGCTGTCAGGGGCTCACAGCTGCCCTGAGCGGAACGCGTTTTTCCCTTTGGCGCAAGTCTCCCCGAAAGCCGGGAGCAAGGTGCAGGAATGCCTCTCTTGGAATGCCTCGCCGCTGGCCGTCCTTCTGACCGACTGGCTGCCGGCCAGAGCGCCGCGCTGTCCTCCGGGCTGACGGGTCGCGGTTCAAGCGTGGAACCGGACCGCGTGGTTCGCTACTCGTGAGTAGACCTCTCCTGGGTCGCTTACTCACGAGTAAATCACGTCGGGGTCACCAGATGTAGGAATCGGGGCCACTGGGGTGGCCTTAAGGTCCCGGAGGAGACTGATCAAGTGACGACACGAGGCAAATGGAGCGAGATCAGATCAGTACTTTATTGGGAAAAGGCAACATCATTTATAGGGAAAAAAGCGCAACGGTGGCGAAACCGTCATCGGACAGGAAAATTACCTAATTCACATACCCGGGTTAATGGGGAACCCCTCAAAGGGAAGTTGATTAACTTGGGCAAACACGGGGCAAGGAAGACCATTGTTTAGGGCTTAGGCAAGGGTAAATATGGCTGATATTTACACCGGGGATTACCTTGGCCAGGGGATGAGTGATTACTCTAATGGATAACTGAGGTCTGCGAGATGCTTGCTCGGCAGAATCGTCGGTCAGGCTACAAGCGGCCGAATTAATCCCTATCATTAATTCACCCCCCTTACGCCCTGACAAGGGCCAGAGGCCAGGAGTTTGCTCACTGGTTTAACCTCTGCCAGAGGCCACCAATGCCCAACCGGGCACGGGGAATCTTCAGGCTCATTCTCAGATAAAGTGCCTCTCTTGTATTGATGGGGGTGGGTAGGCCTTTTAACTATCTTTAATGTTTTACGGGGTTGTCTTTTTAATGATTTTATGGGGTGATTTTATATGTTTTAGACTTGTTGTGAGCCACTCAGAACAGCCCTAGGGCGAGGGGGTGGCATATAAATTTAAATAAATAAATACATTACCAGAAGCCCAATTCAGCACTCCTGCTGATCCGGGCTTCTGGGAATTGAAGTTCAAGAACATCTGGAGTGCCAAGTTTCGCCATCACTGCCATAGACCAATGGTAGAAAAGGAGAGGGAAGGCCTGGTCCTGCCATCAAGCATGGTATAATTTTTATCTCAAGTGTCAGGGGCTGATGGTCAATGAGTGGGCTTCTGGGAATTGAAGTTCAAGAACATCTGGAGTGCCAAGTTTCGCCATCACTGCCATAGACCAATGGTAGAAAAGGAGAGGGAAGGCCTGGTCCTGCCATCAAGCATGGTATAATTTTTATCTCAAGTGTCAGGGGCTGATGGTCAATGAGTGGGCAGAAGATTTTATCCTGTATGGTAGCCACTGTATGGTAGCCACATACATCCTGTATGGTAGCCAATGTCAGGCGCCATTGAAGATGCCGCAGCCTGTGGCACCTGGAGAATTCTGGGAGCTGTAGTCCAGAACAACATATCTGTACAACTCTAGTTGATAGCATAAAAGCTAATTATCGGAGTGGCTTTCATTGACCTAACTGCAGCATACAAAACTGTCAATCATAGGATACTATTCCATAAAATAAATAGTCTTACCATAGATAACAAGCTTACTGGGGTAATTGGCAGCAGATAATAATAATTTTGTGTCAGAAATTATTCTGGATTGAAATGATTTTTCAATTCAATTCAATTCAATTCAATTCAATTCTTAATTTGTATCCCGCCTTTTTCTGGCCGGAGCCGACTCAAGGCGGCTAACAACATATAAAGTCAATACAATGTCAAAACATAGTGCTACAAAGAATAAATACAACACTATAATAACATAATATGATTGATAACCTAAAATGTCAATTATCAAAAACAATTAATACATATCAAATAAATTTCCATATTAATACATATCAAACACAAGTTCCATATTAATACAGCATAATCAAAATAATCATGATAATATAATGGCTCACTCTAAATACAAAAAATCAGTTACGATGTACAAGAAGATCAATAATCATTCGCACAACACATCAGTAAAAAAGCATACAAAATTCCTAAAATTAACAAAAAAATAGCAGTACAATAAAAGCATTTCAGTAATAAAGAACAATAATTACCAGCCCTCAATAAAGTGGAGGCATAGGCCCAAGGAGGAAGCAGCAGCTCATACCCAGCTGAGATAGCTGGGACAGGAGAAGCCCTTCTGCCGCCGCGTGGTGCTCCCCGGCTTTTGAAGCCCCAGTGGCATGTGGGCGGAGGCCTGGGGCTGTGGTGGCATCTCATCCCCCGCTGGGACGGGGAAGGTCCTTTGTCGCCGCGTGGTGAAACTCCACTCAGGGGATGCCCGAAGGAAGCTCCTTTCATGTCCCCAAGATCTTTTCCCACCAAAGTGGTCCCTATTTATCTACAGTACAGTGATACCTCATACAACGTCCAAACTTGGTTCCACAAGTTTAGATTTTATATGGATTTGGACTTTGTATGAGGTATGCAAAATCCTAGCCGCGATGCCTCATACAATGTCCAAATCCTTGCTGCGATGCCTCGTACAACGTTGTTTCCATAGAGATACATTTGTACTGTAACAGCACAGACTTCAGGGCAAAGTCAAGGAAACAGACAGGAAACTGACAGAACTTTAAGAAAACATTGTCTAAAGGCTAAATACATTACAAAAACATGCCAAACAACCCTGATTGTCCAAGAACCTGAAAAATGCTGCAAAAATCCCAGGAATGCTTCTAAAAATTCTGATGAAAAATTCAAAAAAATCCAAAATCACGCTCAAAACCACTCCTAAACACTCTTTGCCTTGTGCAAAACCCACAAGAGCAATGCATGCATGTGTCCTGTCTTTTATACTGCCCAGGCACAATGCAACCTGGGAAAAACTGAATGCCTCATACAAAGTCAAGCGACTTTGTATGAGGTAACTTTTTTCAAGAAATTAGGTGATGTATGAATTCAATGTTGTATGAAGCTGATTTTGTATGAGGTATTACTGTACTTGCAATTTCTTGCTTTCGATCTGCTAGGCTGGAGCTGGGACAGAGACAGACATTCATTCTGTCATGTGAAAATGAATGGAAAGAACAGTAGATAGAGGTTGCAGAAGAAGGGACTGCCGCAAGGAAGTGTATTGTCTCCAACATTGTATAATATATACACAAATGATCAACCAGTTTCTGACAATACAAAATTGTTCATATATACAGATGACACAGCAATGACCATACAAGGATCAAGTTTTGATGAGATATCTGGAAAACATACTGAAGCACTCAAATAATTAGGACAGTATTACACTATCAACCATTTGATGCCTAACCTGAGTAAGAGTCAAGTGTGCATTTTCCACCTTCGAAAAAGAAAAGCAGGGCTTGAGCTGGATATTACATGGCAAGGGAATCAATTACATCATTGTTCAGCACCAAAATACCTCAGCATGACACTTGACAGGACACTCTCTTTTAAGCAGCACTGCTTTAATACCAAAACTAAAGTTCATACAAGAAACAACATCATCAGGAAACTCACAAACTATAAATGGGGAATACAACCATCCACACTGCGTACATCAGCTTTGGCCCTGAGCATCTCTTCAGCAGAGTATGCTGCTTCATTATGGAGTGTATCCACACACACGAAACATATTGCCATTGCTGCTAATGAAGCAATACATATACAGTAAAACCTTGTATAATGAAAATAATTGGTTCCACAAGACACTTTGTTATACTATTTTTTTCATTATACGATGCATGCATTGTATAACAAAAATCCCTATGGGATGCATCGTACAACAAAAATTTCTATGGAAAAAATTGTACAAAGAAAATCTCTATGGGAAAAATCGTAGAAAGAAAAAATTTCGTTCTACAATTTTTCCCACAGAGATTTTTGTTGTATGATTTCCCCTCCCCCCCGGGAAGCATTGTATCATACAATGAAATTTTTTGTTGTACAATGCAACTTTTTTTTCCAAATTCTCTTCATTGAATGATTTTTTGTTGTTGTATGATGCATTCATTATACGAGGTTCCACTGTAGTTACTTTCATGGCATGCTGTCCAAGCCAGGCTCCTATTCTTAGGTGTTCCATGGGAAAATAAGCAGCAGATTGTATCTTTTTACAATCCAAAAACAGGAAGCCAAGGATTTGGGGAAGGTAATATGCAAATCCCTGTCTTCCTGTTTTTGGATTATAAAAAGATACAATCTACAATCCCCACGGAACACCTAAGAATAGGAGCCTGGCTTGGACAGCATGCCATGAAAGTGCCTGATGAAGTAACCTTTGAGTTATAAAAGCTTGCAATGTTTGATTTTTTAAAAGTGACCTATAAAAGGTATTGCCTTCCTCCTGCATTTGTTTGATCTCTTAAAATGTGTAGACATTTTTGGCATTCTCTGTAGAAAGGACAGAAACACCTAATTTATGGGGCTGTTTGATAGAAATAGGACTAGTTCAGCCCTTAACCAAGCTGATGTAATACTCACTCTCTGCTATCTAAGGTGGATTCTGCTTTCTGCCCATGCTGCCAGCAATGTACCCAAGTAAAGTAATACCCCTTGGCCCAGCAGTCCTCACTAGGAAAGGAGGAGGAGTAAATGAAGAGTGGTAGCAATGTTCTTCCTGCCACTGCCTGCCTCCATATTTTAGCTGCTCTTTGACAGGTTATGGAAACACAGCCTTATCCTTACCGTTGAGGCATTATGAAGAGGGTGGTCTAAAATCACCCGTGGAGAAAGCCTCCTCCATCACAATGCACGGCATGAGTGTTATGGGATGAAGAGGCAGTATGAGGGGGCAGCACTTCTCTTTCTGCCTCAGAAGATTGGGAACGCTTGCAACAGCACTGCACAGAAAAATTGGATGAATTAATTTCTGGCAAATCACAGTATTGGTATGCAAGAGCTGGATATTGTCCAGCAATGTTCAATAGAGGAAATGTTTCCAAGCATATTTATTCCACTGGGCCCTTTAAATAACCCTCTCCCTTTCTTCACCATTCATGCTGCAAATACTTCTCCAGTTTTATGTTTGTTCCAGGAACTCAGCTGAGCTCGCCACCCACATTTAGCTCTTTAAATCTTTGCTCACACATTTCAGTACCAGCCCATCCACTCCACTCTTTAGGCAAGTATATCTCTCGTGAGACTTCTCCTATGCAGCTGCTCTGTTGCTTTTTCTGCATTGTATGTGCACAAAAGTAAAGGGATGGAGCTCAGAAATTCTTTTCATGACTCTTCTCTTAATTCTTTGGGCCTTTGTGTAGCTAAATGACATTTCTAATCCAAAGCATAGTCTCATGTTTTGATGGATCATTGTTGAGCTGATTGGGAAAAAATATGGCAGTTTTATTCAACATATGCTTTGAGATGGTATGCATAAATGTGCTTGCTTGTGTATCTTTGTGCTTGCATGCACGCTTGCATGTAGCTAGGTGGGCAACTTTCACCCCATCCCAAATACATAAATAATAAATCCACTGACACATGGCAAACTCTGCCTTCTAGAAGCCTTGAGATAGCCTTTATTACTACTTAAAAGTCAATTTAAGTTCTCATCTGGCCTGTTTCTTATAGAAATGAGAAAGAAAATTGGATTACCATAAAGAATGTCCCATTCATTATTATTATTATTTTACTCTTAAGCCCATACTTTTCTAAACTGGGAGCCCAACATGACAGACGGAACCTAAATGTGGCTCACCTAAAAGTAAGGCTTAAACTAGAAGGCTTTGTGGCCTAGGATAGGCCTAATCCTGCTTAGCTTCTGCTCAAAAAGAAAGCCCCCTAACAAGAATACAGGTATGCTTAAAATTAGAATAATAGACTGGAACAAGTCACAGTAACATTAGAACAGGACCTAAGCTACACAGCTCCATCATTTTATGCTTCAAATTTTTTTTAGATGCTTGCAAGTGGCTTTCATTTTTCTAGAACTTAAGCAATGTTTCAGGTGGGGAACACTTTGGGCTTTTCAGGGCAGATCTAGTTCAACATTTATATATATTTTAAGCATACTCATCAAGCGCCGCTCCAGAAAATACGGGAACTGCTCTGGCCCGGGTGCGCATCGCAGGAAAAAACTCATTTGCACATGCACAGAACAGCTTTGTGCATGCACAGAACATGTTTGCACATGCACAGATGGGTTCCGCGTGTGTGCGTGCACAGTAACCCCTTTCCCCGCTGTTCTAAATGTGGGACGGTGCCAGGAAAGAGGAGGAACACGTGCCAAAATATGGGATTTCTTGGCCAATCAGGGATACTTGACAGGTATGATTTCAAGTATTCATGCCTCTTTGGCTTGGGAACAGAAGAAACACAACAGAGTTCAAATAAACAAGCAAAATAAACGAAATTATCTTTTCCCCCTAGGTCTCTTCCTTAGCTTCATTACCCCATTTAAGGTAAAAACCCATCATTTTCTCCATGTGTATGTTATTTTCACTATTCAGACAAATGTAAATACATACAAATATTTGGATACAAATCAAGCTGATAAGCTACAAACTGGCTCAGAGTTAACTGATTCTCATTTAAACCAAATTAAAGTGGATGGTATCTGCACACTTGTGCTTGTAATACATTTCCCCCCAACCACTGTGGATGAGGATCTAGTTTGTCCTTCTTTGTGGCTTGCACCATATAAGACCTGTAGTAATTAGCATTAAGAGGCCCTGTGGAACAGTAGTTAAGCTGCAGTCCTTCAGGCAAAACTCTGCTCATGATTTGAATTTCATCTCAATGGGATTAAGGTTGACTCAATCTTCTTCTGAGCTCAACAAAATACTTGTTGGGGGCAAAATACTAATTACTTTGTGAACTGCTCAAGAGTTTTAGTGTATGAGAACCAAGACAATAGAAACAGCCGAAAGGTTGGCTTAACACATCTTTATTGCATGATGGTCCGGGGGAACATGTGGTAATGGCGGATGAACAGCTCAATATATACTGTGGCTATACATTTGAATGTGGCTCCTCGATAGCTCATTGGCTACTGTCTGCGTGACGTCATTCCCCGTCACGCCCTTCTTGTCCAGGTGAGGTGGTGGCGGGAATCTTCCCGCGCTGTAGGTATTTGGGGAATTGGAACCATGTGAGCTGGGCGCTCGCTATTGCCCCTGGTGGTCACTAGCTCGCGTCCTGATACAGTGTTACAGCTGGTGGTTATTATATCCACTCATCCGAGTGTTACATTAGTTAAAGGCACAATATTCCAAACACAACAAGAGTGCTCTAAGCATTATGGGGCAGAATATAAGTATAATTGCTAATCACCCTCAAATATATGCCTCAAGCATACCTGTCAAGCGCCGCTCCGGAAAATATGGGAACTGCTCCGGCCCGGGTGCGCATGTGCAGGAAAAACTCCATTGTGCATGTGCAGAACCCCTTTGCGCATGCACAGAATGCATTTGTGCATGCACAGATGGGTTCTGCACATGTGCATGTGCACAGTAAACCCTACCCCCGCTGTTCTAAATACCGGACGGTGCCAGAAAAGGGGAGGAATGTGCGCCAAAATACAGAATTTCCTGGCTAATCCGGGATACTTGACAGGTATGGGGCCTCAAGCACCCACAGGTGTCATATTGGTAGGGAACCTCTACATTGGAGTGCCTTCAGATGTATCCATAAAAAGCTCAAGTTAAAACCATTCATATTCCAAGAGGCCATAAGGGATGCAAGGAAAAAATGTTCCTGAGTTATAATAACATGTGAAAAAAGCTTTTCTAGCACTTGAATTTAACAACCAGTTTTAATGAGAACCTCTGAAAACACCCATAGACACAAACTATTCATGAGTATAATGCAACCCAAGATGTGAAGGAGGTACACATCATGAAAATGACTAACTGATGGGAGTAGCAATGGAAATTCACTATAAAATAGGGATGTATAACTTTGCTTTTCTGATCTTATAGGAAATGACAAAGAATTGCATTTCCTTACCCTCCCTTCAAGAGGGTGAGGTATTTTCTGCTTTTAAGGCCCCAGCAGTTTTATACAAACTGCGTAATTTGCACAAATTATATAACATGCACAAATTGCACAAACTCATAATAATTACTGTTTTACTGCACAGATTTTTTTAAAATCAGAAGTACTTGGTGGCTACAGTTCTAACTATGTTAATTTATTAATAGATTATTATTAACACTGTCATACTATTGCTGAGCAGTATTTCATTTAAGTGGTTTCCTTTGAATAAGGGTGCATTAGCAGCTGGTGTCAGCTTCTGGATATGACAGGAGTACTCCAACATTTTGTTTGGGGTGTGTGTGTGACTTTCCATGACATTCAGCTGAAATGAAATATTTTTAGAAATAAAAGAAATAAACAATAGATAGTATAGTGCTCATGATTTGAATTTCATCTCAATGGGATTAAGGTTGACTCAATCTTCTTCTGAGCTCAACAAAATACTTGTTGGGGGCAAAATACTAATTACTTTGTGAACTGCCCAAGAGTGCTCTAAGCATTATGGGGCAGAATATAAGTGTAATTGTTAATCACCCTCAAATATATGCCTCAAGCATACCCATCAAGCGCCGCTCCAGAAAATACGGGAACTGCTCTGGCCCGGGTGTGCATGTGCAGGAAAGGCTCCATTGTGTATGTGCAGAACCCCTTTGCGCATGCACAGAATGCATTTGTGCATGCACAGATGGGTTCTGCACATGTGCACGTGCGCAGTAACCCCTTCTCCCGCTGTTCTAAATACAGGACGGTGCCGGAAAAGGGGAGGAATGCACATTCAGCTGACATGAAATATTTATAGAAATAAAAGTAATAAACAATAGATAGTATAGTGCACACTTCAATCTAAAGTGAAAGACACAGTTCCAAGGGTGATTTCTTTTATATTCCCTGTGGTTGTTTCAGTACTCTGTACATACCCATAGCATACCTTGACAATTCACTTAGAGGTGCAACTGTTTTTATCAGTTGCTGACTTCAGACAATAATATTTGAAATTACATTATAAGTGTACATTAAGTGTTTTGAATGGGATGTATAAAGTTGGTTATACACAGAGCTGGCCTTACTATTAAGGAAACTGAGGCAGCTGTCTTAAGAAAGACAAGCTAGAGTTGAGTGAGGGATAGCGCTAATGTCATTTCTTGGTCAGACCTGATTCCTTTAACAAGTCTTTAAGATAAGATAAGATAAGATAAGATAAGATAAGATAAGATAAGATAAGATAAGATAAGATAAGATAAGATAAGATAAGATAAGATAAGATAAGATAAGATAAGATAAGATAAGATAAGATAAGATAAGATAAGATAAGATAAGATAAGATAAGATAAGATAAGATAAGATAAGATAAATCTTTATTGTCATTGTCCTGCACAGAACAACGAGATCTCACTGTCCCTTCTGGCCTGTTTTATCCCATCTAAGATAATCTGTTGCTTCAGGTGCAAATGCTCTCCTATTGCTAACATGGACATTAGAGACAATGGCTGGTGTTATTAGCCCTGAATCTGTATGTGGAAGGGCAAGTATTCTAGTCCATCACCTCAGGAAGCATAATATCTTCATTGAGACTTGATGATCTTGATCCTTTGTTATAACATGTTAAGAGAGAACCTAATAAAAATAGTTGAAAGTGAGTTGTTTCACTGCAAACGTAAATATAGTAGGCATCCGTTTAGTCCAGTTTAAGTATAGTCAGCTATTTTTGCTTTGCTGTGTATGGAGAGTGGATTTACACATTTTACCAGACATCCATTTAGGAGAATTTTTGGGTCTTATTTGGTAAGCTTGAGTTTTGACACTGCTTACATGTTGAAGAAACTACTGTAGTATGTTCAGGCTTGCCAAGTTTACTGTTTGTCTCCTGAGACATTAACCTTTTGTTTCTCTCTCTCTGCTGGGAAATCTTAGCCATTCTGCACTTTATCACTAGCACTAGTTTGAAAGCTTAGTGCTGAATATGAGAGAACAATTTGCTTCTGCTAAATAATAGACCTGGCACTGCAATGCATTACCGTAATCTTTTGTTCCCTTGTGTTTTCTGAAAATTTAAATGATCCAGAAACACATTATCTACATTTTTCTCACAGGACCTAATTCTTTTCACCAAATATTTTCTTCTGTTTCTGTTTTCTGCATCAGGATCCCACTCCCCTTCCTGTTAATACATATTACAGTTTTCAAGATTGCCATAAAGTCCTCTAGGGGTTAATTGGTAAAAATCCTCTCCATATTGTACCTTCTGAGGTTCAAGAATGAAAAGGAGGCCTAATCAAAGTTAAGCAAGTTAAAATCTTAAGCACATAGTCAGAATTATGCCTTTGTCTAACTCAGATCAAGGATAGGGTAGCATCTTATGTGTTCAACACACACACACATTCCCAAGATTTGGGGGAAATGCATATTCTATTTTATATGTTGTTCAGATATAAAATAAAAAATAGCATTATTTAAAGAGACACGTTACTACACTGAAAACAAAAACCAAATAGGTAATACTTTTATTGGACTGCTAAAGTATGATAAAATACAATAAAACCCCTACTTACGAAAAAAGTCCCTTCCATAGGCTTTTTCATAAATCAGTTTTTAATGTAACTTGAAGCAAACCCATAGGAAAAATTATTTTTTTACGTAACTCGAAGCAAACCCATAGGGAAAATGATTTTTTTTAATGTAAATCGAAGCAAACCTATAGGGAAATGAATTTTTACGTAACTCGAAGCAAACCCATAGGAAAAAGAATCTTTATGTAACTCAAAGCAAACCCATAGGAAATCATGTAAATCGGGACATTGTTTTAGCACAAAATCATTATGTAAGTCGAATTTTATATAATTCGGGGCATTTGTAAGTTGGGGTTTTACTGTATCACTAACCTACGGGCTTTAGAGTAAAACAGGATTCTGCAGGCTAAGCATCGCAAGGGTTGGGTGGGGAGAAAGACAACCCACAAAATAGCAATGTTTGGAAGTTGAAACTTCAGGATCTGTTGTTAAACTAAAGTTTTATGATGTGCCCTAAATACCTCTCTGATTACCCTTCTACCCCCCAGAACAGGGTATGTAGAGAATGCTTATAAGCCATAGACGTCCCAAATATTTCTTACATATTTTAAAAGAAGCTACAGACCCTCGTTATGTTCAGAGACATTTAGATGCATTGGCAATATGAGATTTCACCTCAGAGAAAGTAGCTTCAATTATTTTTCTCCACTTCTAAAGAGAGATTCCACCCACTCAATGAATCATCTGTTGCCCTGTATTGAAACATCCAGCTCCTGCTTTGGCCAAGAGCAGAAACACCTAAATACATGGCAAGCTTCATGTGAAGAAAAGCTGAGTTGGGATTCCTCCTATTAGAAAAATAGCAATTACACTTATAGACCACTGGGACTACGGTGGCTCAAGTGGTTAAGATGCTGAACTGATGACTGGAAGGTCAGAGCTCGATTCCTGAGTACTACACAGCGGAATATGTTCCCGCCTCTGCCCCAGCTCCTGTCAACCTAGTTCAAAAGCAAGAAACCGCAAGTAGATAAATAGGTACAACTTTGGTGGGAAGGTAAACAGCGTTCCATGCACTCAGGTATTGAGGCATGCCTGCCACATGTCCATGGAAACGTCTGCAAATGCAGACAGTGCTGGCTCTTTGGCTATAAACAGAGATGAGCACTGAACCCTAGAGTCAGATACTTGGTGCACTCTCTGGGCAGTTTAGAGGTGATTAGCATCCCCCCAACATGTTGGGTACTCATTTGACCAACCTTGGAAGGATGGAAGGCTGAGTCAACCTTGTACCCCATCAGGATCAAACTCACAAGGTTTTGGCCATAGTACAGCAGTTTAACCACTGCACCACCAGGGCTCGCCAGCTTTACTGATACTGGGCAAGAAAGTTTTTAGGTGAACTTTGTATCTGCTACTTAGTTGCTGTGGAGGGGACCATCTACCTGAGGTTTTCCCAAGACTCAGTCTCTGTTCCTCTGCTTGGCCTATATTTACCTAGCATGGAGAAAATTGTGCCCTCTTGTTGGTATCACTCCAACTTAGATAAGGAGAGAAGTAGCAGCGGACACCAAGAGAACTAAGCAAGAGAAGGGCCCTCGACATCCTCTGAATGGATATGAGCCTCAAGTCCGCTGGTTCAGATTCAGAAACAGCTTTATGGCAAGAACAAACATTCTTGAGGGTATACAAGAGCAAAACCAAATTAAAAGATGGAGGAAGGAGCTCCCTGGACAAGCTACGGATATAGCTTAGGAACTCAACCACCCCTATGTCACTTGGAGGACCCTGAATAGGCTTACGGATGGAGTCCCTAAATGCAAGACCAATATGCTCAAGTGAGGGCTGCTAGCAGACAACAGCACGCTGTCTGAATGTGGAGTGATACAGAATCCAGCTTATTTATTGGTCTGCCAGAAACATGCACTAATGTGGACTTAAGTTTGTCCAATGACAAAGCCAAGAAAGTAGCTTCATTTTGGTAGTCCAGGGTTTGTTCGGGACACAAAAGAAGAACCTAGCATGGGAGGCACCTGCTAAAGCTACCTTGGGAGAATGAAGAGGGTTTATTTCTTTATTTGCAGCTTGGACCAAATTTTGGGGGGTGGGTGGGCTGTTTTTTTTTTAAACATTTTACTTCCTTCTTTCCTTTCTGTTATGATTAGGACTTTTGTGTGAATCATTAGTAGACTGTTTCATTTTAATGCATATTTATTATTGTGAAGGGACTGCAGTGGCTTAGTAGTAAGACGCTGAACTTGATGAGTGGAAGGTTATCAAATTAGTCAGTCAGGTTTAGTCCCTATGCCCTCAGACACCAGCTATTTTAGTTTAGTTCAGTTTAGTTCAGTTTGTGACATTTTTGTTGTTTGTTTGTTTTATTTGCTGTGTGTTCTGTTGTTATTTGTTATCTGCTTGTACAGCACCCAGAGTGAAATACCACCCAAATGGGTGGTATAGAAATGCAAATAAATAAATAAATAAATAAATAAATAAATAAATAAATAAATAAATAAGGTTGGCAGGTGAGCAGTTCAAGACCCAAGGAAAGCACAACAGATTGAGTGCCCATCTCTGTCCCAGGTTAGCAGTTCAAAAGCAAAAAATTGCAAGTACCACTTTTGGTGGGAAGGTAAACAGTTCTCCGTGTCTAGTCATGCATGCCACATGTTCATGGAAACGTCTGCAGACGGAGACATTGCTGGCTCTTTGCCTGTAAATCAAGAACAGCACCGGACCCTAGAGTCAGATATGACTGGCTTTTGAGCAAGGGGAACCTTTATTATTGTGAGATGTTTTACCTATAGAATTCAGTTGATGGCATGTGATTATTATTAAGTTCTAAATATTTGTTGAAGTGTCTAGAAATGTTGCTTTGCATTTCATTACTCTTTTAATGCTATTACAAGCCATTTTAAGCATGGTTTTGTTGCAGAAACATAGGGATACACTTGAGGATGATGATGTCTTGAAGAGGATGAGGATGTTTGAAGATGACTGTGGCGGCGGAAGTGACAAGGATGAGCTGTTTGAAGGTTCATGCAAGTCTTTTCATATAGTTTTTTACCAGATTTGGACCAGACAGAGCACACATTCTAGCAATGTATAATTATATCAAGCAGCTGTTGTGTAGTCTGCTGCAGAAGCTATAACCTCGCCTTTCCCCTTAATAATACATGTCTTGCTTTTCATACACTTATTTCCCAGCCTTTCCACCTCTAGCTCCTGATTTGAGCTTGCCGGCCTCAATGTTTCAATATTCATTATGTTCAGTTAATTTCCCATGCTCACCTGTCCACCAGCAATACAGTCACTGTATTTGTTGCAAAGGAAAAAGAAAAGCCCAGGGATGTTAAATACAGACATTCTCCAATTACTTTTCCTCATTTTAGCAGCCACCAAAACATCTTTAAGTCACAGTAACAGCACCACTAATTCAATTTCCTGTACATAAACAATCTTTCCTAGGCTTTGAAGGGTTTAACTGAAGGTACAAATAGGTGCAGATTGCAATAATTCAGGTGAAAGCATAAAACTAATCCATCTTCCTTATACATCAGTGGCACTGAAGTTAATTAAAACGTAAACAATGGGTTGCATTGAAAGCTCTGAAGAAGAAACCTTTGAAAAGTTTTCTTCTACCTGATTATTCTCACCATTGGGCAGGGTTAAGAACAAGATCAGATTCTTTCTTTATTCGTATCAAAGTGTTGCAACATTTAAAATTATGGATGTATATGAAAAATAGATAGCATTCAAATTAGGTTTCCCTTGCTCGAAAGCCAGTTGTATCTGACTCTAGGGTTCAGTGCTCATCTCTGTTTCAAAGCTGAAGAGCCAGCATTGTCTGCTTCTGCAGACGTATTCAGTGGTCATGTGCCAGGCATGATTAGACACCGGAGCGCATGGAACATTATAATGTTAATATTGTTAATAATGTTAATATAATGTTCACATTATAATGTTAAAATAGACTATATTTGGCCAGATGAAGGTTACTTCAATAGGGCTATCTCAGCCATTTACTAGACCTTTTTTGGTTTGATTGTTTATGCCATAGGTTGCAGTAACAAAAATGCAGCATTGACTGAATTTCTCCCTTTTCACAGAAAATTTGTCCTGTTTTCAGGTAGCCCCGTGTTTCTTGATTATTTTTTGATCTTCCTATTTTGCTTTGAAATCTATTAAGTGACTTCCAGTTGGTCCAACCAGAGTCTTGTCCTTGGCAGTCATCCAGTTGGAAAGGTTTTTGTTCTTTATAGGTTTAGCCCTAGCCTCTTCTGGTTTAATATTTAGAGTCAGAAAGGTATGCAGAAAAGTTTTCCTCAGTTAGGACTGTGGTGGCTTAGTGGTTAAAATGCTGAACTTGATGACTGTAAGGTTGGCAAGTCAGCAGTTCAAGACCCGAATGCTGCAGGACGGAGTGAGCTCCCGTCAATATCCCAGCTCCTGCCAACTAGCACTTCAAAAGGAACAAATTACAAGTAGATAAATAGGTACCACTTTGGTAGGAAGGTAAACAGCGTTCTGTGCACTCCAGTGTCTAGTCATGCCTGCCACATGTACACGGAAATGTCTACAAACGTAGATAGCATTGGTTCTCTGGCTATAAACAGAAATGAGCACCGAACCCTAGAGTTGGATCCCACTGGCTTTCGAGTAAGGGTGACCACTACCTTTTTCCTAGAGGGTTGGTGACCTTGAAGTGGACAGGTTTGGTGCTGTATTTCATATTTTTAAAATATATTTATTTACTAGCACCTCTTTATATACTTCCAAAGGAACAATGCAAGACAAATAATACTTTTTTCAATGGGGTAGATTTCAGGCAGCCAGAAATATTCCTGCATGATTTATTTAGAGGTTTGGCATGTGCTGATTTATACCAGTCTTAGACTGTGAATCTAACATTAGATTTTTTAAATAATAATTATTATTGTTGTTCAATTCTGACCTATGGTGACCATTTCCAAAGGACTAACTGCAAGACCCCTAGAGCTGATTCATGCAGTATATATTGTTGAATATTCCAGTCTGAGATTGTCTCTAAGATAAATTACTTGTTTTTCTAGACGAAAACTCCTGTCATATCATGCTTCAGATATTATACACAAGAATTAGTAAGAGTTGAATATGTGTTGTTCTTTAACTTGACACTGTGTGAAACTATGCACACACACACACGTGTTCGTGTGTGTGTGTGCGCGCGCATAGTTTCACACAGGTGTTCGAGTTCAAGAAGAACACATATTCAACTCTTACTAATTCTTGTGTGTGCGTGAATGTGTACACACACACATGTTAGATGCTCTTTGATGTCTGGTGCGCAGTATCTGCTTTGTGTGCTGTCATGGCATTTCACATATGTGTCTCTTGCCTCCATATATTTATATTCCTCTCATTTGTTTATATTTCCTTTTAATTGTAAATCACCTACTTTTGCTGGTACTGTAAGTTATTGATAAAGAGAAATCTCTATTAACTTTACCAAAGTGGCAAATTATGACTCTTGTAACTTGTGAGGCTAATGATTTTATACTACAGCAGATAGTAGCCTTTTTAAAAAGTAAAGAGTCCCTACACCGGCAAGAGTAATAAGTTGTTGGGTACCATTTTTCTGGGTAGGAAAAATGCCATGGGCATAAGGTGCTGTTGGGCCAAGCTGGTCAGGTACAATTTATTCTATCCTCACTCTATGACTTTCCTTTGTTTTGCATGTCTTTATTATAACTGTCAGCCATGAAAGAGATTCTTTCCAAGGCAATGTTGTTGTACACTGATCTTGTGTGTAGAACTGGTTGAATGCTCTGCAGTGACTTTTAGCAAATTGCTGCTCAGACTTCATTTTTAAAACACAATGCACATGTTCAGGGTTGTGTTTTCTACAGTTTCCTTAATTATTGTAGCACTCTATACACACAAAATTTCACATTTTGAAACTACCACTTCATATCTTCCATACATACATATCAATCAATCAATCAATCAATCAATCAATCAATCAATCAATCAATCAATCAATCAATCAATCAATCAATCAATCAATCAATCAATCAATCAATCAATCAATCAATCAATCAGCATTCAGTCCTGTATTCAACATTCCATCATTCATCTGTCAGTCAAATGCTAATGGAAATATAGTAATCGCATGTCCACAGCCAAGTATCATACAAATCTGTTTTCTCTGTGTTTATACATACAGGAAAAATGCTACAACATCCACAACTCCCCCCCCCCCCCACACACACACAAATCTTCTGCACTTATCTTCTTATTAACAGAATCAGTCTATGGTTTGGAAAACTGAATTTTGTAAGAAAGACCTACAAGATAGAGAAGGGAATGTGTGTTTCACAGCTAATTCTGTTATTCCTGCTTTCAGAGAAAATCAAGGAAAAACCAAGCCAAGCGATGGAGCAAAAATCCTGATATAGTATTCCAAGCTTGACAGGCAAAAACACTTGCAAACCAGAGTTGTGTGGGTGGGTGGTTTTTGGACTACACGTCCCAGAACTCCCCAGAGAACATTCTGATAGGGAATTCTGGGAATTATACTAAAAAAAAAACATAAATCCTGTACATCAAACAACGATTTTGTATTTTGGTTACAAATTTAGTAAATAATGCAACTTGTTAGCGAGCGCCTCTCCCCAAATATTCACAGTTACATGAGCTGTAAAGAAAACAATAAACCACAGCTGTAAAAGCTGTACACTGCCAACCACCAGGGCCCATGAGTGACAGGGCTTATCTGTGGTTTGTCTCCTCACGGCCAGGCAGCTTCCTGAATTATGTACATCACCTCACATAACCTGCCACACTGCACTAAAAAGCCATTAAACCTAAAACCGTATGACCACTGTTGTTATGTGTTGCCTAAAAAGGGAAAGCTGTAAGTGGAGGGAGGAGGGAATGCTGGTTCAAGACAAAATTTTATTCCATGTTCTTCTTCTGCTGCTTTGGTACTTACATTTAGCATTCCCACTTTTTTGCCATTATAAGTGAAAAAGCCAGACTTGTGGTAATTTTCTTTCTCCCTTTTCCCCCAACAGCAAAACATGTCATTATATCCAGGAAAAGGATTTTTTTTGCAAATGAACTTTCTCATCTGACCTCAATGTTTATTTACTGCGGTTCCAAGTCATCATAGTCACCTTGTGGCGAAGCACATGCTGTATGACCGTACCGAAGGGGGGTGGGGGGAGAAGCAGGCATTCTGAAAACAATTTTTAAAAATTGAAAACATTACTACGAAAGTATTATAGTTACTCTTAAATGAAATAATAATTTTATATAATTTTTAAAAGTTTGACCAAATAGTGACATCTTCTCTTTTAGATAAAATTCTAGGTCAAGTATAAACATACCTGTCAACCCGCGGCTCTGGAAAAAAACAGGACCTGCGCAGATCGCTTGTGCGCAGGTCGCTTTCCACGCATGCGTGGAAGCGCTATGCCACTTGTGCAGCCCCTACGCAAGCGGCGTAGTGCTTCCACGCATGCGTGGAAGGGTTTTACACTTGTGTAGAACCCTTCCACGCATGCGTGGAAAGCGTTTTCACCCACTGCCAAATTACGGGATTTTGGCAGTGTGGGGCGGGTTATGACGTCAATCGGCGTCAAATTCCGTGGTAATCCCGGCCAAATCGGGATGGTTGACAGGTATGAGTATAAACAAAAGGGACGTCTTGGCTTTAATACCACCTCTTTTGGTCAATTCTACATGATGAGTAATCTTCGCAATATAGTGCTTCCTGATTGAAAGCAAATGAGCATAAGTCTCTTTTCCAGCTCAGTTGTTTTCAAAAGTGACCAATGTTTCTACTAATGCTGCTGTATGAAGAGCTAATCTAAGATAGTTGTGAGCTTGGGCCACATGATACACACTGGGCCTCAGAGGTAACAAGTGGCCCGTAGTCCATACTTTGCTCCCCCTTGACCTAGGAAGTAGAATGTTCTTCCAAGAAAACACTATTTGACCATTAATAGCATCTCCTCATTTCTGCTTAAACCTAGTTTACCTAAATCTAATGTACACCTCTGATTTTAAATTTCTTGTTGATTTTATTTATTACTCGCTATGAGCAATATGCCATTTAGATTTTTTGGGGGGACTCTAGCTCCCAAAATTCTAGAAGAATTCCCAATGCATAATTTTGAGTGCTCTAGCCCACAGATCCTTATTTTCTGGATAGGATGAGTACTCCAAAATCTTCTTCTTTTTAATGGGATTTTTCTAGGCCTTACTATGGCACAACAAGTATAAGTGAAATTTCCTTGCTTCCTGCAAAAAGAAAGAAAAAGAAAGAAGAAAGACTATCTCCGCTGCTCTTTACCTGTGAATCTCTTTCAAATGAATCCTGATAAGGAAAAATATTATTCTGTGCAGGAACTATAATAATCCTGCACAATTTAAAGATAAAAAAGACCATTTCTTCAATATTTTTCCAGAAAAAAAACACCTCAATCTTACTTTAGTCTAGGATCCACTTATTTGTTTGTCTGGTGATCCATGGTTGCCTTAAAGCTCTCCTTTTTCAAATGAATATTTTTTCTTGTCATTGTTCTTCACTGACCAATTTTAGATCAGCAAATAGCAATTGTGAGTACAATCATACTGCAGAAAGACTAGCTGATAGTTTTAAAAGATGCAAGCAACCCTTCTTATGCTTCTGATTCTCAACTTTGAACCATTTCGGTAAGCTTGGAAATCTCCTTTCCTTTTTCATTATTTATCTTGCATTCTCTGAAGCTGTTCAGCTGGAATTTATATTTTGGCCTTTAAATTTGTCACAATGTCTCTGAATTGTTTGCTTGTCATTCACAGATAATTCTGCAATTATTCCTGAAGGGTCTGACCTAATACAATCAGCTGACCTAATGGAATCAGAGTAAACGTTTGTATCTGGGGTGTTAAGTTGATTCACGTTGACAAAGCAGCTGTACTTAGAGCCTTTTGTCAAAATTCACTGTGTATTTGGAAGCCACACAACATTCTTCAGTAATGCCAAAAGTAAAAGATCAGATGCCAGTCAGAATGTGAACACAATGCCAGTTTCCATAATAAATCACTTGTTCGTTTCAAATAAAATGTTTTTTAAGATCCCAGTTATGTCTTAAGTTCTCTATAGGAATAAATTGGCAAGGAATGACAAATACTATATTAAAAGAAAGAATTGTTTTCTCCTTTAGTCTAGACAAGAGAAGGTGTGATGACCTTTGCTTTGACTGCCAATAGTTTACATCAGAGTTGGAAGGACAGTCATAGCTAATAGTTAGTCCAGTGACTGATCATTCCAGCAATTCACTTGGACAATGTTTTTAAACTTTTTCTTGGCTTTTGAAGACAAGTAGGCCTTCACTGGCCTTTCTGGGTTCATTTGTTGTGTTCAAATGAGAAAGGTTGGCAGATTGTGAAGATTTATATAAATGAGGGCATTGTATGTTCAAAGAAGAGAAGGTACCTTTGATCTCAGAAGTTACTGATTTACCTTTACCTTATGATAACATTCATTAGGCAGGATAAGGTAATGTTGCTGGGTTCCCTTTATATTGTCAACAGTTAAAATATAGACATCATATAGGGTGTAACTTTAGTCATGTTTCAAGGTAACATTTCTTTCCTACCTAATCACAATTTGTACCACATCGGAACTTTTAGTTTAAAAACCTCAGTCCCTCCTCCCTCTTTTTAAATATTTGTGGCTTGGGTCAAAAGTACAGCAAGAAATTGTAACTTTTGGGAGGAGGTATTCTGGAGCTTGACCTAGTAAACTCATAGTCTGGAACAAGTTTGCACTATTAGGGAATGTAGATATTACAGGTCTTAGATACTTCTCCGAGCCCAGGAGAGAAAGCGTGAAACAATAGCCTGCAATTGACAGGCAATGTGAACCTTCTGAATTGGTTAAATCTGATCTAATCACCAGGTTCTGTGCAACTCCCCTGGTGGCTTAGTGGTTAAGAAGCTGAGCTGGACACTGGAAGGTCAGCTTTCAATACCTGAGAACTGAAGTTGGGGACATGAAAGGAGCCTCATTCAGAAGTCCCCTAAAAATCCTTTCAACCCAGAGTAATCTCTGACATGAAATTATTATTACCAGGTTCTGTGAGCTCCTCAACCTATCAAGAAAGCAATTTCAGTTGTGCTTCCATTCCACCGTGCTGATTATATTTTCCTTCATACCACCAAAGTCCAAATTTGAGAATGGATGCCTCCTACCCCAACTGGAATTCAAATATCAATGGGTTTTCTGTGTTATATACTGAATGTCTTCTTGGCTTGTACACTTATGAAGGCTTTAAAAGACATATAGTGTCCCAATAGCTGTCAGTGGATCGACTTCTTGACAAAAATGGAAGTGGGACAAAACATTTCAAGAATGTTCCTCTAAAGCTTCTCTAGATAAAAAAATTGGTGGTGATTTCAAATTCTCCAAAACATGTTTCTTTTAATGTGGGATATTTTTGTTCGGGAAGATACTGTAATTAAACATGTAATTAGAAGTTAGGAATTGGTGCTGGGAAGTACAGTGTTCTAGAGCAGGGCTTCTCAAACTTGGCTCTCCAGATGTTCTTGGACTTCAATTCCCAGAAGCCCTGATAAGCAGGTGTGCTGACTTAGGCTTCTAGTAATTAAAGTTCAAGAACACTTGGAATGCCAAGGTTCACTATCACAGCACTTCCTAGAGTTCAGCTCCAAGCGGTGGAAAACCACAAAAAACTGTGAATCTTGAATATACAGATTCTAGGTTTTAAAATGAACTGATAAAATCATGGGGATACCTGACAAGACAAGGGGACTCAAACCCCATTGGACTTATCTCTCATTTAATCAGATCTTGGAAATGTAACTTTTTTGGACTATAGATACCAAAATTGCCCACTCACTTCTTGTTTTGCAATGTTCCGACATCTGTTTTCAAGCCAAGGAGAGAACCTATGGCTGAAATGTGCTCCTTAGTGTAGTAAGTTGCTACTAGAGCAGGGCCATTTGAATCCTACTTGTAAAGGAGTAATTCACCAAATCACCATTGATTCAATTGGCCTACTCTGGTGGAACTTATAAACTAACAGGATTTCAGTCAGGATAAAGTTGGTAATTTCAAACTAGAAAAAGTCTTATGGTGCCCTAAATACTATTAGGGATTTGTGCTTTTTTTGATTTGCATAGGTTAGTATCCTGGTCCCGTAAAACCTTATTCCTGAAGAAACAACAAGTAGCCCAATATGCTGTAGTGGGGCGCAGCCTCAGGCTGTCCCCACTGAGGGGTCGGCTGCTACTGCCGCGCGTTTTGTCGTCCCTGGCGGCCTGACCTTGGCCGCTGTCACCTCTTCAGATGTCTCCCAGGCCGCCAACTTCCTGCCTCTGCGTCCACTGCAGCCTCGCCTGTTGCCGTTGTTGGCTGGATGGGCGGCCTGGCTTTGTTGCGCACACGTGCGCAGGTGCACGCGCGGCACCAGGTGCTTAGAGGAAAAGACTGATAGGCAATATGATAGCCATTTTCAAATAGTTGAAGAACTGTTATGTGGAAGATGAAACAAGTTTGCTCCCTGCTGGTCCAGGGGACTGGAGCAAAAACAATGGGTTCAAACAACAAGAAATGATATTTTGATTAAACATTAGAAAGAACTTTCTGGAAGCAAGAGCAATAGAACAGATTGCTTCAGAAGGTAGTGGGGTCATTTTGTGTTGGATGTTGTGAAAGATAGATTTGATGGCCATCTGCCAGAAATGCTTTAACTGTAGATCTCTTGCATTGGCAATGGGATGGATTATATGTAAGCATGTATCCATTTCATCATACTCTTTTGGAGTGACTTGCAAGCATGGCTTCCTTAGTGTTACTGGATTACACCTTGAAAAATTCCTGATCATTGGCCATCTATACCAGTGATGGCGAACCTTGGCACTCCAGGTATTCTTGGACTTAAATTCCCAGAAGCCCTGATCAGCAGAAGTGTTGACTTAGGCTTCTGTGAATTGAAGTCCAAGAACACCTGGAGTGCCAAGATTCGCCATCACTGATCTATACTAAGGTTTCTGGGAGTTGTCCCAATAAAATATGGGCACTCAAGTTTCTAGTGAAAAACTCAAGACAAATTTAACTCTGTACCACAGGGGTTCCCAACCTAAGACCTGTGGGCTGTTGGGATAAAATGGCCACCCCCATTGTGCAGGCAGGGCAAAATGGTCTCCTGGCCCTCGAAGCTGACTGATAGAAAGTGACCTGGCCTCTGGCTTGAAAAGGTTGGGAACCCCTGCTGTACCATGTTCAATCTAGGTAGAAACAACTCATCAGCACTAAGTTTCTAACCATCTTTTGCCTGTTTCTTATATCTCTTACCCTAAATAATAATACCCTTAACCTGATAATCTGTTATCATCATTATGTTCATTTGATATCTAATGTTCTGGCTGATCAAAAGCCAAATCAATCTGTTGCTGTAGCTGGACCTCAAAATAACTTTTATACCAAACTGCCTGACTCAGGGAAGTCAGCCCTTTTATTATTATTTTTATCTAAACCTATAAATGAAGGAGTCATCCTTGACTCAAAATGCTTTCTCCACCCCACCCCCACTCTCCTTTCATTTCCCTGAGATGTAAATCCACCTGTCACCACTTCGGTAAATTTGCTGGAATTTGTCTTAGCCTTCTTTCTGTCTTTTATGAATACCCCATTCATGCCACAATCGCTTCCTATTACTACTCTTTTAATCACATGGCAAATATGGCCTTTCTTTTAAAAGCCTTTCCTGGGGTCTATTTCTCTGGAGTAGGAATGGTTGCATTCTCCAAAGAAAAGGGCCTGTTCAACTACTAAGCCCAAGGTAGACCACCAGCTTTGTCTGGTGCCTGACCATTCCATTTTCACAATAATGAAAACAGGAGATATATTGAGTCCTTGATAGTAGACTGCATCTGGCTTTTATGGATTACAGGTCTGCATTAACATATGAGTAGCTTAGTGCTTAAGACATTGAACTTGATGACTGGAAGGTCAGCAAGTCAGCAGTTTGAGTCCTGAGTGATGCACCCATCTCTGTCCCAGCCTCTGCCAACTTAGCAGTTCAAAAGCAAGAAATTGCAAGTAGATAAATAGGTACCGCTTTGGTGGGAAGGTAACAGTGTTCTGTGTGCTCTGGTGTCTAGTCATGCCTGTCAGGTTCTAGTCATGCCTGTCAAATGACCATGGAAATGTCTGCAGACGCAGACAGCACTTGCTCTTTGGCAATAAACAGAAATGAGCACTCAACCCTAGAGTGAGATATGACTAGCTTTCGAGCAAGGGTGACCTGTACCTTTACCTAGCTTCAATTTAATAGCCGTTCAACTCTTCTCAGATTCTGAAGTGGGTTGCAGTACCAATCTGGCCATGCTTTGTTTATAAATAGAGCAGGGATGGGCAAAATACAACTAGCAGGCTACATATGATAACATAGCTATCCCTCAGGATTCCCAGTGCAGTCGCCAAATACTGTTTACGATTCTAACGTAATGTCCTCCTAGGTGAAATTTAGGATTTAGCCAGTGGTGGGCATCAGCATACCAGTTCGCCAGAACTGGTAGCAGAAATTCTGGCTGGCCCCACCCATTCAAGTTTTGAAATAAAGTAGTCCTAATTTGGGTGCAATGCAGGGCTTTCCCCCTGGCCACGCCCACCATACCATGGCCACAGTGTGGTAGTAATTTTTTTTGGAGCCCACCACTGGATTTAGCCCATTTTAAAAATGGAGCAGATATGCAGATAATAAACTGTATCTCCAGAGGCTTTTCAGGGGAGTTTGGGATCCAACCTGAATTTGACCACAGCTACTGGTCCAGTTTGACAGACAATGATGCCAATCCTCTCAGTGCCCTTACTATTTAATAACAGCTCTGAACTGCCAAAACGTTCTCTGTTGATAGTGCTAAACCTTTGAGGGAATCAGGCTACACTCATTTACAGCCCTAAGTGGCTCATGGATGCAGCAGAAGGATGGACTGTCTGACCTCTGACAGCTACCATGATAAATGGCAACCAACCAACCAATCATGATCCCATACACATAGAAAGGAAAGGAGAGCAGAAATAGCAGTCTCAAGTATTTTTTCCTCTATTGCTTGGACAATCTAGAACAGGGATTCTCAACCTGTGGCCCGTGGCCTGGATGTGGCCCACGGCACCATTTCATGTGGGGCCCCCATTGCCTCCACCACACCAGAAAGTGTCATGTGGTGTAGGAAGGGTAAAATGGCCATCTGGTCCCAGAAGCTCTCTGAGGGAGCGTAACCTGGCCCCTGGCTTAAAAAGGTTGAGAACTCCCAATCTTGAAAGAATCTTGAAGAACATTATTTTACACTATGGAATTTTGAAACAGGCCCCTCTAGAATATATAAAAGTTAAAACAAAATGTATTTTTTCATCGCCACTTAAAACAAACAAAAAAACTCCATATTTATAGCATTTGAATTTTGGCTATGCTGGCATTTGCTCGGAATTTGGTTAACCAGACTAGTGTCTCCTTCCCTTATTCCCCCTTTCCTTTTCTTTTTGCAAGCTTATAAGCAAAGGATCAATCTCTTAATGGGCGTAACCATTGAAAGGATTAAGGTAAGGCTCTTAGCAGCCTTCCACGTTCTCACTAAATGTTCGCATTTGCATTGTTCCTTTATGTCTTCACCTCGTTTAATAGAAGAGGGATAAAATTTTGCTTTCTAACCTTTACCATGCTCCCACCATTTCCCAGAGACTGTTTGACTGCAACAGTGAGTGACAGTGCAGCTGGCTATGAAAAATTGGGGATAAAAAAGACCATTAGGAAGAGATGTAGATACTGAGTTGGTTGTGTCTTTATGTATGTGCTATAGGAACAATGTTCCAAACCTAATGTTCTGCAGATGTTTTGGACCAGAATTACCACAATCCCCAACTAATACAGTTCCCATGTTGGTTAAAAATGTTGGAAAAAGTATTCTAACACACAGAGAGGGAGTCATTTTATAGCCTAGAGACAGACACCAGTAAAATGAATAATAAACTGCGCATTTCAGTGTTTAGTCTTGATTCTGTATTAAAGCGGCTTTGAAGCTGGGTTGTCAATATTGGTTTTTTAAACTGGTTCACATTTCAGTGGACTTAAACTTAGAGGTGTAAATCCTGATTTAGTTTGTCCTTATGCAGTAAAGGATACACTTTCTTGACATGCCGGGAGGGCATTTATTCAGTCAATTTTTGGCAATAGTGAGATTTTTTTACCTCCTTACTTGAGGTATTTAGTGTCAGGAAGCAGGCATACTCATGAGTAGGACTTCTGTCCACAAGTGGTTGGTTCCTGCTTCTGAGCTGTCGCCCCTCTAGCTTAGCAACCCAGGATATTAGCTTAAGGTAGCGCATAGCCAAGTAAACATTCCAGTCATCTTTGGGTATTTTAAAAGTATATTGTAATCAGAGTAAGTTACAGAAGAAAGTTTATTAAAAGTTCAGAAAGCATATCAAACTGAAGAAAGCTCCTCTTATTGTGCAAGCCCTGAGGGCCCACCCCTCTTTCTCTCCCTTACCAGCCTACATGTTTGCTCAGCATTGAGCACCAGACCAAGAAAACATCTTGGTTCCTCCCTCTGGGTTTTATCTTCTCACACATGGTCCACCCCCTTGCCAATCCCCTAAAGGAATGGCCACACAGTATAACAGGTACACAGAAGTGGCCAAACGGAGTGGCAATGTTCAAAGTAGGAAATCCGTTTGAGGCTTGAATATGTAGTAATAGGTAATATAATATAATGTTTTATTCTTAAGTAGTATATTGTATTAATCTTGTAGTTAATATATTCAGAATCTTCCAGTAGAGCAATACAACAAGTCCAATACATTATGAAAGTCAACCGGTATGCAGACTCTTTCAGGAGAATTTCCCTTCATCAGACAACTTGACTTGCTAACTTTCCAATATTTGAAAATACATACAATATATATAAAAAATTAATTCTGAACTGGAATATTGCTACTGAGCTAAGTATAAAAGAGAAACCCACCTGGATATATAACATTTAGTTTTCAAAGGGTATCTTGTTTTCATGTTGTATCCTAACCTCTTTTCATTTATTCATTTTGGGCTGTGGACGTTGCTGACTCAAAATATTACTCCCCTTATAAATCCTGCTGATAGGAAACCAGGTGTGCATGATCTAGCATTCCCCTCCCATGCCTCCTAATTGACTAGATATATTTTTACATTTTTAGCATTTTTATACATTTTATAGTCCAGGGCTGCAAATTGACATAATTGTGTAAAAGGGGACAAAAATATATATATCTACAGAAGTACATTACACCACAATGCTTGAACTCTTAACAATCTCAAAATTGTATTAGCCAGGATAACGCTGGCTATGTAAGTAATTAGTAACAGCTGTGCGAAGAGGTCTCGTGTTTGTTGAATCCCCACTGTTTTATAGTCTTTGTAAAAGCCCTGAGTAAACAGTTCGAAGCATCAAGATAGAGGTGCCATCGGAGGATCTGCCCATTCCCAAATGCCATAAAGCCAAGAAATGCCAATCCCTCTAAGGTATATGCTATAGGTCCTCCCTCGCATGGAAATCTCCATCTTGGAACGAGGCTGAACCGGGACACAAATCCTGCCCTGACATTAAATATTTGTGAACTACAGATAAACTGACATAAACTCTACATGCCTAGATTAGCATGCAGATCAAAAGTTTGGTACAGTATTAACCTGCATCCACTCTTCTTGCACCTGGATGGGTGTTAAACAGATCTCCATTTGTTTTGGAGAAAGGAACCTTGCATATTCCCTTCAACACAATAATTATTTGCACTTCCTTGGACAGCTACAGGGATTTCACGTGTTAAAATACTTCCAATAAAAGTGGGTTGATTTGCTTCATAAGCACCTCTCAGGTCCACTCCAAAAAGACAAAAAAAGTGTTCCAATAAACTTTTACAACTTGGTATTCTCCAAAAGCTTTGGAGCACAGCCTTCATCAATATTGACCATGGTCTGTGCAAGACAAGACTGGTGGGATTTGTAGTCCAAAACATCTGGAGGCTACTCAGTTTGGAACTGCTATGCCACAATAATTCCAGGTGCACATTATGTGAAATTATATCCACATTTGATGTTACCTAAAGAGTTCTTTATATACATTTGTGTATAGTTAACAACATACATTTTCATGGTTCATCTTGAGTGGGAGAAGAAAACAAATCAAAACTATAACAGTGCTATAAATTCTCTTAAGTGAAGTATAATTTGAAGGAAGAATGCAATTGCTATAAATTCACTTCAGGTCAAGTATACAATTTGTTGATTAGGAGGTTGAACAAATACTTTTGATTTTTTCCCCAAGGGGAGGAGAGATGGTTTCATTTTAGTTCATATTTATTATATGGTACACTCCAAAGCACAACTAGCAATTTCCTGACCTTCCAGCTGCTCTGTCTGTGATCCTTGGACACACCTGCAGATCACAGAGTCAAAACGACGGTAACCTCATTCTCAACCCCCCTAAACCATTTCTCTTTTGCCCTCACATACCATATATGTTTAGATACTTGCAGGCATTTTCTTTCAAGGTGGAGAAAAGATTTCTGTGTATCCTACAGCTATTGTAAAATCTTTCATTGTGACAAGGCATCAATAATATAATATTTTGAATCAAACAAAAACAATTTGAATCAGCTATTGAATGGTGCATGCACAAGAAGGGTGGGATATAAATGATATAAGTAAAGTAAAGGGAAGGTTAAAGGAAGAGAAGTAGAGTAAGTAAGTAAACAAGCAAGCACCGCATTTTTCGGTGTATAAGACACATTGGAGTATAAGACGCACCCTGTTTTTTATACACATTTTAAAGGAAAAAAATAATTTTCTAGATTTTTTCAAGAATTTCCAAAATTTACTGCAGGAGCCAGGGATAGGGGATGGGGGGGTGAGGGCTCCATTGAAGCCCGTTTCCCCACTGCTGCTGGCCACCAGGAGCTGAGGAGAGTGGGATGTGGGGGAAGAAGGATCCTTTAAACCTGTACCCCCCCATCCCACCACCAGCGGGGAGAGTGGGATAGAGGGGAAAAAGAAGGATCCTTTAACCCTGTTTCTCCCCCACCCCCCACCAACTGAGGAGAATGCAATGGAGGGGGAAAAGAAGAATCCCACTGCCACTGATTGTGGGGAGGGCGGGATCAGCCTGGCAAGAGAGCTCCTTTGGAAGCCACCCTTCGCCCTGCTCCTAGTGGTCAGCAGCTGCCACTGAACTGCACCAGTGGTGGTGGGGGCAGCTTTAAAAATAGTCCTTTCCTGTCTCCAGCCGCTGACCCTTTCTACCCACCAAAATGTACCGGGGGGGGGGCTGTTACCGGCATATAAGACACATTCCATTTTTTCTGGTGTATTTTAAGGAGGGGAAGTGCATCTTATATGCCGGCAAATATGGTAAGTAAGTAAGTACCGTATATACTCGAATATAAACTGAGTTTTTTAACCCCAAAAATGAGGTCCAAAAAAGGGACACGGTCTATACATGGGTAAACAACCACAAGGTCTGAAAATATGCTTGTTTCTTTTAAAAAAGTTATTCAGCACTTTAAAAGTAAGCTTCGGGACTTCCATGGCAAAAGAATCTGAGGCGCAATTACACAATTGGCCACAAGAGGGTGCAAATCATGATTTTTCCATTAGAATACATTGAAAATCAAGTTCTCCTATTTTGGTTTGTTTCCAATTAATTCCTATGGAAAACCACAAATGAAGAAAGAAGCTCTACAATTCAATTGTATCCCCCTTCCAAACTGGTGTGGAAAAAGAACGGATTTTACTTATCGTACATTCGTGCCTTTGTCCCTGTTCCATGTGTCCAAGATGGAGGGAGGAAGCCATTCTCCTTCCTTGCAGGGGGAGCAAGAGGCTAGGCTAGAGCAATGCTTCCTGCCTCAGTGCAATTGACCTGCCCACCCACTTTTCCTGCAGCGCCAACACTGGTGGGGGGTGCAAGTACAGTTTTAAAAAATCACTAAAATAGTAATATTACTGTATTTTAATGTATTTTAATTACTGAAACTCACTAGCAGCTGCTGCATTTCCCACTCTTGCCTTATACTCAGGTCAATCTATTTTCCTGGGTTTCAAGGTCAAAATTAGATACCTCGGCTTATATTTGGGTCAGCTTATATTTGCATATATGTGGTAAGTAAGTAATAAATATTGGTATTACACCCTCATACTACAGGGATATATATATATATATATATATATATATATATATATATATATATATATATATATATATATATATATATATATATATATATATATATATATATATATATATATATATATATATATATATATATATATATATATATATATATATATATATATATATATATATATATATATATATATATATATATATATATATATATATATATATATACACACACACACACACACACAAGAGGGATAAAAAGCAAAATAGGACTTAATATAAGGTTGCCATACATCCCGGAATACCAGGATTGTCCCAGATTTAATGTCGGGATCCTTGTCCTGCCCAGTTCAATAAAACTAATGCCAAAGTCCCAGATTTTCATCTGGATTGCCTCTCCTCTCTTTCTGAGCCTTTCCCTTCCTTGCAGCTCTTGTAATTGTACTTTTGATAATTGTTTTTACTGTATTCATTGTATATTGTGATATTGTATTTTTGTATTTATTGTCCGCTATGTAAACCGCCCTGAGTCGGGTTCGCCTGAGTGAGCGGTATATAAGCGTGAAAATTAAATTAAATTTTAAATTAAATTAAAAGGCAGAAAGGTGACTTGAAGCAGCCCCGCGTGGACTTTGCAGCAGGGCTTCGTGCAGGGCATTTGCTTATCAAGTCTGGAGCCCTGACTTGCCCGCCTTGGCTCTCTGCTTCCTCCCCGGATGTCCCGGCTGAAATGGAGCAAGGAGTGGCGGCGCATCTCGCGTGGCCTCCTTGGCCTCCCTGTTGATCGGCGAAACTTGGGATGCCCCCAGGGATTCTCTGTCTTTCCTTCTGCCGCCACCAAGGAGCTGAGCTGGGAGCAGCTTTGAATCTGCAGCTCCGAGCCAGAGAGAGAGACGAATCCCAGGACAGTGCCTGGGTTTACCCAACTGGATTCCCTTCAGGAATATCCTGGCTTCAAGTGCCAGCTCTCAGGTAGGGCTGCTTGTTTTAGGTTTCCTTTTACCTATTTCTGAGAAGGTGTTGATCTGCCAACCTTCCAGTCATTAAGTTCAGCGGAGAGGGGAACCCGGCTTGGGGGAAGACTGAGAGCAGCATGGGACCAAGGGTGGTGGTGTGAATCTGATGGGTCAAAGGAAGCCAGGGATCCCTTACGATCTCCTTTTTCTTCCCTCCCAGGCGATGAGGAGAGGCTCCTTCAGCTGCCTTATCCCCCAGCCTGATCTGAGGATGGTGGGGGTGGGAAAGGGGGGAGGGTTTCCATAAGTCAGAGACAACTTGATGGCATGTAACAACAAAATGTCAACAAAGAGGGAACACGAGTCAATTTGTGGTGTAAATTGGGTGTGTGCATGCGCAGTTTGAAGACGGTAAAGACATCACATGGCTGTCCCAGTTTTGTGGGAGAGAATTATGGCAACCCTAATTTAATATCACACACCAAAGCCATAAAACAACCACATAATAAGAACAAGTCAAGGCATCAAACTAAACATACATCAGCCTGCTACTTCAAAATTTTTTTTGCCTTAGCTAATAAATATTTTTTTAACTTGGCATTGGCATAATAATCACATTGGATTTCATACAAGTCAGGTTTTAGTGGGAAGGTTATTTTAGAGATATAGTGTCGCAACTGGGGAGAAACTGTGTCTAATTCCTTCACAATGGGCCTCCTGGGGAAACATGACTTGAGGAGAGGCTCTTAGGTCAATGAGCTAGAAGAACAATTATCTAATATTATCTAATATTTTGTTAACATCTTTCACTGCCTATTGGAAATTTATTTATTTCTCTTGCCTTTCAACACCTATTGTCAGCATGCTATGAACACAAGTGTCCAGCTGGGGCCACTTCTTTTAGAGAAAAGAAATGGCTATCATCTTCATCCACACCTTGCAAACTTTCTGTATTCTGCATGAGTGTAAAATTGGAGACAGTTTGGAATTTCAGCTAAATTGTACTGATTGCGCAATAGTTTCTGAGTCTACATTGAAGTGCTGATGTTCACCTTTAAAGCTCTAAGTGACCTGGGCGTAGCTTATTTTACAGGAGTTCAACTCCAGACATTTATGATCTCCTTCAGGCTTTTGAAATTTTGCAAAGAAGGATCAAATGTGAGAAGACGTAAGACAGGGACAGATCTGTGGGTTGCCCAGGTCGCTAATTGGACAGCAACCTTTCCCGATAGGTTCGTTCGACGAGAACACCGCCTCGAAGACCGGAAAGGAAATTGGGTACGGGCTAATAGTAATAGGTAGCAGTAGTGACTCCATGTTTCCTTGGCTAGGGACGCTGAGAGAAGTAGGACAAATGTCCTAAGGTGAAACACCCAGTAGAGACTCAAGGTCTAGCAAACACCACACGGTATCCAGCTCACGTCCACGGACTGAGCTGGGCAAAGGCAAACCGCAGCTAGACCAAACAGCTAAGCATAGATGCCCAGAGTTACAAGGACTCTGAGATAAGACAAGAACAGTGAGTCTCGCTACATCTGCTGATTAGTCTGCCTATGGCGAACCTAGGCACACAGTACTTTCTTAGGCTGGCAAATGTACCTTAGCCAGCAACATGCTACGTAAGCAAGCCTTCTGTAATAGGGGTCATGCGCAGTCTGTGCACAAGTGATCCAGAATGCAAGCCAATAAATACAGACCACCCGAGGATTCAGGACTGGCTTTTTTTTACCACACATCTGTCTTGTGCGCCTTCCTTGAGTTCAGCACCTCAACTCCTGCGACCCATTACAACACAGATCCAAATGATTCTATTGCCTCCCACATCTTCTGAGTCACATGGATCTTAACAAAAGGCTCAAGAACAGGGGTTCCCAATGTTTTCAAGTTGGGGGCCAGGTCACGCTTTCTCAGTCAGCTACGAGGGCCAGATGGCCATTTTGCCCTGCCTGTACGATGGGGGTGGCCATTGTGCCCCAACAGCATCAAAGGGATAGCCATTTTGTTTCTGATATGCCCTTGGAGGAGTGGGGGGCCACATGAAATGGCACTGTGGGCTGGCTGGATCTGGCCCACAGGCCTTAGGTTGGGAATTTGTTGTGTCCAAGCATTATTTATTAAAACCGCCATTAGCTCCATAAAGTCTACGGCAGAATGGTGCGCCTTTTGCAAAGGTGCCAATTTCAAACTACTGTCAAAATAGCTGATTCGTCAGTACAAAACTTCCCGCTTCTCTGGAAGCCTGCCGAAATGTGCGTTGATAACTGCCATTCTCACTGCATATAAGCTGGCCACCTTGTACATGTTCCCCAGTCTGGTATCTCTGAGCTGAATAATAAATCCCCTTTTTTACCCAACCCTATAAAGGTAAAGGTTTCCCTTGCTCGAAAGCCAGTTGTATCCGACTCTAGGGTGCAGTGCTCATCTCTGTTTCTAAGCCAAAGAGCCAGCGCTGTCTGCTTCTGCAAACATTTCCGTGGTCATGTGGCAGGCATACCCAACCCTGCTGGTCAGAATATTTCTTAAGCGCTGGACTCAATAGAATCCCTGCTCTAGTACCAGACAGCAGAACTGTACAAAAACTGTATAAATTTGTCAGTTAATAAGCAATGAACTCAGCATACATTTCTTCTTATTTTTAATTTGTTAGTTACTGGGGGGTCATCAGACACGTTATTCATTACTGCAAATCCTCCAGAGATTTGTTTTCCCCAGGTAACTTCTGAATTGCAGTCTGCAATATAATTATCCTAGAACATAACATTTACCACTCATAATCCCACTTTTTATATCCTTTTACAAGTGACAAATGCAATACTTTGACACTGCTTGTACAAAGCATGGCACAAGGATGTTTGAAGAGGAAGGCTTCAGCTTGGTCACAGCATAGTACGAAGAAGACCCAGCCCAGCCACCAGAGAGGAAGTAGCTGCCTATCACTTTCACTGGGCATGAGATCAGATGGGAATTAGATGCCTGGAAAGAGAAGCACAAGATTTAAAGGCAGCAGATATCCTTGTGGAGGCTACCAGTTTGGAAGCAGAAGCCTGGAGGAAAAATGGCAGATTATAGGCATGTTGGTGTAAAGCAGGGGTTCCCAACCTTTACAAGCCAGGGGCCAGGTCACACTCTCTCAGTCAGCTTTGAGGGCTGGACGGCCATTTTTCTCTGCCTGCACAGTGGGGTGGCCATTTTGTCTCAACAGCATCAAAGGGGTGGCCATTTTGTTTCTTGAATGCCCTAGGAGGGGGTGATGGGCCACATGAAATGTCACCATGGGCCGGATCTGACCCACAGCCTTAGGTTGGGAACCCCTGGTGTAAAGCATGGGACTACAGTGGCTTAGTGGTTAAGATACTGAGCTTGATAACTGGAAGGTCAACTGGTCAGCAGTTCAAGACCCGAGTGCTGTATGATGAAGTGAGTTCCCATGTTGGATTGGGGCCGTGAGGAGGCCCTTAGGATCCCGGAGGAGACTGGTCAAAGGAACGACACGAGGCAAGATGGAGCGAAGACCAGTGGTTTATTGAGGAAAAGACATCATCATTTATAGGAATTCAAGGCAGCGTGTGATGCGATCGTCATCTGACAGAAAATCATATCACCCATTTACCCGGGTTAATGGGAAATCTCTCTTGGGGAAGTTAATTAACTGGGGCAAACACTGACAGGGGAAGTCCATTGTTCGGGGCTTATGCCAGGGTAAATATGACCACTATTTGCACCAAGGATTAGGCTTAACTGCGAGTGAGTAATTGCTTAATGCGTAACGGAATTTAGTGATTCTCCTTTCTCAGCAGAATCGCCGGTCAGGTCAGACATGGGTGAATCAACCCTATGATTATTAATCCGCCCCCCCAATTTCTGTACTCACAGAGCTCAGTGACCAGGGGTCTGCCTCGCCCGGTGTGACCACCGTGAGGGACAGTTATGCCAATTGGGCATGCGGAATCCGCATCTCCCCCTTTTCTGTTATTTATGGACCTGACAGGCGACCCTGCGCAAGATGGGCATCAACTGGTGTACGGGAACGACCCTTCGGGGTTCCCCCCACGGGGGGCATCTCGATAGCAGCGACGGAATACATTGCATGAAACAGCATCCTGCTATGCCCAGTACGATCACACCCGCAACCACCTTGAGCGTTGTCTGGAGCCATCCCCATGGGAGCCACGACCACAAGGAATCCCACCACCCCCATGAAGCATCCTCTTTGATGTTCTTAACTAGGGTGTGGAGGTCTGTGAGCTGGCTCTGTACCTTACGGGTATTGTCTGTGAGATTAAAGCAACACATGTTGTGGACAGATTCGCAACCCAAATGATGTAACAACAGGAGGTAGTCGATAGCTGCTCGATTGTCTAGGATGGCATGGCGAAGCTCTGCCTGCTCCTGGTTGAGCAGCGCTATCACTGAGGAGGTATGGTTAATGGCCTTTGCTAATCCGCAAGCCAATTGACCAATTCTCCAAGCGTTTGCCGACGGCTAAGCCTGGCACGCCAAGTATGCTGACTGCCAACGAGACGTATTCAGCTGGACTCAGAACCCTAATGTTGCTATCACATGAGCTGTCTAACTGGGTGGCACGAGTGCGCCATATGGGTGCGGAAACATTTGTGCTTGGAACAATCATATCCCTAGTGGGGAGTAACAATGTCAAACGACTGATACAACACATGGAATCTGATACATTTGCGGGAATGTAGTTCCAAGTGTACTGATTGCATGTAAAGAACCAACCTGAAGGTAGGGTAACATGAGCATACATTGAACCAAGTGTCTCTGGGTTATTACAAGTCCAGTTGCCGCGGCCAACGTCAAGGCAGCGGTGTCGAGTCCAGCCGGCCGCGGAGCAGCCGGTCATTCGAGCACAAGTAGAGTTCGGGCTGACCGCCACTCGAGGGGTGTGGAGAGTGGCTGCATCAGCCGGCAAAGTCATAGTCAGCTGGATTCCCCAACAAGCGTATGCTGTGAAGCTCGTAGGGAGGTGCGGACCGAAAATCCGCCTCAGCAGCCAGTCGCCATCCCGGGTGCGCGCGTCCAGAGTGTGGCACACCGGGATGAGACAGGTGCTCAGGATTGAAGCAATGTTCTGCTTCAGGCAAAAATCGGACTGGTTGATGAGACCCACCAACCTTTCCCATAGATTGTAGTGCATCTGGGCAGAGAGATCTTCGCCTGGCATCAGACCGTTGGCCTCCAGTGAGGCTGCCTGAACGCCTCCCCCCGCAAGTAGGGAGAGGGTCAGAATGATGGTGACCGCCACGGTGTTGGCAGAAATCTGGGCAAGGACTGCAGCCACGAAGTTCTCCGGTGTCGGTTCCCTCTCCTCGCGTTGGAGGGCGTCTTGGGCTTCATTGCAAAGGGTCTTGACCATCCCCCAGGTGACCTTCGGCACTGTCGTCGGCTGTCGCCGCCCCCTCCGCCGGATCTCCTCGGTCAGGGTGAGGTCCTCCATCTCCGGGACCGGACTCGGATCGGTCTGGGTCCATGCCATGTGGCTCCAAGTGAGGCTTAACACACCGAGCTGGAATCCAAACGACACCTGTAGGAGACATAACTGTGGCATACCCTCTTCCCCAGGTTACGAGTGGCACCGGGCCCCTCCAGGAAGGGTCCGGTGGCACCCGGTACCGAACCAGCGGTCGCGGGAGAGCTTCCGAATGGCGGAAGTGTTTCTCCTGCGGCGTGCAATCGGAAAAAACATTAAGGTGATTGTACGTGAACAATACCTTATTCAGACAATGCTGTGCCTGACCCTGTGACTTGGGGAGGGCTGGTGGCTCCCCCCTTTCTGTTTGTTTGTCAATATAGGACTTGAGTGTCCGATTGACTCGTTCCACAATCGCTTGCCCCTGCGGATTGTAAGGAACGCCAAAAGTATGCTTAATATCCCAAGTGGCCATGAAGTTAGCCAACTGCCTAGAACTGTAGGACGGGGCGTTATCGGTTTTCACGTGCTGAGGTCTGCCCATCGCCGCGAAGCAGGCTAGGAGGTGCTGCTCCACGTGGGAAGCAGTCTCCCCTTTTTGCGCTGTGGCCCAAATGAATTGCGAGAAGGTATCAATGCAAACGTGCATGTACTGCCATCTGCCAAACTGCGGGATATGTGTGACGTCCATTTGCCACACCTGGTTAGCCTCCGTCCCTCGTGGGTTGACCCCCCACGAGGGCCTCCCCCCGGTGCCCCTGCACAATGCTGACAAGAGCGAACTATGCCTTGGGCTTGAGAAAGTGGCAGGTTGAACTGTCTGGCGAGCACTTTGGCATTCTGATGAAAGAATGCATGACTCTGAATTGGAGTAGTGAAAACACCCAACACTGATCGTTGCTGAATTTCCTTTGCGGCCGCATCCGCTCTGATATTGCCTGCGGAGATTGGACTCGGTAGGTCCTGGTGACTTCGAATGTGGGCAATATAGAGCGCTTCCGTGCGGTTCCGCAAGTGAAATTGAGCTGTGAGGAACAGACTCAGCAAATTTTTGTCTATCGCGGGAGTGATGTAGGCTCCCGGTAGACTGTGAAGCAAATTCCTAACATACTGACTGTCAGTAATGATGTTTAGGCGCTCTTTGGCGAAGGTGCGCAAAGCGAGGTTCACCGCTGCCAACTCTGCCCGCTGCGCGGACTTCTGTGGAAGAGTTAGCAGCGTGCGCCAAGCCTGGCCCTCCTGCCAAGTTAAGACGCCGTATGTGCGACCCCCATCTGTAAAAACTGTTCTGGCCCCCTGAAGTGGAACCAGCGAGATCAATTCATACAAGCTGACTGTCTGCGTTTGAAGTGAGACGAGTCTGGGGTCCTTTGGCAAATGGTATGCCAAGCATCCGGTGAATCCTTCCAAGGCAATTGGAAGCGAGTCACCGAGCTGCATCAGCTGCTGAATTTGCTCTTTGGTGAACGGGACCACGATCTTTGCTAAGTCGTGCCCTGAAATGTCCCTGGCTCTCAGCCTTCTGCGGTAGACCACCGCGGAGACCAACTCTTGGGGAGGAACGATATTTCGGGAAGAGGTGTTCGGTAAATACACCCATTCCACGATACTCGCTCCTTTCTCGGAGTCCACTCCTAGGGCTCCGGTGAACATGGATCCAGCCCGAACGATGTACAAGTTCAGGATCGGGGCATATGGCCCCTGAGCAATCCTGTCCACCCACCTTTGACTGAGAATTTGGTTGACTTTCTCGAGAGCCAAGCATGCTTCTCGAGGAATTTGTATCCGGTCTGCCGGCTGCTTACCTAGCGTTAGCAGTGAGAAGAGCGGTTTTAAAAGATCCGTATCCAATCGGAAATACGGTCTGGCCCAATTAATGTTACCTAAAACCTGCTGCAATTCTACCAAGGTGACTGAGTCTTTTAAATTGATCTGAGGCAAAACTGGTGCTGCGAAGGAACGGAGAAGCCGATGACCCAAGTATGAGAAGGGCTCGGTTCTCTGCACTTTCTCCGGGGCAATGAGTAACCCTTTCTCCCCCAGGCTGGGCTGGAGGTCTGTAAACATTTCGCTGCCGAGTTGCGGCGCTGCGACCAAGATATCGTCCATGAAATGGCACACTAAAGCTGTGGGATGAAGGTTTCGAAACTTTGCCAGTGCATTGTGAACATAAATTTGGCACAGGGTGGGCGAATTGAGCATCCCCTGTGGCAAGAATTTCCACGCGTAACACTGCGTGGGCTCGCTGTGGTTCACAACCGGCACCGTAAAGGCGAACCTTTCCCGGTCCCTGGGATCTAAGGGAATGGTGTAAAAGCAATCCTTTAGGTCTACGACCAGGATCTCCCAACCCTCAGGAATCATATTTGGATTTAGGATGCCGCATTGAAGCGGACCCATTGGCTGTATACATTTATTGATCTCCCTGAGATCGTGGAGGAGTCGCCACTTCCCCGACTTCTTCTTAATGACAAAAATGGGTGAATTCCAAGGACTAGTGGACTGCTCTATATGTCCTGCGTCTAGCTGTTCTTTAACCAGTTGCTTTAGGGCGACTAATTTCTCCCCCACTACCGGCCATTGTTCCACCCAGACTGGCATGTTGGTGAGCCATTTAAGTGGCAATGCCATTACCCGAAGGTGAGAGTGGCACCGTATTGCTGTAAAATGTCTCGCCCCCAAAGGTTGATGTGCACGTCCAGAATGTGCGGCCGAATGACCGCTGTGCCGTCAGCCTTAGGGATCGTGACTTCCACCCACTCCCGGCTTCTAAACGCTTCTTGGATGCCGCCTACCCCCCACACATCAGAGACTGGCTCAATGGCCCATTCCCGTGGCCACTGGCTCCGGCTGACCACGCTGACGTCAGCTCCCGTATCTAGCAACCCTGAGAATGATTTTTTATTCAAAAATACCTCAATAACTGGTCGCTGTTTCCACTCTATGTTGGTCTCCACTGTCGCTAAGACCTGGTATCCTTGTACTGCCTCACTTGCACTCGAGCGGTCTTCTGACCCGGACCCTGCGCTGTCCCTGAGCCTTCCCTGGCTATCTGCTGGCGAGTTACAAGGAACCATAATCAGTTGCGCTAATGTGTCTCCCTTGTGAATTGTTTGGGGTAGGTGCGTCCAGAGTTGAACTTGGAGAACGCCTGAAAAATTTGAGTCAATGACTCCCGGAATTACAAGAATTCCGCGTGCTCCTGCTACACTGCGAGGCAAAACTAAGCCTATGAAGCCTTTGGGCAGGGGTCCCATGTACTGGGAATCCACCAGATAGACTGTGCCTGGCAAGTCGCATGTGACGTCCGCCTGGCAAGTCAATTCTAGCCCTGTACTACCCTTGGGGCTGGCCTGCGCCTTCGCAATGCCTGGAATGTGAATGGAATCTAGTCTAGCTCTGGCTCGCCCAGAGCAAGGGAAGCCTCTGTTTGGACCGGGGCCAGAGACATGCTCGCGTTCCGGTTTCCCGAATTCGGACAGTATCTGGACCAATGGTAGCCTTTCTTACACTTCGGACACGGGGTGGTTGGAGCCTTGGAACGGCCGGAATGTTGTCCGCCGCTCTTGGATCGGCACTCCCTAGCGAAGTGACCAACCTTGCCACAATTCTGACATGCTCCCTTGTTCTTCGGTCTTCTACCCCCTTGCACCGCTGCTGCCAGTAGACCCATTTTGTAGGAGTCTGTGCCAACGTCGGCGCAAGCTCTAATCATGTCCGTGAGAGTCAAGTCGGGACAGTTACCCAGTGACTGCAAGATCTTACGGCAGTCGAGATTGGCGTTGTCTTTAGCCAATTTCATCATGAGCTCTTGTTGGGCTTGCTCGTTATCGATCTGTCTACTAATCGCTTCCTCTAAGCGATTGACAAAGTCCATGTAGGACTCCTGGGCGCCCTGTTTGACTGCGGTGTAATTATTTTGCCGCTTTGCCTGATGCTGGGACTTTGAGGAAGGCCCTGAAGGCCGCCTCAGCTGACATCTGAAGAGTGGCAAGTGGCAAGTTGGTCTGCGCATTGATGGTTTCGAAGGCACCTGAACCATATAACTGGTCAGGAAGTACTGCTTCTCCCATCCTGGCAGCCCTTGTCTGAGCCTCGAGGCGAAACTCGCTGTCCCATAGCAAATACTGGCTGGGGTTGAGCATCATCCGCATGACGGCTTTCCAGTCGTGCGGGATGAACATGGTGTTCTCGCACACTTGCTGAAGTGTGCCCCTAGTGAACCGACTTTGGAGTGCTGTCTCTGTAATGGCCTTCCGTATAGCCATGAGGAGCTTATACGGGACTGGTGAATGAACTACCTGCTGCTGCCCTGTGAGGGCATCCATTTCCAAGCGAATTGGACAAATCTGACTAAGCTCAGTTAGTTCTTCTGCTGGCAATTCCCCCTTCCTGATCTCTTCCTCAACTGTGCGCTGAAGGGCACTCTTAGTTTGGGAACCTGTAGCTGTCAGAGAAGCGCCTGCGCTCCCCATTCCATGCATTCCGCCGGTGACGTCTGCAGCTGTCACCGAGGGAAAGCTCCCTACACTACTCTGCTTAAACTGAAGTGACGGATAGAGCGCCGTGGGCGCCGATGGCTCTGCTGGCGCTGGGGGTTCTTTAGCCTCTACCCGGACTGGGTCTACCTCTGCTAAAAGTCTCCTACATTTGCTCCATGTGCGAATTATGCCCTTTGGAGCTTTCGGGGGTTGCTGAATGCAGTCTCCTATCTGATCCCAGAGCTGAAGGGTTAGTGTACCTGCTTCTGGGTAAAGCAGGCAGTGTTCCCTCAAGTACACCAAAAGTCTCGCTAGCTCTCCACTGTGAAACCTTATCTGATACACCCTGGCCAGGATTTTGAATTCCTCCTCATGAATTCTTTGGCTAGCGGACGGACGTTGCCGCTGAGGACAAGTCCCCATATTACCTGCGAGGGTCCTCTGAAGTCTCCTTCTCGGGACGAGTCGACGCGTCTGTAGTTCAGGCAATAGGTTTTGCCTGACGAATCTCTGGGTAGAGCTCGGAGCGTGGCCTGCCGCCACAGGCCCTCGGTGGCCTCTGCACTGTCAGGGGTTCACAGCTGACCCTGAGCGGAACGCGTTTTTCCGTGCTGCAAGCCGCCGTGAAAGTCGGAGCAAGCTGTAGGATGCCTCTCTGTAATGCCTCGTTGCGGAACCGCCCTCCTGATCGGCTGGCTTACCGACCGGGCTTCCGCGCTGTCCTCCGGGATGATCGGACACGGTTCTAGCGTAGAACCGGACCGCGTTGATCGCTTACTCTCGGGTAAGATCACGTCGGGGTCACCAGATGTTGGATTGGGGCCGTGAGGAGGCCCTTAGGATCCCGGAGGAGACTGGTCAAAGGAACGACACAAGACAAGATGGAGCGAAGACCAGTGGTTTATTGAGGAAAAGACATCATCATTTATAGGAATTCAAGGCAGCGTGTGATGCGATTGTCATCTGACAGAAAATCATATCACCCATTTACCCGGGTTAATGGGAAATCTCTCTTGGGGAAGTTAATTAACTGGGGAAAACACTGACAGGGGAAGTCCATTGTTCGGGGCTTATGCCAGGGTAAATATGGCCACTATTTGCACCAAGGATTAGGCTTAACTGCAGTGAGTAATTGCTTAATGCGCAACGGAGTTTAGTGATTCTCCTTCCTCAGCAGAATCGCCGGTCAGGTCAGACATGGGTGAATCAACCCTATGATTATTAATCCGCCCCCCCCAATTTCTGTACTCACAGAGCTCAGTGACCAGGGGTCTGCCTCGCCCGGTGTGACCACCGTGAGGGACAGTTATGCCAATTGGGCATGCGGAATCCGCATTCCCACCTCTGTCTCAGCTCCTGCCAACCCATCAATTCGAAAGCAAGAAATTGCAAGTAGATAAATAGGTACCACTTCAGTGGGAAGGTAAACAGTATTCCGTGCACTCCAGTGTCTAGTCATGCCTGCCACATGACCACGGAAACATCTGCAGACAACAGCACTGGCTCTTAGGCTATAAACAGAGATGAGCACTGAACCCTAGAGTTGAATACAACTGGCTTTTGAGCAAGGGTGACCTTTATCTTTACCTGGTTGTTATGTCCGACCTTTATAAGCAATAGTCCAGACAACGATGAACAGAACAGCAACAAGCTTTATTCAACAGTCTTTTAGGTTATGCTCACAAGGTGCTCCAGACACAGAGATGGCTATACAATCCCATGAAATCAGTCCCTCCGGAATCTGCTGTGTAGGAGGCAAAGGCTAGCTACACCAGGAGCGGTAGCATAGTTGCTGCCTACCTGTGCGGAATGGGCAGTATAGATCCGGCCAGGCCCCACCCTTGTTTACTCGTGGGGCTTATATAGTGTCTCCCCGGCGGTGGCTCCTTGATACAAAGTAGCGACCCGCTGGACAACCATAATAACCAATCATAACACAGTATATATGTAATTAACCAATGAGGAACAGGATCCAAAACTGTAACCAACCATAGGGCTTGGATTAGCCTAATGAGCGCACCCTGAACGGGGGTTTTGGTGCCAACTTTAGCTCCTAATTTGGATAGCGGGAAACCGCCATTTTCCTCTTGCAAGGCACTGCCCACGCAACTTGCAAATGTGCCTTAATACACAACACTGGTGTAAAGCAGAAAAATATTGTGCAGGTCTAGCACGACCTCAGAGATATAATTTAAAAGTATGCCCTAGATTTCAGTTCATAAACATTATAGGGAAGGATGAGACAACTGGATATGGTGGCAAGTATTGTTGTGGGAAATTCAGTATTATCATTACCTCTAGTTCCACTTTGACAGACAGTATTTTTTTCCTTGAGTCAGTTTGCTCTGTGTTTCTTTCTAAACCTGGTACGATCTGCTTTTCTAGACTCCAGCACTGATATACTGTACAGTATATACATTTGACACTAGAAGTCAAAATTTCCAGACACCCTTTTGTCAGTGCCAAAGGGTTAAAAGAAGAAAGTTGGCTCTTTTAGTAGGTTTTTCCACATTTTTATAGCTCTCTGCTACATAAGTCCAAAGTAGTAAAAAAAAAAACCACACACACATGCACACAAATGTACCAATATGAGGATCTTCAATTATTTTTTCCCCATTCTCATTATGATCTAAGAGATATATCTATGCCCTTTATGCAACAGGACAGTTCACTAAAGGCTGGTTTTTAAAAATGCTTTACTAATGGCCAGTCCCTTGTAGTTCAGGCTGGTCCAGATGTGTAGAGATGCTTGAAGACAGGGGAAGGAGCTAAATTACTGCAGTGGCTCAAGTCACTAAGATGCTGACAGGGAAGCGGAAGGTCAGCAGTTTGATTTCCGAGTACTGCAGGATGGAAATGAGCTCCCGTCTTCATCTCAGCTCCTGCCAACCTAGCAGTTCGAAAGCAAGAAATTGCAAGTAGATAAATAGGGACCACTTCTGTGGGAAGGTAACAGCGTTCCGTGCGCTCCGGTGTCTAGTCATGCCTGCCACATGACCACGGAAACGTCTGCAGAAGCAGACAGCGCTGGCTCTTCGGCTTAGAAACAGAGATGAGCACTGCACCCTAGAGTCGGATACGACTGGCTTTCGAGCAAGGGAAACCTTTACCTTTACCTTTACCACTCCCCACTCTCCAAAAAACACAAGTGAACTCATTGCCCATATCCTGAAATGGCTGACAAGCCACTTCATGAAATGGGCAAATAGAACATTTACCGTTTCTCTGTGAAACTACAGCTACAAGCAGCTTCTCGATCAGCTCCATACATAAAAAGAAAGAAAAACATGTTTTCTGTTATCTGAACAATCAAATAGCAGGGGGAAATCTCTTTCCTTGTTCTTCTGCAAGTAACAGGGGAAGTTTTCAATTTACTGTATCCTGGAGCAGCTTGTAAGCCACTTCAAGATACTGGAAGATACATTGGAAACAGCTTTGACAACTGCAAGGCACCCATATATCCCATTGCCAATGTCTATGGGGGAAAAACACCCACTGATCACCCTGGAGAGAGGACTTAAAGTATGTCTAAGTGTGGATAGAATTACCTCTTCTCATCAGCATGTTTGGATGAATTCATCCTCAATTCTACTCTATCCTCTTGAAAAATTGATATGCATACACATAAAATTAATATGAACAAAGCATCTGAAAATATCTTTCAAGATGATTCATTTTGAAATTTAGAACTGGATGAAATTCTTAGGCCTCCCTCTTAGTAATTTTGGTAATGATTTTTCCCCTTTTCTTGATGATTTTTTCTTGGGGAGTTTTGATTATTATTTTATATAGTTAGAGTATGAGATAAAAGGCAAAAAAACCCCAAAAAACCAGAAGCAACGGAGAAAGCATGAGAGAATAAGTTCAAATCTCTGACCTATCCCCTTCTCACAGGGACTAGACTTTTGTATAATAAAAAAAATCACTCTAGAAGCTTTCAGTGTAGAAAAAAGCTATTTTTACTTTCAACTGCAATCTGTAGTAGAGTTAGAAGGATAAAAAGAAAAAGGTTGGGGTTTCCGCCATGTGGGAGAGCTAGCCTGTAGCATAGTTGCTGGGGAGGGAGGGAGGGAGAGGGAGAAGGAGAGGGAGAAAGAATGATAGAAGCAAGCAAGCAAACAAACAAACAAACAAAAAGGGGAGTTGTAAGGAAGGGATAGGGAAGAGAACATTACCAATTAGTTAATGGCAAAGGATAATCTCTTTAGGTTTTAAAAACCCACTCCCACTTATACCCATGCAAGATTATTGCCACAGCAAAAATTTAGTATTTCTGAGATTGTTTTTTGTGAAAATTGCACAGTCATGGGAACAGCAGAAGATTTGGATAGTGTGTGCGCATGCATACAAAGAAAAAAATTTGTTAATTCTGCAGAGACATTTTGTACAAAATGTTAGAATTTTGAGGAACCGAAATGAAACTGAAGAAACAACAGTGATACAGGTTAAATTAATGTGGCTACTTTATTAAGATGAAGCTGTCTTTAGATAAGAGACAGAGAAATGTCTCTCAAGACTTCACAATTACTACATTCTCTCTCCTACTAATTCTGCAGAGGGTATCACCCAAAAAAAGCAATAGTGGCAATGTGGTATTACCTGGATGCCCCTTGTGACTGAGGTTCTGATAGTGCATAGTTATTGCCATATCACTTATATTGCTTAAAGTTCTGATAGATATTTTGCACATGATGACCATGCTTTTTTAAATTGTAATCACATTACTAATCTATACCTATAAGGAAGGAAAATAGACGTACGTGTGCCTCAATCATTGCCACATCCCTGGAGACCATCCCGTGTTGCTTTGCACACACCTTCCTTCCCTGACAGCAATGGTTTGTGTGAAGGTCCAGAGGTTGAAGGAGGGGCCTGTGCCCCACAAAATGGCCAAAAAAAGAATACTACAATTCCCAGCGACCTATGCGCCAAGCGCCAGCCAATCCAAGTGGCGCTCACGCGAAATGGCCGAGGCAAAGGCCGCATGCCAAAAAAACAATGGCTTCCCGCACGCAATGGTCATGCATGCGGACTCCACTGTGCATGTGCCGAGGCAACCACCACCAATGGGCGAATGAATCAGCAAGGAGCCGGCCTCAGAGCTGTCCAAACCCAGGCGCCTCTCTTGCAGGGGTGGTGGTTCAAAAACATCTCCCCAACCCATCGCAAGGCAGGGAACGGGCCTGAGAAGCCCCCAAACCCGGACACCTGCCTTGCTAGGGGGAGGGAGGAAAATGCGATTGCATCGCCCCCTCCCCTACACAAGCTGAAGAAGCTGGGCTCAAAAGTGCCCAAACCCTAGCACCTGCCTTGTGCAGTGGACAGGCTGATGGAAGAAATGTGGAGAGGGAGGGGGAAAAAAGAAGAAGAAAAGGAAAGAGAAGCCAGGGGTTGCAGCAGGGCCCCCCTACAAAACCCACCACCACTCCCAGGACAAACTCAACACTGACAAGGGGAAAAAAGCAACCCCAGCCCCCACACCCCACACCAGGCAGGGGGAGAGAGGTATGTCGCGTGTCCCTCCCTCCTTCTTTCCCTAACTTCCTCCTTCAACCCTCAATTCAACCCTCCTTTTTGCACTCCCTTTCTCCTTACCCTCTAACATCCTACCTTCCCTCCTGCCTTCCACAGGACCCTCCTTCGGAACTTATCCTCTCCTTCCCCCTTCCCAACCTCCTCTCCCTCCTTCCTAACACAAACCTGTCCCTTTCTCGCAATCCTTCTTTAGTGTATGAGAGTCAAGACACAGGAAACAGCCAAGGGCTGGGTTAACTCAGGTTTATTGCATGGTGGACAGAGGGAACATGAGGTAATGGCGGACGAACAGCTCTATATATATGGTAGTAACGTATTTGAATGTGGCTCCACGATAGCCCATTGGCTACTGCCCGCGTGACGTCATGGCTGGTCACGCCCTTCTTGTCCAGGTGTAGGTAGCGGCGGGAAACTTCCCGCGCTGTGGCCTTTGATGGGTTTGAACCAAGAGAGCTTGGACGCTCGCTGCTGCCAGCTGGTGGTCATTAGCTCGCGTCCTATTACAGGGTTTATAGTGATCAGCTGAAGGTTACATTGTTACTCGTAGGCAAGGTTACATTGGTTCAGATACATTGTTAACACATGTAGAAGGTTACACTGTTAGAACACAACACTCCTCCCCCCTAGGATGAGACGAAGTCTCTTAGCCAAGATGGCTTATTTCGAACACGCTGGGGTCTCGGCGCGGGCTGCCCTGCCCCGGCTTCGCTCCCTCCTCCTTGCTCCCTGGCTTCCTGCCCTGTAATCGGAGAGGATGACTCGTTAGTGGCTTGCCGCGGCTCTGCGGCTTTGTTGGGAGGTGTGTGCTTTGTTTGGGAAGAACCGGGGGCACTGGGGGCTAACGAAAAACCCCTCTTCTCGCTTGGATGGGTGGGGGAACACTCCAAAAAACCCCCCCGGCTAGCAAAATTAAAGTCGTAATCGAATTCGGGGGAAGCGGCAGCGGCGGCTGCAAACTCCTTTTCCCCCTCCCCGGGCTCGGATAGAGCTGGTAGAACTGGCGTGTCAAAAGGATATGAGCCGGGCTCACTGCTTTCCCCCCTGGCTTTGGACTGGTGTCCTTCTCTGTCTCCCCCTTGGGCTAAACGGGTGTGGGAGAACCCTATCGCTGAATCTGGTTGCTGAGCCTCACTGATCGGTCCCTCACTCACTCGGCGCCGCAGTTGGTCAGCGTGCCTCCTCCAGAGGAGACCGGTGTTCGTTTCCACCCGATACGACACTGGTCCCGTCTGTTCTACTATCGTCCCTGGCACCCAGGCTGGGCCTGCGTTGGCATAGTTCCTGCAGTGTACAGGATCGCCTACGCCGAAACCTTTCGAGACCGCTAAACCTATGTTCTTCCCTTTGTCCTCGACCCTCGTCGGGTCTAACCTGGACAAGATCGTGGTCAGTTTCCTCCGCATCAGCAGCTCAGCCGGCGAGTATCCGGACGCTAAGGGGGTCACTCTGTACGCTAACAGAAATTGACAGACTTGGTGATTTAGATCCCCCGAGCCCATGCGCCGCAGCGCATCTTTTGTTGTGCGCACCAACCGTTCCACTTGGCCATTCGTGGCCGGGTGAAACGGCGCGGATGTGACGTGCCGAATTGCATTTGCCTCCATGAATGCCGCGAACTCAGCGGACGTGAAACAGCTAGCGTTATCGCTGACCAGAGTGTCGGGTAAACCGAACGTGGAAAAGACCCTCCTCAGCTGGCCAATGGTAGTGGCGGAGGATGTGCTCTTTACCGGAATGACCTCCAGCCACTTTGAGTACGCATCCACTACCAGGAGAAAAATGGTTCCTCGGAACGGGCCAGCAAAATCTACGTGCACCCTGGACCACGGTCCCCTTGCTGCGTCCCATTCCCTATGCGGGAGACGGGCTACCTCCGGTCGGGAGCCCTGACATGCCTCACAAGTGCCAATCATATGCTCTATGTCGGCGTCCAGCTGGGGCCACCAGAAATAACTCCGGGCCAGTGCCTTGGAACGGACGATTCCCGGGTGGCTGACGTGCAGCAGCTTTAACACCTTCGGTCGCAGGGACGTAGGAACCACCACCCGTTGGCCCCACAAGAGGCACCCCCTCTCTAATGACAATTCTATTCGTTTTCGAAAAAATGGGTCGAATTCCATGCTTGGGGATGACGCCGGCCACCCCTTCTGTACCCACGAGCATACTTTCTCCAGTGTTCTATCCTTTCCCGTTGCCTTGGCAATGTCGGCCGGTACTAATGGGGGTGAATCTAAGACCTCTATTAGCAATACCTGGCGGTCTCTTCCTACCCCTGCCTTCTGATCGTCCGACAAGGGCAACGGAGACCTTGAGAGCGCGTCTGCATGGCTGATCTCCTTCCCGGGCCGGTATTCCAACTCATGTTGGTATGCGTTAAGAAAAATAGCCCACCGCAGCATTCTCGGGGACAGGATCTGTGGCGTGGGCTTATTTGCAGTGAAGATTCCTAACAGGGGCTTGTGATCAGTCACGATCTTGAACGGGCGACCATACAGAAAATCGTGAAATTTTTTTGGTTCCCGCTACTATCGCTAATGCCTCCCTGTCGGTCTGTGCGTAATTCCGCTCTGCTTGGGACAGGGACCTTGAATAAAACGCTATCGGGGCCTCCCTTCCGTCGTCCAACACGTGGCAAAGCACCGCCCCCACCCCCACTGGGGATGCGTCGCAGACTAAAACTACTGGCCGTTTGGGATCGAAATGAGTCAGGATTGCCTCGGATGTTAGGAGTTGCTTTAACTCTGTGAACGCCCTCTCTTGCTCGTCACCCCACAGCCATTTTTCCTCTTTTTTAAGTAACTGATGGAGCGGCTCGGCAACAGACGCCTTCCGCAGAAGGAAGGTATGGTAGAAATTGAGAAGCCCCAGAAATGACTGTAGTTCGGTTTTGGATGTGGGGCGAGGAGCTTTCTTGATGGCGGCTACCTTAGATTTGGACGGCCTAATTCCCTCGGGCGTGACACGGAACCCTAAAAACTCAACCTCTGTTTCGAAAAATACACATTTGTCTTTTCTCAGTCGCAGCCCCGCTTTTTCGAACACGGTCAGAACTTTATCCAATCTATGTGCCAGCTCGGCCTTACTCCCCCCCGTTATCAACACGTCATCAAAATATGGCAGCACCCCCTCCAGCCCCTTCAGGAGGCGTTCCACGAGCGACTGAAAAAGGCCAGGTGCCGAGTTCACGCCGAACTGTAAACGCGACACCTGGAACGCCCCCTTATGTGTAACTATTGTTTGTGCCGCCGCTGTGGCGGGGGTTACGGGGAGTTGCTGGTAGGCCTGTGCTAAATCGAGCTTAGCGAAACACTTTCCCCCATTCAGCCTGGCCAGGAGGTGGCTGACCACTGGCACCGGGTATGCATTAGGGCGGATCGCCTTGTTAATTGTACACTTATAATCAGCGCAAATGCGCACCTCCCCGTTAGCCTTCAGAGCTGTTACAATTGGAGTCTCCCACTCCGCGGAATCCACAGGAACAAGAATCCCCTGACCCACCAGTTTGTCCAGTTCCGCCTCTATTTTGTCCTTTAGTGCGAACGGTACCCTGCGCGGTTTGAGTCTTATCGGGCGGACCTCCGGGTCTAGGTCGAAGGCTACAGGGTGTCCCTTGAACTTTCCCAGTCCACTTTTAAAAACGGCGGGGTGTGCGTCGCACACCGCTTGTATTGGGTCCACGCCTACGGCATGCACCCCCCCTATGAACAAACCTAAAGGCTGGAACCATTGTGTCCCGAGGAGGCTACAACTCCCCCCTTTTAGCACCACTAGGGGAAGTTCCGCAGAATGTCTCTTAAAACGAACCCGGAATGTCCCGACCCCCAACACTGGAATGCTGTTCCCCTGTACGTCCCGTAGTGTGGCCCTCAACGCCTTAAGTTTGGGCCGCACGTGGGGGTCGATTTTCAAGAACTCTCTCTGGGGAATTATCGAATAGGAGGACCCCGAGTCAACTTCCATCCTAATAGGGGTCCCTTGTACTAGTACCTCAACGAAGTAATGGGGCTGTCCCGCAGACACGCTGAACACAGGAGCGTCGCCCTCGCTGTCGTCCGAGATGTGGCCCACGCCGTCCTGCTTCCTCGTGGTCCGGGCGCCATCTTTGGACCTCGCTGGACGGTCCGGTCTGGCCGAACGGTCTTGTGACTGTCTCCGGCCCTCTTTCCTTTTCCTGCACGCCTTGGCGATGTGCCCCCGACGGCCGCAGTTGTAGCACTCGGTTTTTCTGAATGGGCACCTCACGCGCTCATGGGCCGCTCCGCAACCATCGCAACGGCGCCCTCCCCTTCGGACCTTCTGGACCTCCTCGCCGTCGCTGCTTTCCGAAGACGACTTCGAGGTCCGTCGGGTTGCGTGCACCGACTGTCCGGACTTTCCGTGCAACGAGTTTTCCGCCTTGCCGGCCCTCGGACGCCACTCACGCCACTTGTGCATCTCATCCACTCCAGCATTCGTGGATTCCGCGGCTTCCGCGGCCTCTACAACCTCTGTCAGTGTGGGTGGCGGCTCCTTGTTCATCAGGCTGCGCTGCACTTCCTTGTCCTTCAGGCCACACAGAACTCCGTCCCTGAGGGCCATCTCTAGAAAGCGGTCCCATCTGCATGGGGTGGCGGCTACTCTCATAGCTGTTACGAAGGCTTCTACCGACTCGTCCGGCGCTTGAACTCGCCTCCAAAACGCGCTCCGAGCGGGAAACATTGCCCTCGAGGGTCGGAAACGCTCACGCAGCAGTTTCATGATGTCATCGGCTTTGAACTCACCCATCTTCTTCGGTGCAATAATGCCCACCAGCGTTCGCTTGGTCTCCATCCCAAGCATGCGGGTGAGGATGGCCCTCTTCCTTTCCTCGTCGTCTTCTTTAACTTTGAGTTCCACCAGTGCCGCCTGGAAGTCCATCTCAAAAAGCTCCCAGTCTTGCGGTTTGGTAATGTTGAACCCGCTCTGTGCCCTGGCTCCTTGGGGATCCATGATCCCACCTTCGTCGCCAATTTAGTGTATGAGAGTCAAGACACAGGAAACAGCCAAGGGCTGGGTTAACTCAGGTTTATTGCATGGTGGACAGAGGGAACATGAGGTAATGGCGGACGAACAGCTCTATATATATGGTAGTAACGTATTTGAATGTGGCTCCACGATAGCCCATTGGCTACTGCCCGCGTGACGTCATGGCTGGTCACGCCCTTCTTGTCCAGGTGTAGGTAGCGGCGGGAAACTTCCCGCGCTGTGGCCTTTGATGGGTTTGAACCAAGAGAGCTTGGACGCTCGCTGCTGCCAGCTGGTGGTCATTAGCTCGCGTCCTATTACAGGGTTTATAGTGATCAGCTGAAGGTTACATTGTTACTCGTAGGCAAGGTTACATTGGTTCAGATACATTGTTAACACATGTAGAAGGTTACACTGTTAGAACACAACACCTTCCTCCCGCAACTCCTTCATTCTCTCCTTCCTTTCTCTTCCTCCCCCTCCCTTCCATCTCTCACCCTTCCTTCCCTACCTCCAGCCATTCTTCTCCCCTTCCTTCTTTCCTTCCCTCCCTGATTCTTACCCTCCCATCTTCCTTTCCTCCTGAAATTCCCCCTCAATACCTACCATCCCGCCATCACGCTGGGGTGAGTCTGCCCAGGTTCCTTTACTGAGAGCCTGAAGACATCACAAATGGTGGAAAAAAAAGACCCTCCCCAAGCCACCCCCACCCGATGACTTGAGCCCTTCCAAAAAAAATATCGAAGACGGGCATCTATGCTAGTGTGTCTATAAATTTGTTTGTCACTAAAATTGTGGAATGATTTGCAATACAGCTTTTGAGCAAGGGTGACCTTTACCTTTACCTTTACTGCATAGTAGGGACAGGACTTTCAGGTTAAAAAGAGGCATTTTCTTCTATTTTCACAGTCATTTGTGGCTTTATGACAGAAAGCCTTGAAATATTTTAGGTTCAAGATTCCATAAGGAAGGGTAATGAAACTATCATATTTTAGTCAGATTTCCACTCTTGGAAGGTTATGGGTCTGGTGAATGTCGATGCAATGTCTGGTCAGACATCCTGCTATGATAATGGAGTAGACTGTACAGCCAGCGACTCAACAACAAGTGTTGGGCAGCGGTAAATAACCTGACTCCCTAAAGGGACCAATAGCTATGGGCGGATGAGCCCCTTTTGGTGGGGTGAAAGCCCCCTCAGCGGAGGAAATGCCAGTGGAAAACATCATTTTGGGCCCAATGGCAAAATGAGTAGAGGAGGAACTCTGATTCCCAACAGTCATGGAGGCAGAAGAGGCCATGCCAGATGGACTGGCTGTGAAGGCACACCTTGATAATATTCTCAAGGCTGCAGCAGTCCAATGCAGTCCCGGTGTTAAATCCTGCATGTCTCATTTCATATGGGCCACAGGAGATGAGATGGCTCCATGATCATAGTGTGTTGGTCACTTCATGGCAAGCTGGGATCCACCTTAAACCAATTCACGCCAGTGGTATTTTTCCTGCTTCAGGAAAAAATGCATTCTCAGATACGACTTGCAGCCGATGATGACAATGAATAGTAATGATGGGATCTCATAAATATGATGGTACTTATCTTTCTCTTCCATTCTATTTATTGCTGATAATGCTGACTACAATATGATATGAAGAGTCTGCTGTATAGGTCTGATTGTGACTTTGTTTTTTAAACACTGTTGTCATGCTGTCTGCCTTTGGAGTAGAGGATTGTCTGTTGTCGTAAATCTGATTTTTGGAGTAGCTACCAGGGTTCTGTACAGTTTAACTTGGGCAACTGCTATAGACCTGAATTGGGGGGGGGGGGGAGACAATACTTCACCAAACATTCAGTCCCTTTTGGGTTTAATTGAAAGACTAGGTACCTGAGAACAAAAGAGGAGTCCCGTCAAAAGAATGCAGAATGAAATCAAACTGATACTCCCCTCCTCCACACAACTCAAATGCATATTGTTAGACTATTACAACTCTGTCTGCCGTGCCTTGTGCATATGAGAGAATCTAGATGAAAACTCCATTTTCCTGTTTCTTGTGCTGGAGGTAAGAACTTTCCTGGATGGAGCAATTTCTTGACTGCTCATCTCAGCAAAGAATGATAAACTCACCACTTAAAGGACTGCAGTGGCTCATTGGTTAAGACGCTCACCTTGTTAGCTGGAAGATTGGCATGTCGGCAGTTCAAGACCCAAGTACTGCATGACAAAATGAGTGCCCATCTCTACTCAGCTCTTGCCAACCTAGGTGTTCTAAAGCAAGAAATTGCAAGTACAGTAGATAAATAGGGACCACTTCAGTGGGACAATATCTTGGGGGCACGGAAGTAGCCTCATTCAGGTGTCCCCTGAGTGGAGTTCCTCCAGCAAAAATCCTTTCAACCCAGAAATCAACTTTGTGTGTTTCTGACATGATTTTTAAAAGCTCTAGTTGTATCACTACTAGGACAAGCTTATTGGGCTTAATACCAGTCTTACAATGTGACATTTGTATTCTTAACTGTACAGGCACATATATACTTCACTGATGTACCCAACTGGTCAATAGTTTTCTAAAAGTCTTCTATTTCTAACATTCAGCATTCAACTCAGTACTATTATTTTTTTACAAATATAGGCAATAATGTCTCTTATTTTAACCTAGTAAATTTATTTGCTGAGTGGGAAGAAATGGAATTATATTCACTGATATCCAGAAAAGAATGAAAATGTTAATAATACAACAGTATTTTCATTCTTCTCCCTTTCTTCATATCTAAAAAAATCTTCCAATATTAAAAAAAACCAATTTAATATATGTGCAAATTATTCAGTATTCAAATGTCATTCATATAATGCTGGTTTTATACAACTTTTAAGTTAAGGGCAGGTGGTGGCAACACTTTCAGTATTCCCAGATAATTAGAAAATGAGTCAATGGCTGTTATCTTATTTCTGGTAAAAGGATTTTTAAAAAATCAAATATTGTGAAATTTATTCACACATGACTGAGATCCACTATATCTCATTACTCCTACCCAAAGAAATTTCCTGAAGTTTAACCACTGCCAAAGAACATATTTGCCATTTTGGGGCCCACAGAGAATTATACCAGAATTGTCCTGGGAAAGCTGGAATTCACAAGGGCAATAAACCACCCTCCATGTTAGATTTTATTTAATGGGAACTTTACAAACCATTTTCATTATATTCCCTTCAAAGACAGACTGAACATAACAGGCCTTCTTTATGCATTCCTTATTACATTATAATCACAAACTGTCTTAGAGAAATATAATACTATAAGCCTACATTTTGAAGGAATGGTGAACAAAGCATTTTTTAAAATTGTAAATTAGCTGTCCTTGTAATTGAAATAATAGAAATAGCCTTAATCTAAAGCACAAGAATCCGATTATCTGAATCTTTTGTGAATACATGGTACTTGTCTGGAAAAAATCAGCTTCTTTTATATATATAAATCTGGGTGATTGCCATGAAAAGTCCACGTTCATATATGACGTTCTATACTAACTATGAAAACAAGAATAATTCAATAAAAGACCATCTACCCAAATTTCCTGAAAAGCTTGACGGCAGCCTTCTGTAATGTGGATCCTCCGAAATGTTTAGGGATACAAATTTTATCATCCTTGACTAGGCTGTATCTTAGATCCCTGGGTAAAATGTTAGAGACTGCTAGATCCAATTGGTTTCTGGAATGTCCTTGGAGGGTTTCTGACTGATCTGGATTGCCAGCTTGCCAAAGGCCAAGTCACTCACTGGAATGCAGTGGTGACCCAGGTGGTCTACATGATCACCCCCAAATACCTGATCTGCTGCAGAGTTTGTACTTCTCAGTGTTTTACTGCAGAGTTACAAGCAACAAAGCAAGTATGGAAGACTAAAACACAGGTGGAGGAAAAGCTCCCATGGACTACAATATAGTTTCAGTCAAAAGGCTGTCCAGGATTTATTTTAATGCTATAAAATCTGCCAAGAGATTTGTTTTTTTAGTGGGCACAATATGATTTCTTCTTATGTGCCCTCAAGTCACTTTCAACTTATGGTGATTTCAAGGTATGTGAGATGGTGAAGAAATACCATTGCCACCCTCCAGAGAGTTTCCATTATTTATTTATTTATTTTGATTCAAAAGACTCAAAAGACTCTGGGCGGCACACAAAGAATAAAAACCTGCATCACAGTTAAAAACTCTAATACCTATAAAAAAACCATTAAAAACAACTATCAAAAATTATCATTTCCTGGGCAACATGAAAATAAGAAACAGGAGGAGTTAGGTAAGTAGATATAAGGCTACCATTTTATATTCTGCATTTTTGTTAGGCTTTAGCAGGGATTGGAACCTAGATCTCCTGAGCCATTGTCTTACTCTGTATCTGCTACACCACATTGACTGTCTGATAATTATGATGTGTCACATTATGGTATGAAACCATAAGGTAGTTCCAGTTACAGTAGACTCAATGAATCATAAGCTGACTCTTGATTCATTTTAATTAATCTAGCTGGATCAAGCAATTACTCTTAGCTAATAAATATAGCAGCTGTCAGTCGACTTTTATTGTAGTTGTTGCACTTTTCTTCCTTCCTTTCTTAGAGTTTCTATTCTGAAAATATTTGTCTCAAATGTGTTGTTCAGTTGCACAGTCGACTCCGACCCTTTGCGACCCCATGGACCATTTTCCTCCAGGCGCCTCTGTCCTCCACCATCCCCCTCAGCCCTCCCAGCTCTGTGCCCATTGTGTCTACAATACCATCTAGCCATCTCATCCTTGGCCTCCCCCTTCTTCTTTTGCCCTCCACCTTTCCCAACATCAATGCCTTCTCAAGTGAATCCTCCCTTCTCATTTGATGTCCAAAGTATTTTAGCTTCATCTTTACTATTTGACCTTCCAATGAGCAGTCAGGGTTAATTTCTTCTAAGATTGACCTATTTGTTCTCCTCGCTGTCCAGGGGACTCTCAAAACCCTCCTCCAACACCACATTTCAAAGGCATCTATTCTTCTGCGTTCAGACTTCCTAATTGTCCAGCTCTCACATCCATACATTACTACTGGGAAAACCATTGCTTTGACTATTCTAATTTTTGTTTGCAATGTGATGTCTCTGCTTTTCACTATGTTCCCCAGGTTTCTCATCGCTTGTCTCCCAAGAATCAGTCGCCTTTTTATTTCATGGCTACAATCCCCATCTGCAGTGATCTTTGATCCTAAGAAAGTAAAATCTGTCACTGCTTCTACTTCTTCCCCGTCTATTTTCCAGGAACTGATTGGGTCTGTTCCCATTATCTTGGTTTTCTTGATATTGAGTCTCAAGCCAGCTTTTGAACTCTCCTCCTTCAGCCCAATCAAGAGATTCTTTAGGTCTTCCTCACTTTCTGCCATTAGGGTGGTATCGTCTGCATATCTCAGATTATTGATGTTTCTCCCAGCGATTTTAATCCCATATTGTGATTCCTCCATCCCTGCACTGCGCATTATGTGCTCTGTGTATAGGTTGAATAAGCATGGTGACAAAATGCAGCCTTGTCTTACTCCTTTTCCTATTCCAAACCACTCTGTTATTCCATGTTCTGTCCTAACTGTTGCTTCTTGGTTCATGTACAGATTTCTCAGGAGGCATATGAGGTGCTCTGGTATTCCCATCTCTTTAATTACTTGCCACATCTTGTTGTGGTCCACACAGTCAAATGCCTTAGTGTAGTCAATAAAACAAAAGTAAACTTGTTTCTGGTATTCCTTTGTTTTCTCCATGATCCAGCGTATGTTGGCGATGTGGTCTCTAGTCCCCCTGCCTCTTCTGAAACCAGCCGGCACCTCTGGTAATTCTCTCTCCACATGCTGCTGAAGTCTATCCTGTATTATCTTGAGCATCACCTTGCTGGCATGTGGGATGAGCGCGATTGTTCGATAATTTGAACATTCTTTGGCATTGCCCCTTTTTGGGATTGGGACGTATACTGATCTTTTCCAATCCTGTGGCCACTGTTTTGTTTTCCAAATCTGCTGACATATTGAATGCAGTAATTTGACGCCATCATCTTTTAGCGCTTTGAAAAATTCAACTGGGATACCATCATCTCCACTAGCTTTGTGGTTTGCAGTGCTCTTTAGGGCCTTTATGACTTCGCTCTCCAGGATATCTGGCTCAAGTTCAATTTCTTCATCATTGTGATTATCAGGAGTGTTGAGGTCCTTTTTGTAAAGTTCCTCTGTGTACTCTTTCCATCTTTTCTTAATTTCTTCTGCATCAGCTAGCTCCTTTCCGTCTTTGTCCCTTATCATGGTCATTTTTGCTTTAAATGTTCCCTTGATTTCCCCGATTTTTTTGAAAAGATCTCTGGTTCTGCCTCTTTTGTTGTTTTCCTCCATTTCTCTGCACTGTTCTTTTAGGTAGTTTTCCTTATCTCTCCTTGCTTTTCTTTGAAATTCTGTGTTCAAATGATTGTAGTTTTTCCTTTCTCCTTTGACTTTTGTGTTCCTTCTTTCCTCTGCTATTTTAAGAGCCTCATCAGACAACCACTTTGCTTTCTTACTCTTCTTTTCTTTTGGTATGGTTTTCTTTGCTGCTTCCTGCATGATGTCCCTCATCTCCGTCCATAATTCTTCTGGTACTCTGTCTACCGAGTCTAAGCCATTAAATCTGTTCATCACCTCCACCGTGTATTCTTTAGGGATGCTGTCTAGGTGATATCTTTCTGGTCTCTGTGTTTTCCCTATTTTCTTTAGTCTAAGCCTGAATTTTGCGATCAGTAGGTTGTGATCTGAGCCACAGTCTGCTCCAGGTCTTGTTTTTGCTGACTGTATGGAGGTTCTCCATCTTTGGCTGCAGAGTATGTAGTCAATCTGGTTTCGGTGTTGGCCATCTGGTGATGTCCATGTGTAAAGTCGCCTCTTGTGTTGCTGGAAGAGAGTGTTTGCTATGACCAGTGCGTTCTCTTGGCAGAACTCTATCAATCTTTGCCCTGCTTCATTCTGTGTTCCAAGACCAAATTTGCCTGTTATTCCCTCCACTTTTTGATTTCCTACTTTGGCATTCCAGTCTCCTAATATAATTTGGACATCATTTCTTGGTGTCTGTTCTATGAGGTGTTGTAAGTCCTCATAGAACTGGTCCATTGTGGCTTCATCTGCACCAGTGGTTGGTGCGTATATTTGGATCACAGTGACATTGAAAGGTTTGCCTTGAAATCTGACTGACATCATTCTGTCATTTTTGAGATTGTATCCCATTACTGCTTTTCTCACTCTTTTATTGACAATTATGGCTACTCCATTTCTTCTAAGGTTTTCTTGCCCACAGTAGTAGATATGATGGTTTCCAGAGCTGAATTCACCCATCCCTGTCCATTTTAGCTCACTGATGCCCAAGATGTCAATGCTTATTCTTTCCATCTCATTTTTTACCACTTCCAGTTTTCCTTGATTCATAGACCTCACATTCCATGTCCCTATGCAGTATTGTTCCCTGCAACACTGTATTTCTCCTCTCCCTTTCATATCTCTCCCCCTTTTCAGATCTGCTGTGCTGAGCATCCCCTTGTTTTGCCTTTTGTTTTGGTCCATAGGGTTCTCTTGGCAAACTTTGTGGCGTGCCTTGCCGGTCTCTACGCCAGTCTTTTCCCATCACACATGTTATCACAGTTTAAACAGTTTTAAAACAAAGTATTATCATGCACAATATCACAGTTTATCACATAGTATCAAAGTAAAAGTTGAACTAATTAATGAAAGGGAAAGAAAGAAAGAAAGAAAAAGTCCACTATATCAGGTCTCTATGTAAGTCAGTTTCTTGTACAGTCACTATGTCAGTTGCCATAAGCCATCTATGTTTAGTCAACTATATTATTTCAGTTCGATTACTTATCCTTTGCATGCACGCAGCAGCTCTTGCCTCCCTTCGGCCGCATGGAGTCGGTCAAAGGCGCCGGCTCGGGCCTCGCTGTGATGGTGGTTGTGGATGGTATCTCCTGGGGGTGGTCGGGTGTCTCCGAAGGTGTCCTTCTCTCTGGCCCCAGGTCTTTGGATGGGGAGGGAGGGGCTGGATCCTTTACTCACCTCCCCTGTGGGCCTCTCTGGATGGAATGAGCAGTAGAGCTGGGCCCTCCTGATTCCTTTTCTTCCTCTCCAGGCCCAGGTCTTTGGATTGGGGGGGGGAGGGGCAAGATCCTTTACTCACCTCCCCTGTGGGCCTCTCTGGATGGAAAGGCAAGTAAAAGCCAATTCTTGAAGAATTTTTCTATATGTTTTTCTGTATACCTTTTTTAAATGTTCACATTAAACACATTTATACATACATCTCCAGGTGATTTTATTCTTGGCCTCATTTCTTTTTTGGATACACACAGTGGTGTGCTCCCAAAAAAAATTATTACCACACTGTGGCCATGGTATGGTGGGCGTGGCCAGGAGGAAAGCCCTGCGTTGCACCTGAATTAGGACTACTGTACTTTATTTCAAAACTTGGATGGGCGGGGCCAGCCAGAATTTCCGCTACTGGTTCTGGTGAACTGGTGCAAACCTGCTGATGCCCACCACTGGATGCACATATCAGTGAGCTTCTCTCAACAGTATGTATCTTGTAAATGTCAAAACTATCATCATAAATTTCAGAAGAATGAAGATGCCACTCATTAACTTTTCTCTCATTAGTACGAGTTTGAATAATGTTAATTTGCATAAAAATCGGAATGAACACTTGCCCCTTCATCTCTGTAGTCTTTTTTTTTACAGCTGTTTTCTACTTCCATCTGAAATCATAAGGGTTTAAATCATTTCTTTTCCAGCCTCCTTTGCAGATAGTCTGGCAGAAATGAGAAAGTGTTTTGGACTACATCACCCAGAATCCCACAGCCACTTTGGACTTTGTCCAATTGTAGTCTTGGAAAATGACATGTCACATCTCTGTACATAGTTAAAAGGAACAAATATGATCTGCAGAAAGCATTTAATATTGCAATTATTTTTTACCATTTAGTAATCAAAATGTAGCACTCAGTGCTAAAACAGAAAGCTGTTCTTAACAAGCAACCTCTTAACTGTCAGCCTTTAGCAAATGTTAGACATTAGTTGATGAATCTACCACTTACTTTAATGAATGCCTGCACTGCTAATCTTCCTAAATATAACAGGGTGTCCAGGCAGTAAGTGATATGGATCAAAAGGACAGACCAACTATGTGCAAGTGAGATTTAGTGAAGCACTTAACAAATTTTGCCTGCAGGAGAAATGCATGTATCACTGGAATTTAGGTGTTGTTCTTTAAATATCACTGTGTTGTGTTCATAGCAATGCTTCTCTCCTGATGGGCATAAATCACATTTGCAGATTAAACTGATCTTCTGTGGCCCAAAAGAGCTTTACTGGATGCAGTCACTACAATTTTAATTTAACGATTTCCATATGTTGTAGGGGGGCATGTTTTCATGCTGTGATGTAAAACTTTATTACAGCAATTGAGAAACTCATCTTTTTATGTTTCAGGGCTTTCATATGCCTTGGCTGTTGGGAGACAATGCATGGAATGTAAACTTTAATGATGCAGTGATCCATAATGATAACTTCCTCATTAGTCATGCAAAGAGAGGCCTCAATAGGGAACAGCTGCTATGAGAAAGCATCTTTTTCTAATCAATCCCTAAAGAGGTACACCATGATGGTTAAAAAGGAGTTCACCTGACTTCAGTAAACTGTAAAGTTCAAAGGTCTCCACTTTATCAAAGCTGCAAGCCCCTAAAATAATTTGTTTACATAAAAATTAGTGTCACAGGAAATGTGTTTAGGATAGAGAATGGAGCAATGGGTCTATTTTCTGCTTATCTCACCTTATATTTATTAATTAATCTGTTCTGTCCATTGTTCATATCCTTGTAGGTTTTCTTAGCACTGTGCATTTATTTACATATTCAGTTTCTTCTCTCATAGGTATTTTGTATCTAAATCCCTCCAACCTCCAACATTTGAATATGTTTTCCTATAACAGTGTTTCACAACCATTGAGTTTTGGACTTCAATTCTCAGGATCCTAAGTCAATTCCCCAAAGCACTGATCAGTCAAACCACTGATCAGACTTAGGCTTCTGGGAATTGAAATCCCCCTGTGAGGTGTGGGCCCCACGTTGGGAACCACTGAATGTGTTTTCTGTACAGAACTTACACTAATGTCTACATTTTTGTAAGATGTTCTTGAGCTGACAAATCTTCAATTGACAAGTATGGAAAAGGCAAGGACATAAATACATGGATCAGAATACAAGTGTCCTTGAAAAATACAAGCTGAAAATATATATGCAAAATGCAAGTTGAATAGAATTACAGTATGTCCCATCTCTGTTTGGACAACTGCAATTGGAAATTACTAATGGGAATAGAAACATTCTCAGTGCGCCACATAAAACAACAAAACGTCCAAAGAGCAGCTGTTAAAATTCATGATTCCTTGCATCATAGAGGTTATCTCACACACATCATCAGGACGGCTCATGATTGAGTGAAATCTAGATCCAGACCATCTTTATTTCAGCATAGAGACTGTTCCACCATGACTAATATCTTTTGGTCTCTTGATTTTACTCCTTTAGCACAGAATATCAAGAAAACATTGGCATCTATTAGATTCCATACCGGGTTGCACAGAACAACCCACCATAGGATTCCGCAGAACCAAAACGATTGCGAGTTTCATCTCCAAGACAGATTGCATTCTCAAACCACCGAATACATCAAGATTACCCACCTGACACCATCCCTGCAGCCATTGTAAGTTTTGTCATTTTATGTGGCGCACTAAGAATGTTTCTATTCCCAGTAGTAATTTCCAATTGCAGTTGTCCAAATTTTACAATTGTAACACACGAGACTGTGTATATATGATCGTATGTTCATGTCAGTTGGCCTATATAGGTCAATCAAGTAGACCTCTTAAGATCAGGTTGGGAGAACATCAATCACGCATAAGAAATAACATCGCAACAGCACCTAAGGTCTCCCACTTTATCCACAAAAAACATTATTTTGCTGACATGCGAGTAGTTGTGTTGGAATCCTTTACCCCCAAAAAACATGTTATCATTGATACTGAACGTTTTTTACTACAAAGAGAAGCATTTTATATTTATTGTTTTTCCACTCTCTATCCTTATGGATTGAATACCGATCAGGATTTTTCCGCCTTTCTTTAGTTTCTCCTGTTTTCCTTTAAGACTATATGAGTGATCTTATCCCTGTGGTTTTTCTCCTTTAACATCAATTATTTCATATAATTTCTTAGGATGACCCACACGTGGTTCCCGCATTTCAATTTTCTTTATAATGCTCACACCACTTTCTTGTTGTAACGCTCTGACCCGATAAGAATTTTCAGCGAGAGGTTGCTTTAGAGCGCGTTTTCATATTGTACAGGTATTTATCATGTATTTTTTCATGAGTACTGTTAGGGTTTATATCGTACCCATTTTAGTATATTGTATTATTTGCATTTTCATGTTTATTATGTTGCAAATTCTTGACAAAGACACGAAATATCCATTTGTCCGGAAGGATATTGAATCCCCTATTCTGCACCGTTCTACTAGTATTTCAGGATTCGCGTTCTCCAGGATACTTTGGCACTTTTTCATCTACTATTTCCAAGATGTTGGACTTTTTCCTATGCTTATAACTCTTTGTATATGATGGACTAGTGTTTCATTCACACCCTTGTTAATACTATTTGTTAGTACAGCCTAATTGACACTCCTATATTGCATTGCATGTCTACTTGCTTTGAATCACAAATCCTGAATATAACTGTTATATATCATTATTCGTGATTATTTCTGTCCTTTAAGATGTTATTTCTGTACTATATTTGTTTGGTATATGATTGTCCATTCATGACATGATTGACCTACTGTTTTTTAGACGTACTAATTGGCTATTTTAAGCCCTTGTCTGCCTTTCTTACTGCTAGCTTTTTCATGCCGTGGTAATTCTGAACGCTTTTCATTAAATAACCTTGTGCTCACATCCCCTCATTTCATTGTTTACTTCGGGTGTTGGCAATTGCCTCCTGTTCCCCCCCTTTTATTATACCCTCGCCGTCTCTCTTTGCTGCTAAAGAACCTGAGAGACTGGTGTGGAATGTCATCAAAAGAATTGTTCTGAGGAGTTAGGAATAGGAAGACTGTTGCCATGATAATAGCTAATATTCAGAACAGATACAGCACTTAAGGAAGAATTTTCAGCATGACTATGTTATATCTAGTTGCTAAGAGTATGTTAAATGCAAAGATATTATCAGAAAAGTACAGGTGTCAACCCTAAGTCAGCACTAACATGGTTGAATACACAGGGAGAGAAACCCAGATACAGTATTTACAAATCGAGTCCTGGAAGATCTGAGCCTTGGTGAGGGAATCTCTCAGTTTCCAATTCTCTTCTCTTTCTAAATCTTAGGTAGCTTCTTTTCCGGATATACAGCTTACAATTTTTAGAAAATTCTTATCCTAAATGAATTGTATTGAAATTTTTCCTCACTCCTGTTATACACACAAGGCACAATCCAGATTCCGGTACTGTGCAGCTACATTCATTTTAGTTGGACTCCTGTGCAAGTTACAGGTATATTAAAATAAATGAAACTATGTTCCTTTTCTGGGTGGTAAATCATAGAATTCATTCTTGGAATTCCTATTAAAATTATTCTGGTAACTTCAGTTAAACTGTAAGTAGTTAAATAGGGCCCACTTCAATGGGAAAAGATCTTGGGAACATGGAAGGAGCTGCATTCGGGCATCCCCTGAGGGGAGTTTCTCCAGCAAAAATACTTTCAACCCAGAATAATTTCTCACATGAAATAACAACCACCACCACCACCATCATCACTGAGAATGTTCTGATTTTTAGGTCAATTAGCCAGGCTGTGATGACTGGGAAACTCTGCAAGTTGTGGTTCAAAAAGGGAACTTTTCCTAGCTATTCTATGATTAAATAAACGTAAGGTTTGACAAAGAGTTTGGTTTGGTTAAACTGAGTTGACTTATTAATTTGTAAATGTTTGTAAATTTGGAAAACCAACTTGGCTTTATGATTCTGATATATATCATGTATGGAGACACAATAGATCCTAAAGTGGGAGGTGAAAAATCTGTCTAATTTCAAGTTTCTTGGGGGGCTGGGAAAGAACAGTAGGCTATTATGGTTTATGTCTGATCCAACTCTATTAGGTTCTGGATAGAAATATTTTTTTTGGATTCAGTTCACTTGGCCCTAGAGACATATCTGGATGTTCCATTTCAGTTCCTACTTAACACAAGTTAGACAGGATTAAACTGAATCAGAATTTGTGATTTGTCCAAACCTTATGTAAAGCTTTACAGGATTATATCCTTGAGAGTACGAGTTTTATCTTTGAAGGATGTTGATTGGCACAGTATTTGGCAATCATTCTTTCCTCCAACTTTATTTTCCTTCCTTTTTACCTATTTTGCACCATGGAAATTGCATTCAACATATATGTGCTTAAAGATACCATTCCCTTTGGTACTCCTGAATAAGTAGGAAGATGAACCTCATGCCAGAAGATTCAAAATCAGCTCTTGGCAGCTCTGTCTCAGATATGAAGGGACATTAACTAAATGCTGACTTTGAAACTATAGCTCAGGTTCTCTCTGCCTAATTGGATAAAGCTCCACTTCACTGAAAGATGCCTGAACTAGTCAGGTTCTTGGTGATACAAAGCAAAGGAAAGCAAAAACATCATTGATAATAGTGATGGTTTCTATCAACATTTCACATCTGTCTTTAATGGGAAACAGATGCATTCTGTAACAAGCCATTGTTTTATACTTAAATGTGACAATATGCTTTGATGCTTTCCCGTTAATTGTAACATCATGTAATGAAGACCTTTTGCTGTGTGTGTGGTAAATTGCTGAGTCTTTAGTGAAGAAAATAATAATAATAAATTGGTAAAATTTCTCATGGACCTGAAGTCATTGTTCTTGAAAATCAGATGATCCTTTCAAAGTCATGGAAATTGCAAATGAGAATTTTTAAAGACAGCATCTGACATGCAACTATACTCCTTTTATTATACCCAGAAATATATCACTATCCAACATTTCCTTGAAAATATGCATATTCTTTAATTACTAGGAGCCTCTCCAGACTGTCCTATTACTGCAGGCTAGATTGTCTACAAAAGCATTTGTACGGTCAAGGAGAACAGGAAGCATCTCTTTGACCACTTTCCACAATTGATTGTGAATGATCAGGGGAAGTGATTTTTTTGGTCTGTAGATCATCATTGGAATGTTGCATCACTTTGCGTAAATTTTATTAGTTTGTATATTGCTGATAATCAGCCCACAGTTGCAATTTCGATTGGTAACATGCAGACAAAGAACGAAGAATATTTTTAAAAATTCAAACAAAGTGATGCATTGCATCATTGATGGTCTATATAGGCCAAGGGTTCTGAAGCTTTTTATGCCACGGGCCTGACCACACCCCTGGACAGCCGAGCGGGCCTGGCCAGGCCCCGTGGAAGTGGGTTTGTTTATGACAGCCATAAATGCGCCCACTCCTGCATTTATGACAGCTGCAGGCACATTTGCGCAAGAATGGGTACATTTTATGGCTGACATAAATGCGTCTACTTCCACTTCTTGGAGTGGCAGGGGTGGCCACAGGCCACGTGCTGTCGAGTGGGCGGCATACAAATTAAACATGATGATGATGATGATGGAATGGTGTCACAGGCCAGGGCCGCCCCAAGGGCTGTAAGTTGAGAACCCCTGATATAAACATAAGAAAAATTCACTACTCTGTCAGACAATCAGGGACAGTTTTCAATTTCCAATATACTGAAGTATCTTGTTAGCCCCTTCAGCAAATGGATAGTTACACTGTCCATACACCCCTTCCCTAGCACCCACAAGTGCTGGGAATGGCATATATAAGAGTGGATCAAAAGGCATGCATTGGGGAGGAGTTGGCCTGCTTTATTTATTTTTATTTATTGTTCGACTAATATGCCACCCCACTCGCTAGTAGCAACTCTGGGCAGCTTACAATATGTCGCAGTTACAATCACAGAACATCACACTGCAGAAAAAAACATTTCAAAATATTCCAACAAAACCCCAAACAATTAGAAAATCACATCATTATAAAGCATCTCAACCTTAGCCCCCCACTAGGTCTGTAGCCCCCCCCCCCCACATACAGTCCTTCTGTATGTGCTTCAGTGTTCAATGTGTCTACAACTGTTAAAAAAAAGCAGGTCATCTCACCCTCAATTCCCTCCCCTTCCCCCAAGTAAGCAGACCTAATGCCTGTCTGGACAAACCCTAAATTTTTGTGTGTGACTGAAGGTGCCACCCCTGTCACCCTGAGACTTTTAAGTAAGTAGTACTTGAGTGTATTTTAATGGTTTTTAAATGTTAAATGTTTTTGTGATTTTATTTAAATATATAAATAAATACATGAATGAATGAATGAATAAAGCAATGGGTGACAAATTTGTCTGAGCTGACATTTTGTAATGAAATTACCCTGATCTGCAAATTTTTATTGTCACAGGGATGTTTTATATTTTAATGTTTTTATGGTGATTGTGAGCCTCCTGGAGTCGCTTCGGTGAGGGGGCGGCAATAGAAATCCAAATAAATATATAAATAAATACACGAATGAATGAATGAATAAATAAAGCAATGGGTGACAAATTTGCCTGAGCTGACATTTTGTAAGGAAATTACCCTGATCTGTAAAAATTTTATCATGCATTGGAGGGGTGAGGGGTTGAAGACCATATAGAAAGGCAACAGCAATCATAACCTTGTGTACCCTTCACAATTTGTTCAAAAATTGTTCTTACAAATCCAAGAAGATAGATATAGATTAATTATTTATATTAATTATACACATATATCTATAATCTGTGTAGTTAACTAACTAGGTAGATATCAAAGGCAAATCAAAGAATTAATTCTGTATGTTACTAAATATATCATTGGTACCTTATTGTTGAATATCCAATTTTTTATAATAAAAAATACCTCAATGTTGTGTAAATACTCAAAACAAAACAAACACACACACAATTATATAATGTCCTTGTAGCTCTTGTGGATCACAGCACATCGGTCAAGTTGTTTAGATTGCCACTCAAAAGAGTCTAAGACCTATCTCTGCACCATTGTGTTCTGCAAATATTTAAAAGCAAGTCTAAAAATTAATGAAAGCTATAGGCCTCTTAAGTTTTTTTTAGCAAAGTATCCTTGTGTGGAGTTTATGCTGATCAATTATCACATTAGTAAATTGTCATTTTTGGCATTAGAGGCACTGGCCTTCCACCTGACTCCATTCTAATACTTGTAGAACAACAAACCTTTAGAGCAGTGTTTCTCAACCTTTGGTTTTTGGACTTCAATTCCCAGAAGCCTAATTCAATTCCCCAAAGCACTGATCAGGCAATGTACTGATTTAGGCTTCTAGGAATTTAAGTTCCCCTGTTGTTGTGCTTTGAAGAGGAACCGCACACGACAGCACTTCCGGCTAAACAAGAGGTAGTTTATTAGAGTTGAGTACAGATAGGAACTATACATGTCGGCTGGACTTCCGACCACGTTCAGACAGACTTAACACTGGAAAAACAGGGGCAAGGTAAAGTACTGGCCGAGCATTTCGAGAATGCCTTTGAGAGGAATGTCCCTTACTTCTCTTCCTGCTAATAGAATGAACACGAGTTCAACTGTTGGAGTGCCACAACTCATGAAGAAGAAAGCCTTCTGCTCCTCTGGGTCGATCTTGTTGGCCGTTGCCCAGTCTGCGAACCTGGCTTTGTAGCTTGACCATGTCTGTGGCTGAGACACGTTGAACCACCAGTGTTGGTGCGTTACCGGTCAATCCCACCCTCATTGCCAATTGTTGTGCTTTGAAGAGGAACCGCACACGACAGCATTTCCGGCTAAACAAGAGGTAGTTTATTAGAGTTGAGTACAGATAGGAACTATACATGTCGGCTGGACTTCCGACCACGTTCAGACAGACTTAACACTGGAAAAACAGGGGCAAGGTAAAGTACTGGCCGAGCATTTCGAGAATGCCTTTGAGAGGAATGTCCCTTACTTCTCTTCCTGCTAATAGAATGAACACGAGTTCAACTGTTGGAGTGCCACAACTCATGAAGAAGAAAGCCTTCTGCTCCTCTGGGTCGATCTTGTTGGCCGTTGCCCAGTCTGGGAACCTGGCTTTGTAGCTTGACCATGTCTGTGGCTGAGACACGTTGAACCACCAGTGTTGGTGTGTTATCGGTCAATCCCACCCTCATTGCCAATTGTTGTGTTTTGAAGAGGAACCACACACGACAGCACTTCGGGTTAAACAAGAGGTAGTTTATTAGAGTTGAGTACAGATAGGAACTATGCGTTTCGGCTGGCCTTCCGACCATGTTCAGACAGACTTAACACTGGAAAAACAGGGGCGAGGTAACACTTATATAACTACAGGAAGGCAGACTAAGGGATACATTTGCCCGGACCAAATAAGGGCGGGAAAACCTGTGCAGAACCAACCAGAATGATAACGATATAGAAACAAGGCGTCTTGCACCAAAGAGGGTGCAAGGCGGCAATAGTTTGATTGTAATTGCTCTAAGCAATATACGTTAATTTAGGCTCAGACACCACACCTGTGGAGCGTGGGCCCCATGTTGGGAATCATATAGAGTATTATCCCAGAGAGTGTATGATATTGAGAGAGAAGAGCTATTTTCTCTAGTAAATAGAACCTCCTCCCTAGTTGCAATGGTGTGTTGTCAATATATAAGTCATCTGTAGTATATTTAACAACTCTTAGAACATATAGAACCCAAGGCTCATAGAGCATTTATGCTTGCTTCTGCCCCCAGCATTAGTCCAGAGAAGATTTTTTAGTTTCCCACCCCAAACTAGCATTCACAAAAAGGAGCCAGTTCTGTGGAGAACCACCCTCTTACTTCAGGAAGAACTGCTTCCTCTAGTTTCTCCTATTGTTACAGCCATTGCTATGAAAGAGCAGAAGTGGGGACAACTTTGACAGATTCCATCTACATCATATAAAGTGGCATGGCATGCAAGCCCAAAAGTGAATGGCAGCATCTGTTTCATCAGGGCTGTAGCCAGAGGGGTGGGTGCGGGTGTGTGTGTGAAAAACCCTCCTGAGCTAACAGCCCCCCCCAACCCACCCTAGGATACCAATGTTATATATGTGTGTGTGACATTGTTGCCCCCTGAAAAATTCCCCCAATCAAGAATCCTGGCTATGGCCCTGTGTTTCACTGCCAAAAAATGGGAGGCTATAATTTAATTTAATTTAATAGATTTAGATACCGCCCTATCCAATGGACTCTGGGCCGTGCACACAAGTTAAAACCAATATATAACAATTTAAAAACCCTTAAAAACATAACAGTATTACCCCCCTCCCCCCGCTATGCCATTTACTATATAAAAACAAATATAAAATATACAAAACCTTAACATTAAAAAATGAATTACAGGAGTGGGAAGCCTCAGACAAGCTATTAGGGGGAGCTTGTTGACAATCCCAGCCCCCAGACCCATTTTGCCAACCACGTCTTCAATTCTATTCCTGGTTCTTGATTGTCATATAAGCAGTTTAACTGTGGTTTCCACAGATTCTGGCTCTATTTACTTAGGTTCCTCTTCTGCCCATTTCTACAACCAGCTGGGTCAGATGTTGTTCAAGTCTTCCTCCCAATCCTGCCTGTCCTTCCTCTGTAAAATAACAGTGAGCTACTTTACATCATCATAAGAGTTCTGCAACAATAGAAGATCTCACCTTTTGGTCTCCCATTGTGATCCCGAAACCCCAAGGAATGGTCTATTGCTAACCTTGAATATGATCACAGAATATTCATTTATGGTTGGGGAGTGAGCGATTTTTCTTCTTTCATGTCCCAATCAAGCCCTGGACTGCCAAAATGAAGCCACTTTCTTTGCTTTGTCATTGCCCAAGCCCAAGTCCTCATTGGTGTATGGCTCTGGCATCAATCGGCAGACTAGTAAATGGGCTGGATTCTGTATCTCTCCACATTCACACTGTGTGTTGTTGTCCACCACTTGAGCATGTTGGTCTTGCATTTAGGGACTCCAACCCTCAGCCTATTCAGGGTCCTCCAAGTGATGTAGGGGAGGTTGAGCTCCTCAGCTATATCCTCTTTTAATGTTGCTCTTTGTCCAATGAGCTCCTTCCTCCATCTTCTAATTTAGTTTTGCTCTTGTGTACCCTCAAGAATGTTTGTTCTTGCCATAAAGCTCTTCCTGTGAGTGGTGGAAAATGGGAGAAGTGGCATGCAATATCTCAGACAGGAACAGTTTTGCCCAGCAAGATTCTATTGTACATCCCATTTGTGCTTTATACATATGGTTCACTGTAGAAGGAAGAAACTCCACAAACATGCATGTGTGAGAACGAATGAGAGGGAAAGGAAAGAAGAACAGATTTTTGTCATTTTGTTTATTGCTCTGGGCAAATATATACCAAGCAGAGTGCCAGAGTTGAGATACCAATGATTAATTAATTGCAAGAGGCAGCTGTGTGTGTGTGTGTGCGTGTGCGTGCGTGCGTGCGTGCGTGCGTGCGTGCGTGCGTGCGTGCGTGCGTGCGTGTGTGTGTGTGTGTGTGTGTGTGTGTGTGTGTGTGTGTGTGTGTGTGTGAATTTTGGTGGGAAAATAACTAAAGATTTCACCTTCCTTTATGTGTATTGTTGCCAGTAAATAACTTTCTTTGGATAGCCCTGCCAAAATTCACTTTTTAGACCTCTTGTCCAAAAGCCCAGACTTCTTCCATTTCCAAAGTCCCTTGACTTGCCAAACATTTTGGAATGGTGTGGGGAGGGAGTAAATTGCTTCTTTCCCTCTGGATGCATTTTCTGGTGTCATGATGATTTTGCATTAGGTTATATGTATACACTAAAAATCTTTGGTAACATTTTCTTAGTATCTCTCAAAAATGTATGTGAATGACTATTAAACTTTCATAATCCTCTCACACCATTTACTCTTTGCGTTTCTCACTTATCATCCAACGGTTTGTTCACACATACAAACAGAATATGCTTATCTTCTGCTGATGTTTTCTCCCACTTTCTTTGGCTAAGTGAAAGCCAGATGTTATATATTATGATGCTGCTTGGGAAGCCTTCCATTATTCACCACCCCAACCACCCCAATTTGCTAATTTTGCCAGTATCTTTCAGGGCTGTGAGAACAAGAAGGTGAAAGGTTTCAAAATTAAGCCTCCCTTCAACCTGGTGCAATGTGTTGAACTGGAAAATCCATAATTCCTTGTAGGTAGGTCCAGCAAGGGACTGAGGTGGCTTAGTGGTTAAGACACTGAACTTGATGACTGGAAGGTTGGCAGGTCAGCAGTTCGAGACCCAAGTACTGCACAATGGAGTGAGCTCACATCTCTGTCCCAGCTCCTGCCAACCTAGTAGTTCGAAAGCAAGAAATTGCAAGTAGATAAATAGGTACCACTTCGGTGGGAAGGTAAACAGCATTCTGTGTACTCTAGTGACTAGTCATGCCTTCCACATGTCTATGGAGATGTCTGCAAATGCAGACAGCACTGGCTCTTCGGCTCTAAACAGAGATGAGCTCTGAACCCTAGAGTTAGATATGACTGGCTTTCGAGCAAGGGTGACCTTTACCTTTACCAAGGTCCATCAAACAGATCTGGAGGGCTCCAGATTGAGAAAGGATAATCTAAAACCTAGAGACCAGAACCTTTACTAACCAATTGCCCTTCCTCCTGAAGGAACTGCAAGATGTCTGGGAAGCTAAATGTGATTGACTTTCATCCCACTGTTTTTTTTTTCTAACAAGGGGTCAATTCTGGAATTGGCATACTATGCAGCTATGAATTTTCAGAGCTTATCAATTACCAAAGCTGCTTTTGAGATAATCTCATCTACTCAGATCTTGACTTGTTGCAAAGTACAGAAAGAGAAAGAAAATGCAAAGAGACAAAAGGGCCAACTCCTGTTTGGCATAGTTACACTGTTATAATTTGGGCACCAGAAATAACTAATTTAAATGAATTGAAAGGTTCCAATCCCCCCCCCCCTTCAAGTTCCAAGGTCCCCTTCTGACCTGGGGAAACTTTTGGGAGCCCCAGGATAGTGGTGGTGGGGAAACCTTTAACAGACAAAATTCACTCTCGGATAGTCATTGGCATTATTTTTGACTATTAAAGGGTTGCCCCCGATTGTCCCGGGGCACCGAATAGCAAAATGAAGTCTTAGAGAACCTTGAAATCTGAATGAAAAAATAATAATTATTTGCAGCATCTGAATCCAGTTTACACTGGTGTAGCTATGCCAACAGGATTGTGGTGGCTTAGTGGTTAAGATGCTGAATTTGATTACTTTCAAGCTAGGGAGACCTTTACCTTTACTAACTATGGCAACAGGATTTTGCCCACTGATAGAAGAGAGTATGTTCTTTACTATAGCAACTAATCTTTCTTGGATATCCTACTGCAAAGATAAATCTTCAAAGTCTAAATTATGGTTGCTGTTTTCAGATCTGTGGAAGAGGAAGGTGGAAGGAGAAAGAAAGGACAGCTAGTATAGAGAAGTGCAATTTGCTTGTTGTGGTGCTCTTTTAAGAAAGAATCAAAGAAGCACTTAGTCCTTTCCCAGTGGCTGATCTTCACAATGGGTTTGATTTTGCATATCTGATATCCAACACACAAAGGTCTGCCTAAACCAGGGGTGCCCAAACCTTTTGGGCCATGGGCTGGTCATGTGGTTCAGGGGGCTGGTCACTATGGCCTGGGAGCTGGATGCGGCACCCAATGACAATTCATCCAGCCCACGAAGCCCTCATCGCTCCTGGAAGCAGGAGTAAAATGCGCCCATACGGGCGCATTTTACTTCTGCTTCCAGGAGCGACGAAGGCTTTGTGGGCAGGATGAATTGCCATCGGCGGCACATCCGGCCCATGAGCCATAGTTTGGACACCCTGGCCTAAACTGTGTGTCTGGGACACTAATGTGATTGCAGATGGGTTATCTGTAGAGTTTTAGCTATTGTTTTGATTTTAGGAAAATGATACATCCAGTTCCATAAGCTTGACGTCAAATGCAATCAGAAAATATTTAAAATTCACAATATTCTTGCTATTCATCCATCAAATAGACACATGTGTGTCATTTAACAGTGATGACAGGAGATAAAACAATGGGTGATAAAAAGCTGCTATCGTTGTGCTATTTCAAAATCTTGGCTGAAGCTGGCGAGGTTTGCTTCTTTAATGGAAGCCAGAAAACTATGACATTGAGATGACATATTTAAATGTTATTAAAAGCATTTCAACCAAGATGAAAGCAAAAACATAAGAATTAATCAATTCTGACAATCAGGCTATGATTTAGTAGGGGAAAACTCAGACATGATTCACCCCAGGAATGAAATTGTAGGATGATCCTGAAGCTGTCACTGTTTTTATAAAAGGGTTTTAATGTTGTTTTTAAGAAAAGCATGCACTTTTATTTGCACCATGTGAATCTGGAGTTACATAGTGCAAGTGAGTAAGGTAAAGTTAAAGGTCTCCCTTGCTCGAAAGCCAGTCGTATCCGACTCTAGGGCTCAGTGCTCATCTCTGTTTCATAGTCAAAGAACCAGCGCTATCTGTGTTTGCAGATGTTTCTGTAGTCATGTGGCAGGCATGCCTCAACACAGCACGGAATGCTGTTTACCTTCCCATTGAAGTGGTCCCTATTTATCTACTTGCAATTTCTTGCTTTCGAACTGCTAGGTTGGCAGGAACTGGGACAGGTGATGGGAGCTCACTCTGTCGTGCAGCACTTGGGTCTCGAACTGCTGAGGGTTATTTTTTGTGCATAAAATGTGCTTTCCTAAAGGAAAAGACCCCACAATTACAAACTGGGTGCTGAAAATGCCCCTTGCAACAGCACCTTTCTAGCTGCTCCTAAATTCTCAAAATAGATTCCATTGTGATTTCAACACAGGATAAGGCTTAATTGAGGCGTAGGCTCTGGTATTAAGCAATGAATGAGGCATTTCTCAAAGTTTCTGACCAAGTGCCACAGATAGATGGGAGGTAGATGTCACATTAGTGACCTTTTTGCTACAATCAAGAAATATATGCTTATTCAAGCTCTGTACATTGTAATAATTTCAGAGTCATATGCATTTACTGGGTTCAGGCAGAGAATTGCTGTCCTCAACTGACTCTTGACGCAGTCATGTCTTTTAGTCCTGGGAATAAGAAATGCCAAACACAACAGACAAAGCAGATGTATGGCTGGTTTTGAAATTTGCATTTAGATCTGAAATGGAAATAAAGTTTAACTATAGCATTTTTAAAAAAGAGAAGAAGCAAAAAACCAAAAAACAACAACAGTATTCTATTTTCATTATCAAGTTTGCAAGTTTAAAAAGTATTTGAAAAGAAATGAAACATTAATTCAGAAAGACTAAAATTAATTAATTAAAGACTGGAACAAAATTTCAGAAAAACAAATGGAATCATTTGTGAGCTCCCATCTCTGTTCTAGCACCTGCAAATCTAGCAGTTCAAAAGCAAGAAATTCTACCGTAAATAGATAAATAGATACCACTTTGCCAGGAAAGGTAACAGCATAATGTGTGCTCCAGCATCTAGTCATGCCTGCCAATTCAAATGACCATGGAAACGTCTGCAAATGTAGGCAGTGCTGGTTCATGGCTGTAAACTGAGATGAGCATCACACCCTAGGTAGACATAACTAGCTTTCAAGAAAGAGAGACCTTTACCTTTACCACATTGTATATTTAACAACTGTCAGCCTGTGTAGTAGAGATCAGCATAATCACGTGCCATCAAGTAAATTCTGACTTACAGTGACCCTTTGCAGGGTTTTCCAGGTAGATAATACTCAGAAGTGGTTTACCTTTCCCTTCTTCTGGGGGCATTCTGGAACTGTGCAGCGTACCCAATGCTACACAGGCTGGCTTTATTCACAGAAGGCACAGTAGGGAACTGACTCTCCAACTTCTGACTCTTCAGCCAGATACCTAAGCCACAGAGCTATCCAGCCAGCTTGTGTAATAAAAAAGCCACATGTAAATATAAATTAAGAGTAATGATTTGCTGCTACATGCAAATATCTCAAAGCACTTGGTGTGTAGTAAGTGATTTCTCCTTTGTGTCAATCTGTTTTCTGTTTAAAACATAACTACACCCATTTTCTGGGTTAAATGTGACATTAATCATGGAATGGCCTAATGCCATGTGTACAACTAAAACTGTGCCTTTTGGCTTGAGTGGAACTTTTTATCAGGCCACACACTCTTTACTCCTGAAAAAGTCCCTTAGTCATCGCAATCCTTGAAACAGATGTCACAAGAGAATTCAATGCATTTGGTTGTCTCTCATTCCTTTTTCTAAATCAAGTAAGGTAGAGATTTAAATTTTCATTTGTCCTCATGTTAGAGGACAAGAAGACACAGTATTCTGGTCTTCACCAACGAAGAATTTTCTGTCACGCTCAACAGAGTTTTCATTTTGATAGGAATCATGTTCTGTGCAAAAATTGCCCCAGTCCACACAAACTGCTTGGTGTTTGAGCAAACATGTGCCCTTTGAAATTATGTCATCCACACATCACCCAACTGATGTAGACAGGCATAATCAATTAGAGTACTTTGTGTTGCGAACATTTAGATTATTTCATCCATAGCCCAGAGAAGAAGAGAACCAGAATCAAAGAGAGGACAAGTTGTGGTACCCAATATGAATTTAATTAGGCACATAGAGTTCAATCCAGTTATGTATAGGATTGCTACTCTGACTTGTCTCTTCAATATTTGCCACCCTACCTGTCTCCATCTATTTTTTTTTAAAAAGAGGCTTTTAAGGATATATTGTGATTAACTTTTCTGTCACCAATAGGTGCTCTGTTGCTGGCATTTTTTTTAAAGTGTGGGATATTATTTTTATTCTTGTTTATATTTATAATTTATTTAATTTATTAAAAATATTGTAAATATTTTTTCCTTTTTTAATATGTTGTATTAGCATACATGTCGAACTAGCAGTTCGAAAGCAAGAAATTGCAAGTAGATAAATAGGGACCACTTTGGCATGAAGGTAACAGCATTCCGTGCGCTCTAGTGTCTAGTCATGCCTGACACATGACCATGGAAACATCTGTAGCAGCAGACAGCGCTGGCTCTTCGGCTTTGAAACAGAGATGAACACTGCACCCTAGAGTTGGATACGACTGGCTTTCAAACAAGGGAAACCTTTACCTTTACCTTTACTTTATACCTCCTAGAGTGAGAAAATATCACAGATTAGCAGTATATAAATGCAATAAAATAAATAAAATTACTGTATCCCAGGCTCAATTGGATGGTTTCAGGCTAGGAAGCTACGCACACCTCAAAGTGACCCTATTTAGGATATTCCTCTACCATCTTCCATACTCCACCATCCTCTGCTGTCTTCCCTTCTTCAAGAAGCAAGAGAAACCTGACACATATTTTTTTGCATCTGTTGGTAAGTGACATATAATCATACCTGTCAACCACCCCGATTTTGCCGGGAAAACCCCGTAATTCGACGTCGATTGACGTCATAACCCGGCCCCAGCTGCCAAAACCCCGTAATTTGGCAGCGGGGGAAATGCTTTCCGCGCATGCGTGGAAGGGTTTCACCCCTTCCACGCATGCATGGAAGCGCTACGCCGCTTGTGTAGGGGCTGCGCAAGTGGTGTAGTGCTTCCGCGCATGCGTGAAAGGACTAAAACCCTTCCACGCATGCACGGAAAGCGACCTGCGTACAAGCGATGTACGCATGTCCCATTTTTCTGGAGCCGCGGGTTGACAGGTATGCATATAATTGTGTTAGCTTGCTGCCAAAGTGAAATACCAGTGGATAATAAAGAAAAAGGAAAGGAAAATGAGACCAGCAGCAGCCTCCTGTTCTATGTCCTTCTCAGTGAGGAGTAGCAGAAAGCTGATTTTTTAAAAAAGTATTAGTAAATGACATATCATTGGCTAGCCACAAAGGGAAACACTACTGAATTGTTTATATATATCAAGATGCCCTCTCCATTCCCTTTTCTGTCTCTCCCTTTCTGTCTCTTCCTGTATGAGGAATGGGGCAAAGATGTTTGTTTGTTTGTTTGTTTGTTTGTTTGTTTGTTTGTTTGTTTGTTTGTTTGTTTGTTTGTCTGTCTGTCTGTCTGTCTGTCTGTTTGTTTGTTTGTTTGTTTGTTTGTTTGTTTGTTTGTTTGTTTGTTTGTTGGTTGGTTGGTTGGTTGGTTGGTTGGTTGGTTGGTTGGTTGGTTGGTTGGTTGGTTGGTAGGTAAGTAGGTAGGTAGGTAGGTAGATTGGTAGGTTGGTAGGTTGGTTGGTTGGTTGGTTGGTGATCATCCACCACCATCTCATTTTTCTCTGTTAACTTCACCATGTGTGTAAACTGATTTATGAACTGCTGGACAGCTCAGTGGTTTAGATATCTGGAAGTTGGGAGTCTGGTTTCCCGTTTGACATGGGTTAGACTCAATGATCCATTCAGTCATTTCCAGCCCTGCATTTTTAAATTATTATTCTCATCCTCTGAAGAAGAGATGAAGCAAGTTTGGAAGCTACATCATTGGCAAGCCAGACAGGAGACCAGATGAATTAATTACATCACCTTGAAATTCCTGGTGAACTAAGCAGGAAGAAATAAATGACACATACTTTAATACTCCAGGGTAAAGGTAAAAGTCACCCTTGCTTGACAGCCAGTCATATCCGACTCTAGGGTTTGGAGCTCATTTCCATTTGCAGCCAAAGACGTTTCTGTGGACATGTGGCAGGCATGACTAGACATGGAACACTGTTTACCTTCCCACAGAAGTGGTACCTATTTATCTACTTGCAGTTTCTTGCTTTCAAACTGCTAGGTTGGCAGGAGCTGCGACAGAGATGGGAGTTCACTCTGTCATGCAGCACTTGGGTCTCAAATTGCTGACCTGCCAAACTTCCAGTCATCAAGTTCAGCATCTCAACCACTAAGCCACCACTGTCCCTAATACTCCAATGAACCCTTATATAATTATAAGTAATTGTGGTATTTAAACTTTTCAGCAATAAATGTTAACTGTGATAGGCTACCACAGACTCAACTATCAAGGGATGCTATTATGTTCTCTAGTGCTCTAAGGGTATTGTTTGAATATCATACTTTTGACTTTGACACTTCCGTCCCATGACTGCTCCCCTAGCCTCCAGCTCTGGTCTCCATCCAATGTCTCACCAGTTCCCTGACTCTTCCTTCTGCTTCCCAAATGCTTCTTTATTTACCGCAGCTCCCATCTTGATCTTACACACATCTTCTACTTAGAAAGCCCAGTGACTCCATAGTAGGCTTTGTCCCCAGGGAAGTAAGCTCCTTGGACATCTCAGTGAGTTAGACCTCCTGAAGCCACAGAAAGGGACCAGTGGGCCAATGACCACTGGCACCACCTGTACCGGTTTACACCAGAGTCTGTGCAGTTCAATTTTTAGATCCTGATATCGGATGGTTTTTTCAAGTTGTTTCTCATTAATTCTGTTGTCACCAGGTATGGCAATGTCAATGATCCACACTTTTTTCTTTTCCACAATGGTGATATCTGGGATATTGTGCTCCAAAACCCAGTCAGTTTGTATTTGGAAATCCCACAGTAATTCTACATGCTCTTTTTCAATCACTTTTTCAGGCTTATGTTCCCACCAGTTCTTAACTACGGGCAGATGGTAGTTGTGGCACAAATTCCAGTGGATCATCTGGGCAACTGTGTTATGGCACTGTTTATAATCAGTCTGGGCTATTTTCTTGCAACAGCTCAGTATATAATCAATGGTTTCATCTGCTTTCTTTGCAAAGTCTGCATCATCATCATCATCATCATCATCATCATCATCATCATCATCATCATCATCATCATCATCATCATCATCATCATCATTATTATTATTATTATTATTATTATTATTATTATTATTATTATTATTATTATTATTATTATTATTATTATTATTATTATTATTATTGATGAATATTCTGTTTTAGAAACCGGGTAAAACCAAAACAGAAGATGGAGGAAGGCGCTCACTGGACAAGGAACAACATTAAAGGAGGATATAGCTGAGGAACTCAGCCTCCCCTCTGCCACTTGGAGGACCTTGAATAGGCTCAGGGTTGGAGTTCCTAAATGCAAGAACAACATGTTCAAGTGGGGGCTGCTGGAAGACAACAACACACTGTGTTAATTGGAGAGATACTTACTGGTCTGCCAGTTACTGCCAGAAACATACACCAACGAGGACTTAAGTTTCTCCAATGACAAAGCCAAGAAAGTGGCTTCGTTTTGGCAGTCCAGTGTTTGATCGGGACATGAAAGCAACAGGATCTGATGTAGGGGAAAGCTGGAGGGAAAGAAAAAAGCACCAGTAATTTAGAAATATATTGTTAATCAGAATGACTCATTCTATTGATATTGAACCATGCCCATAGGATTTTATATAAATGGATATCCTTTATATAAACCAAGGAACTATTTCAAGGGAAGTACATTAAACTTTTGAGTCTCTTGCATTAAACTCTTGCTAGTTTAACTCTAAAGTGGAGTCAAAGACTCAACAAAGATTTTAAAGTTGTCCTGTAGATATTGTAATTTTTTCCCCATGAACTGATTTTGAACTCTTCCACTTTTGCTTGCTTTTATCCTGGGAAGCATGACCCTTCTCCAGACTCAAAAATTATATTTTGCAGAAGCAGGTTAGTCATGCCGGTTAATATATAAGGTTGATATACAGATCACTTGTATGCAATGTGACTTCACAGAGACTTCCTCCCACTTGTTTATTGTTTGTAAAGTTGGAAGAATTCAGTAGTAAAGGTAGTATTATTGTTATTTTGCAATCTGGCCTTGCTGTTATTTACAGTCGTTACACCATGAAGCCGCTGAATCTGTGTTCTTTCCAGGCAGTGAGGATCTTTTGCATTGTTGTAACTTTGGTGTATGGGACCAAAGACAACAGGACAACCGAAGGGTTGGTTTAACGCAGGTTTATTGCATAGTGTTCCGGTGAAGCATGAGGTAATGGCGGTGATACATCTCAATATATACAGTAGCCCTCTACATTTGAATCTTGTAGCACGGTAGCTCATTGGCTGCTACCGGCGTGGCCTCGCCCAGGCACGCCTCTTTTCCTGCTGCTGAATGCAGATCTTTCTTCTGCTGCTGAATGCGGGGAAGGTTTTCCCGCGGCTGTCCGTGATTGAGCAATGTGAACCATGTGAGACTGAACGCTCGCAGCTGCCCTCTATGGGCTGTCTGCTCGCGTTCCTTTACAGCTGAGATCGTTTGTATTTGGAGTGGTTACATTCTTGCCTTTACAGTACAATGAAGATGCACACATACATACATAACATCCCTCCCCCCTAGGATGGGACGAAGTCCCGCAACCATTGTGGCTTGCCGCACGTGCGCTTGGGGCGTGCCTGCGTCTGACCTAGTACTGGAGAGCCTGTGATCCCAGACTCCGCGAGTGCTTGTCCTGCAACGGGAAACGGGGATTCGTTAGTGGCTCTGTGGGGCGTCCGTGCCTGCCTTGCCCCCGGGGATGGGAATGGAATGAACAGTTGGGAGGTGAACCCCTGCCTGTTGCTCTCGGACCCCGGGGACCCTCCTATTGTGAACCCCGGAACCGATGAGGTCGCCCTTGTGGTTCTGCTACCTTCTGATCCTCGCTCAGGGGACCTTGAGACTGTGGTGGGCGGACTCGCTGCTGCCTCTCGTCTTGGGGGTGTCGGTCTCCGGGAAATTGGCGCTATATTGCATTCTAACTCACAGGGGCTACTGGGACTGGAGGTACCAGGGGCTGAACTGAAACCCCTCTTTTCGCTAGGACGGGTGGGGGACCACTCCGCTAACTCCCCCTGGTACCGTAAATCAACGTCTAAACTTCTATGGGCATCTGTGTTTCGGGGAAACTTCCAAGGGGTATGTGTGTGGTCGGGGCTCTTCCTTTCCGCCGCGGACTCCCGCAAAAGATCTCTGTGGATCGATTCCCTTTCCTCCCCCCTTGGTGGGGACCCATGTTCCCCTTTTCCTCCCCCTTGGGCTAAGCGGGTGGGGGAGTACCCTAACGCTGATTCGATGCTATTTTCGTCTCCGTCCTGCTCTCCGGGGACCCTGCGCCTGAGTTGGTCCACGTGTCGCCTCCACAGGAAGCCTGTACTGGTCTCCACGCGGTATGAGACGGGGCCGGTTTGTGCTATTACGGTGCCCGGCACCCAGGCTGGCCCCGCGTTGGCGTAGTTCCTGCAGTGCACCGGGGCGCCTACGCTGAAACTCTTTGTGGGTTCCACCCCTATGTTCCACCCTTTGTCCTCTACTCTCATGGGGTCTAGCTTTGAGATTCCCGTGGCCAGCTTCCTGCGCATCAACAGCTCTGCGGGGGAGTACCCTGACGCCAATGGGGTGACCCTGTACCTTAGCAGGAATTGGCACAATTTCAGGTCGAGGTCTCCGGGGCCCATGCGCAGCAGCGCGTCTTTCGTGGTGCGCACGAGGCGCTCTACTTGGCCGTTGGTGGCCGGGTGAAAGGGGGCGGAGGTGATGTGCCGAATGGCGTTGCGCTCCATGAATGCCCCAAACTCGGCGGACGTGAAACAGCTAGCGTTATCGCTGACGAGGTGTCGGGTAAACCGAACGTGGAAAAGACCCTCCGTAACTGTTTAATTGTTGTGGCCGAGGAGGTGCTCGAGACTGGAATGACCTCCAACCACTTGGAGAACGCGTCCACTACAAGGAGGAAAAGCGTTCCCCTGAACGGGCCAGCAAAATCTACGTGTACCCGGGACCAGGGCCCCCTTGCTGCGTCCCACTCCCTATGTGGCGAGCGGGCCTCTTCCGGCCTGGAGCTTTGGCACGCTTCGCAAGTGCCAACCATGTGTTCGATGTCGGCGTCTAGCTGGGGCCACCAAAAGTAACTGCGGGCCAGTGCCTTAGAGCGGACGATCCCCGGGTGGCTGACGTGCAGCAGTTTAAGCACCCTCGGCCGGAGAGACGTGGGGATCACTACCTGCTGTCCCCACAAAAGGCAACCCCTCTCTAGGGACAACTCTAGTTTCTTTTTGAAAAATGTGTCGAATTCCGCTGCTGGGGAAGACACGGGCCACCCTTTCTGTACCCAGGAGCAAACTGTGGCCAGCGTTTTGTCCTTGCCGGTCGCTTTAGCGATGTCGGCCGGTACTACTGGGGGGGAGTCTAGGACCTCTATCATTAAGACCTGGTGGTCCCTCTCTTCCTCGCCCACGTGGCAGCAATCCCGGGGAATGGGGGACCTCGACAGGGCGTCCGCATGGCTGATCTCCTTTCCGGGCCGGTATACCAACGCGTGCTGATACGCGTTGAGAAAAATGGCCCACCTGAGCATCCTCGGGGACAGGATTTGGGGTGTGGGCTTATCTGCGGTGAAAATGCCTAGCAAGGGCTTATGGTCAGTCACTATGGTGAAGGGGCGGCCGTACACAAAATCATGAAATTTCTTAGTCCCCGCAATTATCGCTAGTGCTTCCCTGTCTGTCTGGGCATAGTTTCTCTCCGCTTGGGACAAGGACCTAGAGTAGAACGCTATCGGGGCCTCCCTCCCGTTCTCCAGTACGTGGCATAACACCGCCCCCACCCCCACCGGGGATGCATCGCATATCAGGACCACTGGGCGTTTGGGATTGAAGTGGGTCAGTACCGCATCTGATGCCAGGAGTCGCTTCAGGTCATTGAAAGCCTTCTCCTGGTCGTCGCCCCACTTCCATGCCTCATCCTTTTTTAACAATTTGTGTAGCGGTTCCGCTACTGCTGCCTTCCGCGGAAGGAAGGAGTGGTAAAAGTTGAGCAGTCCCAGGAACGACTGCAACTCGGGCTTGGAGGTGGGGCGAGGGGCCTTCTTGATGGCGGCCACCTTGGATTGGGATGGCCTGATTCCCTCGGGAGTAACACGGAACCCTAGGAACTCAACCTCAGTTGCGAAGAAAACGCATTTGTCTTTTCGCAACCGCAACCCCGCCTTTTCGAATATTGCCAGGACCTTTCCCAACCTTGTTGCTAATTCGGCCCGGCTCCCCCCTGTAATCAATACGTCATCAAAGTAGGGTAACACCCCCTCTAACCCCTTCAGGAGGCGTTCCACGAGTGACTGGAAAATCCCGGGCGCCGAATTCACGCCGAATTGGAGGCGCGATACCTGGAACGCCCCTTTGTGGGTGACTATGGTCTGTGCAGCAGCTGCGGCGGGGGTCACCGGGAGTTGCTGGTAGGCTTGGGCCAGGTCGAGTTTAGCGAAACACCTCCCCCCGTGTAACCTGGCCAACAAGTGGCTGACTACCGGCACCGGATACGCGTTAGGGCGGATCGCCTTATTGATGGTGCACTTGTAATCAGCGCATATGCGGACCTCCCCGTTGGCCTTGAGCGCTGTTACAATTGGAGTTTCCCACTCCGCAGAATCAACAGGAACAAGAATCCCCTGGCCCACCAATTTGTCCAACTCCGCCTCTATTTTGTCCTTTAGTGCGAAAGGCACTCTGCGCGGTTTAAGTCTGATTGGACGTACTCCAGGGTCCAGGTCGAAAGTCACTGGGGGGCCCTTGAATTTTCCGAGCCCCTTTTTGAAAACCTCGGGGTGTGCGTCGCACACGCTCTGTATTGGATCAGTCCCGGTGGCGTGTGCTCCCACGGCGTGCACCCCCCCAATGAACAACCCCAGGGGCTGGAACCATTGAGTCCCGAGGAGGCTGCATTTTCCTCCCTTGAGGACGACCAGGGGAAGCGTTGCGGTGTGCTTTTTAAACTGGACCTGGAACTTCCCAACCCCCAACACTGGGATGCGGTTCCCTTGCACGTCCTTCAGTGTGGCCCTCAACGCTTTGAGCTTGGGCCGCACGCGGGGGGCGATTTTCATGAACTCTCCCTGGGAAATAATAGAGTATGACGAACCCGAGTCCACCTCCATTCTAACAGGGGCCCCTTGTATTACTACCTCAACGAAGTAACGGGGGTGCTCCGTGGAAACGCTGCAAACCGGAGCGTCGTCCTCGCTGTCGTCGGAGATACGCCCTACGCCGTCCCGCGTCCTCGTGGTCCGGGTGCCGTCCTTTGGCCTCGTGGTGCGGTCCTGCCTCGCCGAGCGGTCTGGAGAACTCCTTGTGGCCTCGCGCCGTTTCCGGCAGACCTTGGCGATGTGCCCGCGCCGGCCGCAGTTGTGGCACTCGGCCTTGCGGAATGGGCATTTGGCGCGGGCGTGGGCGGCGCCGCAGCCGTCGCAGCGCCGGCCCTCTCTCTGGACCCTCCGGACGTCCTCGTCGTCGCCGCTCTCCGCAGACGAGTTCGAAGCTCGCCGGGCCGCGCGCACCGAGCTCTCTGCCTTGGCGGGCTTCGGGCGCCAGTCCTGAAGCTCTTGCACCCCGGCAGTCATGGCCTCCGCGGCCTGCGCCGTGTCGAGGACTTGTTGCCACGTGGGAGGCGGCTCCCTTTTCATCAGCGCGCGCTGAGTCTCTGTGTCCCTCAGACCGCAGAGCAGGCAGTCCCGGAGGGTGACGTCTGGAGTCTCCCACTTGCATGGGCCGGCGGCCATCCGCAGGGCCGCGGCGAACTCAGTGACCGATTCCCCGGGCGCCTGGACTTGCCTCCAGAACACGCTCCGAGCGGGGAACATCGCTATTGCTGGCCGGAGATGGGCGCGCAGCGCCGCCAGGAGCTCTGTGGCTTTGAGGTCGCCCACCTTCCTCGGCGCGATCAGGTCCACCAAGGTCCTCTTGGTCTCGTGTCCGAGCATGCGGACGAAAATGGCCCTCTTCTTGGCCTCATCTGAGACTTCGAGCTCCACCAGCGCTGCGTTGAAGTCTATCTCAAACAGCTCCAAGTCTCCCGGCTTCCTAATCTCGTAGCCGGCGCATGTCTTGGTCCCGTGGGCAGCCATATCCCACCTTCGTCGCCAATTTGGTGTATGGGACCAAAGACAACAGGACAACCGAAGGGTTGGTTTAACGCAGGTTTATTGCATAGTGTTCCGGTGAAGCATGAGGTAATGGCGGTGATACATCTCAATATATACAGTAGCCCTCTACATTTGAATCTTGTAGCACGGTAGCTCATTGGCTGCTACCGGCGTGGCCTCGCCCAGGCACGCCTCTTTTCCTGCTGCTGAATGCAGATCTTTCTTCTGCTGCTGAATGCGGGGAAGGTTTTCCCGCGGCTGTCCGTGATTGAGCAATGTGAACCATGTGAGACTGAACGCTCGCAGCTGCCCTCTATGGGCTGTCTGCTCGCGTCCCTTTACAGCTGAGATCGTTTGTATTTGGAGTGGTTACATTCTTGCCTTTACAGTACAATGAAGATGCACACATACATACATAACAGTAACCATGAGTAAAATATAATGCAAGCCAATGCCTATTTAGAAATAAGCCCCTGTGGTCCCACTGTGTAGTACTGCAGCCTATGGATCTTCAATTTTTTTCTTAAGCTTTCTCAAAACAATGCAGTGACACTTGCCAGAAAATCATTCACACAGTATGCAATTGCAAATATCTTTTGATGCAGATAACTTAACATTGCACTCTGTGTATCTGCATTACAGCACATCCAGGGAAAGAGAGAGACACAGAGGGTATGCATTACCTTCACTTCTTGTTCCTTCTGTTCACAACTGGAGCCTCTTTCACTCTTGTTCTCTGTGAAATTCTGCACATGCACAGAATCTCTAAATAGCCAGACTACCTTTGGGAAGAGGCCAAGGGGTGAGTGGGGATCCTTCTTGTCACATATGATAAGTTGGGCTCCCCCTAGGACAGTGATGGCCATCTTTGGCACTCCAGGTGTTCTTGGACGTCAATTACCAGAAGCCCAAGTCAACACTCCTGCTGATCAGGGCTTCTGGGAATTGAAGTCCAAGAACACCTAAAGTGCCAAGTTTGGCCATCACTGTCCTAGGATCTTTTGGAACAGCTGTAGATCTCTTCTTCCTTTCCCCATGTAGTCCTATTTTGTTGTGTTCTCATGGTGGAGAGAAAAATAACATTTTTGGAATGCTTGGAACCTGCTCTTCCTGTTTATTCCCAAGTAGCCCAGTGGATAAACAGTACAGTAATACCTCATACAAAGTCCGCTTCGTACAACATTGAATTCATAAAACATCACCTAACTCCTTGAAAAAAGTTGCCTCATGCAAAGTCCCTGCGACTTTGTATGAGGCATTGGGGTATTTTCCCAGGTTGCACTATGCCTGGGCAGTATAAAAGGCAGGACACATGTGTGCATTGCTCTTGTGGGTTTTGCACGAGGCGAAGAGTGTTTAGGAGTGGTTTTGAGCGCGATTTTAATTGTTTGGTGTTTGCTGCTGTTTGGATGATTAACACTGTGCTGCATGAAGGGACATGTTGCCATCCATTTTGTCCTTGCTTCCATACAGTAATTGTTTACAATAGCTTGTACAAAATGGATGATCAGCCGCATGGCTGCAGATTAACACTGTGCTGCATGATGGGACATGTTAACTTTTAAACCTGCACTTCATAAAGTTTTCAAAACTTAAAAACTTGTTGTATGGTTTGTCTCCTAAAATCAGGGTTGTTTGACATGTTTTTGTAATGTACTTAGCCTTTAGACAATGATTTCTTAAAGTTCTGTCAGTTTCCTTAACTTTGCACTGAAGTCTGTGCTGTTACAGTACAATGTATTTCTATGGAAATGACATTGTACGAGGCATCGCAACAAGGATTTGGACGTTGTATGAGGCATCGTGATTAGGATGTTGCATGCCTCATACAAAGTCTAAATCTGTATAAAGTCCAAACTTATGGAACCAAGTTTGGACGTTGTACGAGGTATTACTGAAGAAGCTAAATTTTGTATCATGTTTCTTCTTTCTTCAGTAAGTGTGGGGTAGAATGGTTGTGATGGGAAGATTCATATAAGAACAAATAGGCAAGAAGAAACACATACAACACAACACACAGAGAGAGAGATTCCCAACTAAAACTAAAACAAACTATGTAGAAACTCTAACTCCACTAACTTAAAATAAATAAATAAATAAATATCTGAGTATTCAGAAAGCTCTGCAGGAGAGTGCCTTAAGTCAAATTACAATGGATGGCCTCTAAAAAAATTAGTAATAATCAACAGCACACACAGAAAGAGGCATGGAGTTATTCAAGTACAATTCAGACAATCTGGGCTTACCACCATTGTACTGCACAGTTACTTCCAAGAAGGATGGGTAAGATATGACTGGGAAAGTAAGATCAAATGGCTAGATCAAATGAGAGAGCTTGTGGCTCAGTGGTAAATCATATGCTTTGTATGCACAAGGTGTGACAAATGTATATGCCTTAAGATAAGAGTTAACCCAAAATATGTCTTTTATACTTTGCCAAGATTAGACTGGGTGTTTACTTTAACATATTCAGATCCTCATTTTTGAGTGCCACCCTGATAAGCTTTACAATATTCTTACTGAATTCTAGGCCTCCACAGGTATATAAAATAGCCAGGGATCACTTAGATTACTTTCTTTAGGATAAAACATCTTGTACTATAAAGCAGGAATCAAACAAATTTAGAAGATGGAGGCACTAGCATCACATAGTAAAAACATGGTTTCATGAAAAAGCAATACCACCTCTTTGCCAGATCTGTACTATTAGGTTCTTCTATACATAGCATCCATAAGACTGTGGGTGTGGCTACACTAGAATGAGGGATCAAATTAGAACATAAGAACATAAGAACATAAGAACAGCCTTGCTGGAACAGGCCACAGCCCATCCAGTCCAGCATTCTGTCTCACACAGTGGCTCACCATTTCCTTCAGGGCATTATTCCCAAAGAGATGCCTTCACCTGCTTAGGATTCCCTGGAAATGATATTGAGAGATATCCTGCCTATCTCTCCAACCCGGAGGTTGTCCTTAAGTATCCATAATTATAGCCATTGATACTCTTGTCCTCCATGAACTTGTCTAATCCTTTCTTAAAGCTGTCAAGACTGACAGCTGTCACCACTTCTTCTGGCAGGGAGTTCCATAGACCAGTAATCCTCTGGGTGAAAAAATACTTTCTCTTATTTGTTTGAGAACTAGTACCCAAAAGTTTCATCGAGTGTCCCCTAGTTCTAGTGTTATGCGATAGGGAAAACAGTTTTTCCTTATCTACTTTGTCCACACCGTGCATGATTTTATAAACTTCAATCAGGTCACCTCTTAGACGTCGTCGTTCAAGAGTGAAGAGGCCCAACCGTTGCAGCCTCAGATGGTAAGGAAGGTGTTCCAGTCCCCTAATCATTCTGGTTGCCCTCCTCTGCACTTTTTCCAGCTCCATAATATCCTTCTGGAGGTATGGCGACCAGAACTGTACACAGTATTCCAGATGGGGCCTCACCATAGATTTATAAAGAGGCAAAATGACACTTGCTGACTTATTTTCTATACCCTTCCTAATGATCCTTAGCATTGAGTTTGCTTTTTTCACTGCTGAGGCACACTGGGTTGACACCTTCATTGAGTTGTCCACCAGGACACCAAGTCCCTTTCCTGGTTTGTCGCAGAGAGTTCAGACCCCATCAGTTTATAAATGTAATTGGGGTTCTTTGCCCCAACATGCATCACTCTGCACTTACTAATGTTGAAACTCATTTGCCACTGTTTTGCCCACTCCCCCAGTGTCGAGAGATCCCTCTGAAGCTCCTCACAATCTCTCACAGTTTTCACTACCCTGTATAATTTAGTGTCGTCAGCAAATTTGGCTACCTTGCTTTTTACTCCTACCTCTAGATCATTTATGAAGAGGTTGAAAAGCAGGGGTCCCAGTACTGAACCTTGGGGGACCCCACTCTTTACTTCCCTCCACTTGGAGAAGTGTCCATTTAGTGCTACCCTCTGTTTCCTGTCCCTTAGCCAGTTGCTGATCCAGGACAAGACCTGTCCCTTTATTCCATGACTGGTAAGTTTATTCAAGAGCCTTTGGTGTGGGACCTTGTCAAAAGCCTTCTGAAAGTCCAGATAAACAATGTCAACTGGATCCCCCTTATCCACATGCTTGTTGACACTCTCAAAAAATTCCAACAGATTAGTGAGGCATGATTTGCCCTTGCAAAAGCCATGTTGGCTCTCCTTTAGCAGCGCCTTCTCTTCTATGTGCCTATTAATTCTATCTTTTAGGATGGTTTCCATCACTTTACCTGGGACACATGTCAAACTGACAGGTCGGTAATTTCCTGGATCACCCCTGGATCCTTTTTTGAAAATTGGTGTTACATTCGCTACCTTCCAGTCATCAGGCACAAAGCCTGATTTGAGGGAAAGATTATATATTTTGGCTAGGAGATCAGCAATTTCATCTTTAAGTTCCCTGAGAACTCGTGGATGGATTCCATCTGGTCCTGGTGATTTGTTAGGGTGGGCCACTTTGGGATGGTTGGTGTTGATTAGCACAATCTAATGAAGCCTAACCAATCACATGGGACTGGTTCTTGCCCATATTGTGAAGTTGCTTAGTTAAGTGTGTCAGTTCAAGATGTTGGCAAATTAATTACTTTCCTTATTTGGCAGGGATCTGTTGAAATGGGGATTTTTAAAAAACTGTATAAGACTATTGGTAAAGTGTAGCAGTTTAGCAATAGTCTGGGGTACACAGAAAGAACCTTCTACAAGATTGTGGTATTTTGAACCACAATCTGGCGTACCCTGGTAATGCATACCTGTCAACCCGCGGCTCCGGAAAAACGGGACCTGCGCACATCGCTTGTGCGCAGGTTGCGTTCCATGCATGCGTGGAAAGGTTTTACCCCTTCCACGCATGTGCAGAAGCGCTATGCCCAAAGCATTTCCCCCGCTGCCAAATTACAGCTAAGCAGGCTAGACATGTGGTTTCCCCCCATCGTTAACACTGCCGCAAACTGAGGTAGGTGCATTTACAGCTGTTGTAAATGCACCCACTTCCACTTCCAGGGTTGTCACCATGAGCCGGATGGAATGGTGGTGGGTGCTGGGGCCGGCCCACGCACCATAGGTTGCAAGCCCCTGCTTTAGAGAATGGTTCTGACAATACTGAAAGTTTTTTAAACTTTCTTTTTATAACTGAGATGTAGTAGATCAGCAATAGTCTACATAGAATATTTTTTTCACTTCCATTGCCCTCTGCAGAGCAGAGGTAGTGATTAATTTGCCAATACTGTATTCTGAAGTGGCTCGCTTATTAAGCCACTTCACAATATTGGCAAATTGAAAGTGAAAGGCTCGATTTGGACTGGTTCAGGTGATCACATGTGCTGAAAAAAGTAGGAGCCCCTTGACAGAGGCCAGAAAGGTGCAGATAGGAACGCTCTGGCAGGCAAGCTGTTTTGCTCCAGCAAAGATATCGTCTGATTGCTATCTTTAATCATGCTAGTCTGTCCCTGCAGTGCTAACAAACCTCAGGCTAAAAAGCTTGTGAAGACAGCATTTGCCTGTTTTCAACACTGCAAAATATAGCTTGTGAGCAATTCGGCGCATGGTGCCTTTAATTGGACGGCAGTACCAAGCACCACTTCATTCTCCTCCTGAGTTCCAAAGTACTATGACATAGATCAATGACATACATAAACCAAGGCTCATGTTTGAAGTAACAGGTGCATTTGGAAGTGCACATCAAGGCATAGAGTGTTGACAACTTCATATAGTGATATCGCCTGGAACATTGACAGCCTGAGGCGATGCTGTCCCTTGGATGACATCCAGTGTTTAGGGCTAAGTGTGCTGTGTAGAAACTTCCTTATCTTCTGTTGTATGTGCATGAATGTCAGAATGCTCTGCTAATTGCTCTAGTATATATTTTATGGTTCTTGTGTCAAGAAGTTACTAGAAGCCCATTATTTCTCTGTTCAGTCTTAGCCTCTAACACAAGCCTTTACTAGAGCCTATTGAGCTCAGAGTCTAATTAGTTCTTGCAGCAAGTTATCACTCACAGAAAATGCTGACTCAACATCCAGTTGAAAAATGCATTCAATATCGAGTAATTGGTGCCATCTCTTTAATAAACAAAAAATATACATTGCTAAATAAGCTTTGTATATTTTTTCCAATGAACATCTTATATGGACTTGAAAAACATGAGATAAAAATGTTCCAATTCTTTTTTTAATTACCCAAATTAGGGAATTCTCCATGCCAAAAGTGTCAGTTTCAACCGTGCCATCATCTGAGATAGGGTTAGGACAGAATTCTGCTGGAAATCCTGGAACATGCTGCCATTTAGTTCTGACAATATTGAATTAGATGCATTATTGTCTGACTCGATATAAGGCAAGAAAACCAACAGTCTTAGTGTATCTTGAAGACTATTTGTGTCAGATTTTGTGGATTGTAGCTCATTTTTGCAAACTCATCTCAAAGTTAGTGCTAACTTTATAGTGCTACACTTTAAGGTTGTATAAGATGCTTTGTGTTTTCTGCATCAGAGTAACAAAAATTCAATGAGAAATAATTTCCTTGAGAAAATACTCCCTATTGTAAATTACCAGACATTAAAAACTTGGCCAAGCCCTTAATCAGTGCCCAAACAGCAACCCCAAACCCACTAATTTATTGCAAAGTGCCAACAAGGCAATTTAACCTTAAAACTGAGGTTTTAGTTTAGAAAAAACAACATACATTAACATCTTTTGTTGTAATTTAATTTTAATTTAATTTAATTTAATTTAATAGTCATATTTATATATGCCGCCCACTCAGGCAGAACCTGACTCTGGGCGGCAAAGAGTGTAAAAGAAAAACATGATAATAGAGCTTGCATGCTTACATTCAACAGACCGCCATCCATGCATGTGAGCTGCCCACCCTACCCCTGACAGGGGAGGCAGGAAGCGCTCCCATTGGGCTGCTGGGCAGAGTGGTGGGGAAAGGGGGAGGGGAGCAGCCCAGCACCACATCCCACATCTGTGCTGGGGCGACGGTGCCCATGCCCAAGGAGAGGGCTCTGAGTGCCCCCTCTGACACACATGCCATAGGTTCACCACCACTGCCCTAAATGATTTAAATGCCCCTTAAAAGTGCCCTTTAAAAGTGCTCATCTTTTCAAGGTACTACATGTCACACTATAATGTTGATGGTTACTTTGATGTTTAAGATTTGTAAAAGAGCCCATTTGGAAAGTTGCTCCGCTCACAGAGGGTTGTTTGCCACACATCCTTCTTGTGAAAGGGTTTTCTTCTATGTAGTAGCAGTAGTTGATGTTGTTGCTGTGTGCCATCAGATTTATGTTGACTTATTTTATTTATTTTAATTTTAATTTTATTTATTATTATTTCAAATTTCTATGCCACCTACTCAGGCGAACCCGACCTTCTGAAGTAGTAACTGTAAAAAGTTCTGTTGTCAACAGCCTTGCTCAGCTTCTATAAATTTAAGGCCACCGGTTCCTTCATTGAGTAGGTACATCTTTTATTTAGGACTCATCTACACTGTTGAAATAAATCAAGAGCTGAGTTGGGTTCTTTGAAGTCAATTTAATGTTACATAGTCTTTCTGTTGACATGTGCAACTTCATGGGACAATTGAAAATCGATTCAAAATGCATCGTCTTCCAGAAGGGGGAAAACATGCTTTAAATCAATTTCAATATTGATGCAAACTTAATGCAAAATCAGGAGTGTTATGATGTGTAGTTACACCCTTAGTCTTCCCTTTTACCCGTTGCCTTCAACTTTTCCTCAGTATTGTTTTCTTTTCTAGTGGATCGTGTCTTAACATGTTGAGCCCTGGTTTCCTGTTTCCCCCCTAAATTATGGCATAACCACTACCACCACCACGCAGCCTGAAATGTGAATGGTCCCCATTATCTTTGAATTTAGAAAAGCTATCAAGAAACATTTCTTATTAAATCTATTAATCCTGTTTTATTACTTAACTAGCAGAGGTTGCCCGGCGTTGCCGGGCTGTTTTAAATTGTGTTGGAAGGTTAAATTGTGTTATTTTTTTTTTCAAAATTGCTTAGTTTGTAATATTAATTTTTAAAATGGTTATTTACGCAAATTTTTTTGGCTTGGCTGTTATTAACTGTGATCTGCTTTTTATGGTTTTTTTTAGGATTAATAAAAGAACAAAGTATGATATAATGTTTTCAAATTGTTTTATGTAAGCGAATAATGTTTTAGTTTTTAGTTTTTTTTAATTAGTTGTACCGTAGGTAATAATTTTAATAATGTAAAAGTAAATGTTTTTTACATTCAATGTTTTTAAAATGTGTTTAAATGTTTTGGGTTTTAATTTGAGTTAAAACTCAGCACAGGATTTTTTAAAAATTTTCTATTGTATTTTATTGACATATGTTTGTGATTTGTGTTAAAGTGTGTTTTAGTGGTTGGGGGTTAGGAAGGGTGGGCTAGGTGGTGGGGAGGGGGTGTGGTTGGTGGGAGTTAGGAAGGGTGGGCTAGGTGGTGGGGAGGGGGGCTTTATTGTGTTATGGTGCTTTGTTTGTGTGGATTCATGAAAGTAGATCGGGGTTTCCCCTTTAATATCAGTAGGTGGGGGGGCGATCCCCCTCTCCGCTGGCTCCCCTGGGTTTGGGAGGTTTGGGGGGACAAAAGGGTTATGTCCCCCCCAAACCTTCTGGACCTAGGAGACCAGGGAGAGTGGATTGATTCCCCCCCTCCTTAAAACAACTCCGTTTTTAAAGAGAAGAAACCGCTTGGTTTCTTCTCTTTAAAAACAGAGTTTTTCTTAGGGGTGGGAGTGGAATCGATCCACTCTCCCTGGTCTCCTAGGTCCAGAAGGGTTGGGGGGGACATACCCCTTTTGTCCCCACAAACCTCCCAACCCCAGGGGAGTCAGCAGAGAGGGGGGTCGCCACCCCCACCTACTGATATTAAAGGGGAAACTCCGATGATCGGGAGCTTCAGGCACCGTTGGGGAGGGAAAGGAGGCCAGCTGGTGTTTGTGGCTATGAGGCGGTGAGGTTTTTTTTAATTTTTCGGGCACCGGATTCCTCAGCGTTCTGCACGGTCATGGTGCGCAGGACGCTGGGGATTGTAGTAATGGGTTTGTGGTTTGTGTTTTTGCTGCGTTTTTTTCCTGCGGCTCGCTTTTGATTGGCTGCAGTGTGTTTCTCAGCGTTCTTTGTGGTCGCGCCTCTCAGCCTGATTGGCTGCAGCATGGCGCGGCGCAAAGAACGTTGGGTATTGAAGTTAATTTAGTTTATTCGCGTTTGTGGGGCTCTTGCCCCCCTGGCGCAATTCTCAATCCTGCGTTTTCCTGTGTACCCAGTTCAGCCGTGTGCACGAATGGTGAGTGCGGGTTAGTGGGGCCTGGCTAAGGAGCCTATACGAAGTTCCAGTGGTTAACCCTCGATTTTATACGTTAAGATTCAATGCAATCAGTAGTTTTCTGGCCATTCATTACAATTACATTTCAAACATTTAATTGCTTGTTTTTTCTATTATGGATTTGCTTTATTAAATGGTGATGAAGAAGTGTTATGTAGTTGAAGTGCTGGTTTATATTGTGCCTCACACTGTGTTCTCATACTCTGTTGTGAATATGGAGGTGATGATTAGATGAATAATAGAAGAGTATGCTTTGTAAATTTCAGTTGCCTTCAGGGTTTTCTATACTAGACTGTTAAGGTTGTTTTTTAAACTATGTTGTACAGTAATACCTCATACAAAGTCCGCTTCGTACAACATCGAATTCATACAACATCGCCTAATTTCTTGGAAAAAGTTGCCTCATACAAAGTCGCTGCGACTTTGTATGAGACATTGGGGTTTTCCCCAGGTTGCATTGTGCCTGGGCAGTATAAAAGGCAGGACACATGCGTGCATTGCTCTTGTGGGTTTTGCATGAGGCAAAGAGTGTTTAGGAGTGGTTTTGAGCATGATTTTGGATTTTTTTTCCCATCAGAATTTTTAGAAGCATTCCTGGGATTTTTGCAGCATTCTTCAGGTTCTTGGACAATCAGGGTTGTTTGACATGTTTTTGTAATGTTTTTAGCCTTTAGACAATGATTTCTTAAAGTTTTGTCAGTTTCCTGTCTGTTTCCTTGACTTTGCCCTGAAGTCTGTGCTGTTATAGTACAATGTATCTCTATGGAAACGACGTTGTACGAGGCATCACGGCAAGGATTTGGACGTTGTATGAGGCATCGCGGCTAGGATTTTGCATGTCTTATACAAAGTCCAAATCCGTATAAAGTCCAAACTTGTGGAACCAAGTTGGGATGTTGTATGAGGTATCACTGTATTGTTTTTTGCTCTATCCAATTTGTTAAATGCTCCAGATCTAAACTGATCGTAATTTTGCCTCATTTTATCCTGGAACCAAATATAGCTATTCCGGGTAAATTTAAATCTCATTCTAAATCTATTTGAAACTGAAAAATTGGGTTTGAAATTTCATTTTTAAAAAAATCACATTTCATGCACTTATGCAATTTTTAAATTAACCAAAAAGTAACTATTTTAGTTTTTTAAAGTAATGGAAAATAAAGAGTTACTCTAAAATTGTAATTATACTAAGTAACTAAGTTTTAGGGGGAATAAAAACAATGATTGTGATTTTTTAAATGTTCACAATAATTTCTCAACCTCCTTGAACTTTTTGAACTTTTCAAGTTGTTCCCCAGAAACTTTCATCTCATTCCTGGCATCTATGAACTAAGGCAGTCATATTTTTCTCTGTATCACTTTGATACCAACCCCATTCAAAAATACCCATGGACAACATATGGCCCCCAGGTTTTGCTGGACTTAAACTTACAGCATCCCCATATCCATTGTAATGCTGGGTAGGAATAATGGAAGTTATAGACCAGTGATGGCCAACCTCGGCACTTCATGTATTTCTGAACTTCAATTCCCAGAAGCCCTGATCAGCAGGAGCGCTGACTTAGGATTCTGGGAATTGAAGTCCAAGAACACCTGGAGTGCCAAGGTTAGCCATCACTGTTATAGACCAATATTTTCTATAGGCATACTCTGTTCACCTTTCTCAGATATGAATATTCAGTAGCAGCAAAGACCAAAAGCTGAACTGAGGAGTAGTACCAAACATTCAAACAGTCACTCTGTAGATAGATGGAAGTGTTCTTTAGTAGTTTTTAATTACCTTGGTAAGCACAGAGGTGAGCCTCACTTAATATTAAAGGAGGAGTACCTTGTGGTTCAAGTGCTGGGTGGGACTGGGCCTCATATTGCTGAATGGAAAACATTCATATTTTAAGACAAATAAACTGACTCATATTCAGGTGATAAACCAGACCCCTCTCCAAAAAATTCTGTCCACAGAGAACTTGAACGTTGACATATTTTGCGCCAGCTTTAAAATGTCTACAACTTTTTGATGTTGTGTGAAATTCTTTCCCTCACATCACAGCAGGATATTACATTAGCCTGTATAGTTAATGCTTGTCAGCTTTTGTAATATTGGAACAGGATTAAAACATAGTAGTTGTCTGGTTGACTGTAAATCGAAGCTTTCATTACTTATGCTGGTTTTTCCATTAAAAGGAAGAGTTTCTTATTAAGGGAATTGTTGCTTCAAAGCTCAATTTTAAAAACAAAAACAAAACAAAATCATCTTGCTTTTTGACACTTTCCTTGCAAAGCTTCTTTGTTTCCATGGAGAAGTTTCATGCAAAGCTGCTTTTTGTCAGTAGTTGGCACCTCTAATTATAGCTGACAGGATACTCCCAAATTTGACGAGGTCCCCTCCCCCCACCTTTGGCTTTTAAGAGCAGTCAGGGTGGCGTGGGCCGGATGAATTGGCTTTGGGGGCTGGATGTGGGCCCCAGGCCATAGTTTGGGCACCGCTGTTCTATCCAGTTACGCACCAAGCATTTTAAAAATAAGTAAATAAGAACACAGGCAAGGATCCTGATTTCCTAACATTTTAAAATTCTCCATCACTTCACGGTTTTTGTGCTATGCCCTCTGGTGAAAATTAATTTTGACACAAAATCTAGCTCCTTGCATTGCAGGTGAGGATCCTTCAGTTGTCAAGTAGACTGCTGGGAAAACCCAGAATGCTAGTACTGAAAGAGGCACATTTGTATGTTACACATGAATGCCATTAAAGTATAAGCATCCTCTGAGGGGAAAATGTGTTATATCCCAGTTCATGCATATTTTACACTTGAATTAGAAGCTGATATAATGCAAAGCCAGTTTAAGCCTCATTTGTAATACCAAATTGTCCTTTAAAACAAAAGTCTTTAGGGAACCAATCAATCATAAATATTTATAAGGACTGTGTTCAGACCTGACATTTGTGGTTAACAACAACTTCATGTTTTTCCATTTGACTCTCCCCAGGACCCAAGGATCTTTTTGGTGAATCCCAATAAAAGCAATACAGTAAAACCCGTACTTACGAAAAAAGTCTGTTCCATAGGCTTTTTCTTAAGTCGAATTTTATGTAACTCGAAGCAAACCCATAAGAAATTGTGTAAATTGGGACATGGTTTTTAGCACAAAATCATTTTGTAAGTCGAATTTTATGTAACTCGGGGCATTTGTAAGTCGGGGTTTTACTGTAGTTTGTTGAAGTGTTTCCTTTCATTTGTCCCAGGGGTATCCAAACTTTTTGGGCCGCAGGCCGGTCACATAGTTCAGCAGGCCAGTCACGTGGTTCCTCCCACTGGAAGCGGAAGTAAAATGTGCCTTGCAATCTGTTTTGCAACAGGATGAGATAGATTTTTAGGCTGCCATTTTCTCTGCTTAAAACAGGGGTGTCCAAACTATGGCTCGGGGGCAGGATTCGGCCCCCGAAGCCAATTCATCCAGTCCACGCTGCCCTTGCCACCCCTGGAAGTAGAAGTAAAATGTGCCCATATGGGCAAGGTAAAACATATCCAGGAGAAGCAAGGGCAGCGTGGGCCGGATGAATTGGCTTTGGGGGCTGGATGTGGGCTCCAGGCCATAGTTTGGGCACCGCTGTTCTATCCAGTTATGCACCAAGCATTTTAAAAATAAGTAAACCCCTTGTTAATGTTTGTATTTATGAACCTTTCCATTGCAAAATTAAAAATTACCCCTCCAGAATCAATTATTTATGCAAATTCATCCTGAACAGACAACACAGCAAAGTGGCCTAATCTTTCTTGTCTCAGAGTAGGATACTGTATCTGATGATATCATGCTCACTGAATCTTCTTTCAGCTTCTGTCACATTTATTGGCAAGGGTGATGGAAACCAGGACTACAAATAGTATTTGGTGTCTTTCTGTGCTCAATATTGTCTTCTTCTTCTACAACAGGGGTGCCCAAACTATGGTCCTGGGGCCGGATCTGGCCCCCTCATGCCAATTCATCCAGTCCGCAAAGCCCCCATCACTCCTGGAAACAGAAGTAAAATGTGCCCGTATGTTTTACTTCTGCTTCTAGGAGTGACGAGGGCTTCATGGGCCGGATGAATTGGTGTCAGGGGCTGAATCCGGCCCCTAGGCCATAGTGACCGGTTCCCTGAACCACATGACCGGCCTGTGGCCTGAAACGTCTGGACACCCCTGTTCTACAACATTTAGCTTGGAGCTGGCATTGCTTCCAGTCATGATTCTCTGGTATGTATTTGCTACATACTAAATATTCATACACTCGCTTCCCCACTTCATCTATTATGCTAACTCACCGGAATCCATGTGGTAGTCAAGTGGAATATGTATCTAGCAAGAAAAAAAATACACATTTATTCCTACTAGGGAAACAAGTCAGCTATTCTTATATGCACGAGAGATTTCTGGGCAACTGATATAATCTGAAGACTGCTGTTGTTATGTGCTGTCAAGTTGTCGCCAACCTATGGTGACCTTATGAATGAGATATCTTCAAAATGTCCTGTCCTCAACAACTCTGTTCAGCTCTTCAAAAACATGCCTGTGGTTCCCCTCATGGTTTCAATCCATCTCATGTTCCTCTACTTCCTCTTTTCCTGTTGCCATCCACTTTTCTCAGCACTAATGTCTTTTCTGGGGAGTCTTGGCTTCTCATGATGTGACCAAAGTAGGACAGCTCCAGCTTCATAATTTTTTTTGTTTCTAGAGACATTTCAGGCTTGATTTGCTCTATGGTAGTGTTTCCCGACCTTTAGTTTTTTGACTTTAATTCTCAGAAGCTTAAGTCAATTCCCTACAACACTGATCAGCAATGTACTGACTTGGGCTTCTGGGAATTGAAATCCCCAAGTGGGGCATGGGTCCCACATTGGGAACCACTGCTCTAGGGGCTACTTATTCATCTTTCTGGTAGTCCATAATATTGGTGGACCTCTCCTCCAGCACCATATTTCAAATAAATCATTTTTTCCCTGTCAGCTTTCTTTATTGTTCAGCTTTCACATCCATACATGATGACTGGGAACACAATATTATCTTGGTCTTAGTCTTCTGTAAAACATCCTTACAGTTGACGATCTATTCTAATTCCTTCATTGCTACCTAACAAGATCTTTCTGCTTGACCTTACAGAGTCACAAAAATGCAAAGTATGAAGCGGTTATTAAGCACTATTCTTTATAGAGTCATTTGGTTTATATAAAAATTTTCTTCAAATTTGGAGGCCTAGGATGATCAGCTGTTCTTCTGCACTATGGTGAGTTGAACTATATTTATAAATGCAGTAATAACATCTAATTATAATTATATATGAGATGCTATAAAACTCAGTGGTTTGAAGCACTGGCCTGTGGAGACAAGAGCATGGAGTTCAAATTCCCACTATGCCTCCAGGAGAAGAATTAGTGGAGATAATCTGGAGTGTCTCTGACATATGGTTTTAAAATCCCTGACACTTGTGCTGTCTTGAGCATGTTGCTTGGTTTCATAGAGCTGCCAGAAGGAAGGACTTATAAACTGCTTATGAATACTATGTACCAGGGGTTGCCAACCTTTTGAAGTTGGGGGCCGAGTTGTGCTCCCTCAGACAGTTAGCCGGCCAGACTGGTGGTCCAGCTACCGCTGCCAGAATTGGTCATGGACTCATTTACGATGGTTATAAATGCATTTACAACAGCCGTAAATAGGTCCACAGGCGATTCTGGTGGCAGTGGTTGCTAGAGCGAGGGCACAGGTTGGTTGATTTGGCACCACAGGCTAGATCCGGCCCACGTGCTGTAGATTGCCTACCACTGCTTTATACCTTTAAAACCCTGGAGGAATTAGTTGGAATCAGCTTGATTGCACATGATGATTACGATGTGTGCATATAATAGCACAAATTAGAATATGCAAATGTAATGCAAATATTTCTTTATATATATATAGTTTCTTCAAGTATCCTCCTTTGTGGCCATCCTTGTCTTACACATACTCCGTTTTGGTGATAGAATAGCAGCCACCTTTTATTTTCTGAGAAGGGGTCCACTCAGTCCATAATTTTGGGATAAGAACCCCATGAGGTGACCATGAGGTGTTTCTGATCTCCCATAATAGCCTGAGTGCTTGTGCAAATTTCATAAAGGAAGATTGAATGCTGATCTAGGCCTTTATTGCTTTGATTAAATTGCAAGTTTAGAACTTGGTAAAGGTAAAGGTAAAAGTCACCCTTGCTCAAAAGCCAGTTGTATCTGACTCTAGGGTTCAGTGCTCATCTCTGTTTATAGCCAAAGAGCCAGCGCTTTCTGCATTTTCAGACATCTCCATGGACATGTGGCAGGCATGACTAGACACTGGAGTGCACGGAATGCTGTTTACCTTCCTACCAAAGGTAGGAATAATGGAATGATTATGCCATGATTTAAAATTCCATTATTACAAATATTATACTAGGTGCTGTGGGGGTCTTTAGACATTCTGCAATCCCAGCTTAATTTGTAGTTAAACTGGATTGGGAAATGTTAAGTGCACTGCAAATTACTAGAGCAAGCCATTTTTTACCTAAGATACATACCATTGCTGAATATATTATATGTCTGGCATACCTAGAGAAAGGGTTTGTCAAAGCAAACCTGAACTATGGCTGGTTTGGAGCTTATTAATTTAATATGAACAACTTGTGAGGTGATGTGTCATGAGGAATGCCAAGGCAAAGAAAATTAATATTTTCCCCATCTTGACTTTTCTGTTAGATCACTTTCTGTTTTAGCTTGTTTTCCATCAGGATCCTGAGGCATATTTCTCAAATATATTTCCCTCATATTTTTGGAACAATTCTGCCATTGTTCACCAGCTTATTGTATATTATTCTAGCACATTTCCAAATCATAAATCAAAGCCTATCAACATGCATTAGGGAAATCCTCTATGTTATGTAGGGTTTTGTTTGAAATTGTTTTATCCTAATTACAAATCTTTCTACAGCTGTTTTATTAAAAGGGCAAGTTTTGCATGTAAACGTACTCCCTCACATGGTGGTCTTGTTGTATTTTTAATATCTAATATATTCTTTTCTCTCTCTTTTTTTCAAAGCCTGAATTTCCTTCCTGGCATTACACTTATATGAAGGGAGAAGGGGAAGGAACACATTGGCATTTGATGGCTGAAATTAGTGTTCTCTCTGTGTGTGTCCCAAACAGCCTGCCAGTAACGCACATTTTAGCCTGCACTTTAAAGAGAGTGTCAGGTGTTAGCTTCTGTGACATTAACAGAACTGAGGAAATCCTCACAATCATACAGGAATTCAAGAATATAGTGAGAGCCCACTTTATAGGAAGATTTTAAAGCTAAATTAAATTTAAAAAACTGCCAATTTTAAGGAAATCTGTTGAATTTAAAGAAGTTGGAGCCAGGAGGGGAGAGGGACCAGGAAGGGAGAAAAAGAATTCTCATTAAATTGTTCATTGCAGGCGCACCCCCCAATAAAGGACTCAGACACTGGTAAAAGTGGATAACGGCATTGGGCCACATTTATTGATTCATGCCCTAGTCCGAATTATAAATTTCTATTGGTAAAACGACCAATCATAATTCTTAAGGCAAGCAGGCCGAAGTAACACTGGTAAGGTACCACCCCGAAATTGCCAACGGCAATTGGTTACAATGTATCTATTTGTATCAATTTGTTTGTTGACAACAAACAAATTGTTGACCATAGTCAATATCTAACTAATGACCCCACCCTCTGACGCGTATCCGTGAAATCACGGGGTGATGCATGCTGTCTAGCTATCGCCATCACCCCGTCGCCTAGTTCGTCGTTGACCGGACAACGTTTAACCAACTTATGCCTATCTAGTGTTGTCCAGTCAATTGCGAACCTGCCGGATACCTGTGGGTCATAAATGTTTACCTTACCAGTGATACCCGCCACACGGGGAGGCTTCCAAAAGGCTCACCGCCCCCCCCAAGACCGTCAGCTCGGTCGACAGGCCTGCTCGCCAGTCCACTAATCCAGAGGTCCATACCTCCCTGCGACAGATGGGCCCCATCCCCTGAGTAAAGCTCGTAATTTGCAGACTGATGGCGGGGAGGCTAATGACGCGTCCCCCGCCCTTATCAAAAAGGAACCGGGCAATAGCCCCGTTCACGGAGCATCGGCTCAGTGAAGAGCCTCAAGGCTGAACGCCCCCCTGTAAGCGTACCGCGGTATCGTGTCCGACCAATTGAGGGATGTGGCAGGCCACACATGATGTGAGTAGGGCAGGTCACTGCAAATCGCAAGCTTCTGCGATAGGCCAGTGACCTGCCCCAAGCCATCGCCCCCAAGGTACATAACCAGGACATCGGGCGAGTCAGCATCCCTGATGTAGAAAAGGAATGGCAACAGTTCCCGCCATAACATGCCGCGCTTACCATACTACCTGAGACGTGCGGCTGCACCCAGTCCCAGTCGGGGTCCCCACTCTGTCGCCGCAGCGTAACACGCTGCCCTGTGCAGCATAACGCGCTGCCCTGTGCACGTGGCTACGGCCCACCAGCCATACTGTCACCGGTGTAAAACGACACCCAGGGTCTGTCAAGGAAAAAAGGGGGGGTGAGAAACAGTGCAGTGACTAAACTGGTACTCACGGTTGAAGAGGGCGAACACAAAACTGAAAACATTGTGATCCCCACCCTCCCGTGCGGCGTATTTCAGCCCCGGAGTACCCAAAAACAACTGCAGTAGAAGCCGCCCCTATCCTGAACGAATGGGTGCCGCAACGAGCCCCAGAGGGGCCAACACTGTCTAGTGCCTTCCCGGCACCCTCCAAATTGAAATTTAGTAAGAGAAGACCCACCTTGGTGACAGAAAAACGGGCCATGGAGCGTGCCACACAGTGCAAGGAAATCCTGTAGGGCACCAACCGGACAGATATCTGCCGAGGAACATCGTAGCAGTCTACTCCACTGCCTACGCCGTGCTGATACGTTTTAGAGGAGCGTATCCCCCAACTGAGCCCAATATTGTTCACACAGACATCTTCGAGTTCCAGTGCCCTACGACTTGCATCCGCCTTATACAGCATCTCAAGCTCGCCGATGCGGAGCACTCCAAAAAAGGCCACCGTTGTAGCCGCATGAAATGGGCTGCCTCATCTTTATCAAAACAGAGGCCAGGCCAGCCCCGGGCCAATTGGGTAAAAACCCCTGGGGAAATCGGGTGGCGGTCGTCCGGGCAACGCCCACGCGCGCGCACCCACCCCTACAAAACATGTCTCACACGGAAGTGAGTGGTGCTGTCCACGACTTGCATCCGCCTTATACAGCATCTCAAGCTCGCCGATGCGGAGCACTCCAAAAAAGGCCACCGTTGTAGCCGCATGAAATGGGCTGCCTCATCTTATCAAAACAGAGGCCAGGCCAGCCCCGGGCCAATTGGGTAAAAAAACCCCTGGGGAAATCGGGTGGCGGTCGTCCGGGCAATGCCCACCCGCGCGCACCCACCCCCCAAAACATGTCTCACACGGAAGTCAGCGGTGCTGTCCACGTGACCTCCCACTTTGGCCATAAAAACCAACGCTGGCAGCCTAGATGCTATGGTGCGAGGTGCAAGGCCCTGGGCATGCAGGTAAACCATGAACCGCAGAACATGGGTTACCGGGATCGGCCAGGTTTCTGGCATTTGAAATTGGGTACAGAATGCTCTGAAAGAATTAAATGTGTGGTGATACGCCTTACGCGTGCGTGGCGCTAGTGACAGGCCAATCGCCCGGTTCACCTCTCCTTGCCAATGTTCCATATCTCGTCCGGGAGTGGCGAGGGAAATTCCTCCGCATCCGGGGCCAAGGCACGGAACCGGGAGATCTGCAGGCGGGACAAAGCGTCAGCAATATCATTAGTAACCCCTGGGACATGCCTGGCCCTGGAAAGAACGTTGAGGAGCAGGCTGCGCAACGCAAACTGGCGCACTAGGTCCATAACCCTGGGCGATTTAGAGGTCTGTGCATTGACAATGTGGACAACAGCCGCATTGTCACACCAAAATGGACAACCGAGTTGGCCCACTCCTCGCCCCATAGCATCAAAGCACCCAGGATAGGGAAAATTCCAGATACGTGAGACCACGCAGGCGGCCCGTGCCTGCCCAGGATGTTGGCCACCCACCATAGGCCCACTTCCAATTGAATTACATCCCATAACTCAGGGATCCCGAGGCATCGGACTGTATCTTAGAGCGAGGGGAAGCCAGGAGCTCAGACCTCCAAAATGACACCCCATTGAAATCCCTCAGGATCTGTAGCCAGACAAGCACGTCTACCCTGATACCCCGGGTAAGTCTAACCCTATGGTGGGGCCTGGATGATCCTGCCATGGCGTCGCACAAGCGCCGAGCAAATGCCCTGCCCGGTGCGACGACCCTGCCAGCGAAATTGAGGTGACCATGTAGCACCAGCAGTTCCCTCAGTGATGCCATGCGCTTGGCCAGCAAGTCCGAGATAAGGGCCACTAGCTTTTACACCTTATCCCGCTGCAACCTAGAAGCCTGCGCTACCGTGTCAATCTCCCCCCCCAGGAATACTAGCTGTGTAGGTGGGCCCTCGGTCTTTTCGGGCGCTAAAGGGACACCAAGTTCCTCCATTAGCGTCTGAAATGTGTTGAGGAGACGTGTGGACGTGTCCCAGCCCCGTTCAGCCCCGAATAAAATCATCCAGGGAATGGGCTACAGACCGGGACCCTGATCTGCGAACAAAAGCCCACTCTAGGAAGGTGGAGAAACGCTCGAATGCCGAGCCCGAATTGGAACAGCCAAAAGGCATGGCATCATTGAAATAATATGCTCCCCGGGACGGGGGCGCAGGGACAGGGACAACGACCCTGCCCGCATAGATCTCCTTATCATTGCTGGCAGCAGCCACCTCCTCCCTCCCCCTAAGGGATAAAGATTGGTGGGCATCCTGAGGGGACCTATCACCCATGAAAGGGATACGTAACCCCTGCCTAAAACCCTGAAGGAGATATCCGCATCCTCTCCCTTCGGGTACAATGTGAGCCAGCGCTCCAACATGTCCACATTAATTGGGGAGGGAGCCCTTTGGTGAACTAGATCCATCTGCGGCAGTCTTGCCAGCCCCCTGTCCACCCCTCCCTCTGCCCCGCATCCCTCCAGGCCTGGGACAGGCATAGGCCGCATGGGGGCCAGCACAGGGGGGACACTAATGTCTTATTCGCCATTCTTCCTATTGCAGGAACCATTGGACGAGAAAGTCCAGCACAGCAGGCGGGCTGGAAACCCCCTGCCCCGCCCCCTGTCAGTGGACCTGTGCTGGGGCCACCCGCTGGACCGCATGTCCACAATGGTATCTCTCCCCAGGCGCGGGGCGCGTGGGCGTCATGTACAAAAAGCCACAGCCTCTGGCATGGCTCAACCCACCTAATCTCGGGGTGCCGGGTATTCCGCATATGGAATTACACGTCATCAGCCAACCACGATGGGCCCGGAAAGTCAACCATCGCCCGGTAGATGTTGTCCAAATACTGGACCACCGGAATTGCCAAATCCGGCCGGGCCCTAAGGTACACTGCCATGTATATGAGGTAGGCCGGCAACCAGTCGGCCCACGTACGTGGTGGCTTGCGACGACGTGCCTGCTCCTTATCCTTCTCATCCTGCCCCCCCTACTCCTTGGTGGGCCCTCTGTTGAGGAGTGAGAAGATATCCACGTACTCCCCCCGCCAGATCTTCTCTTTGGTGGTCTGTGCCAAATGGTCACCCAGCGGTAAGGAATACCCCGCCGTCGGCAAGGCAGACACAGGCACAACAGGAACTGCTGGCATCTGAAAGGGGGCCTGTACTAACCCAGCCACCCCCAAAACATTCCCCACAGGGTAGAAAACACCCCCCACCACGGGGCCCTGGGTGGTAGTTGTCATTGCCAGGTGGGGCGTCAGCGGCTGGACCGCCGCCCCACCCGCGCGAGGCCAAGGCCATTGGAAACCCCCCCAACGTGGCCATGTGTGTAGGTGCACTAGCTTGGACCGCATACTCGCATGCTGCACCCCCGTAGGCCGCCCCCACCGGGGGTTCCGGCCCACTGGGGGCGTCGGAGCTCACAACCGCCGTCGAGCTCCTCGATGGGGCCTGACCCGCACCGGTCTGTTGAATGGGGAGCTGCGAGGCAGTGGCCCAGGTCGTGCCACGCGCCTCAAGCAGCTCGACCCGTCCCGTCGCCTGCCGCTGCCCAGCAGACGACGCGTCGAGGGGCCAGCCGGCCCGCCTACTACAGGCATGGGTACAGGTCCCTGCACCCCGGGGCCCGAATAGGGCCACAACCCCACACCCGGGCCCGTTAGGGCCGATGTTGCAACCTGCCAGGGAAGGGGACCGGACCACCCCCCAAGGGGAAGGCCTCGGAGCGAGCTGCGCTCCTATAAAGGAAGGCCCAGCGAATGGGCAACACCAGGAGAGGTGTCCACCGCTTGCGGGCCGAGGGCCGCAGCCCCTACTGGCCCCGTGCGTGGGCCACCATTCTCTGGCCAGGGGGAATAGACCCCATTCCACCGGTCCCGGTGGGTGCAGGCAAAGGCGGCTGCTGGGGAGGCGCAGCCGCGGTCCTCTGACCCAGATTGCACCTCCGAACCGCACGAGCCGCGCTCGCAGCCGCCTTCTTCTTCGCGGGCTTCTCAGCCAATCGATGGGAAGCCGAAAACAAGAGAATTCAGCAGCCAAAAGGCTTCCCGGTAAAAGCAAAAGTGACGGAGGGAAGAGGGAAAAATGGCCACCCCTTTTATAAGGGAGCTGGCCACGCCCCCTAACTACCCGGATGCCTTCGTCCTATGGGGGGCCCCCGCAAAGGGCGCGGCGGCCATTTTGGCGCCGCGCTTGCATTCTCAGCAATTTAAGCTCTTTTGACATGATGAAACATTTGGTGTACAGTTTTAGACTCCCAATTGTTATCTAAAGATGAGACTGGGGCACATAACCAGTGGCGGGATTCAGCCAGTATGTCCCAGTATGCCCATACCAGTAGTAGAAATTCTGGCTGGCCCCGCCCATCCGGTTGCCAGAGCCTAGAGTTAAAGGCCTGCACCTGCCTCCCATACCAGTGGTGCAACCTTCCTGGGCTTCCCCCATCCAGTTGCTGGAGCCACCTGGCCACACCCACCCAGTCACATGGTCACCTGGCCACACCCACCATGCCATGCCCACAGAGTAGGTAGTAAAAAATTTTTGAATCCCACCACTGCATAAAACCCTTCTCTACTGCAATGCGCTCTACATGGGGCTGCCTTTGATGACCATTCAGAGGCTGCAACTGGTCCAGAATGTGGCTGCTTGGTTGGTGATGGGGTTCGGGTGGTATGCCCGTGCCTCGCCACTGCTTCGGGAGCTGCACTGGTTGCCAGTGTGCCTCTGGGTGCAATTCAAGGTGCTGGTTATTACCTTTAAAGTCCTACATGCTAGTGGGCAAGGTTACTTAAGAAACCGCATCACCCCAAGAACATCTGTCCATCCCACCAGAGCGGACCAGAGAGTCTCTATAATTGTTCCATCTGCTAGAGAGGCACATCTCTCTAGTACCAGAAAGAGGGCTTTCTCAGTGTCTGCTCCGGCCTTATGGAACCTCCTGTCAATTGAGTTGCATCTCCAGACAGAGTTGCTGCCCTTCAGGAAAGGCCTAAAAACCTGGCTGGCAACGCAGGTGTGTGGCACCAATGACAAGGTGACCCCCACCTGCTGGCTGATCTAGGGAGAACACGCTCTCTCTTTTAATCGGTAAGGGTTGGGATAATTTTTGATAGTCATTTTTAATGTTTTTTTTAAATAGGTTTTAGAGTTTTTAACTGTGATGCTGATTTTTGTTCTTTGTGTGCCACCCAGAGTCTTTTGAGTTGGGCAGCAATATAAATTACAAAAATAAATAAATAAATACTTGTCTAGCCAGGTTATCCTGCTATGGTAATAGTAACTCAGTGCAGAGCATTAGGCGGCGGTTAACTAACCTGACAACTCTGAAGACTAGCAACCTTCGTGAAGTCCACAAGGAAGGGTGATGGTCGCCAAGTAGATTAAATCCCACTTGAATCCATCTTGATGGAGGGCAGCAGCTTCATCAATACTGGCCTGGAGCTGAGGAGGACTTTGCATGTCAAATGGGCTTAGGACCAGAAAGTGACTCATGGAGCTGGATCAGTGGTATGGATGTCATGCTGTGACGCGGAAGGTAGATGAAAGGCCATGGTATTATATTCACAGGACAATCTTCATGGCTGATCACCATGATCACCAATATTCAAAATTGGATACAGCACAAGAAGGAGAAAAAAGGATCTATATAACTTTTGTAGAATGTCTCTACCACCCTTTGAAGAGCAAAATGCATGTGTAAGTAAGTAAGTAAGTATGCATGTGCATACGTACCCTTACATACACAGCAATCATGGAAGAACTGGCTGATCATTCTGGGAGATGTGAACAACCCCTCTGGGATAGAGAGAGCAGGACTCAAGAAAGCAGGGTTTGAATCTTTATTTGACAATGGAAACTCATTGAGGGAGGATAAACTGGCAAAATCACACCTTAAATATCTCATATACTGTACCTTCAAAACCAATTATGTTCTTTATAAGTTGGATATGACTTTCACATCAACCTCCTCTGGCTACACAAGATCTCCCTCTCTCTCTTAAGATGACTCAGCAAGGAGATACCAGAGGGAGGGAGCAGGGAGACTGGGGTGGCTCCCTGTATTCTTATCTAAAGTATAGTTATAGTCTTTCCTTTCTTTTAATCTATTTAGTCATGTTTAAATCCCATTATTCCTCTAATGATTTCAAGGCAGAGTATGGGTCTCTTCCTCTCCACTTTATCTTCACAACAATCCTGTAAAGTAAGTTGAAACACAGTTGAGCATACCGGTTTTAAAGCTTCAATTGAAGTTCACCATGGTGGGATAATAAGTAAAGAGAAAACTTATAGGAATGATTCAATAAGCCACATCGTCTCATTTTTGTATCTCTGAAACAGTGGTGAAATCTTTGGGAGGAGCATTTTTGAGGGGGGAAATTATTTTACTAGTATGGGATTACAATAGTGTAGATCTGGCTGGACATCCTGCTATGGTAATGGAGTAGACCATACAGCCAGTGACTCAACACCGAGTGTTGGGTGGCTGGTAAATAACCTGACTCCCTAAGGGGACCAACAGCTATGGGCGGATGAATCCCTTTAGGTGGTGTGATGGTTCCCCTCAGTGGAGGAAATGCCACTGCAAACCATCATATTGGGCCCAATGGCAAAATGAGCAGAGGAGGAACTCTGATTCCCAACAATCATTGAGGCGGAAGGCTAAGAGGCCATGCCAGATGGACTGGCTGTGAAGGCACACCTTGATAATGTCCTCAAATCTGCAGGAGTCCATTGCATTCCCAGTGTTAAATCCTGCATGTTTCATTTCATTTGTGCCGCAGGAGATGGCTCTGTGATCATAATTTGTGGGTCACTTCATGGAAAGCTAGGATTCACCTTAAACCAATTCATGCCAATGACATTTTTCCTGCTTCAGGAATGAAAATCCAATCTCAGATATGAGTTGCAGCCGACGACTATTACAATAGCTCTTTGCCATGACATCTTACAGCTAAACTGTTGTACCACTGTAGCAGAAAACATTGCAGGGGAACATTTTCAGGTTGTGGGAAATTCTGCAACCTTTACAGGACAAGAGGCACAATACACAATACAGATATGTGCTGACACACACACGCACACAGAACAAAAGGAACTGGTATAAAGTAAAAGACCCTTGCTGGGTGGTTTAAAATAGACCACATTTTCTCAAGACAATGCACACCCCAGCTGTGCATTGTATATTCTTTGGTATTTGAATCAACTCTGAACCTGGCAAAACTGATGCAAATGTAGGGCTTTTTATAAACCAAGACACCCTCACCACCAGCTACTAGTTAGTTATTTGCAATTAATTTATTTCTACAATAATAAAGGTACAACCACACATTGCATTATTACAGCAACTCAGTGAGGATTACCATTCCTTTTGGGGCGTCTTATATATTAGTAGTCACTTTTACCGCTGTGTGAGCATTGCCTCACTGAATGACAGAGGAAGCATGATTTGAAGGACTGGCTCCTGCTGGTGCTTGTGCTCTGTGGTAGGTGCTGAGGTGATGCTGAAAGGATGATGGAAGAAGTGTATATATGAACCTGATGGCTTTTGCTATATAGTTGAACAGGTGGATTGTAGTATTGAGAGGTATTTTTCAAAGGTAGCTGAATAACCATGATTTTATAGAAATGTTGAAGCAAAGAGTTACTATTTTCACTATAACAAATAATACGGGAGGACTTCTAATGATAAATTAGAATAAAAGGGAGTTTGATTGGTTGCTGTGCTGCCTAGGAGAAAAACCAGCCTGTATAGCTTTGAGCAAACTTCACAGTCCCAAATACTGGACTTCACAAATACTGGGATGGGTTGTTATAAGTTGAAATTGACTTGAGGGCACACAATAATTATTATTTTATTACACACTACTAGTGGAAGAAGGAGCTGCAGTGGCTCAAGTGGCTAAGACGCTGACTGGGAGGCGGAAGGTCAGCAGTTCGATTTCCAAGTACTGCAGGCCGGAATGAGCTCCCGTCTTTGTCCCAACTCCTGCCAACATAGCAGTTCGAAAGCAAGAAATTGCAAGTAGATAATTAGGGACCACTTCGGTGGGAAGATAACAGCATTCTGTGTGCTCCAGTGTCTAGTCATGCCTGCCACATGACCACGGAAACATCTGCAGAAACAGACAACACTGACTCTTTGCCTTTGAAACAGAGATGGGCACTGAACCCTAGAGTTGGATACGACTGACTTTCGATCAAGGGGAACCTTTACCTTTACTAATGGAAGATAAAATAGAAAGCAATTACATGCAACAAATGTTAATTTCTGATCTTTACATAGTTTAAGGGCAGCAAGATATGCCAGTATGGAAAAGCAGGATGCATGAACACTTCAAATACCTACCACACAATTAGAGCATTTAAGATGTAGTTAAACTTTGACATTAAACCAAGGTAACAACTGTTGTTATAATATATGCATAAACAATTAGATTAAACCTCCTCATCTGAGAACCTGTCTGAAGAAGGATTGTGGGGTAGAAGGATGTCTCAGTCCCAAATTGTTCACACTAAATCCTGAAATGGCTTAGGCACCTTCTTTTCAGCATTTTTTTTACAAAATCTGGCCAACAGTTGGTTGTTGGTATAGTTGTTTGTATAAACAGTCCAAAAGTAAGATAAGGGTCCCCCATGGGGAGAAAGGTGGCCTGTAAGTAAGTAAGTATGAACAAAGTTCTTCTGTCTTCATTTTGTAGTGCTACTTCAGCACCCTACCTGACAGTCAACTTCAGGGGAGAATGTACCTAGGAACTGTATCTCACACTGATTTTGCTTGTGTCTTTAAGAGTTTCCTTCTAGGGAAGGAAACAAATTGCCCAAGATGCAAGCATTTGTCAAGTTAAATTTAATGGCTGTGCCAAAAATAGGCACAAGAGACAATTACTTTTGACATGTATAATTTATGTGATTCTGTTTGCAATAAACTCAAATTTATCTTAGAGTGCAGAACAGGGTAATGATATTGATTTAAAATTCAAGGTTGTTAATGTCAGCATACAAGCCTTGCTGGAAAATGCTGTTCTTCTCTAAGAAAATATTCCCTGGTGTTAAATGCATTTTTGCCTCTGTATTTAGTAGCTAGTATGCATAAATAAGAAGGACAGAAATACATAGCTATAGAGGTGGATGTTTCTCTGTGTTACTCTGTCTGTCTGTCTGTCTGTCTGTCTGTCTGTCTGTCTATCTATCTATCTATCTATCTATCTATCTATCTAATCTAAATGTCCTGAAACATTTTTTTCTCAATTTTTTGAACATACTCATCTGAAGGCCAACACATTTATTAATGTGACTATCATCATTTGCTAACACATTTTTAGACAACCACCAACATTATTACAACATGTATAAGGACTATCAAGTTTTGTTTATGGACTGACAAATTTTATTTATTTTTGTGTATTTAATACTGTACATCTACTCTTTCTTTCTTTCTTTCTTTCTTTCTGTCTGTCTGTCTATTTATTTATTTATAGTTGATATACTTCCCCATAGTGTGTCACACTCTCTGAGTAGTTTACAACTCCTATTCAATTAAATAAAACACTATACCCCAATTAGATATTATAATGATTAGATATTATAACAATGATAATCTCCTGCCAAAAACCAATTGACTTTGAATAAAGTAGACATTTACCTAGCTTGAAATCTCAGGTCTGTATTAATAAAAAGCTGCTTTAAAAATTATGGTTTTCATTTGTTTCTTTAAAACTTGGAGGGAAGGAGCCAATCTGACCTCTATTGGAAGTTAATTCCAGTTTATTCAGTGGAGCTACCACTGAGAAAGCATTTCTTATGCTCACTTTCTTGGTCTCCTTCATTGTGGTTATTCTTAGCATGATTTCTACCAAAAATGTTATACAACTTTCCCTTATAGATCGTAACATTATTCTGATCATAGATATATCCTGGTCTAGTTCAGCCTAGTAATATGAAAGGGGAAGTTCCTCAAGATCCTCTGTAGATCCTGATGTACATATCAAGGACCCTGGGGTCAGAATCAGGGACTTAGAATTCCCCAGTTGTGAAGCCAATTCTGGTCTTCCCCAGATGTGCCTCTTTCCCCCAGCACTGCCTTTTGATGGTTTTTCATCTTTTGTTTATTTCTTCCCCTTTCTAAAAGGTTGAAAGTGCTTGCCTAAGACTTAGTTACTGTCAGCAAGCGTTTGAAGATAAAATATGCAAATTTTGGTCCCACTCTTTTGCCCCAAGACTATGAAAGGAATGAAGCCCAGAAAACAGAATTCAGCCCTTGTCTGAAAGAGGTTTTATGACCTTGAGGTAACATTGCCTGGTGGCTCCTGCAATAGTTAATGTCCTGAATAGACAATCATCTCTGGGAATCTTGTTGTAATAATATTTAATAGACTTGGACCTAATTCAGTCTTCTACTTACGTATTGCCTCTCTTTTTTAATGGACTGGCCCAAAGCTATTGACCAAGGATGTAAGCAATTGTGCCCAGAAACATGAAGTCAGTTTTGAATATCTTCAAGAGGTTTCAGCTGGGAATGTTTGAAAATGGCTAGCTCTCTTGGTTTGGTGCAGGCTTTTAAATGCTCTTATCATTCCTATTTCATACAAAACCTTTGTCGCTTTTGTATACAGCAGTGGTGCCCAACCTTTTTTGGGGGCCCGTCCCACCCCTGACACACAGGCCAGAGGTGGGCTGCTCCCACTGCTGACAGTTTTGATGTCAGCGGTGGCGGCGATCACACTTTGTCCTGGCTGCTCCCAGCAGCCTCTTGCTTGGTCCCATCCCTTCTGCAGCCTTTGGCAAAACCGTTCGTCACGTCGGGGAAATTTTCAGACCTGTGTTTCAAAATTCACAGTGCTGGAAGGGTAAACCAAGAGTACTGTGGTGATATCATCCCGGGCACACCAGGAGACTCTCCTAGTGCCATGAATTTTGAAACACAGGAGGCTCCAAAAATTTCCCCAACGCGGTGATCGGCTTTGGCAAATTCTGCCGCCACTGATGATGATGTTAGGCAGTGGGGACTGGTGAGTGGCAGTCAGTGGTGAGCCCAAGTGCTCACCGTGGGCTGCATCAATGATATGCAGGGGCCTAATTGGGCCCACAGGCTGTAGTTTGGGCGCCCCTGGTATACAGGATTAGTAGTTAGTTAATAATGAATAGTAAAAGGCTTTGTACAGGGATTTTCCTGCTGTAAGAAAACATGTTACTTCCATACCTGTCAAGTATCCCATATTGGCCGGGATTTCCCGTATTCCAGTGCCACTTTTCCTACTTTCCTGCCTGGAGCCGCTGCCATCCCGTAATTTGACAGCGGGGGGAAAGTAGTTACTGCGCATCCCCTTCTGCGCAGAACCCTTCTACTCATGCATAGACCCCTTCTACGCATGTGCAGAACCCTTCTACACACGTATAGAACCCTTCTATGCATGCACAGAAGGGTTCTGCGCAGAAGGGGATGCACGGAAGGTTTCTGCGCATGCATACAAGGGACCTGCGCAGAACCGTTTTGCACAGGTCCTGTATTGTCCGGAGCCATGCTTGACAGGTATGGTTATTCAAGTATCATTTACCATAATTTTGTGTTATATGCTTCCACATTTCACTCTCATGTCATTCATTACTATAATGAATGACACCTCTTCCACCTCAACATTATGAAGAAGTAAGATGTCTTGTTTTTATTAGAATTCCAAGGATGGCTAAGGCAATGTTAATTCTCTTTATGTCATACACTCAAGAAACTTATGGTAACCATTAGTTCTGCAGAGATGAGGCTGGCATTTGATGCATTTCCTTTAGCTATGCTAGTGGTATTTGAGAAAGGATTCAGAGTCTTATAAACAGTAATATCCCCCAGGTGAAGTAGGATAGGTCTGCTCAAGGTGAACTCCTGCCCTTTAGCTGACACATGCTTCTGAGGGTGAGATGCAGTGCAGTAGCACTAATCAGACATCTGGTATGCCATCTGTCTCCTTCTAGACATGATCTGCAGAATTTGGGAGAACATGCAGCTACCATGCGTTCTCATCATGTGTAATTTCTGCTGGTGGGGCTGCATATGTTCTAAAATAGCCCATTATCTAATCTTGTGACTTACTTAGGAAAAGAAAACAATCCATCTGGATCAGATGAGAAGTCCTTTGGTAGACCATCCATCAGTGACCAGCCAGGTGCCTTTGAGAAGCTCACTAGTAGAGTATGGAGAATACAGCACTGTCTTTCACTGTTGCTTTTTGATATTATTGACATGGTGGCATGGTATGTGATCATGGAGATGTAATGTAGTCATGATGAGTCATAACTATGCATATCCTCCACAATTTTCTGCATTTCCCTTGAAGGACATCAAAATCTATTATCCATCTCTTCATGTTGTTGCAATGGTCTAAACATTCTGCTAATTGGGTTCATTGTACAGCCTTGAGTTCTAAAATTATATATATTATATATATTATAGCATAATGTTAGTAAAGAAGATTGGGGGAAAGCATGTGTACCTCAATGGTAGAATAACTACTACACACAGAAAGTTCCAGGTTCAATCCCCCATGTGTTGAGACAGGAACAGAAAACTCCCTACTTCAACTTTAGATAGCTGCAGCAAATTCTGTGTTGACAATACTGTTCAAGATAGATCAAGCTTCTGACCTAGTATAAGCTACCTGCTGTGCTTTGGGTATTCCATCAAGATTTTGTATTGTCCGCTTCTTCTGCTCCTTAGATTTGTTCTAATTTGTCCAACTGATTGTACAAATCCCTGCACAATTAGTCATTTGGTTGGTTCTGCTACTGATTCTGTTTTTACTTGTACATGTGGTTGTACAACCAGAAATTGTGTTGATTTCCACTTTACATATAGACTAGACTGACTTACTCACAAATACAACATAATTTGCACTAGGTTCAATCTCCGTACTCTGCTTCTTTCTCCACAGTTGTTAACTTTTCTCTTTTCCCTTCCGCCATTACTACCTTTACTCCATCCTTCTCTTCCCACATCTCTTCCATAACCACAAAACCTCCAGCCCCTTCTGAGTCATCTCAACCCAAATCCATTGTGGAACTAGAGGTCTCAAACATCAACCTTCATCTGCAGGAGGTAACAGAATGCCTTGTCTTCTGGGGTCATCTCTACACCAAGCTAAACAAATAGAGAGAACATCAAAGTATAATAGCAGCCTAAAGTAGGAAGCCCTTATCATTACAACATTATTTCAACATTACCTTGAATGTAGAGTCATTTTAGAGTCTTAGAGTTTTAGGGCTTTTTAGGGGTTAAATGTGTATATGTGGGGTGGGAGTATATTGATAATTTTGTACAGTTGTATTTTGTTTAGGTTTTGTTGGGTCGATAAGTGGATTTTCAATCTCGTTGTTCTGTGCAGCACAATGACAATAAAGATTTATCTATCTACCTATCTAAGTAATTACAGCAATAGCATATACAGTGGGCCCTCGAATAACGACGTTACTTGTTCCTCAAGTAGCGTAGCTATTGGAATAACATTGTTATTTGAATAACGGCAAAAAACATCATTATTCGAATAATGATGGTAAAAATACCATCGTTAATTGAATAACAATGACATTATTCAAATAACGACAGAAAAAGTACCGTCGTTATTCGAATAACATTGTTATTTGAACAATCACATTGGGGTGTCGTAGTGTAGTAAATCGAAAATGATGCTATTCAAACGCGTCATTAATCGAGGGTTCACTGTATAATTTTATACATAGCTGTCATTTTCATAAAATAGTTATTACAAGAGCCATCCACAATGATTTTATAAAAATATCTGTAAATGTGCTATTATTTTTCTCTATGAGGAAATAACTCTCACTTCCTGAAGAAGCTGCTTGTGCTAACATATATCTGCCCTGTAGATATTTTGGGGGTATAATCTCCATAATCTTCACTCAGTGGCTACTCTGGCTGGATATGATGAGAGTTACAGTCTAAAACATGTGGAAACTACCAGGTTGTTTTATGGTCTATTCATATGGTTTTTATCCTGTCTTTTTCCTTTAGTGGGAACCCAAAGCAACATGCAATTATTATTTTTAAATCAACAACTGGTTAAAACAGATTGATTAAAATTTAAAAACTATAATATATATTTTAAAAAATAATTATTATGTGCAATAAATTTAGAACTAACAAATAGGGCTTTCAAGGTATTCTTCTGGGATGGCTCAAAGGGTTGGGGATCCAGGGCACTGTACTGTCCTGGTTTCCTCATTCCTGGAGGGCCGGACCCAGTTGGTGTGGCTGGAGAGTGAGAGGTCCGGCACTAGGGTTCTCCAATATGGTATGCCTCAGGGGTCGGTGCTCTCTCCTCTCCTATTCAACATCTACATGAAGCCACTGGGTGAGATCATCCATTCCCACGGGGAGCGGTACCATCAGTACGTGGATGACACTCAGTTGTACATCTCGGCCCGTGAGGATCCAAGTGATGCTGTCAATGCCCTGTCTGGGTGCCTGGAGGCTGTGGGGATCTGGATGGGGGCCAAGGGGTTACAGCTGAATCCTAGCAAGACTGAGTGGCTGTGGGTTCGGGGTCCCGTACTATCCCGGGAGCTGCCATCCTTGGTCTTGGATGGGGTTACCTTGCCCCAGACAGACCCAGTGCGCAACTTGGGGGTCCTCCTGGACGTGCGTCTGCTGCTGGAAGAGCAGGTGGCAGCCGTGACCAGGAGGGCCTTTGCACAACTTCATGTAATTCGCCAGTTGCGCCTGCTCCTGGATAGGGATTCCTTGCTCATGGTCACACATGTTCTGGTCACCTCCAGACTTGATTATTGTAATGCGCTCTACATGGGGCTGCCCTTGTTGACCATTCGGAGGCTGTATCTGGTCCAGAACAAGGTGGCTCAGGTAGTAATGGAGTGTGGGTGCTATGCCTGTGCCTCGCCTCTGCTCCGGGAGCTGCACTGGTTACCAGTTTGCCTCCGGGTGCAATTCAAGGTGCTGGTTTTGACCTTTAAAGCCCTACATGGTAGTGAGCCATGTTACCTAAGAGACCGCATCGCCCTAAGGATGTCTGTCCGTCCAACCAGAGCGGACCGGAGGGACTCTCTCATTGTTCCATCAGCTAAAGGGGCTCGCCTCTAAAGCACGAGGAGGAGGGCCTTCTCCGTGTCCACACCAGCTCTCTGGAATCTCTTACCAACATAGTTACATCTCCAGATGGAATTGCTGCCCTTCAGAAAAGAACTTAAAACCTGGCTGGCAGGCCAAGTATGGGGTGCAGGTGGAGGGGTGACTTCCGCAGGGTGGCTGGTATAGCGAATTCCAGCACCCTTGGCCCCTGCGCCCTTTTTTAGTGAGTGGGTGGGTAGTTTTTTAAGCAGTTCTAACTATGTTTTTTATTATGTTTTTTATTATGCTGTGAACCGCCCTGAGTTGGCCTTGGCCAAGTGGGCAGTATAGAAACTGAAATAAATAAATAAACAAAATAAATAAATAAATAAATAAATAAGGTAAGTGAAATATTTAAGAAGTGGTTTTTCAGGTTCACACTGGCAGTAAATTTCCATGAAGGGAGACTCAAACTCAAAGCTCCTTAATCCTAGGTTGTCTGCTAACCACACTACTGTGGGTATCAGTAAACAGTAATTAAAAACTATACATTTTTAAAGACTATACACTTTCAAAATCAAAAGTCATATGTAAGTGAATTGATCACAGTAATGACACAGCAGTTCTAATGACCCTCAATTCATCTCTGATAGCTGGGCTGCCCGGCCTTGTGTGGAAAACTGACTGTCTCGGGCATGAAGCACAGCTGGAAGGGGGGGGTGTCACTTCTCGCCTGTGATACTCTGGGGAACCCAGTGCTAAATCATTTGTAAACTTGCTAAATGGCAAGAACACGGGCAATGGAATCTAAAATGTCTAAGTTTAAAATGTCTAATTTAATGTAAGGTTGATTTTCTGTTTTAAAATATGGATTTGATTTATGTTTTAAACTTTACTCATGTGGGATAGTTTCATTGTAAGGTCTACTAGCTATGTATGTCAATAGATTAAAAGAGAAATCCATTCTCCACTGCATCCTTTTCAGTGAACAAAATCACCATCTAATAACATCACCACATTTTCCATTGATAACATCATAGCATTATGATACTGTCTGGCAACAATGTCACTAGCTAATAGTAAAACATGGTGAAACAATGACATCATGTCTATAAAAGTTACAAAGAAAGGCTACGTATTAATAGCTCAGACTTTCACTAAAAAAAAAAAACAGATTTGAATCAGCAGTGGTGTTTTGGTTCATTTCAGAGGTCCTGAGCCTGTGAAATTTGGATGGCTTTCCATTTCCCCCTTCAGATGGGTTGTAATGAGAAAAACATCTTTTTTTAAAAAAGCATCAACCCAAATAAAGCAAAAAGACCAATTTATTCTCTGATCTTTCCTGGATTCCTTCATCATATTTAAATGTTGCCACAGTTTGGTGGCAGTGGCTGCAATTCATATCCAAGAATACGTTTTTCCAGAAGCAGGAAAAATGCCATTGGCATGAATTTGTTTAAGGTGGATCCCAGCTTGCCATCAAGTGACCCATACACTATGATCATGGAGCCATCTTCTGCAGCACATATGAAATGAGACATGCAGGATTTAACACTGGGACTTCAATGGATGGCCACAGCCTTAAAGATATTATCAAAGTGCGCCTTCACAGCCAGTCAATCTAGAATGGTGTGTTCCGCCTCCATGACCATTGGGAATCAGAGTTCCTCCTCTGCTCATTTTGCCGTTAGGTCCAATATGATGGTTTCCAGTGACATTTCCTCCACTGAGGGGGACCATCACCCCACCTAAAGGGGCTCATCCACCTGTAGCCATTGGCTTCTTTAGGTGCGGTATCCGCGAGCACAATTGGCATTAACTGCCCCTGACAAAGGTTACACTGGTTGAGGGAGGCTTCTGGTCACTGGCCTTTGCGGGTACAGAAATTGGGGAGCGGATTAATAGTCATAAGATTGATTCACCCATATCTAACCTGGCCGGCGGTTCTGCAGGAGGAAGTTGAATATCTAACCCAAGTTAGACGATAGGCAATTACACACTTGCAGATTAGCCCAAGCCCGAGTGCAAATAGTGGCCATGTGTACTCTTGTGTAAGCCATGAACAATGGGTTTCCCCTGTCGGTATTTGCCTTAGTTAATTGACTTCCCCAAGAGAGATTCCCAATTAACCCGGGTAAACAGGTGATATGATTTTCTGTCAGATGACGATTCTATCACACGCTGCCTTGAATTCCTATATATGATGATGATTTTCCCTCAATAAACCACTGGTCTTCGCTCCATCTTGTCTCGTGTCGTTCCTCGACCAGTCTCCTCCAGGATCCTAAGGGCTGCTTCACGGCCCCAATCCAACATCTGGTGACCCCGACGTGATTCTACTCACGAGTAAGCGATCTACACGGTCCGGTTCTACGCTAGAACCGTGTCCGATTCATCCCGGAGGGCAGTGCGGCAGCTCCAGTCGGAAAGCCATCCGGCCGGGGTGACAGCTCAGCGGCGAGGCATTCCAGAGAGCCATCCTATGGCTTGCATCGCGGAAACGCGTTCCGCTCAGGGGCAGGCTGTGAAACCCTGATTCCAGCGCAGAGGTCACTGAGGGCCCGTGGCAGGAGACCATGCTCTGAGCTCCATCCCAGAGATTCGTCACGCTGAGACCTATTGCCTAAAAGGACGCGTCGAAATCGTCCCGAGAAGAAGCCCTTCGAAGGACCCGGCAGGTAATATGGGGACTTGTCCTCAGCGGCAATGTCCATCCGCTAACCAGAGAATTCATGTAATGGAATTCAAGGCCCTGGCCAGGGTATATAAATTACGCCTTCACAGCGGGAAGTTAGCGGAACTCTTAGCGTACCTGGAGGCCAATTGTCCGCTTTATCCAAAAGCGGCTGTGCTTGACCTCACACTTTGGGATCGGATAGGAGCCTGCATTTGGCAAGCACCAAAAGCTCCAGACAGCATAATTGGCACATGGAGCAAATGTAGGAAGCTCTTAGCAGAGGACGACCCAGTCCGGATAGAGACCCAGGAACCCCCAGTGCAGGCAGAGCCATCAGCCCCAACGGCTCTCTATCCGTCACTCCAGCTCAAGCAGGGTAGTGTAGGGAGCTTTCCCAGCTGCAGACGTCACCGACGGAATGCGTGAGATGGGAAGCGCTGGCGCTTCACTGACAGTTTCGGGTTCCCTAGTTACCAAGAGCGCGGTTCAGCGCATGGCTGAGGCAGAAATCAGCAAGGGGGAATTGCCAGCAGAAGATCTAGCTGAGCTTAGGCAGCTATGCCCAGTTCGCATAGAGGTAGATGCCCTCACGGGCCAGCAGCAAGCAGTTCACTCGCCAGTTCCGTATAAGCTACTCATGGCCATACGGAAAGCCATTACAGAGATAGGTTTCCAGAGCCAATTTACTAGGGGCACGCTTCAGCAAGTGTGCGAAACCATGATGCTCATTCCGTACGACTGGAAAGCTGTCATGTGAATGATGCTCAACCCCAGCCAGTATCTGCTATGGGACAGCGAGTATCGTCTCGAAGCGCAGGCAAGGGCCGCCAGGATGGGCGGAGCAGTAATTCCTGACCAGTTATATGGTTCAGGCCCGTTCGAATCCGTTGACGCGCAAGTCGCCCTGCCACTCGCCACGCTCCACATCGCAGCGGAGACAGCCTTTAAGGCTTATCTCAAAGTTCCAGCAGCTGGCAAAGCAGCCAAAAATTACACAGCGGTCAAACAGGGATCCCAGGAGTCCTACATGGACTTTATCAATTGATTGGAGGAAGCGATCAGTAGACAGATCGATAATGAGCAGGCCCAACAAGAGCTCATGATGAAATTGGCCAAAGACAATGCCAATCTCGACTGCCGTAAGATCTTGCAGTCCCTGGGAAATCATCCTGACCTGACACTCACAGATATGATTAGGGCATGCACCGATGTTGGCACAGATTCCTACAAAATAGGTCTTTTGGCAGCGGCGGTGCAAGGAGGCAGGAGGCCCCGGACCAAAGGAGCATGCCACAATTGTGGCAAGATCGGTCACTTCGCTAAGGAATGCCGATCCCGAGGCAGCGGCCAGCGCACCGGCCGTTCCAAGGCTCCAACCACCCCATGTCCAAGATGCAACAAGGGCCTTCACTGGGCCAGGAATTGTCCGAATTCGGGAAACCGGAACACGGGCACGTCTCTGGCCCCGGTCCAAACAGAGGCTTCCCTCGCTCTGGGCGCGCCAGAGCTGGATTAGATTCCAATCACATTCCAGGCATTGCGAAGGCGCAGGCCAGCCCCAAGGGTAGCACAGGGCTGGAATTGACTTGCCAGGCAGATGTCACATGTGACTTGCCAGGCACAGTCTATCTGGTGGATTCCCAGTACATGGGACCCCTACCCAAAGGCTTCATAGGCTTAGTTTTGCCTCGCAGTGTAGCAGGAGCTCGTGGAATTCTTGTAATTCCGGGAGTCATTGACTCCAATTTTTCGGGTGTTCTCCAAGTTCAACTCTGGACGCACCTACCCCAGACCATTCACAAGGGAGACACACTAGCGCAACTGATTATGGTTCCTTGTAACTCGCCAGAAGATAGCCAGGGAAGGCTCAGGGACAGCTCAGAGCCCGGGTCGGCAGACCGCTCGAGCACAAGTGGGGCAGTGCAAGGATACCAGGTCTTAGCGACAGTGGGGACCAACATAGAATGGAAACAGTGGCCAGTTATTGAGGTATTTTTGAATAAAAAAATCATTCTCAGGGTTGCTGGATACCGGAGCTGACGTCAGCGTTATCAGCCGAAGTCAGTGGCCGAAGGAATGGGCTATTGAGCCGGTCTCTGATGTGTGGGGGGTAGGCGGCATCCAAGAAGCATTTAGAAGCCGGGAGTGGGTGGAAGTCACGATCCCTAAGGCCGACGGCACGGCGGTCATTCGGCCGCACATTCTAGACGTGCACATCAACCTTTGGGGGCGAGACATCTTGCAGCAGTACCGTGCCACTCTTACCTTCGGGTAATGGCTCTGCCACTTAAATGGCTCACCAACACGCCAGTATGGGTAGAACAATGGCCGGTAGTGGGGGAGAAATTAGTTGCCCTAAAGCAACTGGTTAAAGAACAGCTAGACGCAGGACATATAGAGCCGTCCACTAGTCCTTGGAATTCACCCATTTTTGTCATCAAGAAAAAGTCGGGGAAGTGGCGACTCCTCCACGATCTCAGAGAGATCAATAAATGCATACAGCCAATGGGTCCGCTTCAATGCGGCATCCCGAATCCAAATATGATCCCCGAGGGTTGGGAGATCCTGGTCGTAGACCTTAAGTATTGTTTTTATACCATTCCCCTGGATCCGAGGGATTGGGAAAGGTTCGCCTTTACGGTGCCGGTTGTGAACCACAGTGAGCCCACGCAGCATTACGCGTGGAAGTATTTGCCACAGGGGATGCTCAATTCGCCCACCCTGTGCCAAATTTATGTTCACAACGCACTGGCAAAGTTTCGAAGTCTTCATCCCACAGCTTTAGTATGCCATTTCATGGACGATATCTTGGTCACAGTGCCGCAACTCGGCAGCGAAATGTTTAAAGACCTCCAGGCCAGCCTGGGGGAGAAAGGGTTACTCATTGCCCCAGAGAAGGTACAGAGAACCGAGCCCTTCTCATACTTGGGTCATCGGCTTCTCCGTTCTTTCGCAGCACCAGTTTTGCCCCAGATCAACCTAAAAGACTCAGTCACATTGGTAGAATTGCAGCAAGTTTTAGGTAACATTAATTGGGCCAGACCGTATTTCAGATTGGATACGGATCTTCTAAAGCCGCTCTTCTCGCTGCTAACGCTAGGTAAGCAGCCGGCAGACCGGATACGAATTCCTCGAGAGGCACGCTTGGCCCTCGAGAAAGTCAACCAAATTCTCAGCCAAAGGTGGGTGGACAAGATTACTCAGGGGCCATATGCCCCGATCCTGAACTTGTACATCGTTCGGGCCGGATCCATGTTCACCGGAGCCCTAGGAGTGGATTCCGAAAGAGGAGCGAGTATCGTGGAATGGGTGTATCTACCGAACACCTCTTCCCGAAACATCATTCCCCCCCCCAAGAGTTGGTCTCCGCGGTGGTTTACCGCGGAAGGCTGAGAGCTAGGGACATTTCAGGGCACGACTTAGCAAAAATCGTGATCCCATTCACTAAGGAGCAAGTTCAGCAGCTGATGCAGCTTGGTGACTCGCTTCCAATTGCCTTGGAGGGATTCACCGGATGCTTGGCATACCACTTGCCAAAGGACACCAGACTCGTCTCGCTTCAAATGCAGACAGTCACCCTATATGAATTAATATCGCTGGTTCCACTTCAGGGGGCCAGAACAGTCTTCACCGATGGGGGTCGCACATATGGTGTCTTAACTTGGCAGGAGGGCCAGGCTTGGCACACGCTGCTAACTCTTCCACAGAAGTCCGCGCAGCGGGCAGAGTTGGCAGCGGTGAACCTTGCCTTGCGCACCTTCGCCAAAGAGCGCCTCTATATCATTACTGACAGTCAGTACGTTAGAAATTTGCTTCACAGTCTACCGGGAGCATACATCACTCCCGCGATAGACAAAAACTTGCTAAGTTTGTTCCTCACAGCTCAATTTCACTTGCGGAACCGCACAGTAGCGCTCTATATTGCCCACATCCGAAGTCACCAGGACCTACCTGGTCCGATTTCCGCGGGCAATAGCAGAGCGGCCGTGGCCGCAAAGGAAATTCAGCAACGGTCAGTGTTAGGTGTTTTCACTACTCCGATTCAGAGTCATGCATTCTTTCATCAGAATGCCAAGGCGCTCGCCAGACAGTTTAACCTGCCACTTTCTCAAGCCCAAGGCATAGTTCGCTCTTGTCAGCATTGTGCAGGGGCACCGGGGGGGGGCCCTCGTGGGGGGTCAACCCACGAGGGACAGAGGCTAACCAGGTGTGGCAAATGGACGTCACACATGTCCCGCAGTTTGGCAGATGGCAGTACATGCACGTTTGCATTGATACTTTTTCACAATTCGTGTGGGCGACGGCACAAAAAGGGGAGACAGCTTCCAACGTGGAGCAGCATCTCCTTTCCTGCTTCGCAGCGATGGGCAAACCTCGGCACGTGAAAACTGATAACGCCCCGGCCTACAGCTCTAGGCAGCTGGCCGACTTCATGGCCACCTGGGATATCAAGCACACCTTTGGCGTTCCTTACAATCCACAGGGGCAAGCAATTGTGGAACGAGTCAATCGGACACTCAAGTCCTACATTGACAAACAAACAGAAAGGGGGGAGCCACCAGCCCTCCCCAAGTCTCAGGGTCAGGCACAGCATTGTCTGAACAAGGTGTTGTTCACGTACAATCACCTTAATGTTTTTTCGGATTGCACGCCGCAGGAGAAACACTTCCGCCGCTCGGAAGTTCTCCCGCGGCCGCTGGTTCGTTACCGAGTGCCACCGGATCCTTCTTGGAGGGGCCCGGCGCCACTCGTAACCTGGGGAAGAGGGTATGCTGCAGTTATGTCTCCTACAGGTGTCATCTGGATTCCAGCCCGGTGCGTCAAGCCTCACTTGGAGCCACATGGCGTGGACCCAGACCGACCCGAGTCCGATCCCGGAGATGGAGGACCTCACCCTGACCGAGGGGACCCGGTGGAAGAAGCGGCGACAGCGGACGGAGCCGAAGGTCACCTGGGGGATGGTCAAGACCCTTTGCCATGAGGCCGAGGACGTCGTCTGACGTGAGGACTGGGAACCGACGCCGGAGAACATCGTGTCTGCAGTCTTTGCCCTGATCACCGCCAACACCATGGCAGTCACCATCATCCTGACCCTCTCCCTACTTGCGGGGGGGAGGCGTTCTGGCAGCTTCCCTGAAGGCCAGCGATCTGGTGCCAGGCGGAGACCTCTCTGCCCGGATGCACTACAACCTATGGGAAAGGTTGGCGAGCCTCGTCAACCAGTCCGATTTTTGCCTGAAGCAGGACGCCGGTTCTGCCTCAATCTTGAGCACCTGCCTCATCCCGGTGTGCCACACTCCAGACGCGCACACCAGGAACGGCGACTGGCTGGTGAAGCGGATTTTCGGTCCGTTTCTCCCAACGAGCTTCTCAGCATATGCTCGCTGGGGAATGCAGCTAACCATGACCTTGCCGGCTGATGCAGCCACTCTCCATACCCCTCGAGTGGCGGTCAGCCCAAACTCTACTTGTGCTCGAATGACCGGCTGCTCCGCAGTCAGCCGGACTCAGCGTCGCTGCCTCGACACCGGCAGCAGCAACTGGACTTGTGATAACCCAGAGACACTTGGTTCAATGTATGCTCATGTTACCCTGCCTTCAGGTTGGTTCTTCACATGCAATCAGTACACTTGGAATTACATTCCCGCCAATGTATCAGATTCCGTATGTTGTATCAGTCGCTTGACATTGTTACTCCCCACTAGGGATATGATTGTTCCAAGCACAAATGCTTCCTCACCCATACGGCGCACTCACGCCACCCAGTTAGGCAGCTCATGTGATAGCAACATTCGGGTTCTGAGTCAAGCCGAGTATGTCTCATTGGCAGTCAGCATCCTTGGCGTGCCAGGCTTAGCCGTCAGCAACGCTCGGAGAATTGGTCAATTGGCTTGCGGATTAGCAAAAGCCATTAACCACACCTCCTCAGCGATAGCGCTGCTCAACCAGGAGCAGGCGGAACTTCGTCATGCCATCCTAGACAATCGAGCAGCTATCGATTACCTTTTGTTGTTACATCATTTGGGCTGCGAGTCTGTCCACGACATGTGTTGCTTTAATCTTACAGACAACACACGCAAAATACAGAGCCAGCTCACGGACCTCCACACCCTAGTCAAGAACATCAAGGAGGATGCTTCGTGGGGGTGGTGGGATTCGTTGTGGTCGTGGTTCCCATGGGGTTGGCTTCAGACGACACTCAAGGTGATTGTGGGGGTGGCAATACTGGGTACAACAGTGTGTTGTTTCGTGTAATGTATCACCTCACTGCTATTGAGATGTCCCCCATGGAGGGAACCCCGAAACGTCATCCCCTCACACCAGCTGATGCCCCTCCTGCGCAGGGCCGTCTGTCAGGTCCAAAAATAACAGAAAAGGGGGGAGTGCGGTATCCGCGAGCACAATTGGCATTAACTGCCCCTGACAAAGTTTACACTGGTTGAGGGAGGCTCCTGGTCACTGGCCTTTGCGGGTACAGAAATTGGGGAGCGGATTAATAGTCATAAGATTGATTCACCCATATCTAACCTGGCCGGCGGTTCTGCAGGAGGAAGTTGAATATCTAACCCAAGTTAGACGTTAGGCAATTACACACTTGCAGATTAGCCCAAGCCCGAGTGCAAATAGTGGCCATGTGTACTCTTGTGTAAGCCATGAACAATGGGTTTCCCCTGTCGGTATTTGCCTTAGTTAATTGACTTCCCCAAGAGAGATTCCCAATTAACCAAGGTAAACAGGTGATATGATTTTCTGTCAGATGACGATTCTATCACACGCTGCCTTGAATTCCTATATATGATGATGATTTTCCCTCAATAAACCACTGGTCTTCGCTCCATCTTGTCTCGTGTCATTCCTCGACCAGTCTCCTCCGGGATCCTAAGGACTGCTTCACGGCCCCAATCCAACATTTAGGTAGTCAGGTTATTTACCGCCGCTCAACACTTGGCATTGAGCCGCTGGCTGTATGGTCTACTCCATTACTGTAGCAGGATGTCCAGACAGACAGACTGCCAGAATTAAGGAGGAAGAAGAAGAAGAGGAGGAGGAGAAGTGGGGAAGATGGAAAGAGAGGAAAAGAGGGATTAAACAAGTGACATACCCACATTTTATGCCTGGACACATTTTACTAAGGATATTTTAATCACAGTATAAATTGATAAGACCTCTGGTTCCAGCTTCTGTCCTTGTAGTTGCACATAAAAGGATGTTGGGAAGAGACAAAAACATGATAAGTAGTAATTGATAACAATATCCTGCCTAGTTAATCCTGATTTTTGGTAACCCTGTTCGCGGTTTTCTAGGCAGAGATTACTGTTGTGTATGTACAATGTTGCTTCATATGTATGTACAATGTCGCTTTAAGAAATGTATCAATGTAACCCAGCTGTTAAAGGAACGTGAGCAAGCTGCCCATAGAGGGCAGCTGCGAGTGTTCAACTCACATGGTTCTCATTCCTCAAATCACCTGCAGCCGCGGGAACTCCCCGCAACAACAAACTACTACCGATCTACCACCGAAGATGGGCGTGACCTGGACGACGTCACGCCGGTAGCAGCCAATGAGCTACCATGCAGCAAGATTCAAATGTATTGTACCACTGTATATAATGTGAGGTATCTTCGCCATTACCACATGTTCATTCTGATCATCAACCAATAAACCTGTGTTAGTCCTTACTGCGACTCCTTCTATGTCTCCTGGAAAAGACACGAAATTGGCGACGAAGGTGGGATCGATGGCGAATCCCAAGGTCAAGGCGTACCAGTTCGATGTGAGCAAGCCCGAACAATGGGAGCTCTACGAGTGTCAATTTCGGCACGCGATGGAAGCCGTGGGCGTCGGCGACGACGCGAAAATGCGCTCCCACTTCCTGGCCCAAGTGGGGCTGGCCATGCTGCGAATCCTGATGACCCTGCTGGCCCCCCGGAAGGTAGACGAGGTGCCCATCGACCGTATCCTGGAGAGGTTGGGCGAGCATTTCCAGCCGCCCGTCTCGATCTTCCCAGCCCGGGTCGCGTTCCACAGGCGAGACCAGCGACCGGGCGAGTCCGTGTCCGCCTACGCGGCGGCCCTCAGGCTTGCGGCGGTCCACTGCCAGTGGGATTGACCTGGACCAGGCCCTCCGTGACCACATGTTGTGTGGTTTGAGGGACGAGGAGCTGCAGAGGAGGCTGATGACCCGCGATCAACGCCTCATGTTCAACGAGGTACTGCGGGAGGCCCAAGCAGCCGAGGAGGCCAGGAGCGGGGTTAGACTGTTCAAGTCCCGAGGGGCCGCGTCCGAGAGGGCCAGGTCACCAGTACAGGTGGCCCAGCGGACACCAGCGAAGGCGGCCTGGTGGGCCCCCAAGCCGCCCGCCGGCACACCAGCGTCGTCCGAGGAGTTGTCCACGACAGCGGACCCCTACTCCAGCGAGGACGACGTCCAGAGGATCAAGAAGCATGGTGAGAAGCGGCAGACCTGAGAACGGCAGGACCGCCGTTGCGACGGTTGTGGAGCGTCCCACGACCGCACGAGGTGCCCGTTTCGAAAGGCCGAGTGTCACAACTGCGGCCGAAAGGGGCACATCACCCGAGTATGCAGGCGCGGGCGAGTCGAGGACAAGGGGAGTTCCAGCCATCCTCAGACGCACCAACGGAAGGTGGCCGGCACCAGGAAGGTCGCAGCCAGCTACAGTGAGGAAGGCGTGAACCACGTGGGCCTGGAGCACCGGTGTTTTTTCGTAGAGGTACTGTTGCAAGGGGTCCCAGTGAAGATGGAGATAGACTCGGGGTCATCTTATTCCATCCTGTCCCAAAAGGAGTTTATGCGTATTCCCCCTGATAAGCGGCCCAAGCTCCGGGCCATGAGGTCACACCTACCTGCAGGGGAATGGGATCCCGGTGTTGGGGGTGGGGAACTTCAAGGTGAAGTTCAAGAACTACTCCGAGAAACTGCCCTTAGTGGTCCTCAAAGGGGGGAGGTGCTGCCTTTTGGGAACGCAGTGGTTTGCTCCCCTGGGAATTGAACTGTCCGGCATTAACGCCATCGAGACTGACCCAATGCGGGACGTGTGCAATGTGCACCCAGACGTTTTCAAGAAGGGGCTCGGGAAATACAAGGGGCCCCCGTTTCCTTCGAGCTGGACCCAGAAATCCGGCCCATCCGCCTCAAACCGAGGAGAGTGCCCTTCGCACTCAAGGACAAGATCGAGGCGGAACTGGACAAATTGGTGGGGCAGGGGATTTTGGTTCCAGTTGACTCGACGGAGTGGGAAACGCTGATTGTTACAGCCCTTAAGGCAAACGGGGAGGTCAGGATTTGTGTGGACTATAAATGTACCATCAACAAGGCCATTCGGCCAAATGCATATCCGGTGCCCGTGGTCAGCCACTTGCTGGCCACGTTACATGGGGGGAAGTGTTTTGCAAAGTTAGACCTGGCCCAGGCATACCAGCAGCTCTCTGTAACCCCGGCTGCTGCCGCCGCGCAAACGATAGTGACGCACAAGGGGGCGTTTAAGGTAACGCGCCTTCAGTTTGGCGTGAATTCGGCCCCCGGAATTTTCCAGTCCCTCGTGGAACGCCTTTTAAAGGGGCTTCCTGGCGTCCTCCCATACTTCGACGACGTGTTGATAACGGCGGGGAGCGAGTTAGAATTAGCAAAGAGGCTAGATGGGGTCCTTTCAGTGTTCGAGAGGGCAGGTCTTCGACTGAGGAGGGACAAATGTGTATTCTTTGCGAGGGAGGTCGAGTTTCTAGGTTTTAAGGTAACCCCGGACGGGATCAAACCCTCTGAGTCGAAGGTTGCGGCCGTAAAAAACGCCCCTCTCCCTACCGCGAAACCGGAGCTACAGTCATTCCTAGGGCTCCTAAATTTCTATCATACCTTCCTGCCTCGGAAGGCATCGGTCGCGGAGCCACTGCACGCACTGCTTAAAAAGGACGCGGTTTGGCGGAGAGTGCGTTCAAGGAGCTCAAGTCACTCCTGTCCTCGGACGCTGTCCTGACCCATTTCGACCCCAAAAAGCCAGTGGTCTTAGTTTGTGATGCGTCCCCAGTGGGGGTGGGGGCGGTCCTGTGCCACGTGTTGGAGAGCGGGAGGGAAGCCCCGGTGGCGTACTACTCAAGGTCCCTCTCGAAAGCCGAGCGCAATTACGCGCAAACAGATAGGGAGGCCCTGGCCATAATCGCGGGAACGAAGAAGTTCCACGATTTCCTATACGGCCGCAAGTTTACGGCAGTGACTAATCACAAGCCACTTCTGGGGATCTTCACTACCGGTAAACCCACCCCACAGATCCTATCCCCCAGAATGTTGCGATGGGTCATTTTCCTAAACGCCTACCAGTATGAGCTGGTCTACCGCCCAGGGAAGGAGATCTCCCATGCGGACGCACTGTCCCGGTCTCCCCTCCCTAGTCTAGGGGACCCCGCTTGCGAGGTAGAGCAGGACCACCAAGTCCTGCTGATCGAGTCCCTCGACTCACCCCCCATTGTCCCGGCCAACCTCGCCAAGGCCACGGCGGCCGACAAGACGCTGGCCCAAGTTAGTTCCTGGGTTAGGAAAGGCTGGCCCACTACTCCCCCCGATGAAAAGTTCAGGCCGTTTTGTAGGCGCAGGGTAGAGCTTTCGCTGGAAAGGGGCTGCTTACTCTGGGGCCAGCGGGTAGTTATCCCAGAGAAGCTAAGGGCCAAGGTGTTGAAACTACTGCACACCAGTCACCCCGGGATCGTGCGCTCCAAGGCTCTGGCCAGGAGTTTCTTTTGGTGGCCCCAGATAGACGGGGACATAGAGCGTCTAATAGGCACGTGCGAGAGCTGCCAGAGCTCTCGGCCCGAGGAGTCCTGGTTGCCCCATAGGGAATGGGATATGGCCCACGGGCCATGGTCCCGGATTCATGTTGACTTCGCTGGCCCCTTCCGCGGGTCCATGTTTCTGCTGGTAGTTGACTCCTACTCCAAGTGGTTGGAGGTAATCCCCATGAACAGCACCTCCTCTGCGGCAACCATTAAACAGTTGCGCAAGCTTTTTGCCTGTTTCGGCCTGCCAGACGTCCTTGTTAGCGACAACACTAGTACCTTCACGTCTGCAGAGTTCAAAACGTTCATTGAGCGAAACGCCATCAGGCACATTACCGCTGCCCCTTTTCACCCCGCCACAAACGGTCAGGTAGAGCGCCAAGTGCGCACTACGAAAGACGCACTGCGGCGCATGGGTCCCAGTGAGTTAAACATCCACCTGTGTCAGTTCCTCATCTGCTATAGGACAACCCCCCTAGCTTCAGGATTTTCCCCAGCCGAACTCCTCATGAGGAGCCGTCCGGTAACGCTCTTTGACCGGATGGATCCGTCCAGGGTGGAGGATGAAGGGAGAAATATAAACATAGGGGGAGAAAGCTCCAAAAGTTTCTCGGTAGGGGACCCGGTTCACTGCAGGAACTACGCGGTTTCAGGGCCAGCGTGGGTTCCAGGGACAATCATTGAACAAACGGGGCCTGTATCCTACAGGGTCGAGACCAGCTCGGGTCTTCTCTGGAGAAGGCACGCCGACCAACTCAGAAGGCAAGTCACCAGTGAGGGGAAATCAGCGTTAGGGTCCTCCCCCACCCGCATTACCCAAGGGGGAGACACAGCGGAACCCGCAGATACAAATGCGTATCCTGGGTTCCCAACCACAGAGGAGGATACTTTGAAAGAGAGGGATCAGCTTGATTATGATTATGATTATGATGATGAGTTACCATACCAGGGGGGTGTAGCGGAGTGGTCCCCCACCCGTCCTAGCGAGAAGAGTGGTTTCAGTTCAGCCCCTGGTACCTCCAGTCCCCCCAGTCCTTTTGTGTTAGAATATACCATAGCTCCAGCTCCCCGGAGACCCACACCCCCAAGGCAGGCTGCGGGGGAGAGTCCGCCCGCCACAGTCCCTAGAACTCCCAGGCCGGCAGCGGGGGGGGGCGAGGGCACGAGGGTCTCTTCGTTGATCCCGAGATTCGTACTGGGGTGGACCCCTAGCTCCTCTGACGGCAGGCAGGAGTTCACTTCCCAACTGTTCATTCTATTCCCGTCCCCCAATACAAGGGGTTCGAAGAGCCCACACCAAGCCACTAACGAGTCCCCCCCTTTCCGTTGCAGGACAGGACTCCGCAGAGCCAGGCTCCCCTGTGTTAAGTCAAGCGGCCGCTCGCCCCAGGCGCACGTGCGGCAAGCCACAATGGTTGAGGGACTTCGTCCCATCCTAGGGGGGAGGGATGTTGTGTATGTACAATGTTGCTTCATATGTATGTACAATGTCGCTTTAAGAAATGTATCAATGTAACCCAGCTGTTAAAGGAACGCGAGCAAGCTGCCCATAGAGGGCAGCTGCGAGTGTTCAACTCACATGGTTCTCATTCCTCAAATCACCTGCAGCCGCGGGAACTCCCCGCAACAACAAACTACTACCGATCCACCACCGAAGATGGGTGTGACCCGGACGACGTCACGCTGGTAGCAGCCAATGAGCTACCGTGCAGCAAGATTCAAATGTATTGTACCACTGTATATAATGTGAGGTATCTTCGCCATTACCACATCTTCGTTCTGATCATCAACCAATAAACCTGTGTTAGTCCTTACTGCGACTCCTTCTATGTCTCCCGGAAAAGACACGAAAATTACTCAGACGTTCTCCCCAGCTTTTGCTCTTAACCTTCAGAAACTGTATCTTCCTTGAACACAACTCTGATGTATACCATTTTTACAGAAATTGTCCCAAAAATGATGGCATTGAAAAGGGTTAAGATACAGAAAATTTGGAAGTGGTAGCCATATTAGGCTGTGCAAGCATTTCAAACAGGAAATAAAAGGAAAGGGAAAATAAAGGCAAAAAATGTTGTGGCACCTTAAAGATTAATTGCTATATTTTAATGTTAGCTTTTGTGGATCAAGTCCACTTCTTTAGACGTAAGAGAGAGGCTTCATGGCAATAATTTATACATGGCTCCATGACCAGATGGGAGTACAGAAGTACACAATGTTAGGAACAATTGAAAATTAGGGTGGCTTTTTATGCTTGGTAATTGTATGTAATATATTAACCAACTATCCTGTACTTATGTGTATGCTGTGTATAGTTTTTCTGAATAGGATTTCAGTCATTGTTTCATTGTTGTCATGCACTGTCAAGTTGTTTCCAACTTAAAGCACCTGCTGGTGGGTTATCATTGGGTGAGCAGGGATTTGAACTCAAGTCTCCTCAGTTCTAGTCTGACACTATGTTTTCATGTCTATATATGTAATGCTTTCTGAGCTGCTATGGGTACTTTGTTTGGGGAAAGGTGAGATACAGAATTAATAAGTAAATAAATGAGATATATATCCCAGCCATGCTTGCCTGCTCTTTATTCTGCTTAGTAGGATGCATGTAAGAGTGGCTTCCTACTAGGCCCCTCTGTTTCTGTGACAGCAATGGAAGGGAAGTGGAGACAAGAGGAAGATCAATGTTTGGTGGTGGCCAATGAGATTTTTTGTTCTTGAGTGACTCTAGGAAAGAATGTAGGGCAGTGAAGAGCATTACAGATTTGTCAACAGCTGTGATCATGCCTAGAAAACCCACAATACACAGCTACCTGGAAATAAGCCCCACTGAATTCTGAGGGGTTTACTTCTGCATAGTTTTGTGTAGAATTGAAGTGTAAGGAACTCAGATTCTGCATCATCTCCTGTTTTTATGTGAAGAGGCGTATATTTTGCTTATGTTTTGATTGGTAAGGGCTTGGCTGCATCAGGAAGCGAATATTCAGGACATGCCAGTGGCTTTGAAGGGCAAGAGCTGTAGAATCTATTGCAACATAATTAGCAATGTGAAAATAAGAATGACAGAGAGACACCAAAAGCCAATGTAAATGGAGCGGATAGAGTGTCAGACTAAGAAACATGAATTCAAATTCTTGCTAGGCTGTGGATATCTACTGAAGGTGACACTGGCGAAGCCATTCTTTTAGTATCTTAGAGTCACTGTTAGGCTGAATTGTAATGCACACAGAGAAGCATAAGCAAGAAGACAATGTCCTAAAATATTAGTGCTCACCTTTGGATTCTCAAATGGTATTGGGATCCCAGAAGCCCCAGTCAGCTTAGCCCATGTACATGGATTGTAGAAGCTGAAGTTTAAAATATTTGGAGAACCAGCAGCTGAGAATTACTTTCTGAAAATAGACTTCTCCAGGATGATACCTTCTAGCTGTGTTGGATAGTCCTACAGTCAGCTGTGACTTTTCTCTTGTCAGAACTTTAGCTATGTAGGTAAATCATATCAAAAATGGGTACCTGAGTATTCTGGGAGTTTCAGTCCATACAAAGCTGAATTTCCTATCTCCAAATCATTTGTACTATAAGCAAGAGAAACCATTAATTTTATTTTTATAATTACTAACATGGTTTTCTTCTAGTCTTCCTGCTATCTGGCCAGTGCACTTATTCTCTGTTATCCTCCTCCATGTACCATCAAATTTGCGCATTTTACTTCCGCTTCCGGGAGCGATGAGGGCAGCGTGGGCCGGATGAATCGCAGTAAACCCATTCGTGTGGATTCACAGGATGCTTGGGCCTCTGGGAATTAAAGTCCAATAACATTTGGAGTGCCAAGTTGCACCATCATGAATCACGAAACTCCCATCAGACTCAGTAAGTGTTGCCAGTGGTGAGGGATTGTGAAAGTTGAATTCCATCTGTTAAGTACCAGTTTGGAGCAGGCTGTCCTGAGTAGAGGATAGCTCATCCTCTTGTCTTTCATGGCACTCTTTCTTTTTTTGCTTTCTTCTGTATTATTTATATTTAAAGAACTTTCCAAGTTAGAATAAATAGAAACATGCTCTGGACATGCAGAGGCATATGTGTAATTATAACTCAGTAAGCCGATAGTCAACTCTACACCTAGCCTCCAGTTGAGGCAAGAATTGTTCCTGGCAAATTGCAAGACCAGAAGGATCAGGAAGAGATTTTTTTTAATGTGCAGGAGACAAAAATACATACAAAAAGAGAGGAATATGTCTTCAACAAAGTAAAATTTTAAATAGCCAAAATTAACGACTGCACTTGCAACCTGGAAGTCCAGTGTAAGCCTGGCATATTCTTCCTTTAAATAAAATAAAATTAAAGTTTTATTAATACTACCAAGAATAACAACAACTATTCATTACAATAAACAAGTAAAACAACAAAAACACAACCATTACAATATAAAATAATACTGTGAGCTCCCTTCACCCAGCAGGATAGTATATATCGGGGTATGCAAACTACGGCCAGGGGGCCGCATCTGGCCCCCAACGCCAATTCATCCGGCCCATGAAGTCCTCATCACTCCTGGAAGTGGAAGTAAAACACGCCCATATGGAGCAACGAGGGCTTCACAGACCAGATGAATTGGTGTTGGGGGGCCAGATCTGGCCCCCAGGCCATAATGACTGGCTCCCTGAACCACATGACCGGCCTGCAGCCCAAAAGGTTTGGGCACCCCTGGTATATATGCTTCTTTACTTTGTTAATCTACAGGTTTTTTTAATATAATTTATCTTTCTTTCCAAAATGATATATATTCATGACCTGGTTTCATTCCTTTCCCTTTGAGCAGTGCATAGTCCAAAAACTCTCCCCATCTTTCTTTAAAATTCAATTTCTTTAAAATTCCTTTTTTGACTCTTAATTCTGATGTTAATGTCGTTTATTGCTCTATTCCACATTTCCCTATATAATTCTTCTAATTTAATTCTACTATCAGATTTCTATTTCCTTTCTATGACTAGTCTTGTTCCTTTTTAAGTAGACCTTCTGAAAAGGTCTGGCCAGTTTTGGCTGAAATATCCAGATCTTGGAAAAGTTACATTTTTGATTTACAACCCCCAAGTGTAGGAGCAGCAACAAGAATCCTTGATAGTTGGAGACTTTTAGTCCTTGTCAAGCTTCCACCTGCCTCTGCTGCTGTTGGTAAGGCTTCTGCTGGAGCCTTCTCTGCTACCATCATGAAAATTCATCTCTCAAAATGCCATGTCGTGACTGATAAAATAAAATAAAACCAAACATTTTAATAATAAATATCACCTTGTAGTATCTTGAGGCATGGGTTTTCCATATATGTCTATATTTGAATATTCTGTTTTTTGCATTCTCTGTCATAGGTAAAATTAACAGAGGAAATGAGTATTACCAGTGAAACTCGGAAAATTAGAATATTGTACAAATGCTCATTCAGTTCAGTAATGCAACTTAAAAGGTGAAACAAATATACAAGATAGACTCACTACATGCAAAGCGAGAGATGTCATACCTTAATTCGTTATAACTGTGATGATCATGGCGTACAGCATACATGAGATTATGTGATGATTATGGGGTACATGAGATTGGGGGGTTGGGGATTTCATAAGCTGTAAGCCATAAGCATCAATATTATAACAAAGTGAGGCTTGAACTATCTCGCTTTTCGTGTAATTAGTCTATCTCATATATTTGTTTCACCTTTTAAGTTGCATTACTGAACAGAATGAACATTTGCACGATATTCTAATTTTCCGAGTTTCACCTGTATATTAAAATAAATCAAACTATGTTCCTTCCCTGGGTGGTAAATCATAGAACTTGTTCTTAGAAATCCTATTAAAATTATTCTAGTAACTTCACCTGTAAATAGAAGTAAAGGCCCAATGTATCATTGGTTGCTCATAAAATGGAAGGACAAGAGACCTAATTTCTGATTTCTCAGTATAAAAGGAAAGATTTTGTCTATCTTTAAGTCTAATTTTTTGTCAAGGGCACTATATTTTACAAGTAGGTACAATACAAGACTGCAGTGGCTCAAGTGGTTAAGACACAGGGCTGCACAACTGTCATGCGATTTCCCCATTTCCTGAACCTAAGATTAATAGGCAATCACTTCACGGTTTTCTTTCAAATACGGTGTCTTTGGATCTTTGAGAAACATTCTTACTTATTTTGCCATTTTACCAATAAGAAAAACCCTCAAGAAATGTAATTAGTTCAATTCAAAGTTACTGAAACGCTGGCTTTCACAGGATTTGGGGCTGGCTTAAATGGTTTTAGATTTCAATTTTGTAGTCTGTTCTTTTGGAAACTTAAAATCCTCCTTCCCCATTTGGTCTTCCTAACAAAAGAGTCAGCATTGCTATACGAGTGTTTTGTTTTATTTTTATTTTTCAGACACCCTCTATGTCTGCAGCTGCCAGCATTTTCTAAACATTGTTGTGCTTGTTCTTGTTATTGTTGTATAGTTATTGTCAGATATTACTGAACATCTCCTGGCATGGCTCACAAAACTTGCTGTCATATCTGTCACTCAGCAAAGGCTTGTAAAAATTCTTCTTGAGCTGCAGGAGGAAGTAATTTACTCATCCACAGATTAAAAAACTGGAAATGCCAATTTAATGAACCTTGACTTTCCCCACCCCCACCCCCTTTCAGGCAGAAAATGCAGGTGGAACATGAGAAAGCCTTGCTTGTGTTCACAGAGGCATGTTAAAGTACCAACGGCAAAGGAAAAAGGCGTGGTGCCGCTTCGTAGAATGCCATGTGTCAAGACAACATAATAGAGTCAGAGGCCACACACATTCCAAAATCTAGAGTTTTATATTCCTGGGAAAACAAACTCAAACCTCGTATTTGTGAGTCTTCCTAAACTTCTCACCTAGGTAAGGTGGCTCTTTCCCAGAAAGGAGAATATGTTTCACCAAAAGTAAGGGCAAAAAAGATATGGATTTCCATGAAATTGCGTGTGCTAGTTTAGGAGGATTTGCCTCTCTAAAAAAGAACACATGGTCATTTTTGTCCCACATTTATTTTTTTATGAGAATTTGAGGAAATTACATTTTTGGGCCTACATTGCTTCTGGAATTGTCTGCCACTTCCTTCAATTGCCTCATCTTGGGGTTCTGCTTTCTCTTCAGATCGTATAAATTATCTCAGGGCCAAAGCATGTATTAATCTAAAGGCTGTAAGACTTGAATTCCTGTGAAGAATACAGTTCACATGGCCTAACCATCTTCTAAATGCAGACTCTGTGACTTTCTATATTGGGTCAGAAATGCTACATATAGCACATTTATACAGCAATCCATGAATGCCATGTCACCAGCTCAGTGTGAACTTTAGGGGCTGCAGTAGCTCAGTGGTTAAGAAGCTCACCTTTTTGGCTGGAAGTTGGCAGTTTGAGACCTGGCTACTGCATGACGGATTGAGTACCTGTCTCTGTCCTAGCTCTTGGGGACATGAAAGGAACCTCATTTGGGCATTCCCTGAACGGAGTTTCTTCCGCAAAAATCCTTTCGACCCAGAATAATTTCTGACATGAAATTATTATTATTAGTGTGAACTTGAGTATAGAAAGAAAATATTCATGGGATCTCAAAATTACAAATCTGTTGTTGTAAGAGTAGCATACCTTGTCTTATCCAGATGATAATATGCTAACCTGATCAGAAAGTAAAGTTTTACCAACAACATGTAACCGTTTCTTTTCTCTTGAGGAGGATGAGTGTCAATGTCCATTCTTCCCTGTAAGGAGGCTAGGCTATAAAGAGTCTTTGGCTGACAAAGTCGTAGTATCCCTACTGCTGTGGGAAGCAGAGCCAGCTGTTCGTACAGTACTGTACCTCAAAGGAATATGCATCTGCTGGACTCAGTGAGGTTCTTCAGCAAGTGAGGGCATCTGCTGGTTCCTTTGGAGATATTTTTCAATTCTGAGCCAATCTGAAGCACAGTGAGATAGCCCAAACTGGTGGCCAGATTGAATAAGGGTTGTCCAAAGCATTGCTTCAGTGCTTTGGGGTTTAAGAAACTGGGAAAACAAAAGTAATGCTGTAATAGGAGAACCAGGAATTCTAAAGTGGAAGAAGCACCACGTGAGGGGAACATGTTAAAGAAAAGATAGATTGTTGTTTGCCTCAATTTAATTTTCAAAATAAAGAATAATTGTGCATTTGAGAATTTTTTTCTTTGCTATTCGGGAGCTGCAGATCTCAATCCAGCTGATTGAATGCTTGTTTGTGTGAAATTTATGCCAATATGCAGAAGCTGAATATTGTATTTCAATAGGAATTGGACCTAGACCATTGTTTTCCAGTACATTGGCTGATCAGTGCATTGGGGAATTGACTTAGACTTCTGGGAATTGAAGTGCAAAAACCAAAGGTTGGGAAACACTGACCTAGACTATCTCCCACATCTCCTGTTTTGTACTTTATTTTCTTTATACTCAGTGCTTTTCTAGCACTTTTCCTTTTCTTTTTGTTATTGTGCTTGCCTTTATTCTAGATAGGGCAGCTAGCAAACAACACAAACAAGGCAGAAATTGGATATTTTGCTGTAACTCTCTGGTATTGATGATGTCTCAGATTACTTCTCTTCAGACAACAGCATGAATGTGTGAAGGCTAACAGTAGAAATCTGAGAAAGCTTGGATAATTTACTGATTGAGATGGAGAAGTTTGGAGAAGGTTGTCCAAAGCAGCTTTCAGGGAGGTTCAATATGCACAAACACTCATACCCCACCTCCGCTTTCAAACTTAATACTAAAAATCAAATTATTATATTTATTTTAAAAAGCAACATTTCTCCAGGCTTTCCACTTATCAACCATTCTGAGGAGAAGGAAGAGGAGGGGTTATAGCAATATGACTGATAGTTCTAGCTCCTAACCAGGGGATAACTTTACTGGAACCGACTGCCAAACTCATTGCTTCTGGGAGAGATTCGTGACAGCTGAACTGGTATCCAACTTCTATAACTGTCTTGTGTAGGTACACTCCCAAAGTATGAGAACCATCTTGAGGACACATGCTGATTTATCAAGAACACCAAATCTCTCTGAAATGGCCTGAGATGTCTTGAGATTTGCCCAGACCAAACACACACCACATATCCTAAGATACCTGTTCCTACTGGTGGGCATCAGCAGGTTTGCACCAGTTCACCAGAACCGGTAGCAGAAATTCTGTCTGGCCCCGCCCATCCAAGTTTTGAAATAAAGTAATCCTAATTCGGGTGTAACACAGGGCTTTCCCCTTGGCCACACCCACCATACCATACCCACAGTGTGGTAGTAAAAAAAATTGGAGCCCACCACTGCCTGTGCCTCATATGTAACTTTCAAACAAGGCTGATCCTTCCATATGAGATGTATCCCTGGAAAGTAGCTTCGGGTATGAGCAATGTGCAGAAAATAGTTATTTAGTTTAGCAGAATAAAATAAATTATTGTTGTCTTGAATCCCACTGACAGAAACAGGTTGAAATAAAAGTGGTGCTTAACCTTCAAATTAACATTAAGTGGCTAGGCTTGCAATGTTATGCTCCTTTTAAAAATATCTTATTCATCTTGTACTGATTCCTTTCCCTTCCTAAGAGATATAGTTTTCTTATTGACGTTTGTGCTTTAATGCTAGAATATTGAGTGACATCATTATCTACTTCCCATGAACTGGGTTCATTTAGCTGTAATACTGTAGCAATTTTCCGAGTCCAGGGCTGCCTGACATTTCCTTCTAATGGGAACACCAGACATTGTGCAATTCTGTAAAAACCATAGGGCTGAAATTTTAGAGCACTTAGAACCAACTGATGGGCAGTGATATTTCACTTTCCTTCCACAGACTTTTTCAAAGTATGCTTTAGAAATATATGAATGCAGGAACACAGGGAATTTTTTTGAGTTAGATTATTGGTTCATCTCAGTGTTGTTGGTACTGACTGGCTGTTGTCTGGGACCTCATCACTATTTTTACTGCTATTTTTATTACCGTATATACTTGAGTATAAGCCGAGTCTGCTTTTTTTAGCACATTTTTGGTGCTGAAAAAATCAGCTTATACTCAAGTATAAGGAAGCAACCTGGGTGAACAAAGCAATCACCCATAGGACACTTGGAGAGAATCCTCTTACCAGAAACTCATTGTGGCTTTTGTAAGGCATGAGAGACTGTTGATTCAACAGCTATAAGAAAAGGTCAATCTCTTCTCAATATTCTTAGATTTGACTAAAGCTTTTGATACAGTTTGCAGGGAAGGTCTATAGAAAATCATGAAGAAATTTGGATACCCTGAGAAACTGAAACATATTATTCACGAATGTCCATGATGGTATGCAAGCTCTTGTACTCAACAAAGGCATTGTCTCAGAGCCCTTTCTATTACTAATGATGTAAATCAAGGTTGTGTTCTTGTTCCATCTCTTTTTGGTCTTACATTTTGCTTGGATGCTTACAGAAATAAAACACGATGTGAGGTTAGGACACAATATAAGAATGATACTACTATGCATATACATATGATGTAACCAGAGTCTTGACAAAGGACTACGATATATCCATTTACCGGAAGGATATGGACGATTGATCTTTCCCCTTCTGCAACAACACCTTTACTCTCTTGGCGTGGCTCCCGGATTTGTTACTATTTTGGGATCCTCCCCCTTGGACCTTTTGGCAGGATCTTCTGGCTTTATTCCACATTGGACTTATATTTGTTGCTTACCGGACTTGTACCTTGTATTACCTTATGACTGTTCGATATTAGATTGATGGTACAATTTCGGCGGTTCCATTGATTATTTGAGATCCTCTTGTCCATGGGTACTCGGGATTCACTTTAGGGATATTGTATGATTCATTGGATGTATGTGACTTATGATTAGTTTATGTGCCATGACATTATGATCCTTATCCCTATTGTTTTCTCCTTTCAGTCTATTTTACCGGGGTGCTGCAATTGATTACTCATATTAATAAATATTATTGCTATTTTTATTCATTTGACTCCTGCTCCTAGGGTGTTAACTTCCCAGTCTGTGATATCTGCAGACCATGACTAAAATCTCATTTTGCACAGCTTTTATTTGCTGATAATTATGCTCTTAATGCAATTCCACTTTTGATTATGCAAAGAAGTCTTGAGTCACCCTAGGGTGAGAGGGCGGCATATAAATTCAAATAAATACTGTATTTTCCAGCGTATAAGACGACTGGGCGTATAAGACGGCCCCCAACTTTTCCAGTTAAAATATAGAGTTTGGAATATACTTGTCAGCTGAAGTTAAGTACCTGTCCTATAAGACGACCCCCGACTTTGGCACAGATTTTTCGGGGTTAAAAAGTAGTCTTATATGCCAGAAAATACAGTAAATAAATCTATTCTTTCCCCACCTCTAGTGGGACTGTGGTAGCTTAGTGGTTAAGATGCTAAATTTAATGTCTGGAAGGTCAGCATGCCAACAGTTTGAGACCCGCGTGCTTCACAACAGAGTGAGCTCCCATCTCTGTTCCAGCTTTTGTCAACCTAGCAGTTCAAAAGCAAGAAATTGCAAGTAGATAAATAGATACTACTTTGGTGGGAAGGTAAATAGCATTCCGTGCACTCCAGTGTCTAGTCATGCTTGCCACATGACCACAGAAACATCTGCAGATGCAGACAGTGCTGGCTTTTGGCTATAAATTGAGATGAGTACTAAACCCTAGAATTAGATATGACTGGCTTTTGAGCAAGGGTGACCTCTCCTTTTACTTACCAATCTCTAGGTGTGCCTTATGAAGAAACCGTTCTGAAGGCATGCAAACATCCTCTTATGGATATGTTAACATACAGTATCTTGGCAACACTGTCTTCTACTGCATTCTTATTAATGATGAAGTAACCTCATGAAGCTCTAAAGCAGAAGTTCTCAACCTTTTAAAGCCGGGGTCGTGTCATGCTCCCTGTTATGTATGTATGTATGCATGTTCATTATACTGTAAAGGCAAGAATGTAACCACTCCAGATACAAACGATACCAGCTGTAAAGGAACGCGAGCAGACAGCCCATAGAGGGCAGCTGCGAGCGTTCAGCCTCACATGGTTCACATTGCTCAATCACGGACAGCCGCGGGAAAACCTTCCCCGCATTCAGCAGCAGAAGAAAGAGGCGTGCCTGGGCGAGGCCACGCCGGTAGCAGCCAATCAGCTACCGTGCTACAAGATTCAAATGTAGAGAGCTACTGTATATATTGAGATGTATCACTGCCATTACCTCATGCTTCACTGGAACCTCATGCAATAAACCTGTGTTAAACCAACCTTTCGGTTGTCCGGTTGTCTTTGGTCCCATACACTAAATTGGCGACGAAGGTGGGATATGGCTGCCCACGGGACCAAGACATGCGCCGGCTACGAGATCAAGAAGCCGGGAGACTTGGAGCTGTTTGAGATAGACTTCAACGCAGCGCTGGTGGAGCTCGAAGTCTCCGATGAGGCCAAAAAGAGGGCCATTTTCGTCCGCATGCTCGGACACGAGACCAAGAGGACCTTGGTGGACCTGATCGCGCCGAGGAAGGTGAGCGACCTCAAAGCTACAGAGCTCCTGGCGGCGTTGCGCGCCCATCTCCGGCCAGCAATAGCGATGTTCCCCGCTCGGAGCGCGTTCTGGAGGCGAGTCCAGGCACCCGGGGAATCGGTCGATGAGTTCGCCGCGGCCCTGCGGTTGGCCGCCGGCCCATGCAAGTGGGAGCTCCCCGACATCACCCTCCGGGACTGCCTGCTCTGCGGTCTGAGGGACACAGAGACTCAGCGTGCGCTAATGAAAAGGGAGCCGCCTCCCACATGGCAACAAGTCCTCGACACGGCACAGGCCGCAGAGGCCACTACTGCCGGGGTGCACGAGCTTCAGGACTGGCGCCCGAAGCCCGCAAAGGCAGAGAGCTCGGTGCGCGCGGCCCGGCGAGTTTCGAACTCGTCTGCGGAGAGCGGCGACGACGAGGACGTCCGGAGGGTCCAGAGAGAGGGCCGGCGCTGCAACGGCTGCGGCGCCGCCCACGCCCGCGCCAAATGCCCGTTCCGCAAGGCCGAGTGCCACAACTGCGGCCGGCGCGGGCACATCGCCAAGGTCTGCCGGAAACGGCGCGAGGCCACCAGGAGTTCTCCAGACCGCTCGGCGAGGCAGGACCGCACCACGAGGCAGGACCGCACCACGAGGCCAAAGGACGGCACCCGGACCACGAGGACGCGGGACGGAGTAGGGCGCATCTCCGACGACAGCGAGGACGACGCGCCGGTTTGCAGCGTTTCCACGGAGCACCCCCGTTACTTCGTTGAGGTAGTAATACAAGGGGCCCCTGTTAGAATGGAGGTGGACTCGGGTTCTTCATACTCCATTATTTCCCAGGGGGAGTTCATGAAAATCGCCCCCCGCATGCGGCCCAAGCTCAAGGCGTTGAGGGCCACACTGAAGGACGTGCAAGGGAACCGCATCCCAGTGTTGGGGGTTGGGAAGTTCCGGGTCCAGTTTAAAAAGCACACCGCAACGCTTCCCCTAGTCGTCCTCAAGGGAGGTAAATGCAGCCTCCTCGGGACTCAATGGTTCCAGCCCCTGGGGTTGTTCATTGGGGGGGTACACGCCGTGGAAGCACACGCCGCCGGGACTGACCCAATACAGAGCGTGTGCGACGCGCACCCCGAGGTTTTTAAAAAGGGGCTCGGGAAATTCAAGGGCCCCCCAGTGACTTTCGACCTGGACCCTGGAGTACGTCCAATCAGACTTAAACCGCGCAGAGTGCCCTTCGCACTAAAGGACAAAATAGAGGCGGAGTTGGACAAATTGGTGGGCCAGGGGATTCTTGTTCCTGTTGATTCTGCGGAGTGGGAAACTCCAATTGTAACAGCGCTCAAGGCCAACGGGGAGGTCCGCATATGCGCTGATTACAAGTGCACCATCAATAAGGCGATCCGCCCTAATGCGTATCCGGTGCCGGTAGTCAGCCACTTGTTGGCCAGGTTACACGGGGGGAGGTGTTTCGCTAAACTCGACCTGGCCCAAGCCTACCAGCAACTCCCGGTGACCCCCGCCGCAGCTGCTGCGCAGACCATAGTCACCCACAAAGGGGCGTTCCAGGTATCGCGCCTCCAATTCGGCGTGAATTCGGCGCCCGGGATCTTCCAGTCACTTGTGGAACGCCTCCTGAAGGGGTTAGAGGGGGTGTTACCCTACTTTGATGACGTATTGATTACAGGGGGGAGCCGGGCCGAATTAGCAACAAGGTTGGGAAAGGTCCTGACAATATTCGAAAAGGCGGGGTTGCGGTTGCGGAAAGACAAATGCGTCTTCTTCGCTACAGAGGTTGAGTTCCTAGGGTTCCGTGTCACTCCCGAGGGAATAAGGCCAGCCCAATCCAAGGTAGCCGCCATCAAGAAGGCCCCTCGCCCCACCTCCAAGCCCGAGTTGCAGTCGTTCCTCGGACTGCTCAACTTCTACCACTCCTTCCTCCCGCGGAAGGCAGCCGTGGCAGAACCGCTACACAAATTGTTAAAAAAGGACGAGGCATGGAAGTGGGGCGACGACCAGGAGAAGGCTTTCAATGACCTGAAGCGACTCCTGGCATCAGATGCCGTACTGACCCACTTCAATCCCAAACGCCCAGTGGTCCTGATATGCGATGCATCCCCGGTGGGGGTGGGGGCGGTGTTATGCCACGTGCTGGAGAACGGTAGGGAGGCCCCGATAGCGTTCTACTCTAGGTCTTTGTCCCAAGCAGAGAGAAACTATGCTCAGACAGACAGAGAAGCACTAGCAATAATTGCGGGGACCAAGAAATTTCATGATTTTGTGTACGGCCGCCCCTTCACCATAGTGACTGACCATAAGCCGTTGTTAGGCATTTTCACCGCAGATAAGCCCACACCCCAAATCCTGTCCCCGAGAATGCTCAGGTGGGCCATTTTTCTCAACGCGTATCAGCACGCGTTGGTATACCGGCCCGGGAGGGAGATCAGCCATGCCGACGCCCTGTCGAGGTCCCCCATTCCCCGGGATTGCTGCCACGTGGGCGAAGTAGAGAGGGACCATCAGGTCTTAATGATAGAGGTTCTAGACTCCCCTCCAGTAGTACCGGCCGACATCGCCAAAGCGACAGGCAAGGACAAAACGCTGGCCACAGTCTGCTCCTGGGTACAGAAAGGGTGGCCCGTGTCTTCCCCAGCAGCGGAATTCGACACATTTTTCAAAAAGAAACTAGAGTTGTCCCTAGAGAGGGGTTGCCTTTTGTGGGGACAGCGGGTAGTGATCCCCACGCCTCTCCGGCCGAGGGTGCTTAAACTGCTGCACGTCAGCCACCCGGGGATCGTCCGCTCAAAGGCGCTGGCCCGCAGTTACTTTTGGTGGCCCCAGCTAGACGCCGACATCGAACACATGGTCGGCACTTGCGAAGCGTGCCAAAGCTCAAGGCCAGAAGAGGCTCGCTCGCCACCTAGGGAGTGGGACACGGCAAGGGGGCCCTGGTCCCGGGTACATGTAGACTTTGTTGGCCCGTTCAGGGGAACGCTTTTCCTCCTCGTGGTGGACGCGTTCTCCAAGTGGTTGGAGGTCATTCCAGTCTCAAGCACCTCCTCGGACACAACAATCAAACAGTTAAGGAGGGTCTTCTCCACGTTCGGTTTACCCGACACCCTCGTCAGCGATAACGCCAGCTGTTTCACGACCGCCGAGTTCGGGGCATTCATGGAGCGAAACGCCATTCGGCACGTCACCTCTGCCCCCTTTCACCCGGCCACCAACGGCCAAGTAGAGCGCCTCGTGCGCACCACGAAAGACGCGCTACTGCGCATGGGCCCCGGAGACCTCGACCTGAAATTGTGCCAATTCCTGCTAAGATACAGGGTCACCCCACTAGCGTCAGGGTACTCCCCCGCAGAGCTGTTGATGCGCAGGAAGCTGGCCACGGGAATCTCCAAGCTAGACCCCACGAGAGTAGAGGACAAAGGGCGGAACATAGGGGTGGAACCCACAAAGAGTTTCAGCGTAGGCGCCCCGGTGCATTGCAGGAACTACGCCAGCGCGGGGCCAGCCTGGGTGCCGGGCACCGTAGTAGAACAAACCGGCCCCGTCTCATACCGCGTAGAAACCAGTACAGGCTTCCTGTGGAGGCGACACGTGGACCAACTCAGGCGCAGGGTCCCCGGAGAGCAGGACGGAGACGAGAATAGCATCGAATCAGCGTTAGGGTACTCCCCCACCCGCTTAACCCAAGGGGGAGGAAAAGGGGAGCATGGGTCCCCACCAAGGGGGGAGGAAAGGGAATCGATCCACAGAAATCTTTTGCGGGAGTCCCCGAAAAAATGGAAGAGCCCCGACCACACACATTCCCCGCGGGAGTGTCCCCGAAACACAGATGCCCATAGAAGTTTAGACGTTGATTTACAGTACCAGGGGGAGTTAGCGGAGTGGTCCCCCACCCGTCCTAGCGAAAAGAGGGGTTTCAGTTCAGCCCCTGGTACCTCCAGTCCCAGTAGCCCCTGTGAGTTAGAATGCGATATAGCGCCATTTTCCCGGAGACCGACACCCCCAAGACGAGAGGCATCAGCGAGTCCGCCCACCACAGTCTCAAGGTTCCCCGAGCAGGGATCAGAAGGTAGCCGAACCACAAGGGCGACCTCATCGGTTCCGCGGTTCACAATAGGTGGGTCCCCAGGGTCAGAGAGCAACAGGCAGGGGTTCACCTCCCAACTATTCATTCCCTTCCCATCCCCGGGCGCGAGGCAGGCACGGACGCCCCACGGAGCCACTAACGAATCCCCGTTTCCCGTTGCAGGACAAGCACCCGCGGAGTCAGGGATCACAGGCTCTCCAGTACTAGGTCGGACGCAAGCGCGTCCCAAGCGCACGTGCGGCAAGCCACAATGGTTGCGGGACTTCGTCCCATCCTAGGGGGGAGGGATGTTATGTATGTATGTATGCATGTTCATTATACTGTAAAGGCAAGAATGTAACCACTCCAGATACAAACGATACCAGCTGTAAAGGAACGCGAGCAGACAGCCCATAGAGGGCAGCTGCGAGCGTTCAGCCTCACATGGTTCACATTGCTCAATCACGGACAGCCGCGGGAAAACCTTCCCCGCATTCAGCAGCAGAAGAAAGAGGCGTGCCTGGGTGAGGCCACGCCGGTAGCAGCCAATGAGCTACCGTGCTACAAGATTCAAATGTAGAGAGCTACTGTATATATTGAGATGTATCACCGCCATTACCTCATGCTTCACTGGAACCTCATGCAATAAACCTGTGTTAAACCAACCTTTCGGTTGTCCGGTTGTCTTTGGTCCCATACACTAAACTCCCTCAGACAGCTTCAGGGGCCAGATGGCCATTTTGCTCTTCCTCCACTACATGGCACTTCCTAGTGTGGTGAAGGCAGTGGAGGGGCCACATGAAATGGTGGTGCAGGTTGCATCTGGCCTGTGATCACAGGTTGAGAATCCCTGCTCTAAATTCAGCACTGCCTTCAGAAAACCTTTTTAGGATGCACAGAATGATGCAAGGGACAGATGCTAACACACTATTGGCTTTGGGCCAAACTATCCTGGGCTAATTTTCATGTCACATGTGCTTCACTTAGTCATAAATTCAGTTGCTAAGCTGCTAATTTGAACCAGCCCTAGGGTACACATCCTGTTTAGTGCGTAGAAAACCTCGTCACTGACTGCCCATTCATTTCCAAGAACAGTTGAAACCGTCAGTGCTTACCTTGAAAGCTCTGTTTGGCTTAATATCCAGGTACATGAAAGATTACCTCCCCCCCCCCCCCCCCGCTTACATGAGCTCATACATTGAAATCAGCACTGGTGGCCTTTCTGTATTTGGCTCTACCTTCTCAGGCTAGGTAGGAATGAGTGAATGGTAGGAGGGTTGTTTTTTCCTTACTTGCTTTTTTACCTGTGGTGCCCCTTCTCAAAACTACTTTCCCCAGGTAAGCTCCCTTAATCTTATGCTTACATCCTTTGTTTACCAGGTTAAGCTTCTCCCCCTCCGGCTTTTTAAATTGTTCCAATTTGGTGTCATTCTCCATAATACTCTATTGCATTATCCTTCCCTCCCATTTCTCTGAGTCCCATTACCCAAATAACCAATCCTTATTTCAAGCCTGCTCAGACCTGAGGGTGCTTCTTGAGGTTTTCTCTCCTCCTAGGTCAGAGAAGAATGGTTTGTTACTGTACTTTCATCAGTCCAGGCCAGCAGTGGCAATAGTGAGATATTAGGAGAGAGACCATTGATTGATATCTGGAGAGTTATGATTGGACACCTTGCTTTAGGCACTTATTTCTGTATTTGCAATCATAGTTCTGTGACTATGTGAAAGGTGACAATGATTTGTGTAAATTGCAAATCAATATTCACAGAAATATGCTGTGCATGTGTAAATGTCATCAGTCTGGAACTAACTTTCACTTCTGCATATGCATTTGCCTAGAACAGAGATTCTCAACCTGCAGCCCATGGGCTGGATGCAGCCCACAGCACCATTTCATGTGGCCCACCACCACCTCCACCACACCTGGAAGTGCCATGTGTGGAAGAAGGGCAAAATGGCCATCTGGTCCCCGATGCTGTCTGGGGAAGTGTGACCCGGCCCCTGGCTTTAAAAAGTTGAGAACTCCTGGCCTAGGATATGAAGAACAACTACAGGAGCTCGGCACCAGAAGACTGGACAATTATAAAAATTAATATAAGCCACAAGGTGCATTCCGATGTTCTAAAGTCTGAGCATGTTAAACCTGTAAGGAATGGGAACAGGTTGGTTCCACTCAGTGGTGAGCATCAGCAGGTTTGCACCAGTTCACCAGAATCGGTAACAGATATTCTGGCTGGCCCCGCCCATCCAAGTTTTGAAATAAAGTAGCCCTAATTTGGGTCCCTGGCCATGCCCACCATACCACGCCCACAGTATGGTAGCATTTTCTTTGGGAGCCCACCACTGGTTCCACTCCCTCTATTTTCACTTGCATCATCCAATAGCTGAATGCAGTAGATAGAAAATGCTCTTCTATGTTGGGAGCTTGGAGATGGAAAGAATCAACATTCCAGTGTGGCAGTGACATGGGTCACATGAAATGGTGCTGCAGGCCAGATACAGACCATGGGCCCTAGGTTGGGAACCCCTGATTTAGTCTTTAGTGTAAGGGACCGAAGACAATGAAACAGCCGAAGGGTTGGCTTAACACAGGTTTATTGCATGATGATCCGGAGGAACATGTGGTAATGGCGGATGAGTAGCTCAATATATACAGCTGGCTATACATTTGAATGTGGCTCGTCGACAGACTATTGGTTGCTGCCTGCGTGACGTCGTAGAAGGTCATGCCCTTCTTGACCAGGTGAAGAGGTGGCGGGGAATCTTCCCGCGCTGCTGAACCAGGTGAATCTGAGCCATGAGAGCTGGACGCTCGCTATTGCCATCTAGTGGTCACTAGCTCGCGTCCCCTTATCAGGTTTACATTGATACAGCTGATGGTTATAATGTTGCACTCAGAAAGGTTACATTGTTAACACATGGCAAAGGTACATTGTTAAAGGCACAGCTTTACAGAACACAACATCCCTCCCCCCTAGGATGAGACGAAGTCTCTCAGCCAAGATGGCTTGTTGCATGTGCGTTTGGGCCGTGAAGAGGGCTGACCCCCCCCCGGGGGCGCTACTGCTTCTTTGTTCCCTGGTCCCTTGTCCTGAAATGGGAGAGGGAGACTTGTTAGTGGCTTGCCGCTGTCTGGCGGCCTTAGGGGAAGGGAAAAACTCCATTGTGGGCAGACCAGGGGCAGTCGGGGCCAATGAAAAACCCCTCTTCTCGCTTGGACGGGTGGGGGACCACTCCGGAAAACCCCCCCGGTTCTGAAAATCAAAATCTAACTTAGTAGGGGTATCCGCATTTGTGGGGACATTCCGCGAGATATGTATGGGGTCGGGTTCCTCCTCCTCCTCAGAAAGATCCCCTAGGATATCTACGAGAATATCCCCCCCCTTGGTGGGGACCCGCGGCCCCCTTTCCCTCCCCCTTGGGCTGAACGGGTGGGGGAGAACCCTAACGCTGATTTTTCCTCTATTTGGTCTGTGCCCTGCTCATCGGAGACCCTGCGTCGGAGCTGATCCGCGTGCCGCCTCCACAGGAGCCCTGTGCTGGTTTCCACGCGGTACGACACGGGGCCGGTTTGCTCCACAACTACGCCCGGTACCCAGGCCGGGCCCGTGCTGGCGTAGTTCCTGCAATGCACGGGGGCGCCTACACTGAAACTCTTTGTAGCCTCTAGCCCGATGTTCCTTCCTTTGTCCTCTACTCTCGTGGGGTCTAGCCTAGTAAGGATGGTGGTCAGTTTCCTACGCATTAAGAGTTCTGCGGGGGAGTATCCTGACGCCAACGGGGTCACCCTGTACCCTAGCAGAAACTGGCACACTTGCAGGTTCAGATCCCCGGGGCCCATGCGCCGCAACGCGTCCTTCGTGGTGCGGACGAGGCGCTCTACTTGGCCATTGGTGGCCGGGTGAAACGGGGCGGAGGTGATGTGCCGAACGGCGTTGATCTCCATGAATGCCCTAAACTCGGAGGACGTGAAACAACTAGCGTTGTCGCTAATTAATGTGTCGGGTATGCCGAACGTGGAAAAGAGCCTCCGCAAATGCCTAATGGTCTGGGCCGAGGAGGTGCTCGTGACTGGGATAACCTCCAACCACTTGGAGAAGGCGTCCACTATGAGAAGGAACAGGGTGCCTCTGAACGGGCCCGCGAAATCAACGTGCACCCAGGACCACGGCCCCTTAGCCGCGTCCCATTCCCTGTGGGGAAGGCGGGTCTCCTCTGGTCTGGAGCATTGGCAACTTTCACAAGTGCCGACCATGTGCTTGATGTCGGCGTCCAGCTGGGGCCACCAGAAGTAACTCCGGGCCAGCGCCTTGGATCGCACGATGCCGGGGTGGCTGACGTGCAGCAGTTTGAGCACCCACGGCCGAAGGGAAGTGGGAATCACCACCCGCTGCCCCCACAAGAGGCACCCCCTCTCTAGGGACAGTTCTAGCTTTTTTCTGAAAAATGGAGCGAACTCCTCCGCTGGGGAGGACACCGGCCACCCTTTCTGCACCCAGGAGCTAACTGCCGCTAACGTCTTGTCCTTCTCTGTCGCTTTGGCAATGTCGGCGGGCACTACGGGGGGCGAATCCAGCACCTCTATCATGAGAACCTGATGGTCCCGCTCCCCCTTGCTCTCCTGGCTGGGCGTTAGGGGAAGGGGAGACCTAGATAGAGCGTCCGCATGGCTGATCTCTTTCCCGGGCCGGTAGACCAACGCGTGCTGATACGCGTTGAGAAAAATGGCCCACCTGAGCATCCTCGGGGACAGGATCTGTGGGGTGGGCTTATCTGCGGTAAAGATGCCTAGCAGGGGCTTGTGGTCCGTTACAATGGTGAAGGGGTGGCCGTACAGAAAATTGAGAAAGCCTCAGCCCCGCTTTTTCGAATATTGTCAGGACCTTCCCCAACCTCTTGGCCAATTCAACCCGACTCCCCCCCGTTATTAACACGTCATCAAAATAAGGCAACACCCCCTCCAGTCCCTTCAGGAGGCGTTCCACGAGTGCCTGGAAAATTCCAGGCGCCGAATTCACGCCGAACTGGAGGCGCGTCACCTGGAACGCCCCCTTATGGGTGACTATGGTCTGCGCAGCAGCTGCGGCAGGGGACACCGTAAGCTGTTGGTAGGCCTGTGCTAAGTCGAGCTTAGCGAAACACTTTCCCCCGTGTAACCTGGCCAGCAGATGGCTGACTACCGGCACCAGATATGCATTCGGGCGGATCGCCTTGTTGATGGTGCACTTGTAGTCGGCGCATATGCGGACCTCCCCATTGGCCTTTAGTGCGGTTACAATTGGAGTTTCCCACTCCGCGGAATCAACAGGCACAAGGATTCCCTGGCCCACCAATTTGTCCAGTTCCGCCTCTATCTTGTCCTTAAGTGCGAACGGCACCCGGCGTGGTTTAAGACGAATTGGGCGGACCTCCGAGTCCAGGTCGAAAGTCACTGGGGGCCCCTTGAATTTCCCCAGTCCTTTTTTGAAAACTTCGGGGTGCGCCTCGCACACCTCCAGAATTGGATCAGTCCCAACGGCGTGCATCCCAACGGCGTGCACCCCCCCAATAAACAAACCCAGGGGCTGGAACCATTGAGTCCCGAGGAGGCTGCAATCTCCCCCTTTGAGCACGACTAGGGGAAGGGACGCGGCGTGCTTCTTGAATTTAACCTGAAATTCTCCAACCCCCAACACTGGAATGCTGTTCCCTTGCACGTCCCGTAGTGTGGACCTCAATGCTTTGAGCTTGGGTCGCTTGTGGGGGGCAATTCCCAAAAACTCCCTCTGGGAAATGATTGAATATGAGGACCCCGAGTCAATTTCCATCCTAATGGGAACCCCTTGGACTAGTACCTCAACAAAATAGCGGGGGTGTCCTGCAGACACGCTGAACACTGGGGCGTCGTCCTCGCTGCCGTCAGAGATGCGGCCCACGCCGTCCTGCTTCCGCGTGGCCTGGGCGCCGTCCTTGGGTCTCGATGAGCGGTCTTGTCCCGCGGAACGGTCTGCGGAGCTCCTCCGGGTCTCGCGCTTCTTCCTGCACACCTTGGCGATGTGCCTGCGGCGGCCGCAGTTGTGGCACTCGGCCTTCCGGAACGGGCACTTTACGCGGTCGTGGGCCGCTCCACAGCCGTCGCATCGCCGGCTCTTCTTCCGGACCCTCCGGACGTCCTCGTCGTCGCTGCTCTCTGTGGATGACCTCGAAGTTCGCCGGGCCGCCTGTACCGGAGCCTCTGCCTTGCTCGACTTCGGCCGCCAGTCCTGGAGTTCTTGGACCCCGGCCTTCGTAGCTTCTGCGGCCTGGGCCGCTCTGACGACCTCCTGCAACGTGGGAGGCGGCTCTTGGTTCATTAATGTGCGCTGGGTCTCGGCGTCGTTCAGGCCGCACAGCACACAGTCCTGGAGGGTGATTTCGGCATTGTCCCATTTGCACGGGCCGGCCGCCAGCCGCAGGGCCGCCACGAATGCGGCGACCGTCTCCCCGGGCGCTTGGACTCGCCTCCAGAACGCACTCCGAGCGGGAAACATCGCCGTGGCGGGCCGGACGTGCTCACGCAGCATCTGCATGAGTTCCTTGGCCTTGAATTCGCTCACCCTCCTTGGTGCAATCAGGTCCACCAAGGTCCTTTTGGTTTCTTGTCCGAGCATCTGGTGAAGATGGCCCTTTTCTTTGCCTCTTCCGTGACTTCGGACTCGATCAGTGCTGCCTGGAAGTCCATCTCGAAGATCTCCCAGTCGCCCGGTTTCCTGATTTCGAAACTGGCGCATGTCTTGGTCCCGTGGGCTGCCATATCCCACCTTCGTCGCCAATTTAGTGTAAGGGACCGAAGACAATGAAACAGCCGAAGGGTTGGCTTAACACAGGTTTATTGCATGATGATCCGGAGGAACATGTGGTAATGGCGGATGAGTAGCTCAATATATACAGCTGGCTATACATTTGAATGTGGCTCGTCAACAGACTATTGGTTGCTGCCTGCGTGACGTCGTAGAAGGTCACGCCCTTCTTGACCAGGTGAAGAGGTGGCGGGGAATCTTCCCGCGCTGCTGAACCAGGTGAATCTGAGCCATGAGAGCTGGACGCTCGCTATTGCCATCTAGTGGTCACTAGCTCGCGTCCCCTTATCAGGTTTACATTGATACAGCTGATGGTTATAATGTTGCACTCAGAAAGGTTACATTGTTAACACATGGCAAAGGTACATTGTTAAAGGCACAGCTTTACAGAACACAACATAGTCCATTGGATATGAAATGACCAGACATGACTGCTGTCTTCCTCAGTGGATAGAATGACAATGGAGATGAGCAGAGTTTAATCTCTGACCTCTCAGATGGAGACAGAAGGACTTCATTTGGTGCTGGTTGTTTCTCTTTTATCCCAATGATTCAATGATACAAGACCCATTCTTATTAGACCTATGTCTTTTCTCCTGCCTTTCTCTCTGTGTTTTTTTAAATCTTCCTAGTAAGATTGTTCCAAGATTTGTTCTGGGGGCAGAACTTAATTTTCTATGGAGAATTCATTCAGAAGGTCCCAGTCAGAAGCCTATAATCAGTTCTCCAATTAGCTCTTTATGATGGAACAAAACAAAACAAACAAAAACCTCTAAAGGGAAAGCTGCATTGAGGAAGTGAGTTTGAAAAGCAAGCGAAGGCTAGAGAAGTGATTTCCAAAGACATGTTGATTGCAGTGCAGTTGAGAGATGAATACCAGTAAGCTTTGCTCCCCTTCAGGATAAACCTCCATCAACCATACTAATTTGCCACAGAATTTCTGCCTGTCTCATCAAGCCCTAATACAATTCTTTGAAGCAAAACTATGTGTGAATCTACGATTTTAATGGAGTTCACTCACTAACGTTTATTTCCTAAAATTGGTAAAACACATACTACAGTGGTAGCTCGCTTAATAAGCATAATGTGTTCCACGGGATTGCTCTTTAAGTGAGATTGCTCTTTAAGCGAAACACCATTTTAAGTGACCAATTGTGACTTCTGGCGGGGGGGGGGCGGATTGTGAACCCTGATTTAGCAAGATGACCATTCAAAGAAAATTCTGCTCTTTAAGCAAGTTAGTCTCTAAGCGAGATGCTCTTTATGCGAGGTTTTACTGCATAAGGATATTGGAAACAGAAAGTTAGCCTTGAAGAGGAAATGTATGCTTTCTATACAAACTGGAAAACATGCTATTTTTACTGTACATTTTAATCATTCATTTCAACACAAACATTTGCACTGGCATTCTATATGCTTCCACACTTTTGATAACTAGATAGAGCAATAAGTCATTCAAATGCTAATGTGCAGATGGGATGAGATAAAGATGTATTTCTTCCTGTCATATGATCATCTTTTTGTGTGGAAGCATTGATTTCAGAATAACTGCAAGACACTATTTAGAAGGATGACATATTTGCAGAGCTTGAAAGTAAAAACTCAGAATCAGGACTCAAGACATTCTTTGTCTAGAATTTGTTTGCTGAATTACAGGATGATCGCAATATCAGGTATAAATCCTGGAGGTTCAGTTGTGTGTAATAAGACTAGTGTCAACCCTAACATTGAACAGAATGAAGTGACTATCTCAGACAGAAAATTTGGGGTGTCATTAAAAAAAACAGAATTGTTTAGTAATTTAGCTTATTATTTCATTGTTACTACCAGCCTGCAGATGTACTGTATTAATGTGCTTAACTAGCATAACCTTCCTTGTGCCTGAGTTCACCTGAGCTATATTTATTTATTTATTTCGACTTTTATCGTCGCCCCCTCACCAAGGCAACTCTGGGCAGCTTACAGTCTAATCAATAAGAATATTAAAATATAAAAGCATCCCCACAATAACAATTAAAACCATAAAAGCATTAAAAACCATTAAAACACCCCTCTACATTCACAACAATTAAAAACTAAAATCTAGATGGCCATTCATATGAACCAGCCGGGGGGGGGGGCTCCACAGGCAGCACCCCACACCCGCTGAGCCAGCCAAGTTTTGAGGCCTTTTCTAAAGGCTAATAACTCTGACTGGAGGTGTAGTTTGGTCGGCAGGAGGTTCCACAGGGCCGGAGCGGATACTTCTAGTGCTAGAGAGGTGAGCGTCTCTAGCCATTAGTACCATTAGGGAGCCCCTCCAGTCCACTCTGGTGGGGCAGGCAGATATCCTTGGGGTGACACGGTCTCTTAAGTAACCTGGTCCACTACCATGTAGGGCTTGAAAGGTAATAACCAGCACCTTGAAATGCACCCGGAAGCACACCAGCAGCCAATGCAGCTCCCTCCCGCAACAAGGATGAGGCATGGGCATAATGCCCACACCCCATCACCACATGGGCCACCACATTTTGAACCAGTTGCAGCCTCCAAATGGTCATCAAGGGCAGCCCCATGTAGAGCACATTACAATAATCTAGTCTGGAGGTGACCAGTGCATGAGTAACCATAAGCAAGGAGTCCTGGTCCAGGAACAGGTGTAATTGGTGGATCACTCAAAGTTGAGCAAAAGCCCACCTGGCCATGGCTGCCACCTGCTCTTTGAGCAGGAGTTGTTAGTCCAGGAGGACCCCCAGATTACGCACCAGGTCTATCTGGGGCAAAAAAGCCCCAACGAGTACCAAAGGTGGTAACTCCCAGGATAACACAGGGCCCCTTACCCACAGCCACTCAGTCTTGCCAGGATTCAGCTGTAGCCCATTGTCCCCCTCACAGCCTCCAGGCAGGCACCTGGATAGGACTTCAACTGCAATGCTAGGATCACCATGGGCTGAGATGTACAACTGAGTATCATCAGCATACTGATGGTACTTCACCCCATGGGAACGGATGATCTCACCCAGAGGCTTCACGTAAATATGAAATAAGAGAGGCTAGAGCAGCGGGCCCTGCAGCACCCCACATTAGAGGAACCTAGGGCTGGACCTCTCATCTCCCAACAACACCAACTGGGTCTGGCCCCTAAGAAATGAGGAAAACCAGGACCACACCGTGCCCTGGATCTGCAGCCCTCGGAGCCATTCCAGAAGGATATGGTATTCAATGCCACTGAGAGGTCAAGAAGAGCAAAGACAGACAGATTACCTCCATCCCGCTCATGCCAGAGATCATCTATCAGCGTGACCAATGCAGTCTCAGTGCCATATCCGGGCCTGAATCCTGACTGAAAAGGGTCCAGATAATCAGCTTCATCCAGGACCCCCTGTAGCTGTCACGTTACTGCCTTCTCCAATACCTTCCCTAAAAAGAGGAGGTTGGACACAGGCCGAAAATTAGCTGGTATTGTTGGGTCGAGCGATGATCTCTTCAGGAGGGGGCGCACCAGCACCTGTTTCAATGGCAAAGGAAACACACCCTTCTGCAGAGAAGCATTGACCATCGCTCCGACTCAACTGCCTGTCACCCCCCTGGTCACCTTAACCAACCAGGCAGGGCAGGAATCTAACAAACAGGCAGTAGCACAAACATATCCAAGGAGCATGTCCACTTCCTCAGGGACAACTGGATCAAACTGATCCCACATAACATGGCCAGACTATGCTCCAGTCCACTCCAGATCCCTAAAGTCCACGTTGGGATTGAACTTTGAGTGAATCTGATCAATTTTCTCCATCAGATAATCAGCAAATTCATCAGCTGACCCCTGTCATCCAGGCTCAGGGGCCCCTCTGCCGAGAAAAGGGTCACTGAACAATTATCTGCAGAGGCGATAAGGGCGGTGAAATACTGACACTTCACCACCTCTGTCGCCACAAGGTAGGCCCTAAAAGTGGCTCTAGCCAGAATCACTTCGGGACTTCCTCCAACGGCGCTCTTTGCACATTTGAGCTCCCTCAAGTCCTCTGTGAACCACGGTGAGGAGTGGGGCCCATGTGTGTGGAGAGGCTGTAGTGGCACGATAGCATCCAAGGCTGCTACCGCCCCCTCATTCCAGAGGGCAACCAAAGTCTTAGCTGAATTGTGCAGCTGATCCATAGGAAAATCCCCCAGTTCCCTCTGGAACCCATCCAAATCCATCAGTATCCGGGCCTGGGCCAGCTTAACAGGCCCTGCCTCCCTACAGTGTGATGCCGCCCCCCAGAAAATCCAAAGTCACCAGGTAGTGATCTGACCATGGCACCAGTATTATATGTGATTGCTGTAATTTCAAATCATTCCGCCATCGCTCAGACTGGAAAGCTAAGTCAGGTATATGACCACTGCTCCTAGTCAGGCCCTGATTTACCTGAGTCAGGCCCACAGCTGCTATGGTAGCCATGAACTCCCGAAATACCTCAGATCAAGCCCCCAATGAAGGCAAGTTGAAGTCCCCCAGTACCATAAGTCTGGGGAGCAGGGCCGCCATCAGAAATTTCTGGGCCCCATACTAAACAATCCTCTTGGTCCCACACACACACACACACACACACACACACACAGTAATGTCACAGTTATGGCCGGCGGTGGCAGGGCCCATGTCAGCTCCGGGCCCTATACGGCAGTACAGGTAGTACTGCCCTGATGGCGGCTCTGCTGGGGAGCTCCAGCACCAACATGGTGACGGCTTCCAAGAGCTCAGGGGCAGGTACATTGATTACATGAGTAGCCCTACTGTCACAGATGGATGAGATGAATAGATTGTTCTGTGACAGGCCATTAGCTTATATCAGTGGTTCCCACCTAAGCATCTCTAAAATACTGATCCCCCCATGATATATACTGTACTTATTATACAAAATGTGAACTCCTAAAAGGTGATTAACTTGGTCTAAACATTATCGAATTGTCCCCCTTAAAAGTCAAATTACCCACCTGTGGGCAGTGCCACATGTTGGGAAACATTGGCTTATATGTTTCCATACAGAACCTTAAGAAGGAATAAAGAGAGACCTTACATACAGGTCCAATGGATGAACATAATCTACTACTTCTTGATCAGTTTTCAGTAATAGTAGACCATGCTAGTGTTACCTATGGAAAAGGATTGAAAAGAGGGGCGAAGTTTGGCAAGCAATTAATTACAGGTACTGTATTGTTCTCTTCATAACTATGGGAATGTTGTGTATTGGTGTTTAATTGCTGTTAGTTTTGCAATCAAGTCTTTGCTGCAAAAGCGCGCCCTTTTTGCAAGGTGAAAACAGTATGTTGTTTTCATTATGTTCTGATTGGTTCCCGCCCTTCCTGAGAAGATGGGTAATTGTATCTAGTTCTCCCACTGCTGTTCTGTGTATATAAGCAAGTCACCTGTTGTGTCCTAATAGTGTAACCTTCTACATGTGATATCAATGTATCTGAACCAATGTAACCTTGCCAATGAGTAACAATGTAACCTTCAGCTGTATCACATAAACCCTGTAATAGGACGCGAGCTAATGACCACCAGCTGGCAGCAGCGAGCGTCCAAGCTCTCTTGGTTCAAACCCATCAAAGACCGCAGCGCGGGAAGTTTCCCGCCGCTACCTACACCTGGACAAGAAGGGCGTGACCAGCCATGACGTCACGCGGACCAGTAGCCAACGGGCTACCGTGGAGCCACATTCAAATACGTTACTGCCTTATATATAGAGCTGTTCGTCCGCCATTACCTCATGTTCCCTCTGCCCACCATGCAATAAACCTGAGTTAACCCAGCCTTTGGCTGTGCCTTGTGTCTTGACTCTCATACACTAAATTGGCGACGAAGGTGGGATGATGATCCCCACGGAGCCAGGACACAGAGCGGGTTCAACATCACCAAACCGCAAGACTGGGAGCTCTTTGAGATGGACTTCCAGGCGGCACTGGTGGAGCTCAAAGTCAAAGAAGACGACGAGGAAAGGAAGAGGGCCATCCTCACTCGCATGCTTGGGATGGAAACCAAGCGGACGCTGGTGGGCATCCTTGCACCGAAGAAGATGAGCGATTTCAAAGCCGGTGACATCATGAAAATGCTGCGTGAGCGTTTCTGACCCTCGAGGGCAATGTTTCCCGCTCGGAGTGCGTTTTGGAGGCGAGTTCAAGCGCCGGACGAGTTGGTAGAAGCCTTCGTAACGGCTATGAGGGTAGCCGCCGCCCCCTGCAAATGGGACCACATCCTAGAGATGGCCCTCAGGGACGGAGTGCTGTGTGGCCTGAAGGACAAGGAAGTACAGCGCAGCTTGATGAACAGGGAGCCACCACCCACACTGGAAGAGGTTGTAGAGGCCGCAGAAGCCGCGGAGTCCACGAATGCTGGAGTAGACGAGATGCACAAGTGGCGTGAGTGGCGTCCGAGGGCCGGCAAGGCGGAAAACTCGTCGCACGGGAAGTCCGGTCAGTCGGTGCATGCAACCCAACCGACCTCGAAATCGTCGTCAGAAAGTAGCGATGGCGAGGAGGTCCAGAAGGTCCGGAGAGGCGGGCGCCGCTGCGATGGTTGCGGAGCGGCCCATGAGCGCGTGAAGTGCCCATCCAGGAAAGCCGAGTGCTTCAACTGCGGACGTCGGGGGCACATCGCCAAGGCGTGCAGGAAATGGAAAGAGGGCCGGAGACATTCGCAAGACCGTTCAGCCAGACCGGACCGTCCAGCGAGGCCCAAAGATGGCGCCCGGGCCACGAGGAAGCAGGACGGCGTGGGCCGCATCTCGGACGACAGCGAGGGCGACGCTCCTGTGTTCAACGTGTCTGCGGGACAGCCCCATTACTTTGTTGAGGTACTAGTACAAGGGACCCCTATTAGGATGGAAGTTGACTCGGGGTCCTCCTATTCTATAATTCCCCAGAGAGAGTTCTTGAAAATCGACCCCCACGTGCGGCCCAAACTTAAAGCGTTGAGGGCCACACTACGGGACGTTCAGGGGAACAGCATTCCAGTGTTGGGGGTCGGAACGTTCCGGGTTCGTTTTAAGAGACATTCTGCGGAACTTCCCCTAGTGGTGCTAAAAGGGGGGAGTTGTAGCCTCCTCGGAACACAGTGGTTTCAGCCCTTAGGCCTGTTCATAGGGGGGGTGCATGCCGTAAGCGAGGACCCAATACAAGCAGTGTGTGACGCACACCCCGCCGTTTTTAAAAGTGGACTGGGAAAGTTCAAGGGACCCCCTGTAGCCTTCGACTTAGACCCGGAGGTCCGCCCGATAAGACTTAAACCGCGCAGGGTACCGTTCGCGCTTAAGGACAAAATAGAGGCGGAACTGGACAAACTGGTGGGTCAAGGAATTCTCGTTCCTGTGGATTCCGCGGAGTGGGAGACTCCAATTGTAACAGCACTGAAGGCTAACGGGGAGGTGCGCATTTGCGCTGATTATAAGTGTACCATTAATAAGGCAATCCGCCCTAATGCATACCCGGTGCCAGTGGTCAGCCACCTTCTGGCCAGGCTGAATGGGGGAAAGTGTTTCGCTAAACTCGATTTAGCACAGGCCTACCAGCAACTCCCAGTAACCCCCGCCACAGCGGTGGCACAAACAATAGTCACACATAAGGGGGCGTTCCAGGTGTCGAGGTTACAGTTCGGCGTGAACTCGGCACCTGGCATTTTTCAGTCGCTAGTGGAACGCCTCCTGAAGGGGCTGGAGGGGGTGTTGCCATATTTTGATGACGTGTTGATAACGGGGGGGAGTAAGGCCGAGCTGGCCCACAGATTGGATAAGGTCCTGGCCGTGTTCGAGAAAGCGGGGCTGCGACTGAGAAAAGACAAATGTGTATTTTTCGAAACAGAGGTTGAGTTTTTAGGGTTCCGTGTCACACCCGAGGGAATTAGGCCGTCCAAATCTAAGGTGGCCGCCATTAAGAAAGCCCCTCGCCCCACTTCCAAAACCGAGCTTCAGTCATTTCTGGGGCTTCTCAATTTCTACCATACCTTCCTTCCACGGAAGGCGTCTGTTGCCGAGCCGCTTCATCGGCTGCTTAAAAAAGAGGAAAAATGGCTGTGGGGTGACGAGCAAGAAAGAGCGTTCTCAGAGTTAAAGCAACTCCTCACATCCGAGGCAATCCTGACTCATTTCGACCCCAAACGGCCCATAGTTTTGGTCTGCGATGCATCCCCGGTGGGGGTGGGGGCGGTGCTTTGCCACGTGTTAGACGACGGAAGGGAGGCCCCGATAGCGTTTTATTCAAGGTCCCTGTCCCAAGCAGAGCGGAATTACGCACAGACCGATAGGGAGGCACTAGCGATAGTAGCGGGAACCAAGAAATTTCACGATTTTCTGTATGGTCGGCCGTTCAAGATCGTTACTGATCACAAGCCCCTGTTAGGGATCTTCACTGCAAATAAGCCCACGCCACAGATCCTGTCCCCGAGGATGCTGCGGTGGGCTATTTTTCTTAACGCATATCAACATGAATTAGAATACCGGCCAGGGAAGGAAATCAGCCATGCAGACGCGCTCTCACGGTCGCCGTTACCATTGTCGGACGACCAGAAGGCAGGGGTAAGAAGAGACCGCCAGGTATTGCTAATAGAGGTTTTAGAGTCACCCCCGATAGTACCGGCCGACATTGCCAGGGCGACCGGAAAGGATAGAACACTAGAGAAGGTATGCTCGTGGGTGCAAAAGGGGTGGCCGGCGTCATCCCCAGGCACGGAATTCGACCCATTCTTCCGAAAGCGAGTGGAGTTGTCTTTAGAGAGGGGGTGCCTGCTGTGGGGCCAACGGGTGGTGGTTCCTACGTCCCTGCGGCCGAAGGTGCTAAAGCTGTTGCACGTCAGCCACCCGGGGATCGTCCGTTCCAAGGCGTTGGCCCGGAGTTACTTCTGGTGGCCCCAGCTGGACGCCGACATAGAACAGATGGTTGGCACTTGTGAGGCATGTCAATGCTCTCGACCGGAGGTGGCCCGCCTACCACATAGGGAATGGGACGCAGCGAGGGGACCGTGGTCCAGGGTGCACGTAGATTTTGCTGGCCCATTCCGGGGAACCATGTTTCTCCTGGTGGTGGATGCATACTCAAAGTGGCTGGAGGTCATTCCGGTAAAGAGCACATCCTCCGCCACTACCATTCGCCAGCTAAGGAGGGTCTTTTCCACGTTCGGTTTACCCGACACTTTGGTCAGCGATAACGCCAGTTGTTTCACGTCCGCTGAGTTCGCGGCATTCATGGAGGCAAATGCAATTCGGCATGTCACATCCGCGCCGTTTCACCCGGCCACGAATGGCCAAGTGGAACGGTTGGTGCGCACCACAAAAGATGCGCTGCGGCGCATGGGCTCGGGAGATCTACATCACCAGGTTTGTCAATTTCTATTAGCGTACAGAGTGACCCCCTTAGCGTCTGGTTACTCGCCGGCCGAACTGCTGATGCGGAGGAAACTGACCACGCTTTTGTCCAGGCTAGACCCGTCGAGGGTCGAGGACAAAGGGAAGAACATAGGGTTAGCGGTCTCGAAAGGTTTCGGCATAGGCGACCCTGTTCATTGCAGGAACTATGCCAACGCAGGCCCAGCCTGGGTGCCAGGGACGATAATAGAACAGACGGGGCCAGTGTCCTATCGGGTGGAAACTAGCACCGGCCTCCTCTGGAGGAGGCACGCTGATCAACTGAGGCACCGAGTGAGCGAGGGGCCGACCAGTGGAGCACAGCGACATGATTCAGCGATAGGGTTCTCCCCCACCCGTTTAGCCCAAGGGGGAGACAGGGGGGAAAGCAGCGAGCCCGACTCATATCCTTTTGATACCCCAGTTCTATCCGAGCCCGGGGGGAGGGAAAAGGAGTGTGCGGCCGCCGCTGCCGCTTCCCCCGAATCCGATTTTGATTTTGATTTTGCGAGCCGGGGGGTTTTTTCGGAGTGTTCCCCCACCCATCCAAGCGAGAAGAGGGGTTTTTCGTTAGTCCCCAGTGCCCCCGGTTCTTCCCAAACAAAGCACACACCTCCCAACAAAGCCGCAGAGCCGCGGCAAACCACTAACAAGTCATCCTCTCCGATTGCAGGGCAGGAAGCCAGGGAGCAAGGAGGAGGGAGCGAAGCCGGGGCAGGGCAGCCCGCGCCGAGACCCCAGCGTGTTCGAAATAAGCCATCTTGGCTGAGAGACTTCGTCTCATCCTAGGGGGGAGGAGTGTTGTGTCCTAATAGTGTAACCTTCTACATGTGATATCAATGTATCTGAACCAATGTAACCTTGCCAATGAGTAACAATGTAACCTTCAGCTGTATCACATAAACCCTGTAATAGGACGCGAGCTAATGACCACCAGCTGGCAGCAGCGAGCGTCCAAGCTCTCTTGGTTCAAACCCATCAAAGACCGCAGCGCGGGAAGTTTCCCGCCGCTACCTACACCTGGACAAGAAGGGCGTGACCAGCCATGACGTCACGCGGACCAGTAGCCAACGGGCTACCGTGGAGCCACATTCAAATACGTTACTGCCTTATATATAGAGCTGTTCGTCCGCCATTACCTCATGTTCCCTCTGCCCACCATGCAATAAACCTGAGTTAACCCAGCCTTTGGCTGTGCCTTGTGTCTTGACTCTCATACACTAAATCACCTCACCCTTATTCTTTAGCCCGAACTACCCTAGTTATGAGCTCTTAATAAATCACTTATTATTGAACTGTTCACTCTTGAATGACGGCGTCTAAGAGGTGACCTGATTGAAGTTTATAAAATCATGCATGGTGTGGACAAAGTAGATAAGGAAAAACTGTTTTCCCTATCGCATAACACTAGAACTAGGGGACACTCCATGAAACTTTTGGGTACTAGTTCTCAAACAAATAAGAGAAAGTACTTTTTCACCCAGAGGATTACTGGTCTATGGAACTCCCTGCCAGAAGAAGTGGTGACAGCTGTCAGTCTTGACAGCTTTAAGAAAGGATTAGACAAGTTCATGGAGGACAAGGGTATCAATGGCTATAATTATGGATACTTAAGGACAACCTCCGGGTTGGAGAGATAGGCAGGATATCTCTCAATGCCATTTCCAGGGAATCCTAAGCAGGTGAAGGCATCTCCTTGGGAATATCCTGAAGGAAATGGTGAGCCACTGTGTGAGACAGAATGCTGGACTGGATGGGCTGTGGCCTGTTCCAGCAAGGCTGTTCTTATGTTCTTATGTTCAAGCTGGTCAGAGTCCTTCCTGCGTTTGGACACAACAGGGAATGTATTTATTTATTTATTTACATCTGTATTCAAGTTGTCCTCTGGTGTTCACAAAGCATGGTTAAGTGTTTTCTGAGACCAGCATGAAGATCAGCACCTAGAGATGACCAATTAAGAGTGTTACATGCTTCACCCTCTTATCCATATATCAATATTTTGCTTTGAACAGCAGAGCATGGAACTCTAAAAGCTGTGGTCAATGGTTGTTGTTACAAGAGGAGAGAATTGTTACCTATGGAAAAGGAGAAAAAAGAGAGGCAAAACATGAATTGAGGATAACACAGGGGAACATGGAAATTTAAGTGTTAATAACCTCTGTGCTAGCTGTTGTTGAGTTGTACAGTTGCGTCCAACCCTTTGCGACCTCATGGACCACAGCACGCCAGGCTCCTCTGTCATCAGCTATTCTCCACAGTCTACCCAGATATATGCCAACTGCATATATCTAGCTATGTTCGATCTGGAACACATTTTAATTTATAAGCTGATGAAAGAGGAAGTTTGCTTTTGCTTGATCATTAACAGGAATAAAAACAACAAAGAAGTCACAACTTCTCCACAGCCAGAGCTTGTACAATATTTTTATTTTTATTTTTATTTTTAATTGCAGCTCTTTAAATCCCCCTGCCAACAAAATCAGTGCCCATGCTGACTAGAGTAAGTGGGCATGCTATAATCCAGAGGTTCTCAACCTACAGCCCGTGGGCCGGACACAGCCTGTGGCACCATTTCCTGTGGCCCATGTTGCTTCCTCGCCACTGGAAGTGGAAGCAGATATGTTTGCGGTGGGGGGGACCACTAGTCTGGCCCACTCAGCTGTCTGAGGGGGCAAGGTCTGGCCCACAGCTGAAAAACGTTGTGAACCCCTGCTATAATCCAAAGAAGCAACTCTTCCACATTATCCCCCCCAGTAAGGTAAATCTCTGAAGTGTCGAGGAAACAGGCTTCACATAATGACAATAAAAGGATATCATGAACATGCCTTTTCTCTCTCATCTGTATGACCAGAGACAGAAATAAAACCTGGAGCCTGTTGTTGCCAACAGCTAAACAGGGAACTAATTATGCTGTGCCATGTTGATCTACTACAATGCACTGCAAATGAGCCTGAGAATAGTATTTGTATTAGGAAAAGTAGCTGCCTTAATTAGACAAAGTATATCTGAGCTGAAGGGACTAGCTGCAGTTTAATGAATGGAATCTCTGTCATTGAACACTGCATATATTTGCCATGCTCCCTCCTTTTGTGACCCCGGTGGGAAAACTGCTACTCAGAGTGTAGGTGGGCACAAAATGTGCATTTCTTTTTTGGAGGAAGCAATACAAACAAACAAGGAGTGATATGTAGGCAGAGGCTCTAAGCTCCAGAATGTGATATTAACTATACACTGCTTGATTGCCATAAGGTGTGGTGTATTGTATGAGCTCAAGGAAGTTACATTTTTGGACTGCAAGAACTGAAATGTCCTTGAGATAATTTATTAGAACTGGTACTGCAGTGGCTCAAGTTGCTAAGACGCTGACTGGGAAGCGGAAGGTCAGCAGTTCGATTCCCGAGTACTGCAGGACGGAAATGAGCTCCCGTCTTCATCCCAGCTCCTGCCAACCTAGCAGTTCGAAAGCAAGAAATTGCAAGTAGATAAATAGGGACCACTTCGGTGGGAAGGTAACAGCGTTCCGTGCGCTCTGGTGTCTAGTCATGCCTGCCACATGACCATGGAAACGTCTGCAGGAGCAGACAGCGCTGGCTCTTCGGCTTAGAAACAGAGATGAGCACTGCACCCTAGAGTCGGATACGACTGGCTTTCGAGCAAGGGAAACCTTTAACCTTTAGTTTTCTTCTAGGGATTAGAAAATGCATCTTCATCCTTCTAATGTTAATTATTTAAAAATCGTTAAGTACAGTTCTGTTAATAAAATCTCAAAGCTGTGAATAGCATTTGATACCAGAAAATCAAAGAACAGGGGAAAAGCCAGTCAATAAAAACTTTTAAAAACTAGAATCACATCCAGTGATTGAACAAATTAAACTAAATTAAGAAGTCAGATTGTCAACAAAGGAATAAAATAGTCCTAATTTGATAGATCTTGATGCTGAAGCAAAAGGCCTTATGTTGCAAAAATACATTACATCTTTAAGATGCTCTCTCTCTCTCTCTCTCTCTCTCTCTCTCTCTCACTCTCTCTCTCAACATACAGTACATACTTAGGTACATACATAGAATAACAAACTAATATACCAGTCCTTGCCCCCAGCCAGCCAATATTTACCTGATATTGAAAACTATATAGGCATAGTACTTGTTTATGACACCTGGGTCTGCTGAAAGAGAATATGCAATTGAGGGTATTAAAAACAGAATGAAAGTGTCAATTTCCAGGACATTTCCCCCCCTCCCCCTGAAAACACAGCATGAACAAACCATTTACTGGCCCATTACCATTAATCAATGTTATTCTTCTGTTTCTCTCTTCCTTGATCAGTCACATGCATGACCCTACACAGTTAGGGATAACAGAATGATGAGTATAACTTCACATACACAAACTCTGTTCTGGCATTATAACCTAAGAATAAAGGATCCTAATCATCGTAGTAATTTGGGTCTGCATTTTAGCTTCACTCTATATTTTCCCCCTCTTTGGAAGTGAGTCGAACTTCAAAAAGCATCTGAAGAAGAGCTTGTAGATACATGAGGTATTGAATGTAGAGATCTGAAGTGGCATTTTTAAGCACACTGGATGAATGTACCATAGAGTTCTCATTCTTCAGTCACCCTCAAGCATGTTCAAGTAATGCAGTTGACTGGTTCCTTTTCAGTTCCTCAGTTCTGACCAAGATCTTACTGACTTCTGACCGAACGTGTAGTTTTCCATGAACACCTCTGCCTTCGCTACAACTAGAGACCTCCATGCTTTCAAAGTACAATGCCCAAATAGGCTATATAGACAATCAGATCAATCCATTTGATGATATTATTGCAGGTTGGTGGGGGAGATATATATATAAATGAATAGCAAGAAATGATGCAAAGCTACTAAAAAGGAAATGCAATTTTTGGCATTGTTAAAAAAAGCAAATCAAACACAATTTGGAAAGTCTTTTCCATGTCATGATTACAATTAGAGATCACACAATGAATCTAATGATGCCATAATCCACATAAAATATTGGATTTTTCTCATCCTACTACTGTGTCTTGATGCATGTAAACATCTGGATTTTAGCCATCCCCTGCAGATTTTTTACACCTTTATTCTTAGGGGGAAATAACAAAAATAGGGAATGAAATTGAGGAGAGGAAAAAATATTCAGAAGATTTTGTTGTCTGATTAGCATGCGTTTAAAGTGCTGTTCTTCTGATATCCTAGTACAACGATGGTGAACCTTTTAGAGACCGAGTGCCCAAACTGCAACCCAGTGCCCACTTATTTATCACAAAGTGCCAACACAGTGGGGAAAACTTAGTGCTGGGAGGAGGGAGGAAGTGCTCCCATTGAGCTGCTGGGCAGAGTGGCAGGGTGAACTCTGTGCTCAGGGAGGGAATAAGCACTCCCATTGGGCTGCTGGCCAGAGCGGTGGGATGAAATCTGCTAGAGGGAGGGAGGAAGTGCTCCCATTGGGCTGCTGGGCAGAGGGGTGGGGCAAACTCAGTGCTGGGGTGATGGCGCATGTGCCAACATAAAGGCCCGGGAGTGCCACATCTGGCACGTGTCCCATAGGTTCACCACCACTGTTTATTTATTTTATTTTATTGTTAAATTTCTATTTCTATTTCTATACTGTCCTAGTAGATTTGCATAATCCTTAAAACCTACATTCTCTGAGTAAACTGCATTCATATATCCACATAATACCAAGGATTCTATTAAATATATGAATTTGGCATATATACACTCATACTCAAACACACAAACACTCAATAAAACACTATTTTTTAAAAGCAGAAAATAAGAAAAGGTTTTTTCAAAGTCTGTGACTTTTCTGGAGAGCATGAGTCTGACTTGTTATGCATCCAGGAAATGTAACTTAATATGCCAGGTAGACGCCCTTCGCCTGAACCTGGTCCTCTGCATTTCTGAAAACAAAATTCCAACTTTGCACAATAAACCAATTTGCTTCTGTATTTTGGATGAAAAAGCAATCATCAAGTTAAAGACTGGCCTTCATATTTCCTTCTTTGTCCTACTAACTCGAATCTTACATCAGAATTTTGAAATAACTCCCTATTTGAAAATAACTCGCAGGCACATTGGTCAATCAAAGAAAGGGATTGTTGGAAAAGGGCCCCAGATAAATTAGTCACAACAAAGACAACTATTTTCAGAGGGTACTTGGCAGGCATACATTCTGCTTGCAGCTGCAGTCTGGCCCCAAAAAAGAGCAATAAGCTGGCTTTGGAGGGGGTTCAAAAAGAGCATCAAAATGAACTCAATCAAGGAAGGTCTTCTTATCTTCTAAAAAAATCTGAAAATTTAACTCAAGCTATAAATTAACCATAGCTATCAAAGGAGGTTGAGATAATTTGGTTAAAAGAAATGAGAGCTCCAAATAAATGTAAATGTGTTTTACTAAGGGTAATGAAGTACAAACTGCTGCTTTTTCAGCCAAATGCAACAATGTTTGACAGTGGCATGACCAACCTACAACCTACCAAATTCATGCTGAAAGGGTAATAATAATAATAATAATAATAATAATAATAATAATAATAATAATAATAATAATAATAATAATAATAATAATAATAATAATAATAATAATAATAATAATAATAATAATAATAATAATAATAATAATAATAATAATAATAATAATAATAATAATAATAAAAGTCTTTCACTTTTAAAGTGACTGATTAACTTGTTGACTGTTTTCTGACTAATTGTGTTATTGGCTTTAATTGTCCTAGTACATTTCTATAGACTTTAAGAAAGCAATTTTTAGATGACAACCTCCGCCATCCCACAGCAAGTATTGCTGTGTAGACAAAAGTTACTGTTGAGATTGATTTTCCTGAGCTCAGAATTTCTAAGCTTTCTATCTAACCTTGTACATTTTGGGAAAAATAATACAACTGTTTCTACTATTAATAATACTGTAACAGACAGCAAGTCTTTTCACTGTAGCTGTACAGTGGAACTTAGGTTAATGAATTTTATGCATTGTCCGGGACCTTTTGTACGATGGAAAAAATTGTGAAGCGAATTTCCCATAGGAATGTATTGAAACCCAAAATTTGTTAATTGAAATGCGGTTTCGCATAGGAATGCATTGAAAACCAATTAATCCGTTCTGAATTTTTTTTGTTAACCGAGCCACTATTTTCTATAGTTTTCCTTTTGTTAAGAGAGTTGTGTGTTAAGTGAGGTTCCACTGTACTATTGCATATGTTGTTATTATTTAGCACTTTATTATGTGCACCATAACAAATCAAGTCAGGATTTGTATAGAGTGGGCCAGACCATGCCCCCTAAAAGTGGAAGTGTGTGTTTACAACAGCCACATGTGTGTTTGTCATACCTGTCAACTATCCCAATTTGGCTGGGAAAACCCCATAATTTGATGTCCATTGACGCCATAACCCGCCCCATGCTGCCAAAACCCCGTAATTTGGCAGCGGGGAAAAATGCTTTCCGCGCATGCATGGAAGCACTACGCCGCTTGCGCAGCCCCTACGTTTTACCCCTTCCACGCATGCGTGGAAGCGCTACGCTGCTTGCGTAGGGGCTGCACAAGCGGTGTAGCGCTTCCGGCATGCGTGGAAGGGGTAAAACCCTTCCACGCATGTGTGGAAAGCGACCTGCGCACAAACGATGTGCGCAGGTCCCATTTTTCTGGAGCCGCGGGTTGACAGGTATGGTGTTTGTGCATACACGGGTGTGTTTTATGGCTGATGTAAGTGTGCCCACTTCCACTTTCAGATGCAATGGATGTGTTGATGAGCTGGATGGAATGGTGTCTTGGGCCGGGGCTGGCCCACGGGCTGTAGGTTGAGAACCCCTGGTATAGATGAACCTTTTTCAACCTGGTTCCTTCTAGATGTGTTGAATTAGGATTCACATCTAATTATTCCCAGATATCGTTATTTAGCATGTCATGGGATGCTAGATTGGAAAAGGAGATTGTAGGTTTTGAAATGTACACCTCAGCTCATGGTATAAGTAGGATGGAAATATTTCAGCTATTAGACAGGGAGGACCATAACAATCTTATATATTGTGAGAGTCACTTCAAAAGTCTGTTGTGATCTGGACTCACCACAGAAGAAATATATTTCTACAGATATAAAAAATGGAGTGTACTAATTCCTTCAGAACCGAAGAAATTCCACTGTGGCCCTAATGTAGCTACCTACCATAATTTATAGAAGAAGGGAAAATGAGAACAAAATTCTTGGTTGTTTTTTTAAAAATTCAAAGTTCATCAAATAGGCCTTCAAAGACTTCTTACCTTTTGTTTAGGAGGAAGTGAAATTCAGTGGAGTTGTCAGAATTTCAAACTCTATCTTGTTCAACAAACTCCCTAAGTTTTTTTTTAAATAAAAGGATAATAACCGCTGGCTTTGTAATGGAAAGTGAGCCGGAAATCACCCACTGAGCTGACAAAAAAATGTCAAACAGTTTATAGTGTTGGAATCAACAGTGTTCAAAAAAAGTATGAGGTAATATTTATTGAGGCCTTATATGTGGCTTCTTCTTAAGATGTTGAGGCATGTGTATGTGTGTAGGGGGTGAGTCACAACCACCTTTCATATTAACAACTGGAGGAGGAGGAACAAGTTTAGTGGGCTCTTGAAGTGGACCTGAAGTAAACATTCACTGCAAAGGTTTGTGCCAGGTTAAATTGCTGAAATCTAGAACAAACGTTCCCACTGCAATTTGAGCTATTAAGGACAATCCCCTTGGGTCTTTACCTGAGCAACAAGAATAAATAAACAAAGCACAAGTACGTTCAATCATATTCCACAATGCCATGTCACAATTAAATAGCATGCATGTAAAAGCAAGTACTGATTGGGAGAGCAATGAAGAATCAAGGGACAGTTATCTAGCAAGAGCATCGAGGTAGAATAGTTGAAAGGTTTCTCTTTGGCAGACAGTTTGCAATATCAGTCCTGGCTTGTTTGCTTACTTATTAAAACATTCATTTATACTTTTTCTGCTCAGCAAGACTCCCATTTACTTGGCAACGGTGTCAAGTAGCAGCGGGAATGTTGCAATGAAAGTTGCCCTCCTAATTTTCCAAAATGCCATGGATCTAGCATTGTTCCAGGATATTGTAGGAAAGATGTTTAGGCATGTAAAATGGTAACTCCTAATCTGACCTGCAAAAATTAACACTGAGCCTATGGCACCTGCTCAAGGATGCGGATGACAAGTCAATGGAACCTCCATATTCAGAGACAGTATCCATGTAACATTAGCTTCTGGAAGTTAGACAGTTGAGGAAAGTTATTTCTTTTAGCCTTCCAGAGCATCTGGAGTAGGGATTGTCAACCTGTGGCCCATGGGCCAGATGCAACCCACAGCACCATTTCATGTGGCCTTCCACTGCCTCCACCACACCAGGAAGTGCCATGTGGTGGAGCAAGGGCAAAGTGGCCATCTGACCCCTGAAGCTGTCTGAGGGAGTGTGACCCGGCCCCGGCTTGAAAAGGTTGAGAACTCCAGATCTGGAGGGTCTCTATTACAAACAGATTGGTGGACTAAGTCAGCTTTTCCTATGAACTTATTCTTTCTTTCCCTCTCTCTTCCCCTTTCCCTCTTCTGGTGCATACAGCTAGTGGAATTAGTTTTTGTAAATCATTCTTTTTTAAAATAAAAAAATCCATTTCACAGTTTATTTCTTCCAAATTAATATGTTGCAAATTCCCAGGTCTTCCAAAAAGCTGATTTTTAAATTCAAGTAAATGCAGAACAGCTGCATTGCTGTAGTAGCTTAGAGACTCCAGTAGAGTGCTACCAAAAGAAAGTAACAGTATACCACTTTGGAGTGATTTATACCTAAGAAACATTGGCAAGGTTTGCTGTAAGTTGGAATCAACTTGACAGCATATATTTATTATTATTAAAAGGACAGACCAGAACTTGGAAATGTTACTTTTCTAGACTGACAACAAAGTTGTGTGGTCCTTACACAATCATGCCTGGCAAACATCTGCGATGAATTTTTGGGCCATTAATCTATAATTTTTCTGTATTATACACAAGATATTGGTGCGTAGACTGAAGAAAAAGTATTTCAGCCACAAAATTGGTTGAAATAATTGATTTTCAGTTGTCTGATTCAAGGTATCACCACCTCCTACATTTATATTTTTTATACTGTACCTCTCAGAATCCCCACCAACAAACATGCTTGTTCCAGGATTCTGGGAAGTATAGGCCAAAAAAGTGATATCACCAACTTCAGGAGTGTCAAGTACATGAATGCCAAAAGAAACCTCTCAGGATTTCATGATTTATGTGCCTTCAGTTGTCCATCTGGTATTTATAAGAGGCTGTTACCAAAGTAGGGTGGAGGAGAATATGGTGGGCATATGTGAACATTGTAAGTGGTCCAAACAGGCTTGCTTTGATTTAGATGACAAAACCTGTGTACATCAGGCTCAGGGACTTTCAGAACCTTACCCCATGGTCATAACCTATCTAGAAAGAACAATGAGACCAAAGGTTAAAATGCAGGGGAGAAAATAAGTAGGTAAATAAAACCTTTGAGTAACAAATCAGCAATATCAATCAATATCCCTGATTCTGCAGATGAGACACTTGGTTTGCATAAAAGAAGCTAAAACAAAAGAAGAAAAATATGAAATAACAGGTTCATTTCTCTTGACCCTTTTCACTTTGATTACCACTGACCACAATATACAATCAGAACACAACTCCAATGTACATGCAGACACACACACACACACATATATACAGAAAGAGCTTCCTTGAAGATTGTGGTGTTTTTGAACCACAATTGGCTGTATCCTGGTAACAGCAACCTTGTGTTGCTGGCTAATCTTTCTCACATTAAGTCAAGCAAAAGGAACTGCAGAATGAACTCACCAAAAGGTGCCTTCATTTTGACAGTTTCACATCTGGCCTAGACACGGAAGAAGATTCCAGCTAACTGGAGTCAGATGATAACCAGAGTGGCAGCCATTACCAAAGAGTCCTAAGCATCAGAATGTCAGTCTCATTTTAAAAGGAAGAAAAATAATCTAGACAGAGCTGTTTGATCAAATTTGTCATGTTAATAGATAATCCTTTTGAATAAAATATTGCTTCAGGTTTCCCCTTTCTTGCCTTCTGCCCTAATAGGAGAGTCAGCCTGAAGTATTTGTGGTATGTCAAGCATTAGAAAAATAAGCCTGAACAAAAAAAGATACACAGGTGTTTTCTATGTTTGGGGCGACGGTCCCACCACCATTTGAGGGGTGGCAATTTTTTTTTTTTGCTTTTATAGCTGTCACCTTGTGCAACATGATACAGTGCTAGAGTTCCTGCACTGAACATTATTTAATTGTTTCTTTGGAGTAGTATCTAGAGCATGGCCAGCCCAGAGCCTGGAAATAACTCATTGCTGCAAATAACTAGTTATTTGCAATTAATGTATTTTCCTAATTACTAAGGTGTCACAATGTGACATCATGACTTTAATCCTATTTCTTCTTCTTCAGGTGCCATATCCGTTCCAGATATTGGCTATCATCATGGCGATAGTCTTCCTCTTCTTAACTCCTCGGAACAGTTCTTCTGAGGACATGCCACACCAGTCTCTCAGGTTCTTCAGCCATGAAGTCCATCTATGTCCATGGCCTCTCTTCCCAGGGATCTTTCTTTGCAAAGTAAGTTGGAGGATTCTATACTTTATGTTGTTCCTCCTGATATGGCTAAGATATTAGAGCTTTCTTTGCATAATGGTCTTAAAGAGTTCTTGTTCTTTATTCATCTGGTGCAATACTTCTACATAATCGTATTTAGGCATTCAAAAAAGGATTAATTTGAAAATGTGAGCAGTTTTACTCCAGCTCCTGGACTTTAGCTGTCACTGTATGGAGAACAGTTGGAGAGAGAAGACGACCTGCAGCTCATGGAACATCTCCAAGTGATTGAGATCATTGACATTTCAGGAGCTGTAATTGTGGAAAGAAACTCCATGTGTAGAAGAGACTTTCTCTTTCAGACAGACCCTCTTGACCCTCTTTCATTCAGGTGTCCCCTGAGTGGAGTTTCTCCAGCAAAAATCCTTTCAACCCAGAGTAATCTCTGACACGAAATTATTATATTAGACAGAGATAGCGGCAATGGCTAGAGCTAAAACTCTCTGCCGGCTCACACTTTCATGATAATTCTTTTTTGAATGCTTGAACGTGACTGGTAACTTATCAAGGGACAACCCCCTCATTTTGAAGCATAATGTGACATTTTATTAACATTACAAGTTGTGGCCTTACTAAATGACAGATGATGAATATCACGTGGTTCAAGTGTGGTCTTCTTCATTTGTGTCAGAACCAATCCAGTGGCATTCCCAGAGTACAAAGACAAGGTGCTGCTGTAGCCCAGAACATGCTCAAATGTGTTAATTCTCTTCACATTCTTTGGAAAAGCTCCTTCCATGTCCCTCAAGTGTGGGCTCATGTGTTACCTAAATATAACATGTTCTATAAAGAAAGTATTTTAGAAAATTCTAAGGTAATAGGCTATATTCCACAAAATTTTATGCTGAATGAAAAGTCTTTCTCTTTATGTTCCTTTTCATTATTGGCCACGACTCTGCAATTCTAATTTTAATACTGTACCAACTTTTGAACCTTATTTGTTAGCCAAAGACTCTTTTCTTTAGGTATGTTTCTAGCAACTTAATGGCCTGTAGAGAGAAAAGATTTTTTTTACAGAAGATTCTTTCTTTCTTTTCTTTCTTTTCTTTCTTTCCTTTCTTTTCTTTGCTTTCTTTGCTTTGTTTCCTTCCTTCCTATGTGTATGATTTTGTTTTTTGCTTAGAACATTTAAAATCAATTTTCAAAATAATGGTCATTTAATATTATTGTATGTATAACATCAATTTATCATTACATTCTATGTATCTGTGTTCTCTCCTCTTCCATTTTGTAAGTCCTGCTGAGTTCAAGAATTAGGAGAGAGACTAGAAAAGAAGCCAAACAAATGAACAAGCCTACAATGCAACTGTAATAGCTTATTTTTAAAAGTACATTTATAAGCTTTGCACCATGAGTTTCAGAGATACAAGATTATACTTACTGCAGTATAACTCCCTAATACTTCAGTTAGTGTACCCAATGCACCCTGAGAGCTGTTGCTCAAAAGAAGTAACTTTTCCTGTCTCTGACTACTGCCATTGCCACAGGCACTTTACTTCTAAGTGGCACTTCCAGAAGGAAAGGAAATATTTGTGCCTTAAAGACCAGTAGGGCTTGTTATGCAAGGGAAGATCCTTGGAAAGGGGCCATTCAACAATTACATGATTCTCGAGGGGGGGAGGGGGTCTGTGTTGCGTCCGGCCCTTATAAGCAATAGTCCAGACAAAGATGAACAGAACAGCAACTGGTCTTTATTTAAAGTCTTTCAGGTTACGCTTACAAGGTGCTCCTGACACGGAGATGGCTATACGATCCCACGGAATCAGTCCCTCAAGAATCTGCCGTCTAAGAGGCGATGCCTAAGCTACGCTGTGAGCGGTAGCTTGTGGAGAAGTCCCAGGCTTAGCTCGTGCTGGCTTCCTGTGCTGAATGGGTAGTATAGGTCCGGTCCGGCTCTACCCTTGTTTACCCGAAGAGCTTATATAGTGTCTCCCCGGGGGTGGCTCCTTGATACAAAGTAGTGACCCACCGGACAAGCAAAACTAACCAATCATAACATGATATATATGTAGCAACCAATGAGGAACAGGATCCAAAAACTGTGGCCAATCATAGGATTCTGATTAGCATAATGAGCATGCCCTGAACAGGGGATTTTGCGCCAACTTTAGCTCCTAATTTGGATGGCAGGAAACCACCATTTTCTTCTTGCAAGGCGCTGCCCACGCAACTTGCAATTGTGCCTTAATACAACAGTCTGCCATCTGAATTACAGAAAATTACATGAGGGCAGGGCGGGTTGGGGGGGGGGGGTGTCAGGTCAAAGATTACGTGATCCAGTTGGAGCTGTTGTGGTTTTGAAACATGGCACTTTTTAGGTTTAAAAATGATCTCTGGGAATTTTGATCCAATTTGAGATTTTGAATCCTCACCGATATATTCTGCATTAGGCACCAATAGTGAAAAGCTCTACAAATTAGAGTTTTGAAACAAAAGCTCTGGATTACGTAATTTTAAGGGGGAGGGTTTTAAGGCAAAAATTATTGTCGGATTATATGGGGGAGGGGGTCAATTTCCCCCCATCAAAAAATGGAGCATATAATTGTTGAATGGCCTCAAAGTGAGGCCATGGATGTAGATGGACCTAGTGTCTGAAGAAACTGAGAGACCGGTGTGGAATATCCTAGGAAGAACTGTTCAAAGGAGTAAAGAACAGGAAGACTATCACCATGATGATAGCCAATATTCTGAATGGATATGGCCCTTGAAGAAGAAGAAGAATCACCACCACTACCAATACTACTACCAACATCAACACCACCAACACCAAGTGTGGCAGAAGCATCTAAGGCACATGGAAGATTAAAACCCACAGCTATGGTAAAAAGGCTTGATCACCCTTTGACTTATAATGTGAACCGGCCCAGAATGTGTAGTGAGCTGGGTTGATCAAAAGCAGGAGGAATTTAACTTGTGGTTCTGCTCCAAAATATGTCAAAGAGGGTCAGGTTTCTTAGTTACTATTTCAGAGCTGAGGGAGAATAACCATGTCAGCCAACAAATGCATTAAGAAAATATGTTTTGTTTCCATGCTGGTATGACAGAAAAGGAACTTGTCTAATGCCAGATGAACAGCAGTAGCAAGTTGTTGTTTCATTGGATTGCTTTCAGGTTCCTTAAGAACTAAATGATGCTTACAAACATTTTAGTAACTTTTGTAGTTTGTAAAATTGTTTTACAAATAATTTTGCTCCAATTGGTTCTGCCTTGTGGGTAAACTAAGGGCCAGGCCTGATCAGTCTGGTCCCTGGTGCTGCAGTCTGGGATAACAGTTGCTGAGGTTTCTTGAGCACATACCTGTCAAGTATCCCGTATTGACCAGGATTTCCCGTATTTCAGCGCTCATTCCTCCCCTTTCCCACCTCCATCCCGTATTTTGAATGGCGGGGAAAGGGGTTACTGTGCATGCACGCCTATCAGAGGCAGTTCTGCCCATGCACAAAGGGTTTCTGCACATGCGCAAAGGAGTTGTTGCTGCAGATGCATGCCCGGGCCGGAGCAGGTCCCGTATTTTCCGGAGCTGCACTTGACGGGTATGCTTGAACACAGAGGAGGGACTAAATTACATTTAGCCAGCTCCCCCCTGTAATGAACCCAGGGAGTTAACCTTCTGAATTTCAATAGACAAGGACCCTTCAACTCATCCAAACAGCAACAGTTCATGGTTCCAGCAAATTAAACACTTCCACTGCTCTTCTGTGGAAGGGCAGAAAAAATATAATAATCCCTCCCCCCCAAAATATATATATATATATGGTCGCTGTCGCACTGCATTGGTTAGGACAGTTAAAATAATCTTTTTCTCTGTAGCTTAGATTGTGAAACTGCCCACAGCCACTGTTTTGAAGGGTGCTACAGAGGAAAAGGAAGGGGAAAAATATTGTCCTCAAAAGACACATGGTGTGTGTGTGTGTGTGTGTGTGTGTGTGTGTGTGTGTGTGTGTGTGTGTGTGTGTGTGTGTGTGTGTGTGTGTGTGTGTGTGTACTGCTCTGGCAACCAACAAATGTGGAAAAATATTGTCCTCAAAAGACACATGGTGTGTGTGTGTGTGTGTGTGTGTGTGTGTGTGTGTGTGTGTGTGTGTGTGTGGACTGCTCTGGCAACCAACCATCAATAGATGGACCTGCCCACCCCCACCCCCCCACCCCCCCAAAAAAAACCTGGAGAGTGGGCTCAATGCCTGTGTATAGAGAGGCTCTAAATTTTAACCCCAGTCCCCTGACTGAAGGCACTGTGTCTCTGTTTCCCAGTCAAACAGAAATTCATAATATCAGAAGAAAGCTATTTATCGGCGGGGCATATGCATATAACATGATAATTCTTTGTTTGAGGACTGTGAGATGATAACCAACCAAGAGCTACCTGAAGTGCAGTTTGAAAAACCACACTTCAAATGCAGGTAAAGGTAAAGGTCTAACTTGCTCGAAAGCTAGTTGTATCCGACTCTAGGGCTCAGTGCTCATCTCCGTTTACAACCAAAAAGCCAGTGCTGTCTGTGTCTGTGGATGTTTCCGTGGACATGTTTACCTTCCCACCGAAGTGGTACCTATTTATTTACTTGTAATTTCTTGCTTTTGAACTGCTAGGTTGGCATAGAGTTACCATAATTCTCTCTCACAAAACCGGGACAGAAGTATACTTGTCAAAAATGGGTGGGTTGTCTGAAAAATAGCCTTTTTAAAAACAAACATAATATAATGACAGCTATAAAACACTTTCAGATTATATATATCAATATATAAATTAATTTATTTACAACAGTTAATTCTTACTGTAAGATGATCTGTTGTACTTCTGAGAAGTCATGTTGCAGTCAACTCTTAACATCCTCAGTTCCAGGAAACACACTGGTCACACTTATCGGGCAGTGGTGTGAGGTGAGGATGTTAAGACTTATCTCCAGGTATACTCCAACTCCAATGTGGCAGGAAATTGCTCGTTTGATAGTGAGAGTTCAAATTTATTTTAATGGTGTGTTATAATACACAATCAGTAAATTTTAAAAATCCAGGACTTTAACATGATTTTTAATTGAACTGGCCGGGACACTTTTTCCAACCTTGAATCCAGGACAATCCTGGTTTTCCGGGACATATGGCAACCCTAGGTTGCCAGGAGCTGGGACAGAAATGGGAGCTCATTCTATCATGCAGCACTCAGCCAATAACAAGGGATCTTGGGAGACCTTTTTCCTCAGTACTATGCCTTTAGTTGACGGATACAAGGATTGTGAATGCTAATTTCTATACCATACTCACTGTGCATGGCATTTTACAAGAAGAAACCAAGCAGACTGGTGCAGACCCCTGCAGTCAGTGATAAAAGGGAACAACAAGCAGCAACAGCCACACAAATGGGGAAGTGAAAGATGAGTATATGCAAATGTAATTATATACAAACTTAAAAGATAGGAGAGAGACTGCAATCACATTCAATTATACCGTTCCAGACACTGGAAGCAGGAGGATGCCTGGTGGGGAGTTAATATATTCACACCAGTCATGAAATAAAATGTAAGAAAAATAGAGAGAAATCAAAAGGCTTGCCATCATTACATCTTCAGCCTTGTTGGCTTGACCTGGACATCCCTTTCTCTCTGCTTGTCTCTGTACATCATCCCATCCACAAATAGTTCCCTAAATCCAAGGGCTAATCCTAGCTGCTAGAGTAAACTCACCAGATCAGCTGTGGTGTGGTGAATTAACAGATGTAAATCTTACTGATTCTGTAGGTCTACTCTATCTGAGTTTACCAGTTGGTTTCAGGCCATTGCATCTACCATGTACTTGTAAGATTGCCTGCCAAGCAAGGGCTGAGAAAGCAGATCAAGAGACCAAAATTGGATCTCCTCTTGAAATATATGTGCAATTAGGCTGAATTTGGAACACTGATGCTTGGTATTGTTGTTTTAATATAAATAGTAAAGGAAAAGGTCACCCTTGCTTGAAAGCCAGTTGTATCTGACTCTAGGGTTTAGTGCTCATCTCTGTTTATAGCCAAAGAGCCAGGGCTATCTGCATCTGCAGACATTTCCGTGGACACGCGGCAGGCAAGAGTAGACCGTAGTGCACGGAATGCTGTTTATCTTCCCACTGAAATGGTACCTGCTTATCTACTTGCAATTCCTTGCTTTCAAACTGCAAGGTTGGCTGGAGTTGGGACAGAGAAGGAAGCTCACTTCATTGTGCAGTACTCGGGTATCGAACTCCAACCTTCTGGTCTTCAAGTATCAGCATCTTAATCACAATACATTAAGAATTAATGTATCATTTGTGAATTATCTGCCACAATAGCATTCTTCAAAATTCAAAAACACACACTTGAATTTTACATAGATACATGATTTTCTTTCTTCATAAACCTGTGAGCAATGAACACAGGTGCGCCAGAATTTTAACATCAGGTTCCATTTAGTTTGCAGTATTAGAAATTGGTCCTTTTAATGTTTACTCAGATGTAAATCCCATTAAATTAACTGGTATTCACTTAGAAGTGAATCACATACTACCTCAAAGGCACACTCCATTTATTTCAGTAAATGAATATAGCATGGTTTCTTAAGGCTGCAAACATATGCATACTTCTCCAAAGTAACTATCACTCAGTTTGAGGACACTTACTTCTACAGGAATTTAGGCTGCATCTCCCTCCTAGTAGATTGTCAGTCTTTCAGTTTTCAAAAGAAATTAGTTAATGATGTGAGAAAGAAAACTAGCTAGCTAGTTAGCTAGCTACATGGTCCCTGTGCACAATATGAAGGCAAGGGTGGGCAATTACTACTTTAAATGCATAAAGATCTCACTTTTGATTGAAGACCTTGTGGGTCTTCATCAGGCTGGGAACTACAGATGTTGAGTGGTGCAGATTAATGATGTTTCTGAAAATAGCAATTAGCAATAGCAATTACACTTCTATACTGCCCCAAAGCGCTTACTGCATTCTTTGGGTGGTTCACAAATAAATTAGCATTTTGCCCCCAACATGCTGGGTGTCATGAACATGGAAAAGTTACTTTGTTTTAAGTTACTTTTCACCATGTCTCAAGGTTGAGAAATGGAGCTTTAAAATCACAACGATTCAATGTGATTCCTGGATGCATTACGTCATTGGGATTAGTGCCTATAGTAGACAGAGAAACACCTGAGGTGTTCAATGAATGGGAGTGAACTTTGCCACTCAAGTTCATTATCCTTTTAAACCATCAGTCAATGACCCTGCCAAAGAGATAGGAGTGGGGGACAAAATGAGAGCTGGCAACTTTGCCAACATGCCCTGACCTTGAAAGATTTTGAGGAGATAAGCATTATCTCAAGATTTGAGTCCAAGGCCACCTAAAAATTCCTAAGGAGGGTGAAAGAGGGGGAAACTGTGTATAAAAACCCCTGGTTTTGTTCAGTTAAAAAGTGCTTCTTCAAAGGACGTGAAGCCCTCATCGGAGAGGTAAGATCGGGAAGACATCGGGAGATGACACTCTGATTCTATGGGGACAAGCCAGGCCACTATTTGGGAGATAGACGAAATCTTGCCAGGCTGACACTTAGCCAAAATTACAGCAAGGCTGGACTTTAACTCTGGAAGAGATGAGTCCAGGACGATACTTAGAATCTGTGTGTTTTCTTATTTTTCAGTATAAATTGTGTGTTAGAGTAGATTTAAATTAGGAACCCAGGAATGGGGAATTTTATTTCTAGAGTGTGTTATGAGTTTATTAGGTTAAATTTAGCGATGCTTTTCATTTGGGTATTCCATGGGATTATGCTTTGCTTCTCATCGCTTCTACAATAAAAAAGAAGACGAAGGCAGGATTGGTTTTGTTTCCACAAAAGACAAACGGACGTTTTGTTTTGTGAACTGGATTATTGGTCCAAGCGTCGAGATAAACCGTGCTACAGGAGAGAGAGATCTTGCAGGACTCCCATTGCAAGAGCTTGGGAAACTCGCTCAGGTGAAGAGGGGGGTCAAAGGAGCAGCTCAGACTGGTGATATCTTCACAGGTCTACTGTGGGAATGAAATTCTGTTGGCTAGCAGTCTAAGAGGAGTGCCTTGATGCACAACCTATTTGTCCTATAAAGGCAGCACTTTGTTCCTTGACCTCTTCACCTATATGCCCTGCCCTAAGGAAGGAGTGAAGGGAACCCAGATTTGGGGAGCCGTTGGGGCGGACGGTGCTCATGACACTGGGTAGTCATTTTACCAACTTCAGAAGGATGGAAGGCTGAGTCAACCTTGAACACCACCAGGATCAAACTGACAGTATTTTGGCTGTAGTGTGGTAAAGTAAATATAAATCTTATATAAATTCAACAAATAAATTAAATAAATAAATAAATAAAGTAGTTTTGCCACTGTGCCACCAGGGCTCCTGAAAAGTCAGTCATTGTACATCATCTTCCCACCCATCACCATATAATCCTGTATGAAAATACAGTATAAGGTTCCTTTTGGGCTAATAATTAAACACAAATCATATACCAGAGAAATTAAAATATTGTCTATTTCATTTGGTACATAGCTGGCTAGGTTTCACAACAAAGGCTATCAAAGATTGGGAGAGTTTAACATCCCACCCCCAAATTTGGGAGTGAACTCCCATTCTACTCATAAACCATCCCTGTAAACACCTTCTGGTTTTCCAAAAGTTTTTATCAGTGTGGCTCCATTTCATAGTCATTCTAAGGCCAAGAGAAGATCTCTATAAGTGACAGGCTTTAATGTTGCCATGTGGTAAATGCAGCCACATCACAGTTCGGCACAAGATGCCTGCCTGGTCTAATCTAGTCACTGAAATCCAAACAAGCCATTGAGGCTTATCAGCTACTCAACCAAAGAAGCTGTTTTAAAACCTAAATCTGAAACATTTGAGTCAACAATACTTTTATTTCAGTGAAGCATAAATTGAAAGAAAAATGGGGGAAACTGAAAAGAGGTTGCATAACTCAGTGAAGACACAAAGCCTTATCAGCAAAGATTCACCATAGAGATCATTTTCAGCCTGTCAGTTTACAGTATCCACACTGTATCAAATGCCTATATCCAATTATGTTCATCCAAACTTGGATCAGCCCATCTAAAGAAAACCACAGATGCCTGAAATGCACCAGAAGTCTGGTTATAAGCCAGCAGTGAAATGTTGCCAAGTCTCGGCAGGTCAATAGAAGTCAATCCAAGTTAGCCATTTATCTTTCTACATGATTGGCCACTTGCTTTCACACTGGCAAAATGTCAGCATGCTTAGTTGCTGCAAAACAGCATTCTTTGTCTGTAACTTTGTTCTGTCTCGATGCCAAAGTTTGCATGGGGTTTTCAACCACTGTGACATTGCTTATTTACACTCCTAACAAGCTGCAAAACAAATATGTAAAAAGCCCAACATTTGTATTTGACTGTTTTGTTGTTTAGACAGCATTTAAGAGCTGCTTTGTTGGATCCCATCAAGGTTTGCCTACACCAGTGCCCTGTTTCTAATTACAACAAGGAGTGCATGAAGTTTAAAGTCTTTCTTTAAACCCACCATCCTTCTTCCTTTTCCCTCTTTTTAATTTGCAAAAAGGCTTCAAAATCAATGTTGGGCAAAGTCTCAATTCAATCCCAACTAGGGCAAGCCCATGGAAACCAATAATATGTTAAAGGCCCCATTGACCTCAACCAGTCTGTTCGAACTGAGAGTACAAATGGATTTTCCCCTGATGTTCATCCCCAAAATGAAATGGGGAGCTTGCACATTAACATCCCATCTTCTTTATTCCTATTTGCATATAATAAATGGTGGCAAGAAGTAGCAATTTACTTAAGGTCCCCATGAGAGACCCAAAGGAGCAGCTGAACATTATGTGACCGTAGAACTGGTCAGCCAAATCCAGTGAACGAGAGTCTGGACCATATATTTCTCTTTGCTATACCTAATGTCCAAGTCTTACTTTATACTTGAGCATGTCTGTTATATTGCTGTATGCCAAGAATGCACAAGAATAATAATTATTGAAAAGAACATCTATCATGAATGGTAAAATTTTACCTTAAAAGCATTCAAATTCCATTGAAATGAAGATTGGGCAACAAACAGCACATGGTCAATTTTGCCAGATATTTTCTTCTGGCCCCTCTCAAGCCCAATTCACTTTCAGAAGAATCTCATCTTCTGGCAAGTTTGTCCCTGAGCTGGAAGTAAAAGAAGAATGGGGAGATGCTGGGGCCAGATGGTCAATCTGGTACATGAAAGCTCTGTGTCAATGTGTGGCCAAGTCGTTAATCAGCTGATCACACTGATGAATCAACCACTAGCAGGACATGCTTATATAATGATTGATAATAGCAATACAATGTAGAGATTTATATTACAAGTATTTCTTGGAAAGGAGTCTTGTTAGTGCTTAAGGGGGAGAAGCATGCTGGAATGCTAACTCAAAGGCCTTCCTCTTGCTACAAACATCACATTTCTCAAACAGGTACATGATCTCATTAGTTTGCATCAGATGAGATTTCCTTGTTGAGGTCATCAGGTAAAGGCGCATGATAAAGATAGGACTGGCACTTACAAAAATTCTTGCTGTCAGTGATTTTCTTAATCTGGCCTTGATCAAACTCCTCACAAAGGTGTCTTTCTCCCTCAGCAAGATCACTCCAGCAAAAATGAATCCTTCTCTTCCCCACTCATTCTCCCCTCCCCAATTGTTCTTTCCAGGAAGCTGGAAAGTTTAATGCCACTTCTTGGGACTCTTGTACAGCAAAGATGGCATTCTGCATGGGGATTTTAATAATATGCATTTGATGCTTTGTACTTCTAGAATAAAATACCACTACACATCTGAAAAATCCTACATGATTTCCTGCCAGATTTTTGAACATCTGTAACTGTAGCATAAAATGATGGTTATATAGAGAGGCTTCCATGAAATCTAATTGAAATGAACCCACCAGTCATTTCTTTATAGTCTTGCACTGCTTTAGGTATTGAGCATGGGGTGGTTCTACTAGTGAGGCATGCGTAGAACCACCCCATTTCTTCTGACATGATCTTTTCAAAAGTCAGACTCTTTGTATATATCTGAATTAAAATGTTTCATTCCAATCCACTTTGTTCAGCAAGTATTGTTATATTTATAGGTTCTATTTATTGCGATACAGTTTTGAGCTTACATTGACTGATACTTCCCACATTCCAGATCCCAAATATGTTTTTTGTGCAGCATACACGTACTTGTTGTGTCCAAGCATTATTATAAGAACTGTGTTCTCCTCTGAGTTTAAACTCAAGCTGTGTCAAGTGGCAAAACCAGGAAGCACGCCTTTTTAGTAGGCGCCAAATTCAAAGAGCTGTCTTAAACAATGCTGATTCGTTGCTTCGTATTTTGCCGCCTTTCCAAAAGCCCGCCAAAAAATATCCATTTGTGTAACTGCCATTCTCACTGTATATAAGCAAGCCACCTTGTGCATATTCCCCAGTCCGATCTCCTGAGCTGATAATAAATCACTTGTGTTTGACCCAATCCTGCTGGTCAGCGTACTTCTTAGCACTGGACTCAACAGTACTACACTAAGAACAGGATTTCAGTCATTGTATTGTCTCTGTACGCTTCTTTGTACCTTGACTACAGAAGAACTACACAACTTTAACACTGACAATGAAGAAATCAAATTAGTGAAAAAATTTTGTATACTGTTGTTCATTCCTCAGTTCAAATGGAGACTGCAGCTGAGAAACCAGAAGATTGAGACTTGGAAGGGTACTAGTGAAGGGATTAGAAAAGATCATCAAGTTTAAGGTCATGTCACTGGAGACCAAGATAATCCACACTCTTGTATTTCTGATCACCATGTAAAAACTGGACAATAAAGAAAACTTCTTCTTCTTCTTCCATTTCCATATCCAAATATTGGTGAACATCAAGGTGATTGGCCTTTCATCTGCCTTCTGCACCACAGCATGACTCCCGTACCACTGATCAAATTCACTTTCTGGTCCTGAACCCTTTTGGCACACAAAGTCCTCAACAGTCCCAGGCCAGCACTGATGAAGCTGCTGCCCATCATCAAGATGGATTCAAGTGAGATTTAATCCACTGGGGGACCATCACACTTCCCTGTGGATTTTGGCACCCAAGGCCATTGGTCCTCAGGGTTATTTGGTTAGTTAACCACCACCTGACACACAGTGTTGAGTCTTGGCAGAATGGTCTAATCTATTAACATAGCAGGATAACCTGGCCAGACTCTGGCTTGAGAGAAAACTGGGAGGAAGGAAAGCTGGGAGGGGAAAATATTCATTCATTTGAAATTTGGTGCTGAAGGAGAGCTTTGGACTGCCAAAAAAAAAGGGCAAACAAGTGGGCCCTAGAGCAAATCAAACCTGAACTATTTCTGGAGGCAAAATTATGAAGTTGAGGCAGTCCTACTTTGGGCACATCATGAGAAGATAGAATATTTTGGAGATCTCCCATTCGTAGGGTTGCCATGAGTTGGAGACAACTGATCCAGTTCCACAAGTCACTTTCATCAAGATGGATTCAATGCCACCTGATGATCGGCGTTGAGTCACTGGCAGTACTCTATTACCATAGTAAAGGTAACCTGGCCAGACTGGAAAAACTAGTATGATCTAATTGCAAGAGTTGCCTGCTACCTATTCACCTATCCTGTCTCCAGCTCTGTAATGCAGCTCTTCAAATCAAGTAGCACTACTGGCTGGAAGGTAATGGGAACTCTACTCCAGAGAGGTAAATCTTTTGAAGCTCTGTTCTAATGGATACCATTTCAGTGTACTGCTGAGCTCAGTTTTATGGCCACCCCACTGTAAACAGGAAAGGTAAGCTTGTAGTGCAGTGGCTCAAATGGCTAAGACGCTGACTGGGAAGCGGAAGGTCAGCAGTTCGATTCCTGAGTACTGCAGGACGGAAATGAGCTCCTGTCTTCGTCCCAGCTCCTGCCAACCTAGCAGTTCGAAAGCAATAAATTGCAAATAGATAAATAGGGACAACTTCGGTAGGAAGGTAACAGTGTTCCGTGCGCTCTGGTGTCTAGTCATGCCTGCCACATGACCACGGAAACGTCTGCAGAAGCAGATAGCGCTGGCTCTTTGGCTTAGAAACAGAGATGAGCACTGCACCCTAGAGTCGGATGCGACTGGCTTTCGAGCAAGGGAAACCTTTACCTTTACCTTTACCTTTACCTTTACCTTTACCTTTACCTTTACCTTTACCTTTACCTTTACCTTTACCTTTACCTAAGCTTGTAGGACTCTAAGCTAGTCTAGTGAGAAACATATCACATCTTCAGATTTTAGGAAACCTTTTAAGGAATTATTTTAATTGATTAAAAAACCTTGCAATAGTACATTTAAATTACCACATACGGATAGCCACATGAAGTCGGCAAGTCATTTCTTTTTCCTCCCCCCCTCCCCCTTGCAATATAAGATAAAAGTAAAGGCCGTCCTTACTTGAAAGCCAGTCATATCTGACTCTAGGGTTTGGTGCTCATTTCCATTTACAGCCAAACAGCCAATACTGTTTGTGTCTGTAGATGTTTCTGTGGAGATGTGGCAGGCATGACTAGACACCAGAGTGCACGGAACACTGTTCACCTTCCCACCGAAGTGGTATCTATTTATCCACTTGCAATTTTTTGTTTTCAAACTGCGAGGTTGGCAGGAGCTGGGCAGTACCAAAAGGAGATTATTTATAATTAAATTGAAATTTAACCATCTTCAGATTTTAGGGCCAAAAGCTCAAGACTACAGGTGAGTCTTTGTAATGCCATAGCAGGCAAGGCCTTGCATAACAAGTGCAAAATAATGTGTGTGGTGGGGAGGAAAAAGATAAGGAAGATTTTGACAATATCTTCTACATGCAATGGGCAACCTATATTTTCAACACAAAAGCTGCAAAAACAAACAAACAACCACACACACACACCAAAGATCAGGTGAAGAGGTTATGCTTTTATGTGCCACCAGTCACCTCTGACATATATCAACCCTATGAACCTCGGCATACAACATCTGACAAAGTGGATTTGATACACGAACGCTAATACAATACAGCAGTTAATCTTTAAAGTGCCAGAATGGTTTTTGTCTTTTTGTTTTGTTTTGTTTACTCTCTGATATGCTCAAAATTTTTCACTATCACAGTTTCTTCATTGTCAATTTTAAACTGGTGTAGTTCTTCTTTGGTGATAATTTCTATCTTCCTTATGTTCAACTGCAGTCCTGATTTGACACTTTCTTCTTCTACTTTAATTAAAAGTCATTTCAAGTTATTGCTGTTTTCTGCCAGTAAGATGGTGCCATCTGCATAATTATCTTAAATTATTGATGCTTCTTCCACCAATTTTCACTCCACCTTCATCTGATCTAATCCTGCTTCCATATGACACATCCTACATACAGATTGAATAGATAAAGGTGAACCCTTCATTGCAACTCCTTGAGTATCACTATGAGAAATTCAAGCAATGGTCCTATAGTTACTGAACTCCCTGGCATTTTCTTTCTTGGGAGTTGGAATCTATATTGAGTATTTTCAGTCTGTTGGCCTCTGTTTTGTTTTCCATATTTGTTGATATATTCATGCTAAGAATTGAACAGATTCAATCTCTGTGGCGTACAATAATTTCAGCAGCATGGTACCCCTGGTGATTTACTTCTTCCTAATGCTTTCCTAGCAGCTTTCAATTCACTTTCTAGAACTTCAGGTTCTTCATCATAAATTATATGCTATGTTATATGCAATTTAGAATTGATAACAATCACAATAGGGCTTTTTTTTTTAGGTAAGTGAGGTATTAAGGGAATAGCTTCAACAGTGAGTGTCCATGACCAAATGGGATATCCTGAGTCCCAGTCTACCACTCCATTACATCATACTGAGTATCCCATATGATGATATTTCTCTGTGCTTTCCAATCACATTTCTCTCATTCCCTAGTATTTTTGTTCCATTGATCATGTTAGTAATGAATCTGGCTTCACAGTTGAAAAACCTGTAAATGATATAACACCAGGTGTTCTGATGTAGGCAGTTTGGGTTTACATTTCAGCAAGTCTGTCAGATATATAGAGAAGAGAAAAGAGCTGTTGTTTAAAAGAACATTCTGGATGATTTAAAATACTTTGACATACTATCTCTATTTTTATTTAGAAAATGAATCATGAAGAATTAAGCTGAAAATGCAACATCTGTCACCAATCAATAGCCTTGCAGGGAAATTAATATGGTATTTCGGTTTTCCTGAAATTTACTGATTCTGGTTTTTCCCCATCCCATGCCATTCATTGAGATCAGATGCATTTCAGTCTGAGTGTGTCAGAACTTGGACACATAACTAATAAAGTCCGGAAGGGTAAGTGGCAAGGGAACAATGGAATGTGCAACAATATAATCAGCAGCAAAAATCTATATATAATGTGCAGCATTCTATTGATATAAAGTATGATGAGTATTAACTATCATTGTCCTCTTACACTAGGCAATATTTCTAAATGGATGTTTAGATACATTTTAAATCTGCTGCCATTTAATCTTAGCCAGTGTGTTTTAAAAATGCTCTTTCTTTCTTTCTTACTTTGAAAAATATTTTCTGACTTTGGGAGCAAGGGATCAAGTACAAATGGATAAAACAGTCCACACACCACACTCCACAAGTGCTAAGCAGAGCCAATTACTTTTAAGATGGATGGTCTTCTCATTTTTCATGGTGCACACAGTGGCCATTTTCTTGTTACAAAAGCTGTCACAGAATTCAATAGCAACCATTTTATTGTAGTGATTTTTGCCCTAATGAAATATTTGCCTTTCCAAGATGAGGTGAAGAAGAGAAGGCGGACACACCGGGAACTCTCAGCCTTTCCCAACAAATTCCAGTGTCTTGCTGGCTGTCAATAAATGCCATATTATGTGGTAATTCCAAGGTTATATTTTATAGCTATTTTTAAGCCCTCTCCCCTGCCCAAATGTGCTAACATTTCCTCAAGGGGGGCTTTGCAAAATCTAGGTCAGTTATAAGTCAGAAGCTTCAACATTAAAAAAAACCCAACCATGATTCTTTTGTCCAAAAGAGAGAATGAGAAAAGTCCAAGAATAGAAATGGGACACTTGGCATGCAATTCTCTGAAAAATGTCTAAGATGTGTGGAAATCTGAGGTTGGGCAGGTCTCCAGAGGAGATAGCTGTCTCTCTGATCCTGCCCCAAGAGTGCCACCCACCATGACTATATGTTTTGGGAGCCCTAAAGAGAGCATAATAAGGAAAGTTCATGCTGGCATTATTGGTCTTCTTTCCCAGAAGCTTGTCAATATTTAGTTTATAGTGTGAAGGGATGCCACATTTCCTATGAAATTTGTTTATCACCCTGAAATGTATTAGCTCTCCATCTAGGGTTGCCATAATTCTCTCCCATCAAACTGGGACAGCCACGTGACGTCATTGCATCCTTCAAACTGTGCATGCTTTGGATGGGGCTGTCAGGGAGACTGCAGCTCTAAGACCCCGCCGAATCCCCATCCAGGGCGGACAGCCTTTATCAATTTAAAATAAACTGTAGTCAAGAAGCTTTTCTCTGTGTGATTCTTCTTGCAAAAAACTATTCTTGGTGGTTCTGTTTTTATTTTTATGAATAAAATTTCTTGGGACACTCTTGAAACCACCCTTCTTCCCCCTGAGGTCACCCCATCCTCCCCATCACACACACACACCATTGAAGTAGACTCACCCTCAAATCCCACATGAGGATCCCTTGGAAAAAAGTTTTAAAGAGGGGGCAAGAACAGCAATGCAGTCCATGGAGCCTCTGTTACCCTCTGGAAGGAGAAAAGCAGGAGACAGGAAGGGACTTATTTTGGAGGAGGACCTTTGCAATGGACGACTCTTCACTTTCTGTCTACCCTGTTATCTTCCTCTCTAGGAATACCAACCCTATGCAATTAACCCTTTGCGGTCACATGGAAAAGGAATCTGCCGTCCCAGTGTATGGTATGGTGGAGGTTTGGCTTCTTAGATATGGATATTTCTTGCTCCCTCCCAAATTTCGAGGAAAAGAGCTGAGGACTACTCCTTGTCCCCCAAACTTCAAGGTGAGCCAAGGGATTTTTGCAAAGAGTTATTTCACTGCGTCCCTGCCTTTCTTTCAATTATCTTGCTTACAAGCATCTCCCCTCCCCGGCGGGCTTCTTAGGGTGCTGTTTTGCCTTCACCACTTTCAAGCAAGATAATTGAAAGAAAGGTAGGAAGGCAGTAAATTAACTCTTTGCAAAAATCCCTTGATGAGGGGTGATCTTGCTTCCCTTGTTCAAATTTAAAATTCCAGGACTTTTACAAGTTTTTTCTTGAACCGGCTGGGACAGCTTGAATCCGGGGAAATCCTGGAAAAACGGGACATATGGTAACCCTATCTCCATCCACAATCCATTGGGTTTTTTAAAAATAAAGAACAGAAAAGATTTTTCCCCTTTTGTGCACCTCTTCCTACCATTCTGCATGCATTTCTTAATGGGAAAGACCCACAATAAGAGGTTGTAGATGTTTGTGTGCATTTCTGTTCACATCCATGTCCACTTCCATGCACATATAAAATGATGGCCCATATGCTATACTGAGGGATTTCTGGAGTGGTGCAGTGATGCTGTATATGGTGTTGTCTAATCAAATATTGGCCAAGGGACAATTGTGGACAATAGCTCTTGGAATCCCACAGCAAAGCTAGTGGCTACACCGGCCTGAGTATTCTGGGAGCCTTTAGTGTTTGGGAATCAAGACAATGGAAACTGCTGTAAGCTAGCCTAGCACATCTTTATTGCATGGAGTACAGTACGAACATGTGGTAATGGCGGACAAACAGCTCCTTTTATGCGGTGGCTATACAATTGAATATGGCTCTTCGACAGGCATTGGCTACTGTCCAAGTGACGTCATCCTTGGTCACGCCTTTCTTGTCCAGGTGAGGTGAGCGCGGGAATCTTTCCCGCGCAGCTGAAGGCATTTGAGGAATGTGTACTATGTGAGCTGGGTGCTCGCTACTGCCCCCGGTGGCCACTAGCTCGCGTCCTCATACAGAAGGTTACAGTGTTACAATTAGAGATTGTTACATCCACTCATACGTGTGGTTACAATTACATTCAATACACAACAGAGCCATAGCCCCAAAAGCCACTCCTCCAGATTCTGCTCTTAGCCTAACCTACTTCACATGAACATTTTTATGATGACCTCATGGCTCTTTCTGCCACTGTCCTGGCCCGTGCGACAGTGCTGCAGGCTAATGAAGGAGGGAGGGTTTGGTGTATGCAAACCAAGACACAGGACACAGCCTCGGGCTGGGTTAACTCAGGTTTATTGCATCGTGGGCAGAGGGAACATGAGGTAATGGCGGATCGATAGCTCTTTATATACAGCAGTAATACATTTGAACGTGGTGCCATGGTAGCCCATTGGCTACTGTCTGCGTGACGTCATTGCAGGTCACGCCCTTCTTGTCCAGGTGTAGGTGGTGGCGGGAAAACTTCCCGCGCTGTTGCCTTTGATGAGTTCGGACCAAGAGAGCTTGGACGCTCGCTGCTGCCAGCTGGTGGTCATTAGCTCGCGTCCTATTACAGGGTTTATATGATACAGCTGAAGGTTACATTGTTGCTATAGGCAAGGTTACATTGGCTCAGATACATTGTAATCCATGTGTACACTAAAAACCATCAGAACACAACACCCCTCCCCCCTAGGACGAGACAAAGTCTCGAGCCCACACTTAAACACACTCCCCCCCCTTAGGAGACAAAGTCTCTCAGCCAAGATGGCTTATTTCGAACACGCTGGGGTCTCGATGCGGGCTGCCTCTCCCCGGGTTTGCTACCTTCTCTTTGTCCCCTGGTTTCCTGTCCTGTAATATGAGAGGGAGACTCGTTAGTGACTTGCCGCGGCTCCGCGGCGTTGTTGGGAGGTGTGCTCTTTCTTAAGGAGGAACCGGGGGCACTGGGGGCTAACGAAAAACCCCTCTTCTTGCTTGGATGGGTGGGGGAACACTCCTGAAAACCCCCCCGGCTCGCAAAATCAAAATCAAAATCACAATCGGGGGCAGCGGTCGCGAACTCCTCTCCCCCTTCCCCGGCCCCTGATAAGACTGGCGTATCAAAAGGATATGAGTCGGGGCCGCTACTACTGCTTCCTTCCCCCCTTGCTTGGGACTGTTGTCCCCTGCTGTCTCCCCCTTGGGTTAAGCGGGTGGGGGAGAACCCTAACGCTGAATCCTGTTGCTGAGCTTCACTGACTGGCCCACTCACTCGGTGCCTCAGTTGGTCCGCGTGCCTCCTCCAAAGGAGGCCGGTGTTGGTCTCGACCCGGTACGACACTGGCCCCGTCTGTTCTACCACCGTCCCTGGTACCCAGGCTGGCCCCGCGCTGGAGTAGTTCCTGCAGTGAACAGGATCCCCGGCGGCGAAACCCTTCGAGACTGCCAACCCTATGTTTTTCCCTTTATCCTCGACTCTCGTCGGGTCTAGCCTGGACAGGATCGTGGTCAGTTTTCGCCGCATCAAGAGCTCCGCCGGCGAGTAGCCTGACGCTAAGGGGGTTACCCTATACGCTAAGAGGAACTGGCATACTTGGTGATTCAGGTCCCCCGGGCCCATGCGCCGCAGCGCCTCCTTCGTTGTCCGCACCAGCCGTTCCACTTGGCCATTCGTGGCCGGGTGAAACGGTGCGGACGTGACATGCCGAATGGCGTTTGCCTCCATGAACGCCCCGAACTCGGCGGAGGTGAAACAACTAGCGTTATTGCTGACCAAAGTGTCGGGTAAACCGAATGTGGAAAAGACTCTCCTTAGTCGGCTAATTGTCGTGGCGGAGGACGTGCTCTTTACTGGGATAACCTCCAGCCACTTGGAGAACGCATCTACCACCAGGAGAAACATGGTTCCTCGGAACGGGCCAGCGAAATCCACGTGCACTCTGGACCACGGCCCCCTTGCTGTGTCCCACTCCCTATGCGGGAGACGGGCCGCCTCAGGTCGGGATCCCTGGCAAGCCTCGCAAGTGCCGACCATGTGCTCAATGTCCGCGTCCAGCTGTGGCCACCAGAAGTAACTCCGGGCTAGCGCCTTGGAACGAACAATGCCCGGGTGGCTGACGTGCAGCAGTTCGAGCACCCTCGTCCGCAGGGGCGCAGGGACCACCACCCGTTGGCCCCACAGAAGGCACCCCCTCTCTAGGGACAACTCTAGCTTTTTCCTAAAGAATGGGTCGAACTCTGTACTCGGGGACGAAGCCGGCCACCCCTTCTGCACCCATGAACTAACTTTCTCCAGCGTCCTGTCCTTGCCTGTCGCCCTAGCAATGTCGGCTGGTACTATTGGGGGTGCGTCCAAAACCTCAATTAGCAACACCTGGCGGTCTCTTTCTGCTCTCGCCTTTTGGTCATCCGACAAGGGGAGAGGGGATCTCGAAAGCGCATCAGCATGGCTGATCTCCTTTCCGGGTCTGTACTCCAACTCATGTTGGTACGCGTTGAGGAAAATAGCCCATCGCAGCATTCTCGGGGACAGGATCTGTGGCGTGGGCTTGCTTGCCGTGAAAATCCCTAACAGCGGCTTGTGATCGGTCACGATTTTGAACGGGCGGCCATACAAAAAATCGTGAAATTTTTTGGTCCCCGCTACTATTGCTAACGCTTCCCTGTCGGTTTGTGCGTAATTTCGCTCCGCTTGGGACAGGGACCTTGAGTAAAACGCTACCGGGGCCTCCCTTCCGTCCTCCAACACGTGGCAAAGCACCGCCCCCACCCCCACCGGGGATGCATCACAGACTAGGACCACTGGCCGTTTGGGGTCGAAGTGCGTCAGGATTGCCTCAGATGTTAGGAGTTGCTTTAGCTCCTTGAACGCCCTCTCGTGCTCATCACCCCACATCCATGGCTCCTCCTTTTTAAGTAACCGATGGAGCGGTTCGGCCACGGACGCCTTCCGCGGGAGGAATGTATGGTAAAAATTGAGGAGCCCCAGGAAAGACTGCAGCTCGGTTTTGGATGTGGGGCGAGGGGCCTTTTTAATGGCTGCTACTTTGGATTTAGACGGCTTAATCCCCTCGGGTGTGATCCGGAACCCTAAAAACTCGACCTCGGTTTCGAAAAAAACACATTTGTCCTTCCTCAATCTCAGCCCCGCTTTCTCGAACACGGTCAGTACTTTGTCCAACCTTTTCGCCAGTTCAGCCTCACTCCCCCCTGTTATCAACACGTCATCAAAATAAGGCAACACCCCCTCCAGGCCCTTTAGGAGGCGTTCCACGAGCGATTGAAAAAGGCCGGGTGCCGAGTTCACGCCGAACTGTAACCGCGACACCTGGAACGCTCCCTTATGTGTAACTATCGTTTGTGCCGCGGCCGTGGCGGGGGTCACTGGAAGTTGCTGATAGGCTTGTGCCAAATCGAGTTTAGCGAAACACTTTCCCCCATTTAGCCTGGCCAAAAGGTGGCTGATCACTGGCACCGGGTATGCATTAGGGCGGATCGCCTTGTTAATTGTACACTTATAATCAGCGCAAATGCGCACCTCCCCGTTAGCCTTTAGAGCCGTTACAATTGGAGTTTCCCACTCCGCGGAATCAACAGGAATAAGAATCCCCTGGCCCACCAGTTTGTCCAGTTCCGCCTCTATCTTGTCCTTGAGTGCGAACGGCACCCTGCGCGGTTTGAGTCTTATCGGGCGGACCTCCGGGTCTATGTCGAAAGCTACAGGGGGTCCCTTGAACTTTCCGAGTCCTTTCTTAAAAACGGCGGGATGCGCATCGCAAACCGCTTGTATTGGGTCCCCCCCCACGGTATGCACCCCCCCCTATGAACAAACCTAAGGGCTGAAACCACTGTGTCCCTAGGAGGCTACAGCTTCCCCCTTTGAGGACAACTAGGGGCAGTTCCGCAGAATGTCTCTTAAATTTGACCCGAAATTTCCCGACCCCCAACACCGGAATGCTGTTTCCCTGTACGTCCCGTAGTGTGGACCTCAACGCTTTAAGCTTGGGCCGCACGTGGGGGTCGATTTTCAGGAACTCTTTCTGGGGAATTATGGAATAGGAGGACCCCGAGTCAATTTCCATCTTAATAGGGGCCCCTTGTACTAATACCTCAACGAAGTAATGGGACTGTCCCGCGGACACGCTGAACACTGAGGCGTCGTCCTCGCTGCCGTCCGAGACGCGGCCCACGCCGTCCTGCTTCCTCGTGGTCTGGGCGCCATCTTTGGGCCTCGCTGGACGGTCCGGTCTGGCCGCGCGGTCTTGTGACTGCCTCCGGCCCTCTTTCCGCTTTCGGCACGCCTTGGCGATGTGCCCCCGACGGCCGCAGGTGTAACACTCGGCCTTCCTGAACGGGCATCTCGCGCGCTCGTGGGCCGCTCCGCAACCCTCGCAGCGTCGACCACCCTTCCGGACCTTCTGGACCTCCTCGCCGTCGCTGCCTTCCGTAGACGACTTTGAGGCCCGTCGAGTCGCGTGCACCGACTGTCCGGTCTTCCCGTGCACCGAATTTTCCGCCTTGCCGGCTCTCGGACGCCACTCACGCCACTGGTGCATCTCGTCCACTCCGGCATTCGTGGACTCTGCGGCTTCCGCGGCCTCTATGACCTCTGCCAGCGTGGGTGGCGGCTCCTTATTCATCAAGCTGCGCTGTACCTCCTTGTCTTTCAGGCCACACAACACGCCGTCCCTGAGGACCAACTCCAGGATATCGCCCCATTTGCAGGGGGCGGCGGCTATCCTCATGGCGGCCACGAATGCCTCAACCGACTCATCCGGCGCTTGGACTCGCCTCCAAAACGCGCTCCGAGCGGGAAACATTGCCCTCGAGGGGCAGAACCGCTCTCGCAGCAGTTTCATGATGTCGCTCGCCTTAAAGTCGCTCACCTTCTTCGGAGCGATTATGCCCACCAGCGTCCGCTTGGTTTCCATCCCGAGCATTCTGGTGAGGATGGCCCTCTTCCTCTCCTCGTCTTCTCCTTTGACTCTGAGTTCCACCAGGGCCGCCTGGAAATCCATCTCAAGCAGCTCCCAGTCTTGCGGCTTGGTGATGTTGAACCCGCTCTGTGCCCTGGCTGTTCCGTGGGGATCCATAATCCCACCTTCGTCGCCAATTTGGTGTATGCAAACCAAGACACAGGACACAGCCTCGGGCTGGGTTAACTCAGGTTTATTGCATCGTGGGCAGAGGGAACATGAGGTAATGGCGGATCGATAGCTCTTTATATACAGCAGTAATACATTTGAACGTGGTGCCATGGTAGCCCATTGGCTACTGTCTGCGTGACGTCATTGCAGGTCACGCCCTTCTTGTCCAGGTGTAGGTGGTGGCGGGAAAACTTCCCGCGCTGTTGCCTTTGATGAGTTCGGACCAAGAGAGCTTGGACGCTCGCTGCTGCCAGCTGGTGGTCATTAGCTCGCGTCCTATTACAGGGTTTATATGATACAGCTGAAGGTTACATTGTTGCTATAGGCAAGGTTACATTGGCTCAGATACATTGTAATCCATGTGTACACTAAAAACCATCAGAACACAACAGAGGGAGATTCCTTCAGTTGCCGCCACTCTCCCAAGTTCTGGAGCTTCTTTCAAATCCTTCTTTCAAATCCAATTGCAAGACTTCAGGGAGTATTTTGTGTGGAAACGTATAAGTATTTTTTCATTGATGTTCTCCCCTTACTTGCATATTTATTATTGTGTGGAATGTGGTAGGCTGTCATTAGAGCAGGGGTTCTCAACCTTTTCATGCCGTGAGCCAGGTCACACTCCCCCAGATAGTTGAGTGGGCCGGACTGATGGTTCCCCCATCATAAACGTTGCTGTAAACCGTTCTGTAGCTGTCGTAAACGTGTTGGCCAAATGCGTTTACAGCAGCATTTACGACAGGGGAACCACCAGTCTGGCCCATTCAGCTATCTGTAGCAAATCACAACTAGAGTAGTAGTAGTAGTAGTAGTAGTAGTAGTAGTAGTAGTAGTAGTAGTAGTAGTAGTAGTAGTAGTAGTGATGGTGGTGGTGGTGGTGGTGGTGGTGGTGGTGGTGGTGGTGGTGGTGGTGGTGGTAGTAGTAGTAGTAGTAGTAGTAGTAGTAGTAGTAGTACATCCTCATTCTATGCAGCACCTGTCTCCACCACTGCAGCATATAAGTCTTGACTCATTAAGTCCCAAACTGATTTAAAGGGCTTACTTTAATTGTGACTTACTACAAAATTTCAGTCCATTGTTTTTAAAAGTACTGTATTATATTAAAAGAAAGAAAGGTAAGGAAAGGTTTTGGTGCAGATGCCTATTTTTTAAAACCTGTAGATTTTTTTCCCTTTGGGACTTCAACTCAAGATGAAGTGTGTAAATAGGGCTGATGCCCTATCATGGCCTAACACAGGGATTCTCAACCTGTGGCCCACGGGCCGGATGCAGCTCAAGGCACCATTTCATGTGGTCTCCCACTGCCTCTGCCACACCAGGAAGTGCCATGTTGTGGAGGACGGGGGAAATGGCCATCTGGCCCCCAAAGCTGTCGTAGGGAGCACGACCTGGCCCCCAGCTTTAAAAGGTTGAGAACTCTTGGCCTAACATCACACCCTCTACTAGTGAGGAGTCCCTTTGTGGTATTAACTTTCCTCTGTAGGGAGATAGCTTTGCACGTCATTTTTGCATTAAGTTACAACACTCTTCGCAAACACATGATTTGCATTCTTCTTGACTATTTTCAAATCTGATTAATGGAAGACCTGAGCAGATCAGTCCTCAAATTAAGACACAGGGCCAGATGGGACCTGTGCTGTGGGAATGGAACCTTGCTGAGCTCTGGAAGATTTTTGATAATTAAGGGCATATGTTGTTCTAAAACAAACTGAAGGCACAAGTTGCTCTTAATCCCCTGCAAAAAAATGGCTCATTTTCAGAGCAAAAACAATCGCCCTGTTTATGACCACACAGGTTGGTTTAGTTATGCATAGTTGTAGACTGCTCTGCTTTGAGGCTAGACAGTCATAACATGTGTGGAAAAAAATCACTCACTTATCCCAGTTCCAGCCTTTTGTCACATGTTAAACATTGTGATGATCAATAGAGAAAAGGGAGAACCTCAAGTGATAGTTTAAAATGGGGGTTTATTATATTTTAGGATTTTTCCATTTTTTTGTGGGGAAACCACAGCACTTGTGTCTTTCCCCAGATTTTTCAAAGAAGAGAATATTTGGCAGGTGTTTGTGTACAGAGAAATTATGTGGTTTTATTCAACCTCATCAGACACATCATCATCCATTACTGAATGACTGGGTTACAGGAACATGGACCAATACTGTCCTCCTTTGGTGGATAATATCCCCAGATGGATTTAAGCAGATAAACAAGAGAGGGAAAGGCTTTTATCTAGAGTCCAATAGGTTTAACACATACTCTGGCTCTGGATGATGTTGGCACTGGGGAAACCTCATCCATTACCTGTGAAGTGTGGTTTGTTTGGCTCCTTCACCCGACCCCTGTCAGAATGAAAACCTAAGCTATTCTACCATTTCTTCATAATACACTCAGAAAAAAGACACTGCACAAGGTCGCCAAATAAAAGGATAAAGGCCTCTTTTTTGCAGGATTTGAGATGCTCTTTTATAGATATTTACAGTTTTCACAGTTGGCAGACCAGCATCTCTTCATAATCCAAGTCTATGTTTCATTTCAGAAAAGGTAGGAATATAAAGAGCAATAACACTTATATACTACCCCATAGTGCTTACAGCACTCTCTTGTCAGTTCACAGGTAATTAGCGTTTTACTTTCAACATGCTGGGTACTTATTTTACTAAGGATGAAAGCTGAGTCACACTTGAGCCCCATCAGAATCGTACTCAAGTCATGATAAGAGTTTTGGTCGCAGTACTGCAACATAACCACTGTGCCATGAGGGCTCGCTAAATCTGCCACATCTAATTCTTAGAAGTCCATGTGGCAAAGCAGCAACCCTTGCTCATAATTTTTGTCATGATGTTACATAGAGCAGCCCATGGGCCAGATCCAGCCCCTGATGCCTATTCATCCAGCCCACTAAGCCCTAATTAATTATAGAAGGGGAAGTACACGCCCGTACTGGCACATTTTACTTCTACTTCCGGGAGTAATGAGGGTTTCATGGGCCGGATGAATTGGTGTTGGGGGCCAGATCCATCCCATGGGCCATAGTGACCACCCCCCTGAACCATGTGACCAACCCACAGCCCAAAAAGTTTGGGCACCCCTGCGTTAGAGCATGGCTTCCATAATTTCCATTATTTGCATAATTTTGCTCAAACATATTAAACAAGTGTTCACTTCTCTTGCCGGGAAGGCCACAACATTTGCCAAGAATGCCATGAAATGTCCCCACCCTCTTGAGGCAGTAGTAAAATGACTTATTGGATCCTCACTCTCACATGTGAAGATGAGACAATCAAGGATTTATACCCCCACTGCTATAACCAATCTTGTCTGAAATCTCAATGCAGGGGGAGGGAGAGCCACGTGGTCAATGGTGGGCTATAAGCCTGGCACTGTATGTAGTTCCTGAGGCAAAAAAAAATTGCTTGGTTATTCTGTAGTTCAGGATGCTGATATATAAGCATGCCATGAGATATGGTGGCCAAAGTGTAAGAACACCATATGAAAGGCTTCTGAATTGAAATTCTGTGTGTGAAGCCAACAAGTACTAGTGTATGGACACTCCATTCCATTTCCTCTTCTCATGATTGTTCTCCTTCTTCAAGTTCTGAATTTGATTCAGAATATTGGCCATCAACATGGTGATAAGCCATGAAGATTGTCCTGGGAGCAATATAATGCAGTGGCCTTCCATTTGCCTTCCACAACACAGCATGGTACCCATACCACTGATCCAGTTCCATGCATCACTTTCTGGTCCTGAGCCCTTTTGGCACACAAAGTCCTCATCAGCCCCAGGCCAGTATTGCTGCTGCTGTTGCTGCCCTCCATCAAGATGGATTCGAGTGGGACTTAATCCACTTGGGGACCATCACCCTTCCCTGTGGACTTCTCTACCCAAGGCCATTAGTCCTCAGGGTTACCAGGTTAGCTAACCACCACCTGACAATTGGTGTTGGGTGGCTGATAGTATGGTCTACTCTATTACCATAGCAGGACAATCTGACCAGACAGGTCAACCAATGATACTCCATTCCATTCTCCATCTTCACTTCAATCTTGCCATTCTCGCTCAACCCCCACAACTGTCAGTCAACAGTCCATGCCCACTAATTAGCTCACTGCCAGTATATGCGATTCCTTTTCTATTTGGTGATGTTTGTATGAGCATGCAGAATTAGCAAAGGAGAAATATTTACTAGGCAGGTGGAACTCATTGCTAGGTATGAAGGTGTGACCCAGAAATTTTTCTGTCTTTCTTAGGAAGATAGAATGGAATGTACTCAAAAGAATTTATATTTTCTGATTCAGTCCCCCCCCCCAATTCATTATTTCTTTTCTTCCTTCTTTCTTGCACTATCCAAACAAAAACAGAAGAGCTGGCATTTCTATTTTTCATTTGCTAGTTTCCCTCCTCTTCTTTCAGTCAATAAACAGGACCTTAAGACAGGTGGCACTGCATAACTGATACTAGTCTCTAAATTTTAGTTCTATTGCACTGCTCCAAACCATACCTACATTTTCCCCTCTTTGTTTCACATCAGCTCTCTGGTGGCTCAGTGGGTAAAGCCACTGTGCTTGGAGACCGAGAGGATGATGTTCAATTCCCCAGGATCCACACGATGGGCTGATATGAAAGGAGCCTCAGTTGGGCATCCCCTGCAAAAATCCTTTGAACCCAGAGTAATATCTGACACGAAAACACACATCAGGTTTTCATTTTACACTAATTTTCCACATACAGGGGCTTACTAATATTTATTCATTGGCTTACTTCTATCTTGTGGTTTCCAAAACAAACAAAGGCAATAGGGCATTGCTACACATTCAATCACATTGCACCTTAACTTCAATTCTGAAGTTTAAAAGTCAATTTCTACCATGATATCCCCTAGGCTAGTTACATAAAAAACAAGAGGAAAATTCTAGCAAGACAGCTGAGACAGCTAAAGATATTTTGCTGCCTGAGGTAGACCAGCAAATGCTGGTCATCTGTAATGAACTTGGAAAACATTACCTGATTTGAATCAGTTCCTGCCGCTTCTCACTTGGAGAAATAGAACTTTTCCACTCAGTTAGTATGAATGCTTTCCTAGATAGCATTACTTCACTGGAAGTTGCGCCTCTAGTGGTTTTGAGAGTCATCAGGAGGAATTTCCCAGAACTCATAACACCTGTTTGCACTGTTCATATTCCTTTGAACTTGTAAGGTCATTCATCCACACTAGAGAGACAAGGGCGAAGTTCGACCTCATCTTTGCCAGTTAGTTTTGACCTTGGGAGATCTCAGAGAGATAATTAAAATCTTATCTCCCCAATCTAATCTCAAAGACACCCATACATTCCTAAAGTGGGAGAAAGAGGGATTTTTTTCAGCATAAAAAGCCCTGCTTTTGAGGTTAGAGGGGGATCTTCATCGGATGCAGCAGAGCACTTTGAAGCTTTGAATCATCATCAGAAAAAGTGGAGATGGAACTTTGAAATGGGGCCGAAGCCAGGCCGTTTCTTTGGGAGAAGGAGTGAGACCAGATCTCCGGACTTAGTGTATTTTTCACCAAAGTGACACTTAGCTGAAATTGCAGCAATCTTCAGATTTTGAAATTTCTAGGACAAGATTAGGTCTACTCTTAGATTTTACATGTTTTCTTATTTTCAGTTAAGTAATGTGGGCTTAGGTTTAGAGAGCTAAGAACCCAGGAATGGCATCTTTTCCTTTGGGTATTTCAATTGGATTTATGGAACCTGTTTTGCTTATTATCGCAATAAAAGGAGGGAGACCTGACCGGGTCTCTTTTCCATGAAAGACAATTGGAAGTAGTGTTTCGTGGAGTCGCTGGAGTCTTTCAATGTCTATGTTATCATGCTACCACAGTGCAATACTCCCATTGCATGTCCTTGGAGGATTGCCCGGGAGGAGGGGAGATAAGGAAGGACTCAGGCTGGAGAAACCATTCTCAGGGCTGGATACAAAGGAGGTATCTGTGGGAGTAATTGGTTGCCAGGCAGCTTGAGGGGAGGACTGGGAAGCAAGGCCTAGAAGTTCCAACTGGGCGCACCTGGTTCCTAATCTCTGCCGCCTGTCGAATTCCGTTTTGGCCCTGATACGGAAGGAAGTTGGCAACACCAGCATCCCAAAATAAAGGCACATAGTACTTTAGGAAAGTCAAGTTATTCTATCACCTGTGGAATAATATTTAGCAAGTGCCTCTTATCCCATGTCGACAGTAAAATATAATCATAATAAATTAAATCACTAATAAATTTCTACATTTTCACAACACTCTGACTCTACTGCCTAGGGCAGCCACCTTATTGTGCCTCATTGTAGGAGCGACCCTACAAAGGAGTAACTTTTATTGGCCCAATTTCAGTTAGTGAGGTTATTTAAGCTTTCAAAATTCATAAAGCCCTTCAGTGAGTAAATCCCCATGCTCAAATGTGCTGCATTAAGCCAAAAAGTGCTGTACATTTAGGAGCAATTACAAGATCAAATTCCGTCAGCTTTGAAAAATAATTGGAAGATTTTCAGCGCTTATATAACATGAATAAAATGACCATATAATGTTGTTTTTGGAATAGAAATCATATATTTGCTCCCAGATTTTTCTTGTAAATGATTTACATTACGAAGAAAAAAAAAGACTGAGCCAATGATGAGCAAATGATAGAAAGAGAAATGAAAATCAGGCAGTAGATACAAAAACAGAAACAATACAGGTGTATAAAAACTGTGCATGGTGCAGAGAAAGAAAACAGAACAACTTTCTCCTTCTATGACAATAATGGAAATTGGGGTCATCAGTGTTCTGTGTGCTTCGGTATCTAGTCATGCCTGCTACATGACCACGGAAACTTCTGCAGACACAGACAGTGCTGGCTCCTTGTCTGTAAACAGAGAGGAGCACTGTACCCTAGCATCAGATACAACTGGCTTTCATGCAAGGTTGACCTTTTATTGAATTTGGATAGCTAATAGGAAGTACTTCTCATAGTGTGTAAGTAAACTGTGGAACACACTCTTCTTCTTCTTCTTCTTCAGCCCTATCTGAATCCAAACATTGGCAATCATCATGGCGATTAACCATGAAGACCATCCTGAGAACATAATGCAGTGGCCTTCCATTTGCCTTCTGCATCACAGAATAGCATCTGAACCACCGATCCAGTTCCATGATTCACTTTCTGGTCCTGACCCCTTTTGGCATACAGTTTTCCTCAGCCCCAGGCCAGGATTGATAAAGCTGCTGCCCTCAATCAAGATGAATTCAAGTGGGATTTAATCCACTTGGGGACCATCACCCTTCCCTGTGGACATTGGCACCCAAGGCCATTAATCATCATGGTTATCAAGTTAGTTAACTGCTGCATGACGATTAGCATTGAGTCCCTGGCGATATGGTCTTTTCTATTACCATAGCAGGTTAACCTAGCCAGACTGTTATAAAAATGCCCACTGTCCCTTAAATAAGGCTCCTATCGCATCCAGTGTGGTGGAGGAGGTATCCAAGACAGTTCTGAAGTAAGGGTCAAATGGTAACTGCTATATACGTAAAGGTAAAGGTCACCCTTGCTCGAGAGTCAGTCGTATCCAACTCTAGGGTTCCATGCTCATCTCTGTTTATAGCTGAAGAGCCAGCACTATTGTGTGACACACTTACAACTGATCCAGTTCTGCAAGTCAGTTTCTGGTTCTGAGCCTTTTTGGCTCAGTGTTGAAATGGAGAGGAGCACTGTACCCTAGAGTCAGGTGCGATGGGCTTTCGAGCAAGGGTGACCTTTTATTGAAGCTGAATAGTGGAGTTTTAGGATAGATAGCAGGAAGTACTTTTCACAGTGTGCTAGTAAACTGTGGGGCACACTGCTAGAGGCTATAATGATGGTTGCCAATCAGAAACAAGAAAGGTACAGTCAACCCTCACATAACAATGCGTTCGGATAGCATCATTTTCGCTTAACAACACGTCGTTATGCACCATATGTTCCCCTGCGTAACAATGTTTTTAGTGTCGTTGTCCCGACAACGACACTAAAATAGCCATCATTATCCGGACAATGACGCTAAAAACATTGTTATGCGGGAAACTCCATAGAAACCTGTTGTGTTCTGTAAAGCTGTGCCTTTAACAATGTACCCTTGCCATGTGTTATCAATGTAACCTTTCTGTGTGCAACATTATAACCATCAGCTGTATCAATGTAAACCTGATAAGGGGACGCGAGCTAGTGACCACCAGAGGGCAGTAGCGAGCGTCCAGCTCTCATGGCTCAGATTCACCTGGTTCAGCAGCGCGGGAAGATTCCCCGCCACCTCTTCACCTGGTCAAGAAGGGCGTGACCTTCTATGACGTCACGCAGGCAGCAACCAATAGTCTGTCGACGAGCCACATTCAAATGTATAGCCAGCTGTATATATTGAGCTAACCATCCGCCTTTACCACATGTTCCTCCGGATCATCATGCAATAAACCTGTGTTAAGCCAACCCTTCGGCTGTTTCGTTGTCTTTGGTCCCTTACACTAAATTGGCGACGAAGGTGGGATATGGCAGCCCACGGGACCAAGACATGCGCCGGTTTCGAAATCAGGAAACCGGGCGACTGGGAGATCTTCGAGATGGACTTCCAGGCAGCGCTGATCGAGTCCGAAGTCACGGAAGAGGCAAAGAAAAGGATGCTCGGACAAGAAACCAAAAGGACCTTGGTGGACCTGATTGCACCGAGGAGGGTGAGCGAATTCAAGGCCAAGGAACTCATGCAGATGCTGCGTGAGCACGTCCGGCCTGCCACGGCGATGTTTCCTGCTCGGAGTGCATTCTGGAGGTGAGTCCAAGCGCCCGGGGAGATGGTCGCCGCGTTCGTGGCGGCCCTGCGGCTGGCGGCCGGCCCGTGCAAATGGGAGAATGCCGAAATCACCCTCCGGGACTGTGTGCTGTGCGGCCTGAACGACGCCGAGACCCAGCGCACATTAATGAACCAAGAGCCGCCTCCCACGTTGCAGGAGGTCGTCAGAGCGGCCCAGGCCGCAGAAGCTACAAAGGCCGGGATCCAAGAACTCCAGGACTGGCGGCCAAAGTCGAGCAAGGCAGAGGCTCCGGTACAGGCGGCCCGGCGAACTTCGAGGTCGTCCACAGAGAGCAGCGACGACGAGGACGTCCGGAGGGTCCGGAAGGAGAGCCGGCGATGCGACGGCTGTGGAGCGGCCCACGACCGCATAAAGTGCCCCTTCCGGAAGGCCGAGTGCCACAACTGCGGCCGCCGCGGGCACATCGCCAAGGTGTGCAGGAAGAAGCGCGAGACCCGGAGGAGCTCCGCAGACCTTTCCGCGGGGCAAGACTGCCCAACGAGACCCAAGGACGGCGCCCAGGCCACGCGGAAGCAGGACGGCGTGGGCCGCATCTCCGACGGCAGCGAGGACGACGCCCCAGTGTTCAGCGCGTCTACAGGACACCCCCGCTACTTTGTTGAGGTACTAGTCCAAGGGGTTCCCATTAGGATGGAAATTGACTCGGGGTCCTCATATTCAATCATTTCCCAGAGGGAGTTTTTGGGAATTGCCCCCTACAAGCGACCCAAGCTCAAAGCTTTGAGGTCCACACTACTGGACGTGCAAGGGAACAGCATTCCAGTGTTGGAGGTCGGAGAGTTTCAGGTCAAATTCAAGGAGCACGCCGCGTCCCTTCCCCTAGTCGTGCTCAAAGGGGGAGATTGCAGCCTCCTCGGGACTCAATGGTTTCAGCCCCTGGGGTTGTTTATTGGGGGGGGTGCACGCCGTGGGGATGCACGCCGTTGGGACTGATCCAATTCAGGAGGTGTGCGAGGCGCACCCCGAAGTTTTCAAAAAAGGACTGGGGAAATTCAAGGGGCCCCCAGTGACTTTCGACCTGGACCCGGAGGTCTGCCCAATTCGCCTTAAACCACGCAGGGTGCCATTCGCACTTAAGGACAAGATAGAGGCGGAACTGGACAAGTTGGTGGGCCAGGGGATCCTTGTGCCTGTAGATGCTGCAGAGTGGGAAACTCCAATTGTAACCGCACTAAAGGCCAATGGGGAGGTCCGCATATGCGCCGACTACAAGTGCACCATCAACAAGGCGATCCGCCCGAATGCATATCCGGTGCCGGTAGTCAGCCATCTGCTGGCCAGGTTACACGGGGGAAAGTGTTTCGCTAAGCTCGACTTAGCACAGGCCTACCAGCAGCTTACGGTGTCCCCTGCCGCAGCTGCTGCGCAGACCATAGTCACCCATAAGGGGGCGTTCCAGGTGATGCGCCTCCAGTTTGGCGTGAATTCAGCGCCTGGAATTTTCCAGTCACTCGTGGAACGCCTCCTGAAAGGATTGGAGGGGGTGTTGCCTTATTTTGATGACGTGTTAATAACGGGGGGGGAGTCGGGTTGAATTGGCCAAGAGGTTGGGGAAGGTCCTGACTATATTCGAAAAAGCGGGGCTGAGGCTGCAGAAGGACAAATGCGTCTTCTTCGCAACCGAGGTTGAGTTCCTAGGGTTTTGTGTGACTCCTGATGGAATAAAACCATCCAAGTCCAAGGTGGCAGCCATTAAGAAAGCCCCCCGCCCCACCTCCAAGCCCGAGCTGCAGTCGTTCCTAGGGCTGCTCAACTTTTACCACTCCTTCCTCCCCCGGAAGGCAGCGGTGGCTGAACCGCTACACAAACTGCTAAAGAAAGACCAGGCATGGAAGTGGGGCGATGACCAGGAAAGGGCATTTAGTGAGCTAAAAAGCCTCCTAGCGTCAGATGCCATACTGACCCACTTCAACCCCAAACGCCCAGTAGTCCTGACCTGTGATGCATCTCCAGTGGGGGTGGGGGCGGTGCTGTGCCACGTGTTGGAGAACGGAAGGGAGGCCCCGATAGCATTTTACTCCAGGTCCCTGTCCCAAGCGGAGAGAAACTACGCACAGACAGACAGGGAGGCACTAGCAATAGTCGCGGGGACGAAAAAATTTCACGATTTTCTGTACGGCCGCCCCTTCACCATTGTAACAGACCACAAGCCCCTGCTAGGCATCTTTACCGCAGATAAGCCCACCCCACAGATCCTGTCTCCAAGGATGCTCAGGTGGGCCATTTTTCTCAACGCGTATCAGCACGCGTTGGTCTACCGGCCTGGGAAAGAGATCAGCCATGCGGACGCCCTATCAAGGTCTCCCCTCCCCCTAATGCCCAGCCAGGTGAGCAAGGGGGAGCGGGACCATCAGGTTCTCATGATAGAGGTACTGGATTCGCCCCCCGTAGTGCCCGCCGACATTGCCAAAGCGACAGAGAAGGACAAGACGTTAGCGGCGGTAAGCTCCTGGGTGCAGAAAGGGTGGCCCGCGTCCTCCCCAGCGAAGGAGTTCGCTCCATTTTTCAGGAAAAAGTTAGAACTGTCCCTAGAGAGGGGGTGCCTCTTGTGGGGGCAGCGGGTGGTGATTCCCACTTCCCTTCGGCTGCGGGTGCTTAAGCTGCTGCACGTCAGCCACCCCGGCATCGTGCGATCCAAGGCGCTGGCCCGGAGTTACTTCTGGTGGCCCCAGCTGGACGCCGACATTGAGCACATGGTCGGCACTTGTGAAAGTTGCCAATGCTCCAGACCAGAGGAGGCCCGCCTTCCCCACAGGGAATGAGACGCGGCCAAGGGGCCGTGGTCCCGGGTGCACGTTGATTTCGCGGGCCCGTTCAGAGGCACCCTGTTCCTTCTCGTAGTGGACGCTTTCTCCAAATGGTTGGAGGTTATCCCAGTCACGAGCACCTCCTCGGCCCAGACCATTAGGCATTTGCGGAGGCTCTTTTCCACGTTCGGCATACCCGACACATTAATTAGCGACAACGCTAGTTGTTTCACGTCCTCCGAGTTTAGGGCATTCATGGAGATTAACGCCGTGCGGCATATCACCTCCGCCCCGTTTCACCCAGCCACCAATGGCCAAGTAGAGCGCCTTGTCCGCACCACGAAGGACGCATTGCAGCGCATGGGCCCCGGGGATCTGAACCTACAAGTCTGTCAGTTTCTGCTAGGGTACAGGGTGACCCCTTTGGCATCAGGATACTCCCCCGCAGAGCTCTTAATGCGAAGGAAACTGACCACAATCCTGACTAGGCTAGACCCCACGAGGGTAGAGGACAAAGGAAGGAACATCGGGCTAGAGGCCACGAAGAGTTTCAGTGTAGGCGCCCCCGTGCATTGCAGGAATTACGCCAGCACGGGCCCAGCCTGGGTACCGGGCGTAGTTGTGGAGCAAACCGGCCCCGTGTCGTACCGCGTGGAAACCAGCACAGGGCTCCTGTGGAGGCGGCATGCGGACCAGCTCCGACGCAGGGTCTCCGATGAGCAGGGCACAGACCAAGCAGAGAATAAGTCAGCGTTAGGGTTCTCCCCCACCCGTTCAGCCCAAGGGGGAGGGAAGGGGGACCGCGGGCCCCCACCAAGGGGGGAGGAGGATATCCTCGTAGATACCCTGGGGGATCTTTCCGAGGAGGAGGGACCCGACCCCATACATATCTCGCGGAAGGTCCCCACAAATGCGGATACCCCTACTAAGTTAGATGTTGATTTTCAGAACCGGGGGGGGGTTTCGGAGTGGTCCCCCACCCGTCCAAGCGAGAAGAGGGGTTTTTCGTTAGTCCCGACTGCCCCCGGTCTGCCCACAATGGAGTTTTTCCCTTCCCCTAAGGCCGCCAGACAGCGGCAAGCCACTAACAAGTCTCCCTCTCCCATTTCAGGACAAGGGACCAGGGAACAAAGAAGCAATAATGCCCCCGGGGGGGGCAGCCCTCATCACGGCCCAAACGCACATGCAACAAGCCATCTTGGCTGAGAAACTTCGTCTCATCCTAGGGGGGAGGGATGTTGTGTTCTGTAAAGCTGTGCCTTTAACAATGTACCCTTGCCATGTGTTATCAATGTAACCTTTCTGTGTGCAACATTATAACCATCAGCTGTATCAATGTAAACCTGATAAGGGGACGCGAGCTAGTGACCACCAGAGGGCAGTAGCGAGCGTCCAGCTCTCATGGCTCAGATTCACCTGGTTCAGCAGCGCGGGAAGATTCCCCGCCACCTCTTCACCTGGTCAAGAAGGGCATGACCTTCTATGACGTCACACAGGCAGCAACCAATAGTCTGTCGACGAGCCACATTCAAATGTATAGCCAGCTGTATATATTGAGCTAACCATCTGCCATTACCACATGTTCCTCCGGATCATCATGCAATAAACCTGTGTTAAGCCAACCCTTCGGCTGTTTCATTGTCTTTGGTCCCTTACACTAAAAAACCCGCATAACAACAAAAATCGCTTAGCAATGCTACTTGGGGAACCAACTAACATCGTTATGCGAGGGTCTACTGTAGTTGCAAAGGGTTCACAGATTAGTTAACTGTTAATGAGACCAAAATGCAATAATGTTGAGTTTAAATTGGAAGAGATACATTTCTCATATTAACATTGATGCTGATTTGTCATTTAAATTAAATTAGATGAACAAAGATGACCCAATCAGAAAAAATCCATTCATTTATTTTACCGTATTTATTCGTGTATAACGCGCAAAATTTTATACCAAAAAAAGAAATCAAAGTTGGGGTGCGCGTTATACACGAGGACTGGGTGCGCGTTATAAACGAGCCTCTTTTACTTCCTTTTTAGAATTGGGTCGGCTGTCTATTGCTGCGGCGGGTGAAGGGGAGGCGGGGGGGTGGCTTTGAAGAAATTGACGGGATCTGATTGGGTGGCGCGGGAGACGAGGCGTGGCCCGGAGGTAGCTCGCAGTTCGAGCGAGGCTCCTGGAGGTCGGAAGTGCTCGTTTCGGATTGCATTTTCTGCAACAGGTGGGTCTGATTATCCCCCCCTCCCTCAATATTTTAAGGCGTGCTCTTTTTCACCGATATAACTGGTTCCCCTTTAGATGGCATCTCAGGGTATCAAGCGTAAACGTTGTGCATATGATGCTTCATTCAAGCTCAAAGTTGTTGATCATGCTGAAATGCATGGAAACCGAGCAGCTAGCCGAGAAAATTTTATACCGAGGTTTCATGGAAAATTAGGGGTGCGCGTTATACACGAGTGCGCGTTATACTCGAATAAATACGGTACATGTCACACATACCTGTCTTAAGCTTCAAAGATAAAGAAATAGCTACATGAATTTTGGAACAAACATTTTCCACACACCCTACCCAAAGCATTTCTCTTGCTTTAACCTCCCCTCTCCCTTATAATTTCATTTTCTTTCCCTTTTAATTCTAATGCCTGAAATCCTATTGGTGAGACATTATGCAACACAACTAGGCCCACTAAATATCAGCCCATGAGAGTAATCTTTACTAGGAATGTCTTTAGGAACCTGGGATGGGTGTGTGTGTGTGTGTGTGTGTGTTCCATAGGCAAAAATCATGAGGATCCGTCCCACCACCAGAACTGGGACTGTTGCTGTCAATCTGGTGGAATTTTTTAGTTATTAAAGATTCCCCTCTCCCTATCCCAAGGCTCTCAAAGGATTTATCAGGACAAAATGGAGCCCTCGTGAGATTCAGAACCTGAAGGAGAAGATAGGAAGCTTTCAATTAAGTTAAATTAAAATCTTGCCATTGGGGCTGATGAGATCATCCTAGTTGTGCACTGGCCTCATTACATGAGCAGAATGAATAAATGCTGCAACGCTATATTCACTTATCAGGGAGAAACCTCTATAGAATTTAGTGGAACATTTTTTGAGTAGAAAATTTAGATTGTGTTCTAGATGACTTCAATGTCTCTTTCTTCCATAAGGATGCAATTTAAAAAGTGAAGAATTATCCCTCCCCTTTGGTCTGCCAGATATGAATACAACTGTTAAAGGCATATCTGCAAATATCTTATGTCCAAACAGGAAAACAGCAATATTTCTGGGATACAGGATTCAAAATTTTACCCATCCCAAAAGTCATCTGAACACAGAATTTCAAAGAAAAGCAAGGAGAGATAAGGAAAACTACCTAAAAGAACAGTGCAGAGAAATGGAGGAAAACAACAAAAGAGGCAGAACCAGAGATCTTTTCAAAAAAATCGGGGAAATTAAGGGAACATTTAAAGCAAAAATGACCATGATAAGGGGCAAAGAAGAAAAGGAGCTAGCTGATGCAGAAGAGATTAAGAAAAGATGGAAAGAGTACACAGAGGAACTCTAAAAAGGACCTCAACACTCCTGACAATCACAATGATGAAGAAGTAGAACTTGAGCCAGACATCCTGGAGAGCGAAGTCATAAAGGCCCTAAAGAGCACTGCAAACAACAAAGCTAGTGGAGATGATGGTATCCCAGTTGAATTTTTCAAAGCGCTAAAAGATGATGGCGTCAAATTACTGCATTCAATATGTCAGCAGATTTGGAAAACAAAACAATGGCCACAGGATTGGAAAAGATCAGTATACGTCCCAATCCCAAAAAAGAGCAATGCCAAAGAATGTTCAAATTATCGAACAATCGCGCTCATCCCACACGCCAGTAAGGTGATGCTCAAGATAATACAGGATAGACTTCAGCAGCATGTGGAAAGAGAATTACCAGAGGTACAGGCAGGTTTCAGAAGAGGCAGGGGGACTAGAGACCACATTGCCAACATACGCTGGATCATGGAGAAAACAAAGGAATACCAGAAACAAGTTTACTTTTGTTTTATTGACTACACTAAGGCATTTGACTGTGTGGACCACAACAAGATGTGGCAAGTAATTAAAGAGATGGGAATACCAGAGCACCTCATATGCCTCCTGAGAAATCTGTACATGAACCAAGAAGCAACAGTTAGGACAGAACATGGAATGACCGAGTGGTTTGGAATAGGAAAAGGAGTAAGACAAGGCTGCATTTTGTCACCATGCCTATTCAACCTATACACAGAGCACATAATGCGCAGTGCAGGGATGGAGGAATCACAATATGGGATTAAAATCGCTGGGAGAATCATCAATAATCTGAGATATGCAGACGATACCACCCTAATGGCAGAAAGTGAGGAAGACCTAAAGAATCTCTTGATTGGGCTGAAGGAGGAGAGTGCAAAAGCTGGCTTGAGACTAAATATCAAGAAAACCAAGATAATGGCAACAGGCCCCATCAGTTCCTGGAGAATAGATGGGGAAGAAGTAGAAGCAGTGACAGATTTTACTTTCTTAGGATCAAAGATCACTGCAGATGGGTGTAGCGAATGTCTGCCGCTAGGCGGCGCTAGGTCCCGGAGGAGACTGATCAATGACAATACGAGGCAAGGAAGCAGGATCAGATCAGTGTTTATTGGGAAAATGCGTACACCTTTTATAGACCAGAAGGCCAGGAGAAAACAGCTATCACCAATAAGCCACTCACAATACCTGTTTACTCAGGTTAATTGGGGAAACTCTTCAGGGGAAGTTAATTAGCAGGGGTAAACATTGACAGAGGAAGCCCTATTGTTTCGGGCTTAGAGGTTGGGCACACATGGTCCCTGTTTGTGCCGGGGATTAGCGCCAAGCCAGGGAGATGAGTGTGTACCCAATTACACGCAGGAGATATTGATCTGTTTGCCTGGCAGAGCCGCTGGTCAGGTCAGGTAATTAGGTGAATCAAACCCTATAGCCCTATAATTTATTCACCCCCCTTAATTTGGCTGCTCGCAGAGCCCACGGGCCAGGGAGCCTTTCTCCCGAAAGTGGCCTCTGCCGGGCCGATCCATGCCCAAGAGGGCACGGGGAATCCGCATCTCCCCTTACTTTTTTATATTAAGAGCCTGACTAGCGACTTTACGCAGAAGCGGCACCAGCTGTTGGTCAGGGATGACGTCACGGGGTCCCCTACTATGGCGGCATCTAGAGATCAGTGAGGGAATACATTGAGCAAAACAGCAGACTGCAATGCCTAGTATGACTACCCCCACCACCACTTTAATTACTGTCTGGAGCCACCCCCATGGGATCCATGACCACATCCATTTCCATAGTGAGCTCCACCAAGCCCCCCATGCAGAGCCCTCGGTGATGCCTGCGACTATGGTGTGGAGATCTGTGATCTGGCTTTGAATCTTACGAGAGTTGTCCGTAAGATTAAAGCAGCACATACCGTGAAAAGACTCGCAGCCCAAGTGGTGCAGCAATAGGAGATAGTCGATAGCCGCTCGGTTATCGAGAATGGCGTGGCGAAGTTCCGCCTGCTCCTGATTGAGGAGTGCTATTGCTGAGGAGGTATGGTTGATGGCCTTTGCTAAACCGCAAGCCAAACGACCGATCCTCTTTGCGTTGCCGACGACTAAGCCTGGCACGCCAAAGATGCTGACTGCCAAGGAGAGATATTCGGCAGGTCTCATCACTCTAAAGCTGCTTTCACATGAGCTGTCTAACAGGGTGGTGCGAGTGTGCCGTATGAGAGAAGGAACATGGGATACATTGGAAACAGTGGGAACATTGGGGCTAGGGGCAATCATATCCTTGGTGGGGAGCAAGAGTGTCAACCGGCTAATACAACATATAGAGTCTGTAATATTGGCGGGAATGTAGTTGAACGTATACTGGTTACAAGTAAAAAACCATCCGGATGGTAGGGTGATATGTGCATACTTTGAGCCAAGTGACACTGGGTTATTGCAAGTCCAATTGCCGCTGCCTACATCGAGGCAACGGCGCCGGGTTCGGCTGGGTCCTGAGCAGCCGTGTATTCGGCCGCAGGTGGAGTTCGGGCTGACCGCCACTCGAGGAGTGTGGAGAGTGGCCGCATCAGCCGGCAAGGTCATGGTTAGCCACATCTCCCATCGAGCATATTCTGATGAAGCTGATGGGATGTATGGGCTGAAGAGTCGCTTCACCAGCCAGTCCCCGTCCCAGGGGTGTGCGCCTGGAGAGTGGCACACTGGGACGAGGCAGGTGCTGAGGATTGAAGCAGAACCGACGTCCTGCCTGAGGCAAAAATCGGACTGGTTGACAAGGCTTGCCAACCTTTCCCAAATGTTGTACTGCATGCGGGCAGAAAGGTCTCCGCCCGGCATTAAATCGCTGGCCTCCAATGAGGCGGCCTGAACGCCTCCCCCCGCAAGCAGGGTGAGGGTCAGGATGATGGCAAGTGCCAGGGTGTTGGCATGAATCTGGGCAAAGACTGCAGCGGTGAGGTTCTCCGGCGTTGGCTCCTTCCTCTCGCGCCGGACGGTGTCCTCGGCATCACGGCAAAGGATCTTGACCATCCCCCAGGTTATCTTCGGAGCTGCCGTCGGTGGCCGTCTCCTCCGGCGGGTCCTCTCGGTCAGCGTGAGGTCCTCCATCTCCGGGATCGGGCTCTGGTCGGTCTGGTTCCACGCCATGTGGCTCCAAGTAGGGCTTGACACACCGAGCTGGAATCCAAACGACACCTGTAGGGGACATAACTGCAGCATACCCTCTTCCCCAGGTTATGAGCGGCACCGGGCCCCTCCAAGAAGGGTCTGGTGGCACTCGGTACCGGACCATAGGTCGCGGGAGCGCTTCCGAGCGGCGGAAATGCTTCTCCTGCGGCGTACAGTCCGAAAAAACATTAAGGTGATTGTAGGTGAACAATACCTTATTCAAGCAAGACTGTGCCTGTCCCTGTGATTTGGGGAGGGCTGGTGGCTCCCCCCTTTCTGTTTGTTTGTCAATGTAGGAATTTAGCGTCCGATTGACCCGCTCTACAATCGCCTGCCCTTGCGGATTGTAGGGAATTCCAAATGTATGTTTGATGTCCCATGTGGCCATGAAGGCGGCCAACTGCCTAGAGCAGTAGGACGGGGCGTTATCTGTTTTCACGTGCCGCGGCTTGCCCATCGCCGCGATGCAGGAAAGGAGGTGCTGCTCCACGTGGGAGGCAGTTTCCCCTCTCTGCGCCGTGGCCCAAACGAACTGAGAAAAAGTGTCTATGCAGACGTGCATGTACTGCCATCTGCCAAGCTGCGGCACATGCGTGACGTCCATCTGCCACACCTGATTGGCCTCTGTCCCCCGCGGGTTAACCCCCCACGAGGGCCCCCCCGGTGCCCCTGCACAATGCTGACAAGAGCGTACTATACCCTGGGCTTGAGAAAGTGGCAAATTGAACTGTCTAGCGAGTGCCTTGGCGTTTTGGTGAAAGAAGGCATGACTTTGAATTGGGGTAGTGAAAACTCCCAAGACTGAACGTTGCTGAATTTCCTTTGCCGCCGCGTCCGCTCTGCTATTGCCCGCAGAAATCGGACCCGGTAGGTCTTGGTGACTTCGGATATGGGCAATATAGAGCGGCTCCGTGCGGTTTCGCAAATGGAATTGAGCAGTGAGAAACAAGCTGAGCAAGTTTTTGTCTATCGCGGGAGTGATGTAAGCTCCCGGCAGACTGTGGAGTAAATTCCTAACATACAGACTGTCAGTTATGATGTTTAAACGTTCCTTGGCGAAGGTGCGCAACGCAAGGTTCACGGCTGCCAACTCTGCCCGCTGCACGGACTTCTGTGGAAGAGTTAACAGCGTGTGCCAAGCTTCGCCCTCCTGCCAGGTCAAAACACCATACGTGCGACCTCCATCAGTAAAAACCGTCTTGGCCCCCTGAAGTGGGACCAGCGAGAGCAATTCGAACAAGCTGACTGTTCCTGTCTGGAGTGAGACAAGTCTGGGGTCTTTGGGCAAATGGTACGCTAAACTTCCCGTGAACCCTTCCAAGGCTATCGGAAGCGAGTCACCTAGCTGCATTAACTGATGAATTTGTTCCTTGGTGAACGGGACCACGATTTTGGCCAAATCGTTTCCTGAGATGTCCCTAGCTCTCAGCCTGCCGCGGTAAATCACCGCGGAGACCAGCTCTTGGGGCGGAACGATGTTCCGTGAGGATGTGTTAGGCAAGTAGACCCACGCCACAATTTTCGCTCCCTTCTCAGAGTCTACCCCTAACGCCCCAGTGAACATGGATCCCGACCGTACGATGTATAAATTCAGGATCGGGGCCTATGGCCCCTGGGCGATTCTATCCACCCACCTCTGGCTGAGAGCTTGGTTCACTTTCTCGAGTGCCAAGCGCACGTCTCGAGGGATTTTTATCCGGTCTGCCGGCTGCTTACCTAAGGTTAGCAGCGAGAAGAGCGGTTTTAGAAGATCCGTATCCAGTCGGAAGTACGGTCTGGCCCAATTGATATTCCCTAAAACCTGCTGTAACTCTACCAGGGTGACTGAGTCCTGTAAGTTTATCTGAGGCAAAACTGGTGCTGCGAAAGAGCGGAGAAGCCGATGGCCCAAGTATGAGAAGGGCTCGGTTCTCTGCACTTTCTCCGGGGCAATGAGTAAGCCTTTGTCCCCCAGGCTGGCCTGGAGGTTTGAAAACATTTCGCTGTCAAGTTGCGGCAACGCTACTAAAATGTCGTCCATGAAGTGACACACAATAGCTTTAGGGTGAAGGCTTCGGAACTTTGCCAGTGCGTCGTGAACATATATTTGGCACAAGGTGGGCGAATTGAGCATGCCCTGTGGCAAATATTTCCACGCGTAACGCTGCGTGGGCTCACTGTGGTTCACGACCGGCACCGTAAAGGCGAACCTTTCCCGGTCCCTGGGGTCTAAGGGGATTGTATAAAAGCAATCCTTGAGATCTACGACTAGAATCTCTCACCCCTCGGGAATCATGTTAGGATTCGGGATGCCGCATTGAAGCGGACCCATCGGCTGAATGCACTTATTGATCTCTCTGAGATCATGGAGGAGTCGCCACTTCCCCGACTTCTTCTTAATAACAAAAATTGGCGAATTCCAAGGACTCGTGGACTGTTCTATATGTCCTGCGTCTAGTTGTTCTTTAACTAGCTGCTTGAGAGCAACCAATTTTTCCCCCACTACCGGCCATTGTTCTACCCAGACCGGAGTGTCGGTGAGCCATTTAAGTGGCAACGCCATTACCCAAAGGTAAGCGTAGCACCGTACTGCTGCAGAATGTCTCGCCCCCAAAGATTGACGTGCACGTCAAGAATGTGCGGCCGGATCACCGCCGTGCCGTCAGCCCTTGGGATTGTGACTTCCACCCACTCTCGGCTTCTAAACGCTTCCTGAACACCGCCTACCCCCCACACATCGGAGACCGGCTCAATGGCCCATTCCCTCGGCCACTGGCTTCTGCTTATCACTGTCACATCCGCTCCGGTATCGAGTAACCCTGAGAACACTCTTTTGTTCAAAAATACCTCGATAACGGGGCGCTGTTTCCACTCAATGTTGGTCTCCACTGTCGCTAAGACCTGGTATCCTTGCACTGCCTCACCCGCGCTCGAGCGGTCTGCTGAACCGGACTCTGAGCTGTCACTGAGCCTTCTCTGGCTGCCTGCTGGCGAGTGACAAGGAACCATGATCAGTTGCGCTAGGATGTCTCCCTTGTGGATTGTTTGGGGCAGGTGTGTCCAAAGCTGGACCTGGAGAACGCCTGAAAAATTCGAGTCAATGACTCCTGGAATTATGAAGATTCCACGTGCTCCAGCTACACTACGGCGCAAAACTAAGCCTATAAAGCCTCTGGGTAGGGGTCCCATATACTGAGAGTCGACTAGATAGACTGTGCCCGGCAGATCGCATGTGACGTCCGCCTGGCAAGCCAATTCTAGCCCTGTGCTACCCTTGGGGCTGGTCTGTGCCCCCGCAGTGCCTGGGATGTGCCTGGAACCTAGTCTAGTTCTGGGGAGTTCTGGATCTGGGTGAAGGAAGCCTCTGTTTGGACTGGGGCCAGAGACGTGCCCGGATTCCGGTTTCTCGAACTCGGACAATACCTGGCCCAATGATAGCCTTTCTTACACTTCGGGCAGGGGGTGTTCGGAGCCTTGGGACGGCCGGACTTTTGTCCGCCTCCCTTGGATCGGCACTCCCTAGCGAAGTGTCCGACCTTGCCACAAGCGTGGCATGCTCCCTTGGTCTTGCCGTTGCCCTGATGTTTTTTCCCCCCCTGCACCGCTGCCGCTAGCAGACCCATCTTGTAGGAGTCTGTGCCAATGTCGGAGCATGCTCGGATCATGTCCGTTAAGGTTATGTCAGGGCGATTGCCCAGGGACTGCAAGATTTTACGGCAGTCCAAGTTGGCGTTGTCCTTTGCTAGCTTGATCATGAGCTCTTGTTGGGCCTGCTCGTTATCAAGCTGCCTGCTAATTGCTTCCTCCAGGCGATTGATGAAGTCCATGTAGGGTTCCTGGGCTCCCTGCTTAATAGCGGTGTAATTCTTGGCCGCTTTGCCAGACGCTGGGACCTTGAAGTATGCCCTATAGGCAGCTTCGGCTGACATTTCTAGAGTGGCGAGAGGCAAATTGATTTGAGCGTTGATGGGCTCAAAGGCACCTGAACCATACAGCTGGTCAGGGATTACCGCGCCTCCCATCCTGGCAGCTCGAGCTTGAGCCTCTAGGCGAAACTCGCTGTCCCAAATCATGTACTGGCTAGGGGTTAGCATCATCCTCATGACGGCTTTCCAATCATGGGGAATCCACATGGTGGTTTCGCACACTTGCTGAAGCGTGCCCCTCGTAAAACGACTTTGGAGCCCTGTCTCGGAAATTGCTTTCCGTAAAGCCATGAGAAGCTTGTACGGGACTGGGGAGTGTACTATCTGTTGTGCGCCCGTGAGCGCGTCCATCTCCAGGCGGATTGGACAAATCTGTCTAAGTTCAGCTAGTTGTTCGACTGACAATTCCCCCTTCTTAAGTTCTATCTCAGCTGTGCGCTGAAGGGCACTCTTCACGACTAGGGAACCTGGAGCTGTCAGAGAAGCGCCAGCGCCTCTCATTCCTTGCGTTCCTTCGGTGACGTCTGCAGCTGTCACCGCGGGAAGGCTCCCTGCGCTACTCTGCCGATAGCTAATTGACGGATAGAGCGCCGTGGGCGCAGTCGGGGCGACTGGCTTGTCTGATGGTTCGACTAACGGGGGTTCTTTGGCCTCTACCCGGACTGGCTCGATCTGCTCTAAGAGCCTCCTACACTTTCTCCATGTACCAACTATCCCTCCTGGAGCTTTCGGGGGTTGCTGAATGCAGTCTCCTATCTGATCCCAGAGCTTCAGGGTTAACGTACCTACTTCTGGGTAAAGTAGGCAGTGTTCCCCGAGATACGCCAAAAGTCTCGCTAATTCCCTGCTGTGAAATCGTAATTTAAAAACCCTGGCCAGGATTCTGAACTCCTCCTCATGAGTTCTTTGGCTAGCGGACGGACTTGGCCTATGAGAACAAGTCCCCATATTACCTGCAGATGGTCCTCTGAAGTTTCCTCCTCGGGACGAGTCGACGCGTCTTTTCAGGCAATAGGTTCGGGCGTCTAGTGTCTGGGGTAGACCTCGGAGCGTGGACCTTCTGCCACGGGCCCTTCGAACGGCCTCTGCGATGTCAGGGGCTCACAGCCTGCCCTGAGCGGAACGCGTTTCCCTCTATGGCAACCTCCTCGAAAGCGGGAGCAAGATGTAGAAATGTCTCTCTGGAATGCCTCGCCGCAGGCCGCTTCTCCGATCGGCTGGCTGCCGGCCGGAGCACCGCGCTGTCCTCCGGGGTGACGGGTCGCGGTTCAAGCGCAGGACCGGACCGCGTGGATCGCTACTCACGAGCAGACCTCTCCGGGGTCTCTTACTCTCGAGTAGAATCACGTCGGGGTCACCAGATGTAGCGAATGTCTGCCGCTAGGCGGCGCTAGGTCCCGGAGGAGACTGATCAATGACAATACGAGGCAAGGAAGCAGGATCAGATCAGTGTTTATTGGGAAAATGCGTACACCTTTTATAGACCAGAAGGCCAGGAGAAAACAGCTATCACCAATAAGCCACTCACAATACCTGTTTACTCAGGTTAATTGGGGAAACTCTTCAGGGGAAGTTAATTAGCAGGGGTAAACATTGACAGAGGAAGCCCTATTGTTTCGGGCTTAAAGGTTGGGCACACATGGTCCCTGTTTGTGCCGGGGATTAGCGCCAAGCCAGGGAGATGAGTGTGTACCCAATTACACGCAGGAGATATCGATCTGTTTGCCTGGCAGAGCCGCTGGTCAGGTCAGGTAATTAGGTGAATCAAACCCTATAGCCCTATAATTTATTCACCCCCCTTAATTTGGCTGCTCGCAGAGCCCACGGGCCAGGGAGCCTTTCTCCCGAAAGTGGCCTCTGCCGGGCCGATCCATGCCCAAGAGGGCACGGGGAATCCGCAGATGGGGATTGTAGCCATGAAATAAAAAGGCGACTGATTCTTGGGAGACAAGCGATGAGAAACCTGGGGAACATAGTGAAAAGCAGAGACATCACATTGAAAACAAAAATTAGAATAGTCAAAGCAATGGTTTTCCCAGTAGTAATGTACGGATGTGAGAGCTGGACAATTAGGAAGGCTGAACGAAGAAGAATAGATGCCTTTGAAATGTGGTGTTGGAGGAGGGTTTTGAGAGTCCCCTGGACAGCGAGGAGAACAAATAGGTCAATCTTAGAAGAAATTAACCCTGACTGCTCATTGGAAGGTCAAATAGTAAAGATGAAGCTAAAATACTTTGGACATCAAATGAGAAGGGAGGATTCACTTGAGAAGGCATTGATGTTGGGAAAGGTGGAGGGCAAAAGAGGAAGGGGGAGGCCAAGGATGAGATGGCTAGATGGCATTGTAGACACAATGGGCACAGAGCTGGGAGGGCTGAGGGGGATGGTGGAGGACAGAGGCGCCTGGAGAACAATGGTCCATAGGGTCGCAAAGGGTCGGAACCGACTGTGCGACTGAACAACAACAACAACAAAAAGTTATGGCATCAAGGCTGCAAGATCAGGAAAAACCGATCACAGAAAAGGATTTTCTGCATAGACAGAAGGCAGATTTAACTTTAAGGAATCTCATTTCCCCAACTTTGGCCATACCCATGAATTAAATCTTCAATCCACATAATCCTAATCCAGTGAGGACTTTGACTCTTAACCACTTTTCTCTTTCACATAAATATTTCCCATGGATAGACCAAATATGCCTTTGGTCTAATCCAGCATAGATCCTCAGGAAGTTTAGAAATTTTCATCAGCTACATTTGCATGTGCACCTGTTGTTATTTTCACAATCTGTTTTCACTTTAGTTGCTCAACCTCTAATTCAATCCCACAACTGCCTTAACTCTATGGGCCTTTAACATGTAGTTTGTGGTTTGGAGAAAGTTGCTCCTGGAAAAGAAACAGATGGGGAAACTTTGGATATTTATCCAGCTGGATCATGTACAGAGAATGCAGTCTCTTATGCCACATACTTCAGAAGGTTCTCACAGACACTGATAAAGCTGCAGGAAAATAATTTCTACAAGATGGGTCAACATTTTGCATGTACGTCAGTATTTTACAAGCAGAGATGAGGAGAAAGGAATGGATCATTTAGGTAATACTCACCGAGCCAGGAATCTGATACTAAATGGTAAATAGCAGAAAAATATAGATATAAAGATGAATGAAATGGGGAGTGAGGTGCAGGATTTGCAAGATCCTAAAAGAACACAGTGGGCTCTCCAAGTAGGATATGAAAAATGAGAACACAGCAATGTCTGTTTGGGTTTTAGATAAGAGAGTCTCCATCTGCATGGAAATTAAAAAGCTCATGAAAACAGTGGACAGTGTTGCAAAGACAGTACAGGTGATGTGATCAGAAGGCACCAATAGCTGATTTAAATGCTGGCTTGTTTCATTTTCATGAAGCAAATGGAAATTATTCCCTTTTCTGTAAAACAGAAAGGTTTGTTTGCTCATCTGTATTCTTGCAGAGATTTTGCATACTTTGTGAGAATTGTTTTTTTGCACATTTCTATAATTGTGCAAAATGTTAAACTATGATAAATTTTACCCTGTTGTATGAGTGGATTGCTTGAATCATCCTGCCCTTTCACACTTTCATGTTTCCGTATGTATGGGTAGATTCAAAAAGAGAGGAAAAAAGATGATAGATGTATTTTGCAATTTCGGTTCAGAAAATCTATTTCAGACCAGTCTTCTTTAGTCATCAACAAAACATGGGTGACACCTCTTCGATCTCTGTTTTCCTATGATACCACATTGAAAGTAAGCATATGAAGTGTGAGTTTCAGGTGCATGTTATACAGAATAAATTTATCCCTTTCCCACCTGCTGCAAACATGTCATTATAAATGTGTGCCTATGAACATTATAAACCTGCATACACAGATCAGTAACACTGTTCATCTCTTCCATCTCAGTCATTTACATTTTAGAACCCCATAGGGGATTTCAGAAATTAGACTAATTGCTTAACAAATTGCTTTGTTAAACCCAAGGCATTTTAAATTTATATAAAACCAGACCATTTCCCCCTTACCCGCCTACCTTTAGTCTCCCTTACTGTAAGTTGGCCAAGCTAATTAATTTGAACACTCTGATGCTTTAAATGAGTGCCAGGATGAAGTTTTATTTGCCAAATTTTAACTTTGAGCCAGGTGTTTAATTTATGGAGAGATTTCTGAAAGTAGCTCTTCAGATTGAAATATTTAAAAAACTCAGCTATTTGTACTGTCTAAAATGGATTGTAAGGATTGCAAATGCAGGGGTTTCTGAGACAGGTTGTACTCATCCTGAGTTAAGTCTAGGAAGAGGCGTAATGGATGCTTGAATCAAGAATCTCAAATACTGCAAAATTAAGTCTATAATATCATTGATTAACAGGAGCAATACTATAATGAATTTGGAGGGGTGCACAGCTCAATACAGGCCTGCTTCTAATAGTATTTTTCTTTTGAAACAGGGGACCATGTGGTATTTTTGAAGCACAATCAGGCATACATTGGTAATGGCCACCTTGTGTTGCTGGCGAACCTTTATCACACTAGGTCAGGAAACAGGAAGTGTAGAATGAACTCACCAAAAGGTGCCTTCATTTTGGCAGTTTCACATCTGACCTGGACACAGAAGAAGAAGTAGCCTTTATTTTGGCCCTTGGCATGTTGAATGGTGCCTCTAGGGTTCAGGGTTGCAAGGTCTCCCATATTCACACACATCCCTTGTCTTATATAAATACTATATAGCAGAAATGGTGAACCTTGGCGCTCCAGCTGTTCTTGGACTTCAATTCCCAGAAGCCCAAGTCTCTGTGGATCCACATTAATGGACTTCTGGGAATTTAAGTCCAAGAGCAGCTGGAGTACCAAGGTTCGCCATCACGGCTATATAGTCATTATAATCCTCTTAACAAAACACAAACATGCAAAGCATTTAAAATGATTTCCCTGTGTCCTCTGGTACCTTTCTGTGATTATGCCACTCAAAAAGAACGCATACCAAAAGCTAACAGTGCCTAGATGTTAAGAAATGACTGTAATTGGCATACTGATTAAACTTTAAACAGTGGGAATTCTGGTCAGAAATGCCAGCAGCATTAGAAAAGCAGAGAACAAGTCACACTGGGGAGTGGGCAAGTGCCGTGGACAGCACTGGCAGGCAGATTGGCACAGCAGAGAGCCTGTGGTGGGTGGGAACTGTACCAACAGCATGGGGCACAGATAAGTTGAGTGAGTGAGCACCATCTTAGAGTGGCAGCTGGAAGAATGAAAGTAACAGAAGGAGATGGCAGCAGACTGAAGCACAGCATATCTATTACTGTGAGCAAAGTGTTCCCTTCTCTCTTAATTAAAGGGAACTTCAGGAAGCATATCAATGGTAAAGATAAAGGCCCCCCTTGCTCAAAAGCCAGTTTTATACAACTCTAGAGTCTAGTGCTCATCTCTGTTTACAGCAAATGAGCCAGCACTGTCTGCGTCAAGCATATGTTTCTTTGGTCATGTGGTAGGCATGACTAGTGCATGGAACACTTACCTTTCCTGCCAAAGCAGCACCTATTTATCTACTTGCAATTTCTTGCTTTCGAACTGCTAGGTTGGCAGGATGTTGGACAGACACTCCCAACGGGCAGCACTCGGGTCTCGAATTGCTTATCTGTTGACTTTCCAGTCGTCAAGTTCAGTGTTTTAACCACTAAGCCACCACAGTCCCTATATCAAAGGTATGTTGACCTTAAGGAAGGAAGTTCCAGCTGTGAGTGGTGTAGACTGACGTTGTCCCCTCACTGAGAGAATGTTCTCTCACTAGGCAAACTAGTTGGTGGAAAAGATAGTCCCACTCAGGCCTGTGATGGGTACCTTGAGAGGGCACGGGACAGGGAGTGATGATGGTGCCTATCTTTTAGGAGTGTCTATCCACATACAGAGTCAAAAGCAACTCAGCAAAAGCACGGCGGAGGGAGCAAGGGTACAGTCCAGATGGAATGGTGCCATGGGCCAGATCTGGCCCACAGGCCATATGTTGAGAACCCCTGGTGTAGAGTGCTAACATAATTATGGGGGCTATTAAAAATGCAGTACTGAAAATTTATGCTGTGCTATGAAATTAGTCTTGAACAATAATTTACTAAAAATTAGTTTGAATAATCAGCCCATTTCCCAACCAAATCTAAAACAAGGTCACTCTGCAGTAACATTGACAACTATTTAGTATGGAAGTAAATAAAGGAGAAAATTGTACTGAACATATTTATGTTGCAATGTGGAAGTGGAATTTTCAGGTCCTAGAGCAGTGGTGGTGAAAATATGAAACATGTGCCAGAGGGGGCACTCAGAGCCCTCTCTGTGGTCATGTGTGCCATCGCCCCAGCATAGAGTTTCCTATCCCCCAGCAGCCCAAAGTGAGTGCTTCCTCCCTCCCCCAGTACAGAGTTCACCCCACTGCTTTGTTTGGGCACTCAGACTCTAAAAGGTTCACCATCACTGTCCTAGACCCATCTCTGGCCCATGTGATGACTCTTGCTCTTCACAATAAGGAAGCCGCTTGTCTACACCTTGCTCACATCATTTGCTACCTGTCTTTAGGTGGCTGAGCATGCTACTATTGAAGAGGTGGCCCAAGTCCCATCCAAACTTGAACCTTTCTTGCAGTGCATGCACTCAGACATGTGAGCATCTGTTGAACGCTGCTGAAAATGCTTCTTAAGTGTTTACTTTTTGGGAGTTCATGTTTTGACTGAATGTTCTAACAGGGATTGCTAACTTGTCATCACTGCTAGTTCTGGCAATTGATAGGAAAACAGGGGCTGGAAGGGCAGGAGTGATTCTAGTGTCACATGCTTCTGAAATAGTGCCCATCTGTCTCCCCCCAGTGTTTCTTCATTCCCCAAATATGGCATTACTCGGTGAATTCTGAACATTTCTGAATTCAAATGTACATCCTTAATGTTTAATCAAGTTATTTTTAAAAGCTTTAATTTTAATTGTATTTTAATGATATTTTTTAATGTAATTGTACTGTAAGGGTTGTAATTTTATTGTATTTTCATCTTTTCTTGTTTCAAATTATCTGGTTCCAATTCTGGGAGAAGAGTCGCATAACAAACAAAGTAATACATGGCTTCATTTACTGTGGGCAAATGTGCATTCTAAATACAACTAAGAGATAAACATTTCTATGTACAGTAAATGATTGCACTTTTGTGCAGTCAAATAGAGGTAACCAGAGTGAAGGTCAAAAAAGATTTAATTTAAAGTAGTGATCAGGAACTATTTAAAAACCTTTGAAATGTTGTGGCACCAGTTGGAAACAGTGGCCATGGTGCTATACAATTCAACCTACCAGTTACAGGAAAATTATCAAGGAAGTTCAACAAAGTCACACATGACTTTGAAAGAGGAAACATCTCAAAATGAGACTAGTTAAGAAGGCAGAGAAAGAGAAAGGCGAGGGGGACAAATCTCTTCAAAAAACGTCAGGCTTATTTGAAACCAAAATAACAGGAACTCTGCTAGAATATATACTTGCAACTTAGGAAACAGAACTCCCAAGTGAAAAAGTCACCACTAATTTATAAGCAGAGTCAAGTTCCAGCAAAATGAGGAGCACCAAAATAAATACAAACTTGCATTAAAGATACATACCGTATTTATTCGAGTATAACGCGCACTCGTGTATAACGCACACCCCTAATTTTCCATGAAATCTCGGTATAAAATTTTTTTCACACCACGCATTGAAATTGACATAAGAAACGTGCCTACCCTTGCCGGCTCTTGAGTCGCGTGGCGCGGGAGCGCGGGTGGCTGGCGGTAGCGCCTCCCCCAGAGGGTTCCCGTACCGTTCCAGTGGGGCAGCGGCGGGTGGAGCTCCTGGGCGCTAGACGACAATTGGGGAGGAGGGCCGCAGCGTGCTCCGTGCCTACCCGGTGCCGGCTTCAGTCGCGCGGCCCGGGAGCGCGGGTGGCTGGCGTTAGCGCCTCCCCCTTACCGTTCCGGCGGGTGCGTGCAGGTGAGCGGCGGCGGCAGCGGGACCTGGGCGCCTGCCGCCGCCTGGGAGGAGGGCCGCGGCGTGCTCCGTGCCTACCCGGCGCCGGCTTCAGTCGCGCGGCCCGGGAGCGCGGGTGGCTGGCGTTAGCGCCTCCCCCTTACCGTTCCGGCGGGTGCGTGCAGGTGAGCGGCGGCGGCAGCGGGACCTGGGCGCCTGCCGCCGCCTGGGAGGAGGGCCGCGGCGCGCTCCGTGCCTACCCGGCGCCGGCTTCAGTCGCGCGGCCCGGGAGCGCGGGTGGCTGGCGTTAGCGCCTCCCCCTTACCGTTCCGGCGGGTGCGTGCAGGTGAGCGGCGGCGGCAGGCGCCTAGGTCCCGCTGCCGCCGCCGCTCACCTGCACGCACCCGCCGGAACGGTAAGGGGGAGGCGCTAACGCCAGCCACCCGCGCTCCCGGGCCGCGCGACTGAAGCCGGCGCCGGGTAGGCACGGAGCGCACCGCGGCCCTCCTCCCAGGCGGCGGCAGGCGCCCAGGTCCCGCTGCCGCCGCCGCTCACCTGCACGCACCCGCCGGAACGGTAAGGGGGAGGCGCTAACGCCAGCCACCCGCGCTCCCGGGCGTGCAGGTGAGCGGCGGCGGCAGCGGGACCTGGGCGCCTGCCGCCGCCTGGGAGGAGGGCCGCGGCGTGCTCCGTGCCTACCCGGCGCCGGCTTCAGTCGCGCGGCCCGGGAGCGTGGGTGGCTGGCGTTAGCGCCTCCCCCTTACCGTTCCGGCGGGTGCGTGCAGGTGAGCGGCGGCGGCAGCGGGACCTGGGCGCCTGCCGCCGCCTGGGAGGAGGGCCGCGGCGTGCTCCGTGCCTACCCTTGAGGCTCGTTTAAAAGAGGCGCGCACCCAGTCCTCGTGTATAACGCGCACCCAAACTTTGAGTCCTTTTTTGGGTATAAAATTTTGCGCGTTATACTCGAATAAATACGGTAAGCTGAAAACAAAGGATACCAATTGAATATGTGAAGTGCACACCACCTAACACCAAGATCATCAGCATTATTGCATTTCTAGTTAGTATGTATTTCTGTGAAGTTGGACAATGAAGAAAGCCAATGTTCGGGGGGGTGGGGATCAATTCATTTTAAATGATGTGCTAGAGTAGAACTTTTCAGATACCATGGATTTCCATAAAGTCAAATAAATTGTTCCTAGAACAGACCAAGCTTGAACTCTCTCTAGCAGCAAAAATGATAAAACTGAAGCTATTGTCATTTCAGGATACCATGAGAAAACAAAACTCGCAGAAAAACACAATAATGATAGAAAAAGTTGAATGCAGCATGAAAAGAAGATTCAACATGACTCGATATGACTGACTCAATACATTAAGCTACAACCTTGAGTTTTCAAAAGTTTGCAATAGGACATGTTGGAGTCACCCATTCATAAGGTCATGACTGGTCAGAGACAAGTTGAAGGCACATAAGAACCACCACACGATTCATCAGCCACGATCACAACCAATACTGGCAATGTGAAAGGTGGGTGGGTGTGGGTGAGTGAGTTGGTTGATGGGAGGTTATCTAGTCATGTCAATCTAAACCTGCAATCTGAAGTGATATAGTCCAGGCAAACTCAGGAAAACTAGTCCTCTATTTGCTATACAAGTATATTCTATAGTAATCAGTTACATTATAAACAGTGGTGGGAATTGCATAGCTCTGTGAATCATGCCATAGAACATGATGAAGGATGGGCTCAGTGACCCTGAATGAACCTTCTGATATTTAGACTTTCCAGTTCCATAACTTAGTGATCATGTAGGAAAAGCCATTTTACTGTGTAAATATTTCTTTAGCAAATAATTCCAGTTCACCACTATTCCTGAGATAAGAGCTACTGTGAATTCCATTGTGAAAGACCACCCAAACCATACTTGATTTAATTCATGCTGACCTTCTGCAATTTGTCTCTCAAACAAAACTGTTAAAATGAAGAGCACGAGCTCAATGTGAATTGTCAATGTATTCACATGCCAACTTTGCTTTCATCTAGTTACAACTAAAAACCAAGTAAGCAGCTGAGGATTTTGCAAACAAGAATGGACAAATGAAAAAGGAGATATCCAAACCAGTTATAGACCTAAGAGAGGTGATCTGTTTACTGTTCTGAAAGAGCTGTCAGCAAAGTGGTCATCATGAAATATTAAACCACAAATGGTACACTGTTAAAAGGGAAGGGGGAAACACTTTTTAAAGGAAGGGGGGGCGGAACCCAGACATATTGAAACTTGCTTTTGCTTTCTAGATTTGGAAGCAGCTTTTAAACACAATTGTGTAGTCAAGAGCAGGACAGGAATATGGAAATGATGGGGGATAGCAATAATCAAACTTTTTTCTCTCCATGTTTCTTTTTTGAGAACCATGAAAAAACTGAACCAGTCCTTTGTAAGACTTTTACTATGCTCAATATAGAAATACTCCTTTTCAGCAAGATATTCTCAGCTATGGGAAAGGATTGCCCACAATTTCGTCTCAGTTCAGTTTTTGATCAGACTTGAGTCATATTAACAAAATTCAAATGAGAAAGAAAATGAAATTTACAGATTTTGCCAATCCATAGGGATAATTCAGGATTTTGTTTCATTTCACTTGTTTTCCTTTCTTAGAACTTGACAATATTCAAATGTGAAAGAAAACAATATTGGCAGATTTGCTCATCTCCTAGAGCAGCGTTTCCCGACCTTTGGTTTTTAGACTTCAATTCCCAGAAGCCTAAGTCAATTCCCCAAAGCACTGATCAGCCAATGTACTGATTTAGGCTTCTGGGACTTGAAGTCCAAAAACCAAAGGTTGGGATACACTACCCTAGAGACATGTGAAAATTTTGGGTCATTTCATTTAAAAAATCAGAATGTGAGAATAAGTAAAAGTCAAATATAAGTAAAGTAAGTAAAATTGGCAGATTTTCATTGCAATTCTTGAATAGGCTAAGATACCATTTTCATTTAAATAAGAAGAGATTTCAGAGTATGGTGGATCACCATGCTGTACATAAACCAAAGCATTCCTCAGAATATTCAACATGCCAAACCATGTTTAAAAGTCCATGTGGCAACTGTATTGCATGAAAAGGGGATTTTAAACTCAAATGTGATTATATCATACACAACAGTGTAGTTAACACCCTCTTATCCCATCAACCTGCACTTCTTTACATCAGCAAAATGTTTTAGAGGCCATAAACTCTTCTTCTTACTTACACTGGGTTGCCATTTTATCAGGGATTGAGTTTCCCCAAATCCACCCCCTTCTTGAAAGCAGATTCTGTCATTTCAGGTATGTACTGAGGAAGCAAAGGAACTGCGCTGAGGTAAAACTGTATCAAAAGGTCAGAAAGATATGAGCCATCTTATGAGACAGATTATTCAATGCTGCTGCAAAGACTGGCATGAAGCAAGGCATTTTATAGTCTTTTGAAGTTCTGCCAGTATAAATAGCTTAAAGTAAGAATGTTAGTCCTTGTAACAGAGTACAGAAAATCAAGGATGTCATGTATTGAAGGATACACTCAGTGAGGTTCATGGACAATGCAAGCATAGTTTAGTTGTATTAAACATTTTTAAATTCAGTATTTATGTACAGAAATGTCTTGGTAAATTAGTAGTAGTAGTAGTAGTAGTAGTAGTAGTTGTAGTAGTAGTAGTAGTAGTAGTAGTAGTAGTAGTAGTAGTAGAAGAAGAAGAAGAAGAAGAAGAAAATCACACAGACTAACTAAAATAGATGCCATAACCAAGTTGCAGCAATGCTATGTTGGAATTAGTACAAGTACAGTAGAACCTCACTGTAGGAATCGGGGCCACTGGGGTGGCCTCAAGGTCCCGGAGGAGACTGATCAAGTGACGACACGAGGCAAAAGGAGCGAGATCAGATCAGTACTTTATTGGAAAAAGGCAACATCATTTATAGGGAAGAAAGCGCAACGGTGGCGAAACCGTCATCGGACAGGAAAATTACCTCACCCACGTACCCGGGTTAATGGGAAACCTCTCAAAGGGAAGTTAATTAACTTGGATAAACACGGGGCAAGGAAGACCATTGTTTAGGGTTTAAGCAAGGGTAAATATGGCTGATATTTACACCGGGGATTACCTTGGCCAAAGGATGAGTGATTACTCTAATGGATAACTGGGGTCTGCGAGATGCTTGCTCGGCAGAATTGTCGGTCAGGCTACAAGCGGCCAAATTAATCCCTATCATTAATTCACCCCCCTTACGCCCTGACAAGGGCCAGAGGCCAGGAGTTTGCTCACTGGTTTAACCTCTGCCAGAAGCCACTGATGCCCAACCGGGCACGGGGAATCTTCATCTCCCCTTACTTTTTAATATTAAGAGCCTGACTGGCGACTCTGCGCAGAAGCAGCATCAGCTGTTGATCGGGAACGACGTCACGGGGTTTCTTCTCGGGGCGGCACTTCGAGATCAGTGAGGGAATACATTGCGCAAAGCAGCATAACGCTATGCCTAGTATAGTCACCCCCACTACCACCTTGAGTACCGTCTGAAGCCACCCCCAGGGGATCCATGACCACATCCAGCTCCACAATGAACTCCACCAAGCCCCCCATGCGGAACCCTCAGTGATGCCCTGGACTATGGTGTGGAGATCAGTGAGCTGATTTTGGATTTTCCGGGAGTTGTCAGTAAGGTTGAAACAGCACATACCGTGAAGGGATTCGCAACCCAGATGGTGCAACAATAAGAGGTAGTCGATAGCCGCTCGATTATCGAGGATGGCATGGCGAAGTTCCGCCTGCTCCTGATTGAGGAACGCTATCGCTGTGGAGGTATGGTTGATGGCTTTTGCCAAACCGCAAGCCAAGCGACCAATTCTCCGTGCGTTGCCGACGGCTAAGCCTGGCACACCAACTATACTGACTGATAGTGAGACGTATTCGGCTGGGCTTAGGACTCTAAAGCTGCTGTCACATGAGCTGTCTATTTGGGTGGTGCGAGTGTGCCTGATGGGTGCAGAAACATTTGAAACATTTGAAACATGTGGAACATTAGAAACATTTGTGCTTGGGGCGACCATATCCCTAGTGGGGAGCAACAGTGTCAACCGGCTAAGGCAACATGTGGAATCTGATACATTTGCAGGAATATAGTTGAAGGTATACTGATTGCATGTGAAGAACCACCCTGAGGGTAGGGTGATATGGGCAGGTAACGAACCAATTGTCTCTGGGTTTGCACAAGTCCAGTTGCTGCTGCCGGTATCGAGGCAGCTGCGCTGGGTCCGGCCGCCTGTGGCGCAGCCGATTATTTGCGCACAAGTAGAGTTCGGGCTGGCCGCCACTCGCGGGGTGTGAAGAGTGGCTGCATCAGCCGGCAAGGTCATGGTGAGCCGCAATCCCCCCCAGCGAGCGTAGGCTGCAAAGCTCGGAGGGAGGTGCGGTCCGAAAATCTTCTTTAACAGCCAGTCACCATCCCTGGCGCGTGCGTCGAGAGTGTGGCACACTGGGATGAGACAGGTGCTGAGGATTGAGGCAGAACCAATGTCCTGCTTCAGGCAAAAATCGGACTGGTTGACGAGACCCGCCAACCTTGCCCACAAGTTGTAGTGCATCCATGCTGAAAGGTCTTCACCGGGCAGCAGGCCGTTGGCCTGAAGTGAAGCGGCCTGAACGCCTCCCCCCAAAAGCAGGGCGAGGGCCAGGATGATGGTGAAGATCACAGAGTTGGCGTTAATCTGGGCAAAGACTGCTGCAACGAAGTGCTCCAGTGTCGGCTTCTTCTCCTCGCGTTGGAGGGCGTCCTCGGCCTCTCTGCAAAGGGTCTTGACCATCCCCCAGGTGATCCTCTGCGCTTGGGTCCGCAGCCGCCGCTTCTCCTGGTGGGTCTCCTCGGTCAGGGTGAGGTTCTCCATCTCCGGGATCGGACTCGGGTCGGTCTGGTTCCACGCCATGAGGTTCCAAATGGGGCTTGACGCACCGGGCCGGAATCCACACGACACCTGTTGGAGACATAATTGCAGCATACCCTCTCCCCCAGGTTATGAGCAGCACCGGGCCCCTCCAAGATGGGTCCGGTGGCACTCGGTACCGGACCATAGGTCGCGGGAGAGCTTCCGAATGGCGGAAGTGCTTCTCCTGCGGCGTAAAGTCCGAAAAAACATTGAGGTGATTGTATGTGAACAACACCTTATTCAGACAAAACTGTGCTTGTCCCTGTGAATTGGGGAGGGCTGGTGGCTCCCCCCCTTTCTGTTTGTTTGTCAATATAGGACTTTAGCGTCCGATTGACCCGCTCTACAATCGCCTGCCCTTGCGGATTGTAGGGAATGCCAAATGTATGCTTGATGTCCCAGGTGGCCATGAAGGCGGCCAACTGCCTAGAGCAGTAGGACGGGGCGTTGTCTGTTTTCACGTGCCGCGGCTTGCCCATTGCCGCAATGCAGGACAGGAGATGCTGTTCCATGTGGGAGGCAGTCTCCCCCTTCTGCGCCGTCGCCCAAATGAACCGGGAAAAAGTGTCTATACAGACGTGCATGTACTGCCATCTGCCAAACTGCGGCACATGCGTGACGTCCATTTGCCACACCTGATTGGCCTCTGTCCCCCGCGGGTTAACCCCCCACGAGGGCCCCCCCGGCGCCCCTGCGCAATGCTGGCAAGAGCGTACTATACCCTGGGCTTGAGAAAGTGGCAAATTGAACTGTCTGGCGAGTGCCTTGGCGTTTTGGTGAAAGAAGGCATGACTTTGAATTGGAGTAGTGAAAACTCCCAGAACTGAACGTTGCTGAATTTCCTTTGCCGCCGCGTCCGCTCTGCTATTGCCCGTGGAAATCGGACCCGGTATGTCTTGGTGACTTCGGATGTGGGCAATATAGAGCGGCTCCGTGCGGTTTCGCAAATGAAATTGAGCAGTGAGAAACAGGCTAAGCAGATTCTTGTCTATCGCGGGAGTGATGTAAGCTCCTGGTAGACTGTGAAGCAAATTCCTAACATACAGACTGTCGGTTATGATATTTAAACGTTCCTTGGCGAAGGTGCGCAAAGCAAGATTCACGGCTGCCAACTCCGCCCGCTGTGCGGACTTCTGTGGAAGAGTTAGCAGCGTGTGCCAAGCTTCGCCCACCTGCCAGGTCAGGACACCATAAGTGCGTCCGCCATCAGAGAAAACTGTTCTGGCCCCCTGAAGTGGGACCAGCGAGAGCAATTCGAACAAGCTGACTGTTCCTGTTTGAAGCGAGACGAGTCTGGGGTCTTTAGGCAAGTGGTATGCCAAGCTTCCAGTGAATCCTTCCAAAGCTATCGGAAGCGAGTCACCTAGCTGCATCAACTGCTGAATTTGTTCCTTGGTGAACGGGACTACGATCCTGGCTAAATCGTGCCCAGAAATGTCCCTAGCTCTCAGCCTGCCGCGGTAGATCACCGCGGAGACCAGTTCTTGGGGCGGAACAATGTTCCGAGATGAGGTGTTAGGCAAGTACACCCACTCCACAATTTTCGCTCCCTTCTCTGAGTCTACTCCCAGCGCCCCAGTGAACATGGATCCCGAACGCACGATGTACAGATTCAGGATTGGGGCATAGGGCCCCTGGGCGATCCTATCTACCCATCTTTGGCTGAGAGCTTGGTTAACTTTCTTGAGCGCCAAGCGCGCGTCTCGAGACATTTTTATCCGGTCTGCTGGCTGCTTACCTAGCGTTAGCAGCGAGAAGAGCGGTTTCAGAAGATCCGTATCCAATCGAAAATACGGTCTGGCCCAATTAATGTTTCCTAAAACCTGCTGTAATTCTACCAAGGTGACTGAGTCCTGTAAATTGATCTGAGGCAAACCTGGTGCTGCGAAAGAGCGGAGAAGCCGATGGCCCAAGTATGAGAAGGGCTCGGTTCTCTGCACTTTCTCCGGGGCAATGAGTAACCCTTTGTCCCCCAGGCTGGCCTGGAGGTCTGAAAACACTTCGCCGCCAAGCTTTGGCAACGCTACCAAAATATCATCCATAAAGTGACAAACTAAGGCTTGTGGGTAGAGGTTTCGAAACTTTGCCAGTGCGTTGTGAACGTAGATTTGGCACAAAGTGGGCGAATTGAGCATGCCCTGTGGCAAAAATTTCCATGCGTAACGCTGCGTGGGCTCACTGTGGTTCACGACCGGCACGGTAAAGGCAAACCTCTCCCGGTCCCTGGGGTCTAAGGGGATTGTATAAAAGCAATCCTTGAGATCTACGACTAGGATCTCCCACCCCTCGGGAATCATGTTCGGATTCGGGATGCCGCATTGAAGCGGACCCATTGGCTGTATGCATTTATTGATCTCTCTGAGATCGTGGAGGAGTCGCCACTTCCCCGACTTCTTCTTAATAACAAAAATTGGCGAATTCCAAGGACTTGTGGACTGTTCTATATGTCCTGCGTCTAGCTGTTCCTTAACTAGCTGCTTGAGAGCAACCAATTTCTCCCCTACTACCGGCCATTGCTCTACCCAGACCGGAGTATCGGTGAGCCATTTAAGTGGCAACGCCATTACCCGAAGGTAAGCGTAGCACCGTACTGCTGCAGAATGTCTCGCCCCCAAAGGTTGATGTGCACGTCAAGAATGTGCGGTCGAATCACCGCCGTGCCCTCAGCCCTTGGGATTGTGACTTCTACCCACTCTCGGCTCCTAAACGCTTCCTGAACACCGCCTACCCCCCACACATCGGAGACAAGCTCAATGGCCCACTCCCTTGGCCACTGGCTTCTGCTTATCACACTGACATCTGCTCCGGTATCTAACAGGCCTGAGAATGATCGATTATTCAGAAATACCTCAATAACCGGGCGCTGTTTCCACTCAATGTTGGTCTCCACTGTTGCTAAGACCTGGTATCCTTGCGCTGCCTCACTGGCGCTCGAGCGGTCCTCTGACCGGGACTCGAAGCTGTCACTGAGCCCTCCCTGGCTCTCTGCTGGCGAGTGACAAGGAACCATGATCAGTTGCGCTAAGGTGTCTCCTTTAGGGATGGTTTGGGGCAGGTGTGTCCAAAGCTGAACTTGGAGAACGCCTGAAAAATTGGAGTCAATGACTCCTGGAATTATAAAAATTCCGCGTGCACCAGCTACACTACGGGGCAAAATAAACCTATAAAGCCTCTGGGCAGGGGTCCCATGTACTGGGAATCGACCAGATAGACTGTGCCTGGCAGGTCGCATGTAACGTCCGCCTGGCAAGTCAATTCTAGTCCCGCGCTGCCCCTGGGGCTGGCCTGCGCCCTCGCAATGTCTGGAATGGGGTTGGACTCTACTCTGGCTCTGGGGAGTTCTGGGTGAAGGACGCCTCTGTTTGGACTGGGGCCAGAGACATGCCCGTGTTCCGGTTTCCTGAATTCTGGCAATACCTGGCCCAATGATAGCCTTTCTTGCACTTCGGACAGAGGGTGTTCGGAGCCTTGGGACGGCCGGACTTCTGCCCGCCTCCCTTGGATCGGCACTCCCTAGCGAAGTGACCGATCTTGCCACAATTGTGGCATGCCCCTTTGCTCTTACCATTAGGTCTTTTCCCTCCTTGCACCGCTGCCGCTAGCAGACCCATCTTATAGGATTCCGTGCCAACGTCGGCGCAAGCTCTAATCATGTCCGATAGGGTCAAGTCAGGACGATTGCCTAGGGACTGCAAGATTCTACGGCTGTCCAAGTTGGCATTGTCCTTGGCTAACTTAATCATGAGCTCTTCCTGGGCTTGCTCATTATCAATCTGCCTGCTAATGGCTTCTTCCAGGCGATTGATGAAGTCCATCTAGGGTTCCTGGGCTCCCTGCTTAATGGAGGTGTAATTTTTAGCCGCTTTGCCAGTGGCTGGGATCTTAAAGTAAGCCCTAAAGGCTGCCTTGGCTGACATCTCGAGAGTGGCGAGAGGCAGGTTGATCTGAGCATTGATTGACTCGAAATTACCCGAGCCATACAGCTGCTCAGGAAGCACCGCGCCTCCCATCCTGGCAGCCCGAGTTTGCGCCTCTAGGCGGAACTCGCTGTCCCAGATCATGTACTGGCTAGGGGTCAGCATCATCCTCATGACGGCTTTCCAATCATGGGGGATCCACATGGTGGTTTCGCACACCTGCTGAAGCGTGCCCCTAGTAAAACGACTTTGGAGCCCTGTTTCTGCAATTGCCTTCCGCATAGCCATGAGCAGCTTATACGGGACTGGGGAATGAACAATCTGCTGTGCGCCCGTGAGCGCGTCCATTTCCATGCGGATTGGACATATCTGTCTGAGCTCAGCTAGCTCTTCTGCTGGCAATTTCCCCTTCCTAATCTCCTCTTCAATTGTGCGCTGAAGGGGACTCTTGGTAACTCGGGAACCCGAAGCTGTCAGAGGAGCGCCTGCGCTTCTCATGCCCTGCATTCCCTCGATGACGTCTGCAGCTGTCACCGCGGGAAGGCTCCCTGCGCTACTCTGCTGGTACTTGAATGTCGGATAGAGTGCGGTGGGCGCAGTCGGCTCGACTGGCTGAACTGATGACTTCTCTAACGGGGGTTCTTCCGCTTCTATCCGGACTGGTTTGATCTCAGCTAAGAGCTTCCTACACTTCCTCCATGTACTAACTATCCCTCCTGGGGCCTTCGGGGGTTGCTGAATGCAGTCTCCTATCCGATCCCAGAGCTGTAGGGTTAACGTACCTACTTCTGGGTAAAGCAGGCAGTGTTCCCTAAGGTACGCCAAAAGTCTCGCTAGCTCCCTGCTGTGAAAGCGTAACTTAAATACCCTAGCCAGGATTTTAAACTCTTCCTCATGAGTTTTTTGGCTAGCGGACGGACTCTGTCCCTGAGAACAAGTCCCCATATTACCTGCGAGTTGTCCTCTGAAGTTTCCTCCTCGGGACGGGTTGACGCGTCTGGGGGCAAGGTAACTGGTTTTGGCGACGATCGTCTGGGTGGAGCTCGGAGTGTGGCCTCCTGCCACGGGCCCTCGGCGGCCTCTGCGCTGTCAGGGGCTCACAGCTGCCCTGAGTGGAATGCGTTTTTCCCTTTGGCGCAAGTCTCCCCGAAAGCCGGGAGCAAAGTGCAGGAATGCCTCTCCTGGAATGCCTCGCCGCTGGCCGTCCTTCTGACCGACTGGCTGCCGGCCAGAGTGCCGCGTTGTCCTCCGGGCGGACGGGTCGCGGTTCAAGCGTGGAACCGGACCGCGTGGTTCGCTACTCGTGAGTAGACCTCTCCTGGGTCACTTTACTCACGAGTAAATCACGTCGGGGTCACCAGATGTAGGAATCGGGGCCACTGGGGTGGCCTCAAGGTCCCGGAGGAGACTGATCAAGTGACGACACGAGGCAAAAGGAGCGAGATCAGATCAGTACTTTATTGGAAAAAGGCAACATCATTTATAGGGAAGAAAGCGCAACGGTGGCGAAACTGTCATGGGACAGGAAAATTACCTCACCCACGTACCCGGGTTAATGGGAAACCTCTCAAAGGGAAGTTAATTAACTTGGATAAACACGGGGCAAGGAAGACCATTGTTTAGGGTTTAAGCAAGGGTAAATATGGCTGATATTTACACCGGGGATTACCTTGGCCAAAGGATGAGTGATTACTCTAATGGATAACTGGGGTCTGCGAGATGCTTGCTCGGCAGAATCGTCGGTCAGGCTACAAGCGGCCGAATTAATCCCTATCATTAATTCACCCCCCTTACGCCCTGACAAGGGCCAGAGGCCAGGAGTTTGCTCACTGGTTTAACCTCTGCCAGAAGCCACTGATGCCCAACCGGGCACGGGGAATCTTCACCTCACATAACAAAAAAACTCTGTTCCACAGAGCTCTTTGCTATGCGGTTTTTCATTATGCGGTTCCCTATGGGAGATACCCCGCACAACAGAAAAAATGTTCGTTAACTGGGGTTCCCATTAAGCGGGTATACCCCGGTTACCAAAAACCCTGCATAACAGAAAAAATTTCGTAATGCGGCGTATCGCCATGGCATAATGAACGCTTCGTTGTGCTAATTTTTCGCTATGCGATGCGTTCATTATGTGAGGTACTACTGTACTATGGAATACTATGTTTGAAATACTGGTGGGAACACAAAGTTGAAAAGGTGGTTGAGAATGAGGATAAGACAGTCAAGTCTTGTGAGACTATAAGATCCAATCTGAACACAACACTTCAGACATTACTGCTGGGGGGCGGGAATGGTTAAGCTGATTGTTGTGGTGATCCCAGGTGATGGTTGTTTGGAAGAAAAAGAGATGGAAAGATTATGAGATATCAGGATCTAAGAACTGGAGTAAAGCATCTCTGAGAGAAAAGACGAACAGAGATACCAGTAATGATAGGGAGTAATCCCAAAAGGGTTGAAAAAACATCTGAGTGCCATTGGCATTGATAGTTTCATGATAGAGCAGTTGCAGAGAGTAGCACTACTAGGTGCCAGCCACATTGTCAGGTGATACCTCACTGACTCTTAGGTCCAGGGCTAGGACCTCTGACCTTTGGTGATGCGTTTCAAGGTTTTTTAGGTAGAGAGTACTCAGAAGTGGCTTCCCTGCTTCTGAGGACATCCTGGGATTGTGCAGCTTGCCCAAAGCCAAACAGGCTGGTTTTTCTGGGAGGCACCGAGATTGGGCTCAAACTACCTCTGGCTCTGCATCTAATTCACTGAGATATCCAGCCATCTAGTAAAACTCTTACTAACTTTATATCTAGGCCAACCAACTTGTTGTTCATTACTGGAATAATAGTAGGTAGAAATTGAAATAAACTTAGACTACAAAAAAGATAGTTCTGTAAATACTAGCAATGAACCTCATTGTAGATGCCACTGTCTACAGTGCTATCATTGATATTCTGTTCACCCATTTCTTTCTCTTTCTTCATGAATTTTTTTCTTTCTCTGTTGTTGCAAAAAGTGTCACCTTTTCAAATTGCCACTGAATCCATGGCTTTTATAACTTCCTTGGAGAATAAACACACACGTCTTTTGACTATGATAAAAGTTTGGGGCAGGAGCAAATGTCCTTTAGACTTTCTACCTGTGAAGCTGAGATGAAAACAACACCATCTGGGGAGTGAATTCTCTGTTCAACGTTGTACTTTCAAAATCTGGACTGAAAGGTTTGCTATTTGAGTCTTTTGTGTGGAATAAGGGGAAACCTGAAAGTAAATGTGATGAAAAGAAGAAAGAAAATGGAAAAGAAAGAAATCTCTGCACTCATAGTTGGACCTAGTATTATGTAGTTGGTCAACCACCTTAAGTATCAAATCCCCGAGGGTGCAATTTGTTCTGAGCCCTACATGAATTCATCTCTTAAAGTGAAAGAACTCGGTATGTGCTACAGAGCCTGCCTTGCGTCCTCTAAATTAAAATGTGGAGAATATGGTCCTGCTGCCACAATTGAGATATAGTTTTACTGCCAGTCCAGTTGACTTCTGCACAAACAAGCACTATCTTTCCTTTACTTCAAGTAGTCAAATGTTTTGGAATGATCCAGATTGCATAGTTGTTTTTAAAAAATCCAATAACATGCCGCACCCTTGTTGCAGGAGCTGTATTGGTTGCCAGTGTGCCTCCGGGTACAATTCAAGGTGCTGGTTATGACCTTTAAAGCCCTACATGGTAGTGGACCAGGTTACTTAAGAGATCGTGTCACCCCGAGTACATCTGCCCATCACACTAGAGCGGACTGGAGGGGCTCTCTACAGGTAACAACGGCTGGAAAGGCACTAGATGGAGGGCCTTTCTGGTATCCGCTCCTGCCGACTGACCTCCGCCTCCAACAACAACTGCTGGCCTTTAGAAGAGATTTAAAGACATGGTTGGCCCAGCGGGTGTGGGGTGATGCTACTGGACACCCCCCCCCCTTTGCTGGCTCATATGATTATTAGTCAATTCTGCCATCAGGATTTTAAGATTTTAGAGTTTTATGATGTTTTATCTATGTGTTTCATGTGTCGGAGTTTTATATTAGTGTAGTTTTCTGCATTGTAAACCACCCGGAATTGCCTTGGTGAGGGGGCGGTTAAATAAATTGAAATAAATAAATAATATTTTAATCTCAAAGATTAGTCTGACTCAGGAGAAAACTGCACATCAACACATCTCAATATGGTTTGAAACAAGATTGAATCTGCCATTTCTTCCACCAAATTAGATCTCTCTCCTCATGGATAGTAAGCTTCAGTGTCTAGTCATGCCTGCCACATGACCACGGAAACATCTGCAGCAGCAGACAGCGCTGGCTCTTTGGCTTTGAAACAGAGATGAGCACTGGCTTTTGGGCAAGGGAAACCTTTACCTCATGAATCAGAGTCCAATCTTTTTTGAAAGAATATAAGTACTACTTTTTTAGGGGTGACAGTAGCATGGTAATCCAGAAATATAATGTTTTAAAAATCTGGACATAAGACAATAGTACACCGAGGGATGTACACTGTGTAAGGAATAGTACACTGAGTAAGGAATACAGCTAGAAAAGGCCCTTTTCTCTCTTCTCACCTCAGAGTAGATGGAGGCTGATGGAAGTGTGCAAACAAAGAATCACATGGTGATTCTTTAGCCCATGGTACAAATCTATATCTATCAAATGGTGCGTTAACCATTGGAATGTGACAAAGGATGTTGCACCAGGCCCCACTAGCCCGTAATGGGCCTCCGTTCACTCGCCCGAACCCGGTTCGCAGGTAACTGTTGGGTTGAAATTTTCGACCCGGGGGCAGGAGCCCCCCAGTCGCAAACAAAAAAAGGGAACTTCAATTCCCAACGTTCCTGGCGCGGCAAAAGGAACGTTCGGAAATGCGCCGTGGCCAATCAAAAAAAGCCGCAAGGGAAAAACCGCTGCAGTAAGCAGTCATGCGCAGCCAAAACTACAAGCCCCAGCGTCCTGCACGCCATTAGCGTGCAGAACGCTGAGGCGGCCGGCGCACGAAAAAAAGTAAAAAAAAACGCCCGCCACCGCTGCCATTCTTCCCCATGGGCCAGCCAGCATGGCCTGTGGGGGAAAAAATGAGACCCCCCCGCCACCACTGTCCTTCCGTTTGAAGGGCCAGCAGGCACGCGAAAAATACAAGTTAAAAAAAAACAACACCCCGCAACTGCCCTTCTTCCCCATGGGCCAACCAGCATGGCCTGTGGGGAAAAAAAGAGACCCCCCCGCCGCCGCTGCCCTTCCGTTCGAAGGGCCAGCCGGTGCGCGAAAAATACAAGCAACCACAACCCCCCCCACCGCAACTGCCCTTCTTCCCCACAGCCAGCCAGTATGGCCCACGGGGAAAAAAAGGAAACCCCCACCGCCACTGCCCTTCCTTCCCACGGGCCAGCCAGCATGGCCCATGGGAAAGAAAGCCTCCCTGCCATTGCCCTTCCTTCCCATGGGCCAGCCAGCATGGCCCGCAGGAAAGAAAGCCACCCCCCCTGAAAAACAAAAACAAAAACAAAAAACATTCAAAAACACACAAAAATCCAAAAATGAAACACAAAAACAGCCAAAAAGAAAAAACACACAGACACCCCCCCAAAAAATATATCCCACCCCTCTACCCACCCACCCCCCAAAAACCCAGAGAACTTATCAAAAGACATCTTCCATCTATGAGGACCGGAACTCAAATGAGAAAAGAAAGAGAAAACTTAACAGAAGCGACACCCAGAGGACAGAAGAGAACAATTGTAGAGAGGCAACAATTGTAGAGAGGCAGAAAAGCTCACCACCCCCACCCAGAGGCCAAAAGAGAAAAAAACATTCAAAAATATTAAAACTAATAAGATTAATTCCAAAATAAATCAAATAAGTTTTAAAAACATTCAAAAATAAACACACTAATCTCAAAAATTACCAAAAAAACCAGAAATCACTTTTCACTCCAAAAAAACAAAACAAAAAATAAAAATGCGTAAAAATAAACATTTTTAAAACCAAAATTAAATTTTAAACTAAATAATATTAAATTAAATTAAATTAATTAAATTAAAATAAAATTTGCATAAACATAAAACAAAAACGTTCAAAAACCAATTTAAAGAGCCCGACACTGAGGAAGCCAGCACGCAAAAAAAAAAACAACACACACACACACACAAAAAGATCCAAAAAAAACCTACTGGGAGCGCAAGTCCGCTGCAGGTGGACGCAGCGCCTCGAAGCCACAAAATCACAAAACCTTACAACACCATTTAAAACAGCCCACCACCATTGGTTCAAGAAAAGAAAAAACCCTTTACTATCCAACACAATTTTAAAAAGCCCGGCACCGCCAGGCAAAATATGCTAGTGGGCCTATATTTTGGGCCTTACCTTTTTCCTAAGCCTTTAGTTCTGTACATTTGCCTCCATATTCTTCTAAATGATATTTTGGGATGACTTACATAAGCATCGCTTAACTGATATTTTTATAGAAAGCTAGAGGACAGTCACTGTATTGTTATTTAAGTATTTTGTTGTAGGGTAAGTGTCTGTATTTGTTCTGAAACAAAATGACTAGTTGAGATAAACAGTCTCACTTTTTTTCATCACTCTCATCGCGTCATGAGCTGAACACTACAGATGGAAATGACTCTACAATTAGTAGTTCCATTGTTGAATGAAAATTACTAAATGATTAAAGACCATTGGTTTAATCATGTAAGTCAGCATCCATGCATCTTTGCAGGTTGAACTGTATTGGCTATCGGACAAAGATTGTTTACCCACACACACAAAAATCACTAAAAAGAGAAAGAGAGAGAACTGCTGACAATAGAAGTGGACAAAAAAGAGCTCATATTTGCACAAAAAAAGAGCATTGGCCTATCTCTAAGCATGTTAGGAAAGGCTCTAACCAGGTAAAATGTGTCTGCCCAGGCCATAGTCCAAATATTAAGTGCAGCTGGGCAACTTCCAAGGTTCTTGATGTCTATACCAGACTTCAGTTGGATGGTCCTTCAACATCTGACCTTTGAGAAATAGAACACATTAGCATATTGGGGTCAAACTAAATGAAATACTTGGCTTCTTTTTAGAAAAGGTGTATCTCCAATAGAGACATTTAATGATTTTGTATTCAACAAGGACTTTGGTTTGTGATTGGTCACTGATGGATAAACACAGCCTTCATTTGCAAATCTGATGGCTCACGGAAGTGTTTATGAGTACAGCCATAGCCAAGATTCTAGATTTTTTTGAATCGAGGTGTTTCAGGAGGGGCAACAATGTCACACACACATATATAAAACATTGGCATCCCAGGGCAGGGGGGGAGGCTGTTAGCTCATGAGGGTTTTCGGGGGCCCTGGGGCCCCCTCTGGCTACGGCCCTGTCTGTGAGGAAATTCCATTGTCAAAGGGGAAACAGACTAATTAGACGGAACGCATTGCCCCTAATTTGTAATGTGATTCTTTGTCAAAGATTTGGCTTATGGGTTTAAGATCAATGTTTGAGGGCTTCTCTAGTTCTGTTACTTAAGGTCACTTTACTTCTTTCTCCTTGGTTGCCATTCCACCTTCACCGTTTTCTTCTTGTCTGCTGGCACACCATTCTCTAGCTTCCACTTCTTTTTCTAATTCTGCACCAGACTTTTTCCAAGACCTTCTCCAAGGTTGCAACTGTTATCGACAAAGATTCTCTACTTTTCTCTTCCTTTCTTCAGCATTTATGTCTACCCTGACTTTTTGGCTAGCAATCGGGCAGCCACCTATGTTGAACTAAAAAGAGAGAGAAAAGAGATGGAAAAATGTATATAAAATGTGCATATTGTAATGCTATGATTTATACCCTGTGCTTTAGCCTCATCCAAGATGGAGATTTCAATGTGTGGGAGACCCTTTAGACCACATACCAGAGAGAGATTGGAATGTAAACATGTTAGCCTCATGGGTTGGGAGAAATGAAACCTAATGTGTGATGGACATGTCATGCTTTAAGATAATTGACTGGAATTCTTTAGGGGGATGGCAAGAAGGTGGACCCTGAAGGAGGAGATAAAACCCAGAATTGGGGGGGGGGGGGCAGAGATACACACTCTCTTGGATGTGATGCTTTGAACTGCAAACATGTAGTTGCTTTAGCCAGAAGGATGGGCCTCTGGGCTTTCCCCAAAGAGCAGCTTTCTTTATTTTGATTTGCTTTCTAAACTTCTGATGAATTTTACTCTGTACCTTAATTTGATTTCAAAATACTTTTTAAATACCGGAAGGAGACTGGGGTGTTTACTTGGCTTGATGCTATCTTATCTGCATTAATCTAGAGTCTTGGGTTTGCGTAGCCAAGAGGTGGCAGCTCAGAAGCATGAAGGGCTTACTTGTGAGTAAAGTCCTTTTGTGACATACTGTATGTTGATATACAAACATGAAAATTATTGCTATAATGTAAGTAGAAAGGCCACTCATCTCACCCTAGGGCAGTGGTTCCCAACCTTTTTTCCCTCATGCCCCATCTAAGCATCTCTAAAATTCTGATCCCCAACCCCCTGTGACATATACCATATTTGCCAGCATATAAGACACAATTTCCCCCCTCAAAATACACCAGAGGAAAGTGGGATGGGGGGGGGAGAGAGAGAGAAACGGGCTTACAGGATCCTTCCCCCCCATCCTACCACCAGCTGAGGAGAGTGGGATGGGTGAAATAAAATGGGTTTAAAGGATCCTTCTTTTTTCCCACCCCACCACTGGCAGAGGAGAGTGGGGATGGGGGTGGGGAAGAAATTAGCTTAAAGGATTCTTCTCTCCCCCCTCCCATCCCACTCTCCTTGGCTGGTGGTGGGGTGGGGTGGACACAGGCTTAAAGGAACCTTCTCCCCTCCCACTCCAGTCTCCTTAACTCCTGGTGGCCAGCTGCAATGGAATGGTGGGGAAACGGGCTTCAAAGGAGCCCCCTTCCCATCCCACCCTCCCCAGCTCCTGGAGTTAATTTTGGAAATTCAATTTTAAAAATGTTGTATCAGGTTTTTTTTTTTAATGTATGTGTAGCCAAGAGGTTCCCAACCTTTTCCTGCCAGGGGCCTGACCACGCTCCCTCAGTCAGCTGAGGGGCTAGTCATGAGGTTCTTCCTGGCGGCAGCAGCAACACATGCATTTGTTCCACATTTTTAGGCTTTCCCCCCACCTCTGCCACTTCCCTTGGAGGAGGGAGCAGGGGAGGAACATTTTAAAGCCATTTTTGGGGGGAGAAATTGTCGCATGTTCTCAGTGTTTCAGTGCAAAAGCGCAGCGATTTCTGCATTTCTAGTGATGTCGGGGCACTTCCTGGGGGCCGGATGAATTCAGGCCAGGGGTCGAATCTGGCCCATGATCTGTAGGTTGGGAACCCCTGGTGTAGCCAGTATGATTATTACAATAAAAGTATTAGGTTTGGTCAAGAGCCTACACATACCTCACAAATACACATATTTCTCTATGAAAAGCTACTTTTTTGAGGCTAAAATTTCTGATGTTCATGCTAGCTGTGGGATCCTGAGTAAGGTAAAGGTAAAGGTTGCCCTTGCTCAAAAGCCAGTCGTATCTGGCTCTAGGGTACAGCACTCATCTCCGTTTATAGCCAAAGAGTCAGCGCGGTCTGCATCTGCAGATGTTTCTGTTGCCAGTTGTTTCAGCTTTAATTCCCCCATGAAATTTAGTGAGAGAACTTAAGTGCTTATTCTTGTGGGCCTACCAAGGTATCTCCCTATTCTTTTGTGAAATACCGCAGGTGCATTTGTTAACTTAAGAAACAAAACATTAAATAGTATCCTCTTTTTTGTGACATACCACAAAAACTTTTAAATAGACTTTCCTTAATTTCTGGAACTTGTTCCTCAATGAGATACTATTGTGCTCCACCTAACCTGATCCTGGAAATCCTGCCAACCTGTCAATTCATCACATGCTAGAAAATGGGTAGTTAATCTTTCAGTTGACTTGAGTCATTTCCTGAAGCTCAGGTAAAAACCAAATATTTAGCTGCTACAAGGCCCTGGCTTTCCTTCTGACTTTCACTGATTAATTAGCAAAGGCCCCTCTGAGAGCTTCAGCTAGTGATTCCTCTTGCCATCCATTTTTCATCTTAGTTGAAATGTTATCCAGCCATTTCAGCTGAATGGAAAATTATTTCTAGAATTACAAGAAGAACATTTAAGTCAAGCAGTCTGTTCAGGTTTGCAAGTGTACGAAGCATTTACTAATTTTATGTGTATTGCATTGTAAATTTGTCCTCCTTTTCTTTCTTTCTTTCTTCAAGAGAGTGCTAGAGGTAGTCTGTTGCTGTGAACCAACAGTGTCTTCTGGTGCATTTAAGATGTATACATTTTCTATACGATAAACATTCATGCACTTCAGATTGCAATGCTATGTATACACTATTTATCTAGACGTAGACCGGTTGGAGAGCAGGTGTGCTGTAGTATATAGATGGTGGATTAGGACTCAGGAGACTTGGGTTCAAACTCTCACTTGATAATGGAAAGTCATTGGAGGGTGGCAATGGTAAAAACCACAAGACAAAAACGAAGATGAAGACGAAGAGGAGGAGGAGGAGGTCTTCTGCTTTTAAAGGACTAATAAAAGGAATAGCGCCGCATAGTTAGGATACTTAAGAGACTGCATCCCCCCAATGTTTTCGACCTGTCCTACGAGAGAATAGAATAGAACAGAACAGAATCCTTTATTGGCCAAGTGTGCAGACCATAGGGGCTCCCTAGTGGTCCCATCAGCCAGGGAGGCACATCTCACTGGGACCAGGAGGAGAGCCGTCTTGGTATCTGCCCTGGCCCTATGGAACCTTCTGCCACTTGAACTGCGCCTCCAGGTAGAGTTGCTCCCCTTCAGGAAGGCCTTAAAAATGTGGCTATGCCAGCAGGTGTGGGGTACAACTAGTACCACACCCCAGCCCTGCTGGCTTATTTAGTTCTGCCCAGGGTTTTTTATTTTCATTTACTCCTGCCCAGGTGTCCTTCTTTTAAGGAGATTGGGGAGGTTTTATGGATGTTTTAGAGAGTTTTATAGTATTGGTTTTAATTAGTATCGGGTATCGGTTTTAATTGATGTTGTGAGCTGCCTTGGGTCACTTAGGCGAAAAAGGCGCTTATATAAATCCAACAAACAAACAAATAAATAAATAGTTCTGAGGAAAATAATTTCTGAGAATTTTTTGGCAGAGCAGTTCATTGGAGCCACTGCTTACAACAGTAAGAATCCAAAGCAAACTTACCATGTTGCAAGAGAGCCAGTTGAATTGACACTAGGCTAGCTGAAGCTGTAGATGAATCCAAATCCCTCTGTATGTAAGAATGTGGCAAATTGCTCCATCGTCTTTACCTGTTCTGTGTGCTGGCATAGGGGTTGTGCCCATGGCCCAGAGCAGGTTTTGGCTCTCACTTCATTCTCTGCTCTCCCCTGTCTTTTTGGTTTGCAGATCTTACCTGAAAGAGCAGTTCTCCTGCCAGAACTCTGAGGTCAGGGGAAACTAATTCTCCTGATATAAGGGGATTTCTGTTGGTGCATCTTTGAACTAGGCTTGCTTGTACCATTAGACTCTTGAGATGGACTACTGTATAATAGTAGCAACAATACATAGCCAAAGGATAGATGATCATTTCTATACTAATTTGGAGCTGTCACATGAAACATTTTTTAAACAGACCCCATGAGAATATCACTCATTTCCCCACAATTTTCTATCTATGTATCTATTTACAAGTAAGTCACATTGGACTCCTTTGGGTCTTGTTTCCAGGAAACTGGATGGAAGGCATTTGTAGATGCAGTTCATTAAGGTTCCTTTGAGGAATTATTCTTTCATTTCTAAATTATTCCTCCATTCATTGTGAAGATGGATTCTCACAATTAAAAAACAACAACATAGGAACAATCCAGCAGCGGAAAGTGTGGAAAGCAACATGAAATAGAAAGCAAAAGAATGGAAAATCCGCCACAGGCACATATTTGGAGTTAGCAAATGATATAGCAATCCTTGTTTGCAGTGTGAACAAGTGTTTGTTTACTCTGCTTAAGTAAAATATTCTGCACCCTTTCTGTCACAGTTCTTGCATATTAAAAGGGAAAATCCTCCTGGATTTGTATGTGAGGTTCCTTGTTCCTAATGGAATTTATCCCTCATGGGACTCATTCTGACAACCCTGAATGTTATGCTTTTATTCACAGGGTTATTTTTGTCTGGAGACACAGCTGCAATATGATACAAACCTACTATATCCCAAGTGATCCCCTAATCCTGCCGTTTGACAGCACTCTAGGATCTCAAAAGCTATATTTTACATAGCTTAAGCATTGGAGGGTCATTATTACCCACTGTACTGAATACCAGTGGAACACCTGTAAGAAGGCATCATTTGGTACAAAATAAATTTTTATTCCTGCAAATACCACAGACACTTAGAATTACTCTGTTTATTTGGAATTTCAAATTGTGGTAGACTCAGTAATCCCCTCTATATAGGAGTTCAGCAAGCCTAGAGCTTTCTTTATCATAAACAGCTGACCTAACCTTGACATCCTTTTAAAAACAAAAACACATGGTCTCTTTATTTGCATCTGGCTGCTCCCTGCCTCAGACTTTGGATAGCAGACTTAGGATTTTATAAAGCTTTCTCTTTTCTCCCTTTACTGGTTTCTGTGCCTTTAATAGCAGCCAAAGATGCAAAAATATGGAAGAAAATATGTCCTTTGCCCAATGGCAACAAATTTAATAGGCAGGAGTGGAAGGTAAATTTCTGCAGGTCAAGCAAAGATGGAGAAAGTTACTTTTTTCAACATTGACTGTGCTTGTAGGGGCTTCTGGGAGACAGAGTCTGAAAATGAAATGTTTATCATCCCTGGAGGAGAGCAAAATTAGTAGAAACAATTGACTTCTTGCAGTGGGTGAACCCAAAAGGGTTGGTGGGTTTTGCACTGCCAGTTTCCAAAGTGTGAGAACATTTTCTATCCTCTCAAGCAGTATGTTAAATCTGTTGTTGTTGTTTTGCTTTGAAAAGAAATCTTTGCTTTTTGTTGTGTTGTACAAACTTGATAGACTAGTTTTTTATAATAGGATAGGTAAATGTAAAGGTCGCTCTTGCTCGAAAGCCAGTCGTATCCGACTCTAGAGTTCAGTGCTCTTCTCTGTTTATAGCCAAAGAGCTATCGCTGTCTGCATCTGCAGATGTTTTCATGGACATGTGGCAGACATGACTAAACACCGGAGAGCACAGAACACTGTTTACCTTCCCACCAAAATTGAACCTATTTATCTACTTGCAATTTCTTGCTTTTGAACTGCTAGGTTGGCAGGAGCTGGAACAGAAATGACGGGCACTTACTCTGTCATGCAGTACTCAGGTCTTGAACTGCTGACCTGCCAACCTTCCAGTCATCGAGTTCAGCATCTTAACCAATAAGCCACCGCTGTCCCCAATAGGAGGATAAGTAAGCACAAATTGTGGGACAATTTCTCCCTCCTTCACTATTTCTTGCCTGTAGTTTGATAAATTTTCAGAAGACATCACGCTACAGCTACAAGAAAATCTGGCTCCATGCACTTGGTGGCACCAGTAGCCTTCACCTTTGTCTTCACTATAGCTGTTGCTCCCTCGAATTTTAAAGTTGGCTACGCCTGCATCCCCAGCTGCAGAAAAAGCAATACAATCATTTTAAAAGGCTCTCTGTCACCATATTTATTAGAGAACCAAAAGCAACTAGCTACTCCCTTTAACAAAACAAAAAACAAGAGTGAACATGTTCCAGTAACAAAGCTGATTATAATATACTGTACATTCTTCAACAGTTCCAGCTTAACAACATAACATTTCACACCTTTTTTCAGTGTAACTGTAACTTCTAAAGTTACTATTGTAGTAGTGGGAACATAGTCTAATGACGAAGTGAAAAAAGGGTAGCAGATGGTTAAAATGCTCCTTACAGTATGACTGAAGATGGTGTTCAGCGCATTGATGCAAAAGTGAGAGGATCAGAAACGCTCTCTCAGTCAGCTTCGAGGGCCGGACAGCCATTTTGACTTGCCTGCACGATGAGGGTGGCCATTATGCCCCAACAGCTTTGAAGGGGTGGCCTTTTTGTGGCCCTTGGAGCGGTGGGGAGCCACATGAAGTATTTTATCGCATAACACAATCCAATTTAAAATGTGTTCAGATTTTTAAAAGTTAAAAAAACACACACATAGATTCCAGCCTGAAAAACTTTAAAAAGCCTTTGATGGAACCAGGTATAAAGCCAATCAGGACCCACAGAAGTCCCTTAATGCCTATTTAATAGCTGTGGAAAAAACCCTAATAATGTTGGGAAAGATCTCCTGCTTTGCCTATGCCAGGGATTCTCAACTTAAGGCCCACGGGCCAGAGCCACCCTGCAGCACCATTTCTGTGGCCTGCGTCACTGCCACTGTCACTGAAAGCGGAAGCGGATGCATTTACAACAGCCATAAATGTACACATGGGTGCGTAAACGCATTTACAACAGCCGTGGATGTGTTTTATGGCAGTGTTTGTGGCAGGGGGAACCACCAGTCCGGCTCGCTCAGCTGTCTGAGTGGGCGTGGTCTGACCCATGGCTTTAAAATGTTGAGAACCCCTGGCCTATGTGAATGGAACAGTTAACAGTTCCTCTTAAATTGGCAGAGGAAATAATTGACCTATTTTTCTGTTCAGGATATCTTACAATCTGTAGTAAATAAACAAAGGTAAGAAGATACAGTGACTGGGAAATGGATGGTGAAGTGTGATAGGAGACTGTTAGGAAGCAGTGTAGCATATACAGGTGAGGTAAGATCAGGGTGGTCCAAGGAAATCTTTAGGGTCTTCCCTAGAAATTGACACCTGGTACATGACAAATTCCCAAATAAGCCCCTGCCTCTTGTTCTATATTGATCAAGGAAGTAACAAAGTCATTGAGCCAACAGTTCCTGGAAGTGTGGAACTCACAACAAGGTTATTTTAGGTTTACTGTATCTAATGGACCAGAACACTGAACAAATGCAAGCGCGGCGCCAAAATGGCCGTCGCGCTCTTTGCGGGCCCCCCCCCACAGGACGAAGGCATCCGGGTAGTCAGGGGCGTGGCCAGCTCCCTTATAAAAGGGGTGGCCACGAGGCAGCCGAGCTGCCATTTTGCGAAGCGACGGAGCGGAGAAGTTTTTCCCACTTACCTCCGTCGCTTTTGGCTTTTACCGGGAAGCCTTTTGGCTGCTGAATTCTCTCCTTTCGGCTTCCCATCGGTTGGCTGAGAGGCCCGCGAAGAAGAAGGCGGCTGCGAGCGCGGCTCGTGCGGTTCGGAGGCGCAATCTGGGTCGGAAGACTGCGGCTGCGCCTCCCCAGCAGCCGCATTTGCTTGCACCCACCGGGACCGGTGGAATGGGGTCTATTCCCCCCGGCTGGAGGAGGGTGGCCCACGCATGGGGCCAGTAGGGGCTGCGGCCCTCGGCCCGCAAGCGGTGGACACCTCTCATGGTGTTGCCCATTCCGCTGGACCTCCCTTTATAGGAGCGTAGCTCGCTCCGAGGCCTTCCAGCCTTGGGGGGTGGTCCGGTCCCCTTCCCTGGCAGGTTGTTTAGTGTATGGGACCAAAGACAACAGAACAGCCGAAGGGTTGGCTTAACACAGGTTTATTGCATGATGATCCGTTGGAGCATGCGGTAATAGCGGTGATACATCACAATATATACAGTAGCCCTATACATTTGAATCTTGTAGTACGGTAGCTCATTGGCTGCTACCGGCGTGGCCTCGCCCAGGCACGCCTCTTTTCCTGCTGCTGAATGCAGATCTTTCTTCTGCTGCTGAATGCGGGGAAGGTTTTCCCGCGGCTGTCCGTGATTGAGCAATGTGAACCATTTGAGACTGAACGCTCGCAGCTGCCCTCTATGGGCTGTCTGCTCGCGTTCCTTTACAGCTGAGATACCTTGTATTTGGAGTGGTTACATTCTTGCCTTTACAATACAATGAATATGCAATCATACATACATACACAACATCCCTCCCCCCTAGGATGGGACGAAGTCCCGCAACCATTGTGGCTTGCCGCACGTGCGCTTGGGGCGTGCTTGCGCCTGACCTAGTGCTGGAGAGCCTGTGATCTCTGACTCCGCGGGTACTTGTCCTGCAATGGGAAACGGGGATTCGTTAGTGGCTCTGTGGGGGGTCCGTGCCTGCCTTGTCCCCGGGGATGGGAATGGAATGAACAGTTGGGAGGTAAACCCCTGCCTGTTACTCTCGGACCCGGGGGACCCTCCTACTGTGAACTGCGGAACCGATGAGGTCGCCCTTGTGGTTCTGCTACCTTCTGTTTCCCGCTCGGGGGACCTTGAGACTGTGGTGGGTGGACTCGCTGTTGCCTCCTGTCTTGGGGGTGTCGGTCTCCGGAAAATTGGCGCTATGTTGCACTCTAACTCACAGGGGCTACTGGGACTGGAAGTACCAGGGGCTGAACTGAAACCCCTGTTCTCGCTAGGACGGGTGGGGGACCACTCCGCTAACTCCCCCTGGTACTGTAAATTAACGTCTAAACTTCTAGGGGCATCTGTGTTTCGGGGAAACTTCCGAGGGGTATGTGTGAGGTCGGGGCTCTTCCTTTCTGCCGCGAAGTCCCGCAAAAGATCACTGAGGATCGATTCCCTTTCCTCCCCCCTCGGTGGGGACCCATGTCCCCCTTTCCCTCCCCCTTGGGCTAAACGGGTGGGGGAGTACCCTAACGCTGATTCGTGGCTTTTTCCGTCTTCGTCCTGTTCTCCGGGGACCCTGCGTCTGAGTTGGTCCACGTGTCACCTCCACAGGAGGCCTGTACTGGTCTCCACGCGGTATGAGACGGGGCCGGTTTGTTCTATTACGGTGCCCGGCACCCAGGCTGGCCCCGCGTCGGCGTAGTTCCTGCAATGCACCGGGGCGCCTACGCTGAAACTCTTTGTGGGTTCCACCCCTATGTTCCGCCCCGTGTCCTCTACTCTCGTGGGGTCTAGCTTGGAGATTACCGTGGCCAGCTTCCTGCGCATTAACAGCTCCGCGGGGGAGTACCCTGACGCCAATGGGGTGACCCTGTACCTTAGCAGGAATTGGCACAATTTCAGGTCGAGGTCTCCGGGGCCCATGCACCGCAGCGCGTCTTTTGTAGTGCGCACGAGGCGCTCTACTTGGCCGTTGGTGGCCGGGTGAAAGGGGGCGGAGGTGACGTGCCGAATGGCGTTGCGATCCATGAATGCCCCGAACTCGGCGGACATGAAACAGCTAGCGTTATCGCTGACGAGGGTGTCGGGTAAACCGAACGTGGAAAAGACCCTCCGTAACTGTTTAATTGTAGTGGCCGAGGAGGTGCTCGAGACTGGAATGACCTCCAACCACTTGGAGAACGCGTCCACCACAAGGAGGAAAAGCGTTCCCCTGAACGGGCCAGCAAAGTCTACGTGTACCCGGGACCAGGGCCCCCTTGCTGCGTCCCACTCCCTATGTGGCAAACGAGCCTCTTCTGGCCTGGAGCTTTGGCACGCTTCGCAAGTGCCGACCATGTGCTCGATGTCGGCGTCTAGCTGGGGCCACCAAAAGTAACTACGGGCTAGTGCCTTAGAGCGGACGATCCCCGGGTGGCTGACGTGCAGCAGTTTAAGCACCCTCGGCCGGAGCGACGTGGGGATCACTACCCGCTGTCCCCACAAAAGGCAACCCCTCTCTAGGGACAACTCTAGTTTCTTTTTGAAAAATGTGTCGAAGTCCGCTGCTGGGGAAGACACGGGCCACCCTTTCTGTACCCAGGAGCAAACTGTAGCTAGCGTTTTGTCCTTGCCGGTCGCTTTGGCGATGTCGGCCGGTACTACTGGAGGGGAGTCTAGGACCTCTATCATTAAAACCTGGTGGTCCCCCTCTTCCTCGCCCACGTGGCAGCAATCCCGGGGAATGGGGGACCTCGACAGGGCGTCCGCATGGCTGATTTCCTTCCCGGGCCGGTATACCAACGCGTGCTGATACGCGTTGAGAAAAATGGCCCACCTAAGCATCCTCGGGGACAGGATTTGGGGTGTGGGCTTATCTGCGGTGAAAATGCCTAGCAAGGGCTTGTGGTCAGTCACTATGGTGAAGGGGCGGCCGTACACAAAATCATGAAATTTCTTGGTCCCCGCAATTATCGCTAGTGCTTCCCTGTCTGTCTGGGCATAGTTTCTCTCCGCTTGGGACAAGGACCTAGAGTAGAATGCTATCGGGGCCTCCCTCCCGTTCTCCAGTACGTGGCATAACACCGCCCCCACCCCCACCGGGGATGCATCGCATATTAGGACCACTGGGCGTTTGGGATTGAAGTGGGTCAGTACCGCATCTGATGCCAGGAGTCGCTTCAGGTCATTGAAAGCCGTCTCCTGGTCGTCGCCCCACTTCCATTCCCCGTCCTTTTTTAACAATTTATGCAGCGGTTCCGCCACTGCTGCCTTCCGCGGGAGGAAGGAGTGGTAAAAGTTGAGCAGTCCAAGGAACGACTGCAACTCGGGCTTGGAGGTGGGGCGGGGGGCCTTCTTGATGGCGGCCACCTTGGATTGGGATGGCCTTATTCCCTCGGGAGTAACACGGAACCCTAGGAACTCAACCTCCGTTGCGAAGAAAACACATTTGTCTTTCCGCAACCGCAACCCCGCTTTTTCGAATATTGCCAGGACCTTTCCCAACCTTATTGCTAATTCGGCCCGGCTCCCCCCCGTAATCAATACGTCATCAAAGTAGGGTAACACCCCCTCTAACCCCTTCAGGAGGCGTTCCACGAGTGACTGGAAGATCCTGGGCGCCGAATTCACGCCGAATTGGAGGCGCGATACCTGGAACGCCCCTTTGTGGGTGACTATGGTCTGCGCAGCAGCTGCGGCGGGGGTCACTGGGAGTTGCTGGTAGGCTTGGGCCAGGTCGAGTTTAGCGAAACACCTCCCCCCGTGCAACCTGGCCAACAAGTGGCTGACTACCGGCACCGGATACGCATTAGGGCGGATCGCCTTATTGATGGTGCACTTGTAATCAGCGCATATGCGGTCCTCCCCGTTGGCCTTGAGCTCTGTTACAATTGGAGTTTCCCACTCCGCAGAATCAACAGGAACAAGAATCCCCTGGCCCACCAATTTGTCCAACTCCGCCTCTATTTTGTCCTTTAGTGCGAAGGGCACTCTGCACGGTTTAAGTCTGATTGGACGTACTCCAGGGTCCAGGTTGAAAGTCACTGGGGGGCCCTTGAATTTTCCGAGCCCCTTTTTGAAAACCTCGGGGTGCGCGTCGCACACGCTCTGTATTGGATCAGTCCCGGCGGCGTGTACTCCCACGGCGTGCACCCCCCCAATGAACAACCCCAGGGGCTTGAACCATTGAGTCCCTAGGAGGCTGCATTTACCTCCCTTGAGGACGACTAGGGGAAGCGTTGCGGTGTGCTTTTTAAACTGGACCTGGAACCTCCCAACCCCTAACACTGGGATGCGGTTCCCTTGCACGTCCTTCAGTGTGGCCCTCAACGCTTTGAGCTTGGGCCGCACGCGGGGGGCGATTTTCATGAACTCCCCCTGGGAAATGATAGAGTATGAGGAACCCGAGTCCACCTCCATCCTAACAGGGGCCCCTTGGATTACTACCTCAACGAAGTAACGGGGGTGCTCCATGGAAACGCTGCAAACCGGGGCGTCGTCCTCGCTGTCGTCGGAGATGCGCCCTACTCCGTCCCGGGTCCTCGTGGTCCGGTTGCCGTCCTTTGGCCTCGTGGTGCGGTCCTGCCTCGCCGAGTGGTCTGGGGAACTCCTCTTGGCCTCGCGCCGTTTCCGGCAGACCTTGGCGATGTGCCCGCGCCGGCCGCAGTTGTGGCACTCGGCCTTGCGGAATGGACATTTGGCGCGGGCGTGGGCGGCGCCGCAGCCGTCGCAGCGCTGGCCCTCTCTGTGGACCCGCCGGACGTCCTCGTCGTCGCCGCTCTCCGTGGACGAGTTCGAAACTCGCCGGGCCGTGCGCACCGAGCTCTCTGCCTTGGCGGGTTTCGGGCGCCAGTCCTGAAGCTCTTGCACCCCGGCAGTTGTGGCCTCCGCGGCCTGTGCCGTGTCGAGGACTTGTTGCCACGTGGGAGGTGGCTCCTTTTTCATCAGCGCGCGCTGAGTCTCGGTATCCCTCAGACCGCAGAGCAGGCAGTCCCGGAGGGTGACTTCTGGGGTCTCCCACTTGCATGGGCCGGCGGCCAGCCGCAGGGCCGCGGCGAACTCAGCGACCGATTCCCCGGGCGCCTGGACTCGCCTCCAGAACGCGCTCCGAGCGGGGAACATGGCTATCGCGGGCCGGAGGTGGGTGCGCAGCGCCGCCAGGAGCTCTGTGGCCTTGAAGTCGCTCACCCTCCTCGGCGTGATCAGGTCTACCAAGGTCCTCTTGGTCTCGTGTCCGAGCATGCGGACGAAGATGGCCCTCTTCTTGGCCTCATCTGAGATTTCGAGCTCCACTAGCGCCCCATTGAAGTCTATCTCGAACAGCTCCAAGTCTCCCGGCGTCCTGATTTCGTAGCCAGCGCATGTCTTGGTCCCGTGGGCAGCCATATCCCACCTTCGTCGCCAATTTAGTGTATGGGACCAAAGACAACAGAACAGCCGAAGGGTTGGCTTAACACAGGTTTATTGCATGATGATCCGTTGGAGCATGCGGTAATAGCGGTGATACATCACAATATATACAGTAGCCCTATACATTTGAATCTTGTAGTACGGTAGCTCATTGGCTGCTACCGGCGTGGCCTCGCCCAGGCACGCCTCTTTTCCTGCTGCTGAATGCAGATCTTTCTTCTGCTGCTGAATGCGGGGAAGGTTTTCCCGCGGCTGTCCGTGATTGAGCAATGTGAACCATTTGAGACTGAACGCTCGCAGCTGCCCTCTATGGGCTGTCTGCTCGCGTTCCTTTGCAGCTGAGATACCTTGTATTTGGAGTGGTTACATTCTTGCCTTTACAATACAATGAATATGCAATCATACATACATACACAACAGGTTGCTACATCGGCCCTAACGGGCCCGGGTGTGGGGTTGTTGCCCTATTCGGGCCCCGGGGTGCAGGGACCTGTACCCATGCCTGTAGTAGGCGGGCCGGGTGGTCCTTTGCCCCATGTCAGCGTGGAAGCCTTATTGGCCCGTGTTGCGGCCCTCGAGACATCCCTGGCCCGGGCTAGCCACTCTTGGTCTCCATTTGGGGTTCGTTTCGACGCGTCGTCTGCTGGGCAGCGGCAGGCGACGGGACGGGTTGAGTTGTTTGAGGCGCGTGGCACGACCTGGGCCACTGCCTCGCAGCTCCCCATTCATCAGACCGGTGCGGGTCAGGCCCCATCGACGAGCTCGACGGCGGTTGCGAGCTCCGACGCCCCCAGTGGGCCGGAACCCCCGGTGGGGGCGGCCTACGGGGATGCAGCACGTGAGTATGCGGTCCAAGCTAGTGCACCTACACACGTGGCCACGTTGGGGGGGTTTCCAATGGCCTGGCCTCGCGCGGGTGGGGCGGCGGTCCAGCCGCTGACGCCCCACCTGGCGACGACAACTACCACTCAGGGCCCCGTGGTGGGGGGTGTTTTCTACCCTGTGGGGAATGTTTTGGGGGTGGCTGGGTTAGTACAGGCCCCCTTTCAGATGCCAGCAGTTCCTGTTGTGCCCGTGTCGGCCTTGCTGACGGCGGGGTATTCCTTACCGCTGGGTGTCCATTTGGCACAGACCACCAAAGAGAAGATCTGGCGGGGGGATTACGTGGATACCTTCTCACTCCTCAACAGAGGGCCCACCAAGGAGTAGGGGGGGCAGGATGAGAAGGATAAGGAGCAGGCACGTCGTAGCAAGCCACCACGTACGTGGGCCGACTGGTTGCCGGCCTACCTCATATACATGGCGGTGTACCTTAGAGCCCGGCCAGATTTGGCAATTTCGATGGTCCAGTATTTGGACAACATCTACCGGGCGATGGTTGACTTTCCGGGCCCATCGTGGTTGGCTTATGACGTGTAATTCCATATGCGGATTCCCCGGCACCCCGACATTAGGTGGGTTGAGCCATGCCAGAGGCTGTGGCTTTTGTACATGACGCCCACGCGCCCCGCGCCCGGGGAGATATCCCATTGTGGACATGCGGTCCAGCGGGCGGCCCAGCACAGGTCCACTGCCAGGGGGCGGGGCGGGGGGTTTCAGCCCGCCTGCTGTGCTGGACTTTCTCGTCCAATGGTTCCTGCAATAGGAAGATTGGCAAATACAGACATTAGTGTCCCCCCTGTGCTGGCCCCCATGCGGCCTCTGGCTGTCCCAGGCCTGGAGGGATGCGGGGCAGAGGGAGGGGTGGACAGGGGGCTGGCAAGTCTGCCGCAGATGGATCTAGTTCACCAAAGGGCTCCCTCCCCAATTAATGTGGACATGTTGGAGCGCTGCCTCACATTGTTCCCGAAGGGAGAGGAGGCGGAGATCTCCTTCAGGGTTTTAGGCAGGGGTTACGTATCCCTTTCATGGGTGATAGGTCCCCTCAGGATGCCCCCAATCTTTATCCCTTAGGGGGAGGGAGGAGGTGGCTCCTGCCAGCAATGATAAGGAGGTCTATGCGGGCAGGGTCGTTGGCCCTGTCCCTGCGCCCCCGTTCCGGGGAGCATATTATTGCACTGATGCCATGCCTTTTGGCTGTTCCAATTCGGGCTCGGCATTCGAGCGTTCCTCCATCTTCCTAGAGTGGGCTTTTGTTCGCAGATCAGGGTCCCGGTCTGTAGCCCATTCCCTGGATGATTTTATTTGGGGCTGAACGGGGCTGGGACACGTCCACATGTCTCCTCAACACATTTCAGACGCTAATGGAGGAACTTGGTGTCCCTTTAGCGCCCGAAAAGACCGAGGGCCCGCCTACACAGCTAGTATTCCTGGGGGTGGAGATTGACACGGTAGCACAGGCTTCTAGGTCGCAGCGGGATAAGGTGTCAAAGCTAGTGGCCCTTATCTCGGACTTGCTGGCCAAGCGCATGGCATTACCGAGGGACCTGCTGGTGCTACATGGTCACCTCAATTTCACTGCCAGGGTCGTCGCACCGGGCAGGGCATTTGCGCGGCGCTTGTGCGACGCCATGGCAGGACTATCCAGGCCCCACCATGGGGTTAGACTTACCCGGGGTATCAGGGCAGACGTGCTTGTCTGGCTACAGATCCTGAGGGATTTCAATGGGGTGTCATTTTGGAGGTCTGAGCTCCTGGCTTCCACTTGCTTTAAGATACAGCCCGATGCCCGGGATCCCTGAGTTATGGGATGTACTTCAATTGGAAGTGGGCCTATGGTGGGTGGCCACCATCCTGGGCAGGCACGGGTCGCCTGCGTGGTCTCACGTATCTGGAATTTTCCCTATACTGGGTGCTTTGATGCTATGGGGCGAGGAGGAGGCCAACTCGGTTGTCCACTTTGGTGTGACAATGCGGCTGTTGTCCACTTTGTCAATGCACAGAGCTCTAAATCGCCCAGGGTTGTGGACCCAGTGCGCCAGTTTGCGTTGCGCAGCCTGCGCCTCAACGTTCTTTTCAGGGCCAGGCGTGTCCCAGGGGTTACTAATGATATTGCTGATGCTTTGTCCTGCCTGCAGATCTCCCGGTTCCGTGCCTTGGCCCCGGATGCGGAGGAATTTCCCTCGCCACTCCCGGACGGGATATGGAACATCGGCAAGGGGAGGTGAACCGGGCGATTGGCCTGTCACTAGCGCCACGCACGCGTAAGGTGTATCACCACGCATTTAATTCTTTCAGAGCATTCTGTACCCAATTCCAAATGCCAGGAACCTGGCCGATCCCGGTAACCCAGCTGGAACTGTTTTCCAAGTGGTGGAGGCTTTAGGGCTCCGGTGAGGATGTTTTCGAAACCGGGGGGGGGGTTGTCTCATGGACGGGAGGGAGCTGAGGGTTTGGGCAATTGTTCTTGGGATTTCAGTACTGTATTTAATGGTATTTTGTATAATCTATATTTGCTTTTGCACTTTGCATTTGGTGTAACTGTTTAATGAATTGTATTGAACATATTGTAATGTATTGTGATATATTGTATTTTTGTGTGATTGTTGTGATATTGTTATGCTGTACTTCTAACTTGTAAACCGCACTGAGTCGGTCCTCGGGCTGAGAATTGCGGTATATAAATTAAAATTTCAATTCAATTCAATTCAATTCAACCCATGTTCTGCGGTTCATGGTTTACCTGCTTGCCCAGGGCTTTGCACCTCGCACCATAGCATCTAAGCTGTCAGCGTTGGCTTTTATGGCCAAAGTGCGAGGTCATGTGGACAGCACCACTGACTTCCGTGTGAGACATGTTTTGGAGGGGTGGGTGCGCGCGCGTGGGCGTTGCCCGGACGACCGCCACCCGATTTCCCCAGGGGTTTTTACCCAATTTGCCCGGGGCTGGCCTTGCCTCTGTTTTGATAAGATGAGGCAGCCCATTTCATGCGGCTACAACGGTGGCCTTTTTTGGAGTGCTCCGCATCGGCGAGTTTGAGATGCTGTATAAGGCGGATGCAAGTCGTAGGGCACTGGAACTCGAAGATGTCTGGGGATACGCTCCTCTAAAACGTATCAGCACGGCGTAGGCAGTGGAGTAGACTGCTACGATGTTCCTCGGCAGACATCTGTCCGGTTGGTGCCCTACAGGATTTCCTTGCACTGTATGGCACGCACCATGGCCCGTTTTTCTGTCACCAAGATGGGTCTCCCCTTACTAAATTTCAATTTTGGAAGGTGACGGGCAAAGCGCTGGCCAGTGTGGGCCTCCCAGGCGCCCGCTATGGCACTCATTCATTCCGTATAGGGGCGGCCTCAACCGCAGCTGCTTTTGGGTACTCAGGGGCTGACATACGTAGCATGGGACGGTGGGGTTCGCAATGTTTTCAGTTTTATGTGCGCCCACTCCCGCCGTGAGTACCAACCCAGTCACCTTACCTACTTTCCCTCATTTTTCCTTACAGACCCGGGGTGTCGTATTACGCCGGTGACAGTATGGCTGGTGGGCCATAGCTATGTGCACAGGGCAGCGCGCTATGCTGCGGCGACAGAGTGGGGACCCCGACTGGGACTTGGTGCATACGCAAGTCTCACATGGCATGGTAAGCCCGGGATGTTATGGCGGGAGCTGCTGCCTTCCCTTTTTCAGGCCAGAATGCTGACCCGCCTGACATTCTGATCATACACCTGGGGGGCAATGATTTGGGCCAGGTCACCGGCTTGTCGCTGAAACATGCGATTTGCGAGGACCTCGCCTACCTGCATTACGTCTGGCCTGCCACAACCCTTGTTTGGTCGGACATGGTCCCGCGCCATTCCTACAGAGGGGGTGTTGACCTCCTGGACCTTGACCGTGCTAGACGCACGGTGAATAGGGCAGTGGCGCGTTTCCTTGTCTACAGGGCTTGGGGGAGGGTCAGTCGACACCCCGCTATTAGCCTCCAAAGTTATGACTTGTATGCAGGGGATGGGGCCCATCTGTCGCGAGGAGGTGTGGACCTCCTGTTGGGTGATTGGCGAGCAGGCCTGTCGACCAAGCTGACGGTCTGGGGGGGCGTCGAGCCTTCTTTGAAGCCCCTCTGTGTGGCGGGTAGCACTGGTAAGGTAAACATTATGACCCACAGGTATCCGGCAAGTTCGCAATTGACTGGACAACACTAGACAGGCATAAGTTGGTTAAACGTTGTCCGGTCAACGACGAACTAGGCGACGGGGTGATGGCTATAGCTAGACAGCATGCATCACCCCGTGATTTTACGGATACGCGTCAGAGGGTGGGGTCATTAGTTAGATATTGACTACGGTCAACAATTTGTTTGTGGTCAACAAACAAATTGATACAAATGGATACATTGTAGCAATTGCCGTTGGCAATTTTGGGTGGTACCTTTAATTTTAATTTAATTTAATTGTCACATTTATATACCGCTCACTCGGCCAAAGCCAACTCAGGGCGGTTCACAATAAAAATTAAAAAACACATGTTAAAAACAGTTAAAACTACCCACCCCCTAAAAACAAGGGCTGCAGGATCCAAAGGCACCATGGGGAAGAGTTCTTCTACACCAACCACCCAATGGAGGTTACCCTTCCACCTGCACCCCACACTTGACCCGCCAGCCAGGTTTTAAGTTCTTTTCTGAAAGGCAGCAATTCCGTCCGGAGACGTAGCTCTGTTGGCAGGAGGTTCCAGAGGGCCGGTGCAGACACGGAGAAGGCTCTCCTCCTTGTGCCAGAGAGGCGAGCCCCTCTGGCTGATGGAACAATTAGAGAGCCCTTCCGGTCCGCTCTGGTTGGATGGACAGACGTCCTCAGGGCGATGCGGTCTCTTAGGTAACCTTACCAGTGTTACTTCGGCCGGCTTGCCTTAAGAATTATGATTGGTCAATTACCAATAGAAATTTATAATTCGGACTAGGGCATGAATCAATAAATGTGGCCCAATGCCGTTATCCACTTTCATTGGTGTCTGAGTCCTTTATTGGGGGGTGCGCCTGCAAAGAGCAGGATATTGTAAACACAGAGTAAATGTAAATGCAGTAAAGGTGGGTGGTTGTTAATGGGTCAGGGGAAGGGATTGATTAGGGCCCACAAACTTTGTGGTGAGTCTCTGACTGATATTATCTGACAGCAACTAAAAATGTCCTTGCTTTGATCTTGTTGCAGGGGAAATCCAGCTAATGTTGCAATCTGAAAGCCTGTGGGTTCCTTTTGTTCCATTACCTGTCACAGAGCTGTAGAAACAATGTGCTTTGTTTTAAATTAATGCTTTCTCTTAATTAGAATGCCAATGGATTTGTCTCTCCCTACCTTCCATGTTGAGTCAGTTCTACTGACTTTTAAAAATGAGGGGGGGGGATTTATAATTACTTCTGAAACTTATGATAAAAGAAATGTCCTTCTTGCTGCAGCAGAAGCATGCAGAGACTTGCTATGGCTAGAGAAGATGCTAAAAGACTTTTGATGGTTTAGTATATGAGAACCAAGACACAGGAACAGCCGAAGGATTGGCTTAACACATCTTTATTGCATGGTGGTCCGGGGGAACATGTGGTAATGGTGGACGAACAGCTCAATATATACAGAGGCTATACATTTGAATGTGGCTCCTTGGTAGCCCATTGGCTACTGTCTGCGTGACGTCATTTCTGGTCACGCCCTTCTTGTCCAGGTGAGTGGTGGCGGGAATCTTCCCGCGCTGTAGATATTTGTGGAATTGGAACCATGTGAGCTGGACGCTCGCTATTGCCATCTGGTGGACATTAGCTCGCGTCCTAATACAGGAGGTTACAGAGTTACCGCTGGTAGTTATTCTGTTACATTGTTTAAAGGCATACTTTCTTATACACAACATCCCTCCCCCCTAGGATGAGACGAAGTCTCTCATCCAATATGGTTTATTGCAAACGCGTTTTGGGCGCAAGGCTGGCTGGCTTGTCCCGGGGGCGCTATCGCTTCTTTGCTCCCTGGTCTCTTGTCCTGCAATGGGAGAGGGATACTCGTTAGCGACTTGCCACGGTTCCGCGGCTTTTGGGGTAGGGAGGAACTCCATTGTGGGAAAACCGGGGGCACTGGGGGCTAACACAAAACCCCTCTTCTCGCTTGGATGGGTGGGGGACCACTCCGAACCCCCCCCCCCCGGTTTTGTAACTCAAACTCAAACTCATCTACTGGGGAATCTGTGGGAGTATCTGACAGGATATCTACGGGGACAAACTTATTCCCTTCCCCCCATGGTGGGGACCACCGGCCCCCCTCTCCTCCCCCTTGGGCTGAACGGGTGGGGGAGAACCCTAACGTTGAATCCTTTTCTGCGCTGTCAGCGCCCTGGTTTTCGGAGATCCGGCGCCGGAGTTGGTCTGCGTGTCGCCTCCAGAGTAGACCTGTGCTGGTCTCTACGCAATACGACACGGGGCCTGTCTGCCCAATGACTACGCCTGGAACCCAGGCCGGCCCTGCGCTAGCGTAGTTTCTGCAATGAACCGGGGCGCCTATCTCGAAACTCTTCGTGCCCGCTACCCCGATGTTCCTCCCAGTGTCTTCCACCCTAGTGGGGTCTAGCCTGGTCAGTATCGTAGTCAGCTTCCTGCGCATTAGGAGTTCTGCGGGTGAGTACCCTGATGCTAGGGGGGTAACTCTGTATCCCAGTAAAAACTGACACAACTGCAGGTTTAAGTCCCCGGGGACCATGCGCCTCAGCGCATCTTTGGTGGGACGCACGAGGCGTTCTACTTGGCCATTTGTCGCCGGGTGGAAAGGTGCGGAGGTGATGTGCCGGATGGCGTTGATCTCGGTGAATGCCCTAAACTCAGCGGACGTGAAACAACTAGCGTTATCGCTAATAAGGGTGTCTGGTATGCCGAACGTGCTGAACACCCTCCGCAAATGTTTAACAGTTGTGGCTGAGGAGGTGTTCGCAACCGGGAGAACCTCCAGCCACTTGGAGTAAGCATCCACTACGAGGAGAAAAAGAGATCCTCTGAAAGGGCCCGCAAAGTCAATGTGCACGCGGGAACACGGCCCCTTTGCCGTGTCCCATTCCCTGTGCGGAAGACGAGCTTCTTCGGGCCGGGAGCTCCGGCAGCTCGCGCAAGTGCCCACCATGTGCTCGATATCGGCGTCCAACTGAGGCCACCAGAAGAAGCTCCTGGCCAGCGCCTTGGAACGGACAATTCCGGGATGGCTGACGTGCAGCAGTTTGAGCACCCTCGCTCTCAGTGCTTCAGGGACAATTACCCGCTGGCCCCACAGGAGGCACCCCCTCTCTAAGGACAATTCAAGCTTTTTCCGAAAAAATGGGGCAAAATCCGTCGCTGGGGAGGACGTTGGCCACCCTTTCTGCACCCAAGAACTAACCAGGGCCAACGTCTTGTCCTTGCCTGTCGCCTTGGCGATCTCTGCGGGCAATATGGGGGGTGAATCCAAGACCTCTATCATGAGCACTTGGTGGTCTTGCTCCACCTCGCACACATGGATGCTTATGTGGGGGAGGGGTGACCTCGACAGGGCGTCCGCGTGGCTTATGTCCTTTCCAGGGCGATACACCAGCGCGTTCTGGTATGCGTTTTAAAAAATGGCCCACCTGAGCATCCTAGGGGACAGGATTTGGGGCGTGGGCTTGTCCGCAGTGAAAATGCCTAGCAGGGGCTTGTGGTCAGTCACGATGGTAAAAGGGCAGCCATAGAGGAAATCGTGGAACTTTTTGGTCCCAGCGATTATTGCCAACGCTTCCCTGTCTGTCTGTGCGTAATTTTGCTCTGCCTGAGACAGGGACCTGGAGTAGAATGCCACCGGGGCCTCCCGCCCGTTTTCCATCACATGGCACAGAACCGCCCCCACCCCCACTGGGGACGCATCACATATCAGGACTAGTGGTCTCTTGGGGTCAAAATGGGTTAGTATAGCGTCTGAGGCTAGGAGTTGTTTCAGGTCATTGAATGTTTTCTCTTGTCTCTCGCCCCATTTCCATGCCTCGTCCTTTTTTAGAAGCTTGTGAAGCGGCTCCGCCACCGATGCCTTCCGAGGCAGGAAGGAATGGTAGAAGTTTAGGAGCCCCAGGAACGACTGCAATTCGGGCTTGGAGGTGGGGCGAGGAGCATTTTGAATGGCGGCCACCTTTGACTTGGAGGGCTTGATTCCTGCAGGGGTTACCCGGAAACCCAAGAACTCAACCTCTGTGGCGAAGAAGACGCATTTGTCTTTCCGCAGCCTCAACCCCGCCTTTTCGAATATCGTCAGCACTTTGTCTAATCTTTCAGCCAATTCAGATTCGCTCCCCCCCTCCCGTTATCAACACGTCATCAAAGTATGGTAAGACCCCCTCTAGCCCCTTTAAGAGGCGTTCCACGAGCGATTGGAAGATACCTGGCGCCGAGTTCACGCCAAACTGTAGGCGCGTGACCTGGAACGCCCCCTTATGAGTGACTATCATCTGCGCAGCAGCCGCAGCTGGGGTTACCGATAGCTGCTGATATGCTTGTGCCAGGTCAAGTTTTGCAAAGCACCTCCCCCCATGTAACCTGGCCAACAGGTGGCTGACCACCGGTACCGGATACGCATTTGGGCGCATCGCCTTATTAATGGTGCATTTGTAATCTGCGCATATGCGAACCTCCCCGTTGGCCTTCCGTGCTGTTACAATCGGAGTTTCCCACTCCGCGGAATCAACAGGAACAAGAATCCCCTGGCCCACCAATTTGTCCAGTTCCGCCTCTATCTTGTCCTTGAGTGCAAAAGGCACTCTGTGCGGTTTGAGTCTTATTGGGCGGACCTCTGGGTCCAGGTCAAACGCAACTGGGGGTCCCTTGAATTTTCCGAGTCCCTTCTTGAACACTTCGGGGTGCGCGTCACACACCTCTTGTATAGGGTCAGTCCCAACGGCATGCACCCCCCCGATGAACAAACCCAGGGGCTTAAACCATTGAGTCCCGAGAAGGCTACAGCTTCCCCCCTTGAGGACAACCAGGGGCAGTTCCGCGGCGTGCCGCTTGTACTGGACCTTGAATTTTCCAACCCCCAACACCTGAATGCTATTTCCCTGTACGTCCCGCAGCGTGGACCTCAGCGCTTTGAGCCTGGGCCGCAAGTTGGGGGAAATTCCCAAAAACTCCCTCTGGGAAATGATTGAATATGAAGACCCCGAGTCTATCTCCATTCTAATGGGGACCCCTTGCACCAGTACCTCAACAAAGTAATGGGGGTGTCCTAAGGACACGCTGTGAACTGGGGCGTCGTTGTCGCTGCCGTCGGAGATGTGACCCACGCCGTCCTGCTTCCTCGAGGGCCGGGTGCTTCCTGGAATCTCGGTGGGCGGTCTGTCGAGCCTCTCTGGTCCCCGCGCCGCCGTCTGCAAACCTTGGCTATGTGCCCTCGACGTCCACAGTTGTGGCACTCAGCCTTCCGGAACGGGCACTTGGCGCGGTCATGGGCCGCCCTGCAGCCGTCGCAACGTCGGCCATCCTTCCGTACCTTCCGGACGTCCTCGTCCTCGCTGCTCTCCGTGGAGGATTGTGGCGCTCGCCTGGCCGCGTGCACCGAGCCCGCTGCCTTGTCGGGTTGTGGGGGCCTTTCCCTGAACCCCTTGACTCCGGCCCTCGTGGCTTCCGCAGCCTGCGCCGCCTTCACGACCTCGTGCAGCGTCGGGGGCGGCTCCTGGTTCATCAGCTTTCGCTGAACTTCCTCGTCCCACAGGCCACAGAGCATGCGGTCCCTGAGGGCGATTTCCAGGTTCTCCCACTTGCAAGGGCCGGCGGCCAACCGGAGGGCCGCTGCAAAGGCTGCGATGGACTCCCCAGGCGCTTGGACTCTCTTCCAGAACGCGTCTCGAGCCGAAAACATCGAGACCGAGGGCTGGAAGTGATCGCGCATCGCTTTCAGGAGCTGCTTGACCGACACCTCGCTCACCTTCTTCGGCGAAACCAGGTCCACCAGTACTCTCATGGCAGCACGTCCCAGCATCCGGGTGAGGATGGCCCTCTTCTTTCCTTCGTCCGTAATGTCGGACACCACCAGCGCGCTTTGGAAGTCCATTTCGAAGAGCTCCCAATCTTCCGGCTTGTTGATGTCGAAACCGGCATGTGTCTTGATCTCGTGGGGATCCATTATCCCACCTTCGTCGCCAATTTAGTATATGAGAACCAAGACACAGGAACAGCCGAAGGATTGGCTTAACACATCTTTATTGCATGGTGGTCCGGGGGAACATGTGGTAATGGTGGATGAACAGCTCAATATATACAGAGGCTATACATTTAAATGTGGCTCCTCGGTAGCCCATTGGCTACTGTCTGTGTGACGTCATTTCTGGTCACGCCCTTCTTGTCCAGGTGAGTGGTGGCGGGAATCTTCCCGCGCTGTAGATATTTGTGGAATTGGAACCATGTGAGCTGGACGCTCGCTATTGCCATCTGGTGGACATTAGCTCACGTCCTAATACAGGAGGTTACAGAGTTACCGCTGGTAGTTATTCTGTTACATTGTTTAAAGGCATACTTTCTTATACACAACAGATGGGTAAAGAGATGCCAATCCAGATAATGGAAGACAATCAAGAGTTGCATCAAACTGTCACAGAGTGAGAAGATGAATGCACTCACCAAATGCCTCGATGCTCCTGCCTCTGTTCCAACTCCTGCCAAACTAGCAGTTTGATAGCAAGAAATTGCAAGTAGATAAATAGGTACCACTTCATTGGGAAGGTAACAGCATTCCGTGGGCTCTAGTGTCTAGTCATGCCTGCTACATAGCCAAGGAAACATCTGCAGATGCAGACAGCACTGGTTCTTTGGCTGTAAACACAGATGAGCACCAAACCCTAGAGTTGAATACAAATGGCTTCAGAGCTGCCCTGTTACCACCTGTTATATGTCCTGACCGAGAAATGGACCATCCAGAGGATCTAGTGTCTTGCTGCAAAAATGACAGCATATATCCTGATGATCCTTTACCAAGAGATTACTTTGAAAGCCTACAAAGCAAGATGGGACTTGAGGGTATCAATGGCTATAATTATGGATCCCCAAGGACAACCTCTGGGTTGGAGAGATAGGCAGGATATCTCTCAATGCCATTTCCATGGAATCCTAAGCAGGTGAAGGCATCTGCTTGAGAATAACCTGAAGCAAATGGTGAGCCACTGTGTGAGACAGAATGCTGGACTAGATGGGCTGTGGCCTGTTCCAGCAAGGCTCTTCTTATGTTCTTATGTTCTTATGAAGGTTCTTACTACAAATACGTTCCTTTATTTCCCCAGAGGGCAAAAGGTGTAACCAGATATGATCTGAGTCTATTCATAAGTGCAATTAATCTGAATGTTTATTTAAATTGTAACAGATAAACAGGGAATAGGTCCATGAAATGAAGGTCACAGTGGAAAAGAAATCTAAGGAAAATCAATGAATGTCTAACATAATATAATGCCATGATGAAATGAAAAGTATGGAGCAGAACAATTAGGTTTAAGTATAAGAGAAAATTGCAGTTGTACAAATTTAGCAATCATTAGCCCTTTGATAAAACATTATATGCCCCCCCCAAAAAAAAATATATTCACCAGCCCTCTTGCTGAAGCTTACTATGTTTAATACTCTTTGGCCTAAAGACTGAGAAATATATAGTTAACTATTCCAAGGAACAGATTCCTGAAGAGTCAGGGAAATGCAGGAGAATTGATTGAAGAAAATAGAAGTAGGGGAAATCAGAAGGTAAAAAATGTAAAATAAAGTTGTGTCGTCCCTGTTGTGTGCATGGAAGATTTAGAATCTCCCAGAAGGAGTACTCTAACCCACTGTGAAAATTGAAACTTCTCTAGAAATCAAGGCAAACTAAGGCCCAAAGGCACCAGAGTTGACAAAATCTACAAAAGTAAAATTACATAAGAGTGGACTGAAAAGCATGTGAGTGTGAATAAATATGACTCTGAGTTCCTTCTCCCAAGCAGCAATTCTTTTTTGTTCTATTGATGTCCATAATTCTCCTGCATTTTGGTTGGCTTCTTCAGTCCTAAACTTCAGTTCTGTATTGCCAGATGGCAATTTGGAGAGCAAAAGGACACTGCACTACATTTCTTTATTCCCATAAAGCAAATCACCCTTTTGTCAAGCAGCACATGATGTAATCATAGCATCTTATCAGAGTACATTCTGGGCCCAGAGCCACTGAAAGCATCCAACTTTATAACCTGTCCAATACTTTTCCATTGTCTTCCAGCTCGATCAAAACCTTGTTGCCTCAGAAATTATGATGTGTCTCTTTTGCTCATTCCAATGTGCAAATGTCCAGACTGGAATCTTCAGCCCCTTTTGCCAACAGGAAACAGTCAATCATGATTTTATTAAACCAAAGATTTCTTTGAAGCCTTTCCATTGGCTTTACAAGTTGGCAATCTAGTCCATAGGCCGTATATCTGTAGGTCAGTCGAGTTCACATGTGCACACCCATTTTGTCCAGTTTTTCCCTTGTGCCCTAAAAGTAGGACACGATGAACACCTACATGCAAGCTTGAGAATTAGTGTTGGGATAACACTACTAAACAATCTTGCATTCACTGACACTGGGAGAAACCGACAAAGTTGCTGATGAGACTGAGTTGGAATCTTTTAGTGTAAGGGACCAAAGACAATGAAACAGCCGAAGGGTTGGCTTAACACAGGTTTATTGCATGATGATCCGGAGGAACATGTGGTAATGGCGGATGGGTAGCTCAATATATACAGCTGGCTATACATTTTAATGTGGCTCGTCGACAGACTATTGGTTGCTGCCTGCGTGACGTCGTAGAAGGTCACGCCCTTCTTGTCCAGGTGAAGAGGTGGCGGGAATCTTCCCGCGCTGCTGATCCAGGTGAATCTGAGCCATGAGAGCTGGACGCTCGCTATTGCCATCTAGTGGTCACTAGCTCGCGTCCCCTTATCAGGTTTACATTGATACAGCTGAAGGTTATAATGTTGCACACAGAAAGGTTACATTGTTACCACATGGCTAGGTACATTGTTAAAAGCACAGCTTTACAGAACACAACATCCCTCCCCCCTAGGATGAGACGAAGTCTCTCAGCCAAGATGGCTTATTACACGTGCGTTTGGGCCGTGATGAGGGCTGACCCCCCCCGGGGGCGCTACTGCTTCTTTGTTCCCCGGTTCCTTGTCCTGTAATGGGAGAGGGAGGCTCGTTAGTGGCTTGCCGCGGTTTGGCGGCCTTCGGGGAAGGGAAAAACTCCATTGTGGGCAGACCGGGGGCGATCGGGGCTAACGAAAAACCCCTCTTCTCGCTTGGACGGGTGGGGGACCACTCCGAAAAACTCCCCTGGTCCTGAAAATCAAATTCTAACTCAGTTGGGGTATCCGCATTTGTGGGGGAATTCCGCGAGATATGTATGGGGTCGGGTTCCTCCTCCTCAGAAAAATCCCCCAGGATATCTACGAGAACATCTCCCCTTTCCCCCTCCCCCTTGGTGGGGGCCCGCAGCCCCCTTTTCCTCCCCCTTGGGCTGAACGGGTGGGGGAGAACCCTAACGCTGATTTTTTCTCTGTTTGGTCTGCGCCCTGCTCAACGGGGACCCTGCGTCGGAGCTGGTCCGCGTGCCACCTCCACAGTAGCCCTGTGCTGGTTTCCACGCGGTACGACGCGGGGCCAGTTTGCTCCACAACTACGCCCGGTACCCAGGCTGGGCCCGTGCTGGCGTAATTCCTGCAATGCACGGGGGCGCCTACACTGAAACTCTTCGTGGCCTCTAGCCCAATGTTCCTTCCCTTGTCCTCTACCCTCGTGGGGTCTAGCCTAGTAAGGATGGTGGTCAGTTTCCTACGCATTAAGAGCTCTGCGGGGGAGTATCCTGACGCCAACGGGGTCACCCTGTACCCAAGCAGAAACTGACACACTTGTAGGTTCAGATCCCCGGGGCCCATGCGCCGCAGCGCGTCCTTCGTGGTGCGGACGAGGCACTCTACTTGACCATTGGTGGCTGGGTGAAACGGGGCGGAGGTGATATGCCGAACGGCGTTAATCTCCATGAATGCCCTAAACTCGGAGGACGTGAAACAACTAGCGTTGTCGCTAATTAATGTGTCGGGTATGCCGAACGTGGAAAAGAGCCTCCGCAAATGCTTAATGGTCTGGGCCGAGGAGGTGCTCGTGACTGGGATAACCTCCAACCACTTGGAGAAAGCGTCCACGACAAGAAGAAACAGGGTGCCTCTGAACGGGCCCGCGAAATCAATGTGCACCCGGGACCACGGCCCCTTAGCCGTGTCCCATTCCCTGTGGGGAAGGCGGTCTGGTCTGGAGCATTGGCAACTTTCACAAGTGTTGACCATGTGCTCGATGTCGGCGTCCAACTGGGGCCACCAGAAGTAACTCCGGGCCAGCGCCTTGGATCGCACGATGCCGGGGTGGCTGACGTGCAGCAGTTTGAGCACCCGCGGCCGAAGGGAAGTGGGAATCACCACCCGCTGCCCCCACAAGAGACACCCCCTCTCTAGGGACAGTTCTAACTTTTTCCTGAAAAATGGGGCGAACTCCTCCGCTGGGGAGGACGCCGGCCACCCTTTCTGCACCCAGGAGCTAACTGCCCCTAATGCCTTGTCCTTCTCTGTCGCTTTGGCAATGTCGGCGGGCACTACGGGGGGCGAATCCAGCACCTCTATCATGAGAACCTGATGGTCTCGCTCCCCCTTGCTCACCTGGCTGGGCGTCAGTGGGAGGGGAGACCTTGATAGGGCGTCCGCATGGCTGATTTCTTTCCCAGGCCGGTAGACCAACGCATGCTGGTACGCGTTGAGAAAGATAGCCCACCTGAGCATCCTCGGGGACAGGATCTGTGGCGTGGGCTTATCTGCAGTGAAAATGCCTAGCAGGGGCTTGTGGTCCGTTACAATGGTGAAGGGGCGGCCATACAGGAAATCGTGAAATTTTTTCATCCCCGCAACTATCTCTAGTGCCTCCCTGTCTGTCTGTGCGTAATTTCTCTCCGTTTGGGACAGGGACCTGGAGTAAAATGCTATCGGGGCCTCCCTTCTGTCTTCCAGCACGTGGCACAGCACCGCCCCCACCCCCACAGGGGATGCATCACAGATCAGGACTACCGGGCGTTTGGGGTTGAAATGGGTCAGTATGGCGTCAGACGCTAGGAGACTTTTTAGTTCACTAAATGCCCTTTCTTGGTCATTGCCCCACTTCCATGTCTGGTCTTTTTTTAACAGTTTGTGTAGCGGTTCAGCCACCGCTGCCTTCCGGGGGAGGAAGGAGTGGTAGAAGTTGAGCAGCCCTAGGAACGACTGCAGCTTGGGCTTGGAGGTGGGGCGGGGGGCTTTCTTAATGGCGGCCACCTTGGATTTGGATGGTTTTATCCCCTCAGGAGTCACACAAAACCCTAGGAACTCAACCTCGGTCGCGAAGAAGACGCATTTGTCTTTTCGCAGTCTCAACCCCGCTTTTTCGAATATTGTCAGGACCTTCCCCAACCTCTTGGCCAATTCGACCCGACTCCCCCCCGTTATTAACACGTCATCAAAATAAGGCAACACCCCCTCTAGCCCCTTCAGGAGGCGTTCCACGAGTGACTGGAAAATTCCAGGCGCCGAATTTACGCCGAACTGAAGGCGCATCACCTGGAACGCCCCCTTATGGGTGACTATGGTCTGCGCAGCAGCTGCGGCAGGGGACACCGTAAGCTGCTGGTAGGCCTGTGCTAAGTCGAGCTTAGCGAAACACTTTCCCCCGTGTAACCTGGCCAGCAGATGGCTGACTACCGGCACCGGATACGCATTCGGGCGGATCGCCTTGTTGATGGTGCACTTGTAATCGGCGCATATGCGGACATCCCCATTGGCCTTTAGTGCGGTTACAATTGGAGTTTCCCACTCCGCAGAATCAACAGGCACAAGGATTCCCTGGCCCACCAATTTGTCCAGTTCTGCCTCTATCTTGTCCTTGAGTGCGAATGGCACCCGGCATGGTTTGAGTCGAATTGGGCGGACCTCCGGGTCCAGGTCGAATGTCACTGGGAGCCCCTTGAATTTCCCCAGTCCCTTTTTGAAAACTTCGGGGTGCGCCTCGCACACCTCCTGAATCGGGTCTGTCCCAACGGCGTGCATCCCAACAGCGTGCACCCCCCCCCCCAATAAACAAACCCAGGGGCTGGAACCATTGAGTCCCGAGGAGGCTGCAATCTCCCCCTTTAAGCACGACTAGAGGGAGAGACGCGGCGTGCTTCTTGAACTTAACCTGAAATTCTCCAACCCCCAACACTGGAATGCTGTTCCCTTGCACGTCCCGTAGTGTGGACCTCAACGCTTTGAGCTTGGGTCGCCTGTGGGGGGCAATTCTCAGAAACTCCCTCTGGGAAATGATTGAATATGAGGACCCCGAGTCAATTTCCATTCTAATGGGAACCCCTTGAACTAGTACCTCAACAAAGTAGCGGGGGTGTCCTACGGACACGCTGAATACTGGGGCGTCATCCTCGCTGCCGTCGGAGATGCGGCCCACGCCGTCCTGCTTCCGCATGGCCTGAGCGCCGTCCTTGGGTTTCGTTGAGCGGTCTTGTCCGGTGGAACGGTCTGCCGAGCTTCTCCGGGTCTCGCGCCTCTTCCTGCACACCTTGGCGATGTGCCCGCGGCGGCCGCAGTTGTGACACTCGGCCTTCCGAAACGGGCATTTTATGCGGTCGTGGGCCGCTCCACAGCCGTCGCACCGCCGGCTCTCTTTCCGGACCCTCCGGACGTCCTCGTCGTCGCTGCTCTCTGCGGACGACCTCGAAGCTCGCCGGGCTGCATGCACCGGAGTCTCTGCCTTGCTCGACCTCGGCTGCCAGTCCTGGAGTTCTTGTACCCCAGCCTTTGTAGCTTCCACGGCCTGTGCCGCTCTGATGACCTCCTGCAACGTGGGAGACGGCTCTTGGTTCATTAATGTGCGCTGGGTTTCGGCGTCGTTCAGGCCGCACAGCACACAGTCCCGGAGGGTGATTTCGACATTCTCCCATTTGCACGGGCCGGCCGCCAGCCGCAGGGCCGCCACGAATGCGGCGACCATCTCCCCGGGCACTTGGACTCGCCTCCAGAACGCACTCCGAGCGGGAAACATCGCCGTGGTGGGCCGGACGTGCTCACGCAGCATCTGCATGAGTTCCTTGGCCTTGAATTCGCTCACCCTCCTCGGTGCGATCAGGTCCACCAAGGTCCTTTTAGTTTCATGTCCGAGCATCCTGGTGAAGATGGCCCTTTTCTTTGCCTCTTCCGTGACTTCGGACTCAATCAGTGCTGCCTGGAAGTCCATTTCGAAGATCTCCCAGTCGCCCGGTTTCCTGATTTCGAAACTGGCGCATGTCTTGGTCCCGTGGGCTGCCATTATCCCACCTTCGTCGCCAATTTAGTGTAAGGGACCAAAGACAATGAAACAGCCGAAGGGTTGGCTTAACACAGGTTTATTGCATGATGATCCGGAGGAACATGTGGTAATGGCGGATGGGTAGCTCAATATATACAGCTGGCTATACATTTTAATGTGGCTCATCGACAGACTATTGGTTGCTGCCTGCGTGACGTCGTAGAAGGTCACGCCCTTCTTGTCCAGGTGAAGAGGTGGCGGGAATCTTCCCGCGCTGCTGATCCAGGTGAATCTGAGCCATGAGAGCTGGACGCTCGCTATTGCCATCTAGTGGTCACTAGCTCGCGTCCCCTTATCAGGTTTACATTGATACAGCTGAAGGTTATAATGTTGCACACAGAAAGGTTACATTGTTACCACATGGCTAGGTACATTGTTAAAAGCACAGCTTTACAGAACACAACAAATCTCCACTGTTTTCGCTATGTTGCTGTTTTCTTTCTTTTTTTTACTCCATACTTTGCTAAGAGAAATTACTGAAATTCTCTGATAGTATGGCCACTGACCATGAAAGAGCAGCTTCTATTAGCCATGGAAGAAGACTAGAGTTGAGAAAAACAGTTGGGAAGGCTACCACCAGTGGTCCCCATTATGTGCTGCCAGAAGCAGTCAGGTCTTCTTCTTTCATGTCCTGATCAAACTTTGGACTGCCAAAATGAAGCCACTTTCTTGACTTTGTCATTGGCCAAACTTAAATCCTCATCGGTACATGTTTCTGGCAGTAATTGTCAGACTGGTAAATGAGCTGGGTTCTCTATCTCCCTACATTCACACAGCATATTGTTGTCTGCCAGTGGCCCCCACTTGAGCATATTGGTCTTGCATTTAGGGACTCCAACCCTCAGCCTTAATCAGGGTCCTCCAAGTGACATAGGGGAGGTTGATCTGAGCCAGCAAACATGAGGTTCATATCTATTCAGAGGGTGTCGAGGGTCATTCTCTTGCTTAGTTCTTTCAGCGTCCACTGCTGCTTCTCTCCTGAATCATAGGGCTGCATGTCCCATTGTCTTCTTATGATAAGTTCAGGGTTTTAAAAGGCTGTATTTTCAGGAGAGCTGACGGATATCTTTAAAGAGAAGGAAGAAAGGAAAGCAAAGAAGGCACTGAAATGGAAAAGGCAGCTGTTGCTCACTAATCTGTTGAGGGAGAGGGGTTGATGATGGAAATCCAAGAAATAAACACCTGAGACATGAGATTGAAAAACAAAAAGTGTCACAAAATGTTATGACTGAGAAAGCTAGCCCTTCCAGGCCTTTGGAAAAGTTCCCAGCTCTTTTCTGTTTTTTTGACGGCTTCTTAGATCTCTAGTGGCAAGAGAGGCAAACTACTGCAGCAAACACCAGGTGGTAAAGAGGAAAATAATAACACATGTCCCTATCAGATACAGCAGCAACATCCAAAGTCAACTGTAGCATGGCTCATACTGACACTCTGGATTTGTTATGTATGTATGTTTGCATGTTCATTGTACTGTAAAGGCAAGAATGTAACCACTCCAAATACAAGGTACCTCAGCTGTAAAGGAACGCGAGCAGGCAGCCCATAGAGGGCAGCTGGGAGCGTTCAGTCTCACATGGTTCACATTGCTCAATCACGGACAGCCGCGGGAAAACCTTCCCCGCATTCAGCAGCAGGAGAAAGATCTGCATTCAGCAGCAGAAGAAAGATCTGCATTCAGCAGCAGGAAAAGAGGCGTGCCTGGGCGAGGCCACGCCGGTAGCAGCCAATGAGCTACCGTGCTACAAGATTCAAATGTATAGGGCTACTGTATATATTGAGATGCATCACCGCTATTACCTCATGCTCCAATGGATCATCATGCAATAAACCTGTGTTAAGCCAACCCTACGGCTGTTCTGTTGTCTTTGGTCCCATACACTAAATTGGCGACGAGGATGGGATGATGGCTGCCCACGGGACCAAGACATGCGCCGGCTGCGAGATCAGGAAGCCGGGAGACTTGGAGCTGTTTGAGATAGACTTCAATGGAGCGCTGGTGGAGCTCGAAGTCTCAGATGAGGCCAAGAAGAGGGCCATCTTCGTCCGCATGCTCGGACACGAGACCAAGAGGACCTTGGTGGATCTGATCGCGCCGAGGAGGGTGAGCGACTTCAAGGCCACAGAGCTCCTGGCGGCGCTGCGCACCCACCTCCGGCCCGCAATAGCGATGTTCCCCGCTCGGAGCGCGTTCTGGAGGCGAGTCCAGGCGCCCGGGGAATCGGTCGCTGAGTTCGCCGCGGCCCTGCGGCTGGCCGCCGGCCCATGCAAGTGGGAGACCCCAGAAGTCACCCTCCGGGACTGCCTGCTCTGCGGTCTGAGGGATACCGAGACTCAGCGCGCGCTGATGAAACAGGAGCCGCCTCCCACGTGGCAACAAGTCCTCGACACGGCACAGGCCGCGGAGGCCATGGCTGCCGGGGTGCAAGAGCTTCAGGACTGGCGCCCGAAACCCGCCAAGGCAGAGAGCTCGGGGCGCGCGGCCCGGCGAGTTTCGAACTCGTCCGCGGAGAGCGGCGACGACGAGGACGTCAGGAGGGTCCAGAGAGAGGGCCGGCGCTGCGACGGCTGCGGCGCCGCCCACACCCGCGCCGAATGCCCGTTCCGCAAGGCCGAGTGCCACAACTGCGGCCGGCGCGGGCACATCGCCAAGGTCTGCCGAAAACGGCGCGAGGCCAAGAGGAGTTCCCCAGACCGCTCGGCGAGGCAGGACCGCACCACAAGGAGTTCTCCAGACCGCTCGGCGAGGCAGGACCGCACCACGAGGCCAAAGGACGGCACCCGGACCACGAGGACGCGAGACGGAGTAGGGCGCATCTCCGACGACAGCGAGGACGACGCTCCGGTTTGCAGCATTTCCACGGAGCACCCCCGTTACTTCGTTGAGGTAGTAATACAAGGGGCCCCTGTTAGGATGGAGGTGGACTCGGGTTCTTCATACTCCATCATTTCCCAGGGAGAGTTCATGAAAATCGCCCCCCGCGTGCAGCCCAAGCTCAAAGCGTTGAGGGCCACACTGAAGGACGTGCAAGGGAACCGCATCCCAGTGTTGGGGGTTGGGAAGTTCCAGGTCCAGTTTAAAAAGCACACCGCAACGCTTCCCCTAGTCGTCCTCAAGGGAGGTAAATGCAGCCTCCTCGGGACTCAATGGTTCCAGCCCCTGGGGTTGTTCATTGGGGGGGGTGCACGCCGTGGGAGCACACGCCGCCGGGACGGATCCAATACAGAGCGTGTGCGACGCGCACCCCGAGGTTTTCAAAAAGGGGCTCGGGAAATTCAAGGGCCCCCCAGTGACTTTCGACCTGGACTCTGGAGTACGTCCAATCAGACTTAAACCGCGCAGAGTGCCCTTCGCACTAAAAGACAAAATAGAGGCAGAGTTGGACAAATTGGTGGGCCAGGGGATTCTTGTCCCTGTTGATTCTGCGGAGTGGGAAACTCCAATTGTAACAGCACTCAAGGCCAACGGGGAGGTCCGCATATGCGCTGATTACAAGTGCACCATCAATAAGGCGATCCGCCCTAATGCGTATCCGGTGCCGGTAGTCAGCCACTTGTTGGCCAGGTTACACGGGGGGAGGTGTTTCGCTAAGCTCGACCTGGCCCAAGCCTACCAGCAACTCCCGGTGACCCCCGCCGCAGCTGCAGCGCAGACCATAGTCACCCACAAAGGGGCGTTCCAGGTATCGCGCCTCCAATTCGGTGTGAATTCGGCGCCCGGGATCTTCCAGTCACTCGTGGAACGCCTCCTGAAGGGGTTAGAGGGGGTGTTACCCTACTTTGATGACGTATTGATTACAGGGGGGAGCCGGGGCGAATTAGCAACAAGGTTGGGAAAGGTCCTGGCAATATTCGAAAAGGCGGGGTTGCGGTTGCGGAAAGACAAATGCGTTTTCTTCGCAACTGAGGTTGAGTTCCTAGGGTTCCGTGTTACTCCCGAGGGAATAAGGCCGTCCCAATCCAAGGTGGCCGCCATCAAGAAGGCCCCTCGCCCCACCTCCAAGCCCGAGTTGCAGTCGTTCCTTGGACTGCTCAACTTTTACCACTCCTTCCTTCCGCGGAAGGCAGCAGTGGCGGAACCGCTACACAAATTGTTAAAAAAGGACGAGGCATGGAAGTGGGGCGACGTCCAGGAGAAGGCTTTCAATGACCTGAAGCGACTCCTGGCATCAGATGCTGTACTGACCCACTTCAATCCCAAACGCCCAGTGGTCCTAATATGTGATGCATCCCCGGTGGGGGTGGGGGCGGTGTTATGCCACGTACTGGAGAACGGGAGGGAGGCCCCGATAGCGTTCTACTCTAGGTCCTTGTCCCAAGCGGAGAGAAACTATGTCCAGACAGACAGGGAAGCACTAGCGATAATTGCGGGGACCAAGAAATTTCATGATTTTGTGTACGGCCGCCCCTTCACCATAGTGACTGACCATAAGCCCTTGCTAGGCATTTTCACCGCAGATAAGCCCACACCCCAAATCCTGTCCCCGAGGATGCTCAGGTGGGCCATTTTTCTCAACGCGTATCAGCACGCGTTGGTATACCAGCCCGGAAAGGAGATCAGCCATGCGGACGCCCTGTCGAGGTCCCCCATTCCCCGGGATTGCTGCCACGTGGGCGAGGAAGAGAGGGACCACCAGGTCTTAATGATAGAGGTCCTAGACTCCCCTCCAGTAGTACCGGCCGACATCGCCAAAGCGACCGGCAAGGACAAAACGCTAGCTACAGTTTGCTCCTGGGTACAGAAAGGGTGGCCCGTGTCTTCCCCAGCAGCGGAATTCGACACATTTTTCAAAAAGAAACTAGAGTTGTCCCTAGAGAGGGGTTGCCTTTTGTGGGGACAGCGGGTAGTGATCCCCACGTCGCTCCGGCCGAGGGTGCTTAAACTGCTGCACGTCAGCCACCCGGGGATCGTCCGCTCTAAGGCACTAGCCCGTAGTTAATTTTGGTGGCCCCAGCTAGACGCCGACATCGAACACATGGTCGGCACTTGCGAAGCGTGCCAAAGCTCCAGGCCAGAAGAGGCTCGCTTGCCACATAGGGAGTGGGACGCAGCAAGGGGGCCCTGGTCCCGGGTACACGTAGACTTTGCTGGCCCGTTCAGGGGAACACTTTTCCTCCTTGTGGTGGACGCGTTCTCCAAGTGGTTGGAGGTCATTCCAGTCTCGAGCACCTCCTCGGCCACTACAATTAAACAGTTACGGAGGGTCTTTTCCACGTTCGGTTTACCCGACACCCTCGTCAGCGATAACGCTAGCTGTTTCACGTCCGCCGAGTTCGGGGTATTCATGGATCGCAATGCCATTCGGCACGTCACCTCCGCCCCCTTTCACCCGGCCACCAACGGCCAAGTAGAGCGCCTCGTGTGCACCACAAAAGACGCGCTGTGGCGCATGGGCCCCGGAGACCTCGACCTGCAATTGTGCCAATTCCTGCTAAGGTACAGGGTCACCCCATTGGCGTCAGGGTACTCCCCCGCGGAGCTGTTAATGCGCAGGAAGCTGGCCATGGTAATCTCCAAGCTAGACCCCACGAGAGTAGAGGACAAAGGGCGGAACATAGGGGTGGAACCCGCAAAGAGTTTCAGCGTAGGCGCCCTGGTGCATTGCAGGAACTACGCCAACGCGGGGCCAGCCTGGGTGCCGGGCACCGTAATAGAACAAACCGGCCCCGTCTCATACCGCGTGGAGACCAGTACAGGCCTCCTGTGGAGGCGACACGCGGACCAACTCAGGCGCAGGGTCCCCGGAGAGCAAGACGAAGACGAAAATAGCCACGAATCAGCGTTAGGGTACTCCCCCACCCGTTTAGCCCAAGGGGGAGGAAAAGGGGGACATGGGTCCCCACCAAGGGGGGAGGAAAGGGAATCGATCCTCAGAGATCTTTTGCGGGAGTTCGCGGCAGAAAGGAAGAGCCCCGACCTCACACATACCCCTCGGAAGTTTCCCCAAAACACAGATGCCCCTAGAAGTTTAGACGTTGATTTACAGTACCAGGGGGAGTTAGCGGAGTGGTCCCCCACCCGTCCTAGCGAAAAGAGGGGTTTCAGTTCAGCCCCTGGTACTTCCAGTCCCAGTAGCCCCTGCGAGTTAGAATGCAACATAGCGCCAATTTCCCGGAGACCGACACCCCCAAGACAGGAGGCAACAGCGAGTCCGCCCACCACAGTCTCAAGGTCCCCCGAGCGGGGAACAGAAGGTAGCAGAACCACAAGGGCGACCTCATCGGTTCCGCGGTTCACAATAGGAGGGTCCCCCGGGTCCGAGAGCAACAGGCAGGGGTTCACCTCCCAACTGTTCATTCCATTCCCATCCCCGGGCGCAAGGCAGGCACGGACGCCCCACAGAGCCTCTAACGAATCCCCGTTTCCCGTTGCAGGACAAGTACCCGCGGAGTCAGAGATCACTGGCTCTCCAGCACTAGGTCAGGCGCAAGCACGCCCCAAGTGCACGTGCGGCAAGCCACAATGGTTGCGGGACTTCGTCCCATCCTAGGGGGGAGGGATGTTATGTATGTATGTTTGCATGTTCATTGTACTGTAAAGGCAAGAATGTAACCACTCCAAATACAAGGTACCTCAGCTGTAAAGGAACGCGAGCAGGCAGCCCATAGAGGGCAGCTGCGAGCGTTCAGTCTCACATGGTTCACATTGCTCAATCACGGACAGCCGCGGGAAAACCTTCCCCACATTCAGCAGCAGGAGAAAGATCTGCATTCAGCAGCAGAAGAAAGATCTGCATTCAGCAGCAGGAAAAGAGGCGTGCCTGGGCGAGGCCACGCCGGTAGCAGCCAATGAGCTACCGTGCTACAAGATTCAAATGTATAGGGCTACTGTATATATTGAGATGTATCACCGCTATTACCTCATGCTCCAACGGATCATCATGCAATAAACCTGTGTTAAGCCAACCCTTTGGTCCCATACACTAAAGGATTGCTGGCGTGTTTCCTCATAGACACAACTACATCCTCCCATTCCTCCCTTCCACATGGCTGTTTGGATCCAGCCACATCATCTCCCCATTATCCTAACAACACAATACACTTCTGTTGTTGTTTATTTTGTATTCTCTGTGTGTGAGGGGGTGGGTGAGGTGGGGGTGTGGCTCTGAAGACACCCTAGCACAGAGTGCTATTGATTTTGTGAAATTTCTGATCCCTGGTGTTGTGTATGTAACAGTATTACTTAAGAATGTATGAACGTAACCTGACAATGATTACAATGTAACTCAGCTGTTAAAGGAACGTAAGCCAGCTGCCCATAGAGGGCAGCTGTGAGCGTTCAGCTCACATGGTTCAAATTCCTCCAATCACCGGCAGCCGCGGGAACCTTCCCGCACAAGGATCATCTGGAGAAGATGGGCGTGACTCAGAATGACGTCACGCAGGTAGCAGCCAATGAGCTACCGTGCAACCCTTTTCAATTGTATTACTGCAGTATAAAATGAGCTGTACGTCCGCCATTACCACATGTTCATCCTGACCATCATGCAATAAAGCTGTGTTTTAGCCCTCACTGCGGCTCCTTCTTTGTCTTCCGTGCAAGACACTAAACCTGGATATCCAGTACCTGAACAGCCTTATTCAGGCATTCAGGAAAACATAAACTAAATGCAAGAAATTGGGGGGGGGGACTAGCCCTTTCTCTGCCATTTTCTTCAGGTAGAAAGTGATGGTTTGAAGAGGCAAGCCTTTGCTACACACAGAACATCTCCACACATTTAGAACACCTGATTTTAAGGGTCTCCAATTATATGGAGAGAATACATGTTTAATAGGAATTTCCCTTTTCAGACTGGTGCTCTTGTCTAAAAAGTGTGGCAAGACAAGCATAGGGCTAGAACTTTAGCCCTTCTCACACATGTTCAAATTAGCTCTTTCATACTTCAGCTATAAACAGGAAAACAATTTATTCCTCAATGTAAAAAGGACAAAAGAGATCATTGTGGACTTTAGAAAATGCAAATTGAACATCCAGCCACTTATTATTGAAGGGAATTGTGTGGAACAGGTCTCGGTGTTTCGATTTCTGGGAATGGAGCTGCGGGATGGTCTAACATGGGGAACAAACACCAAAGATCTGATGAAGAGAGCACAGCAGAGGTTATACTTCTTGAGAATCCTCAGGAAGAACAATCTTTCAAAGGACCTGCTGTTGGCATTCTACCACTGTACCATAGAGAGTGTGTTAACCTATGGTCTGTGTGTATGGTTTGGGAGTTGTACAGCTAGGGAAAGAACAATGCTGTCCAGGGTCGTAAAGACTGCGGAGGGGATAATTGGGCGTACTCTTCCCACTCTAGATCAAATCTATGGCACCAGGTGTTACAAGAAAGCTATAGAGATTGTGCAAGATAGTACGCATCCCGAAAATGATCTCTTTCAGCTTCTGCTTTCTAGAAGAAGATATAGGGTCATAAAGACCAGGACCAGCTGCATGAGAAATAGTTTCTACCCAAAAGCGGTTCTGGCTTTGAATGCAGTGCAATGCAGTCTATGAGGGAGCTTCTGTATATAGTTTTTAGAATTTTTAGAGTTTTAGAGTTTTTAGAGCCTTAGAGTTTTAGAGCTTTTTAGGAGTTAAATGTGTATATGTGGGGTGGGAGTATGTTGATAATTTTGTATAGTAGTATTTTGTTTAGGTTTTGTTGGGTTGATAAGTGTTCCCCCCCCCCCCAATCTCGTTGTTCTGTGCAGGACAATGACAATAAATATCTATCTATCTATCTATCTAATGAGCACTGAATCCTAGAGTTGGATACGACTGGCTTTCGAGCAAGGGTGACCTTTTTGTTGTTCAGTCACACAGTCAATTCTGATCCTTTGCGGCACCATGGACCATTGCCCGCCAGGCACTCCTATCTTCCACTATCCTCCTCAACCCGTCCATCTCTGTGTCCAATGCATCAACAATACCCTCTAGCCATCTCATTTCGCTGTTCCAGCAAGGGGACAATGACAATAAAGATTTATCAATCTATCATTTTCTGCCGCCCCCTTCTTCTCTTGCTCTCCACCCTTCCCAGCAGCAGGGCCTTCTCAAGTGAATCCTCTCTTCTCAATTGATGTCCAAAGTACTGTAGCTTTATCTTTGCTATTTGACCTTCTAAGGAGCAGTCAGGGTTGATTTCTTCTAAGATCAACCTTCTCATTGTCCACTCCCCTCCAACACCACATCACAAAGGCATCTATTCTTTTGCTCTCAGCTTTCCTTATGGTCTAGCTCTCACACCCATACTTTACCACCAGGAATATCATTGTTTTGACTATACGAATTTTTGTTTGCTAGGTGATGTCTCTACTAAACTATGTTCCCCAAGTTTCTCATAGCTTGTCTCCAAACAATCAGTCGCCTTTTTATTTCATGACTACAATCACCATCTGCAGTGATCTTGGATCCTAGGAAAGTAAAGTCTGTCACTGCTTCTACTTCTTCCCCTTCTATTTTCCAGGGACTGATAGGGCCTGCGGCCAATATCTTGGTTTTCTTGATGTTGAGTCTCAAGCCAGCTTTTGCACTCTTTTCTTTCAAATCTAAGCAGGAGCTTCTTTACATCTTCATCACTTTCTGCCATTAGGGTAGTATCGTCTGCATCTGTGGTGTACTGCTCCAGGTTCCCACTGGATCCCGGGAACCGGTAGCCGAAATTCCCACAACCACGCCCACTTGGCCAGCCACGCCCACCTCCCTACCCCAGGCCATGGTGTGGCCAGCCATGTGGACCTAGCCTTCAGAGTTAGCCATGCCCAGGGTGGGGGCAGCAAATTTTTTTGCAGTGCATCACTCATATCTCAAATTTTTGATGTTTCTTCCAGCAATTTTGATTCCCACTTGTGATTCATCTATCCCTGCATTGCACATTATGTGCTCTGTATATAAGTTAAATAAGCAGGGTGAATAAGTTAAATAAGCACATAATGCGCAATGCAGGGATGGAAGAATCACAATATGGGATCAAAATTGCTGGGAGAAACATCAACAATCTGAGATATGCAGACGACACCACCCTAATGGCAGAAAGTGAGGAAGACCTAAAGAATCTCTTGATCGGTTTGAAGGAAGAGTGTGCAAAAGCTGGCTTGAGACTCAATATCAAGAAAACCAAGATAATGGCAACAGGCCCAATCAGTTCCTGGAAAATAGATGGGGAAGAAGTAGAAGCAGTGACAGATTTTACATTCTTAGGATCTAAGATCACTGCAGATGGGGATTGCAGCCATGAAATAAAAAGGCGACTGATTCTTGGGAGACAAGCTATGAGAAACCTGGGGAACATAGTGAAAAGCAGAGACATCACATTGCAAACAAAAATTAGAATAGTCAAAGCAATGGTATTCCCAGTGGTAATGTACGGATGTGAGAGCTGGACAATTAGGAAAGCTGAACGCAGAAGAATAGATGCCTTTGAAATGTGGTGTTGGAGGAGAGTTTTGAGGGTACCCTGGACAGCGAGGAGAACAAATAGGTCAATCTTAGAAGAAATCAACACTGACTGCTCATTGGAAGGTCAAATAGTAAAGATGAGGCTAAAATACTTTGGGCATCAAATGAGAAGGGAGGATTCACTTGAGAAGGCCGTGATGTTGGGAAAGGTGGAGGGCAAAAGAAGAAGGGGGAGGCCAAAGATGAGATGGATAGATGGTATTGTAGACACAATGGGCACAGAACTGGGAAGACTGAGGGGGATGGTGGAGGACAGAGGCGCCTGGAGAACGATGGTCCATAGGGTCGCAAAGGGTCGGAATCGACTGTGCGACTGAACAACAAAGCAGGGTGATGAAATGCAGCCTTGTCTTACTCCTTTTCCTATTCTAAACCACTCCATCATTCCATATCCTGACCTAACTGTCGCTTCTTGACTCATATACAGATTTCTCATGAGGTGTTTTATATATATATAGTCACCTTTACCTTTAAACACCTGAATAGGGCTATGGTCTGACTTTCTGTACCACTGACTGCCTGATTCTGTTGTCCTGATGATTCTGCTTCTCTTTAATAAAATATTTCTCATAATGTGTTTTATACTTTTGTTTTTACTTTGCATTTTAACAGTTTCAGTTGTTAAATATATTTTTAATTATTCCCTAAAAGTATACTTCAATTATTGGGAAAGAATTAATTTTAAAGAATTAGCTATTTGCAACTAGATGCTTAACAGCTGTGCTATTTGTACAGTTCCTTCCTGTACTGTTTTCCCTTCCTCCTATCTGTCACCTTCAAATGTGTTGCCATACCATTTCTATCATCCTCAATCACCATCTGGGAGTTGTAGGATTCATAGTACCACACATTTGCACGGGAAGTTCACTGGGGGAAACATCACAAGATGTTTTACATGGGGTTGTGCAACTTTGTCTTGCTGTCATAAAGAAACCACATTTTTCACTCTTCCTGTGAGACAGCAACATGTTTTTTTCTGTCTACAATGCCTAGATGCTTTGTATTTGTGATAATATTTGGGCAGATAGTGTACATTAGAATGTACATACATTGGAAGTATAAAAGCTAACAACAGCCTCATTGCATGTTTTTTTAAAAACTGCAAGCATCAAGTGAGTCGTTTGTGCCTTTTTGATAAATCAGTCAGTCCTTCTGTAGGTGGTCTGTCTGCGTGCTTCAGAAAGAGATAATACACTAGTTTTGTATAAAGACATTTTGCACAACTCACAGAAGCTTTGAGAGAAAAGAACTGACTACTGTCATATTCTCGCACTGATGCTGAGGTATCTCTTAAGACTTGAAAATTCCTCATTCGGGTGTCAAGTCAAGAGAGTCTAATTGACAAGAACTGATAGTTTAGTGAACGTTCTACATATCTCTTTATTAACAGAATTAACAGAATTAATATAACAGTATCTATCCTACTAATCATTTGTACTTCTACTTAAGGCAGGCAGACTTTCATGGCTACCCTGAAAGCTCCATCCAGTTGTTCTGCTTTCCAGTTCCAGGTGTGAAAAGACTTGATATGCTCCTCTTTAAAATCTCCTTTAGTCAAAATCAGAATCCTCTATTCTGTAATTCCCAAAAAATGTGACTTTGATATATTGAGTCTCCCAATACCAATTTCAAATGGAATTTTAATAAACTGTTTGATCCTGTGATTCAGATAACATCATTCAAAATAATATTTGATGGAAGGTTGGAGAGGAAAAGTAATGTTAAGATTTTTATAATGAAGCAACAGCTGGCAAGTGAAGTTGAGGTATCTTATTCTTTATTTTTATTTACAGATTTTATTTGAAGAGCTGGTGTTTCCTTTTCAAGGCTCCCAGTTAGCTATGTACCTAATCAGCTGAGAGTTTCCCACAAGCTACCCTGTGTGCCAGCTGGCTCATGTAATTCCAAAGTTTTCTTGGCAAGCCGTCAAATGCAACATACATTTTAAACAGTTGGATTAACCTCAGGATTCTGACTAGAACCCTTTCATCTATTTTTCAGAGATAGACGGCTGCCATTTAATTATGTTTTAATTGACACACACGCACGCACACACAGACACACAGACACACACACATCTTCCAATATCTCATTAAATGTGATGGCAGCTGATCTGTAGCACAGAACTTCAGATTGTGGGAAAACAGGGCATTTAACTAAAAAAACTAATTAATTTTAACTGTTCAGTTCATTTATGCTTTTGGATTGTAGCTTCACATAGGGAATTGAAAACAATGGATGCCGAATGCTCTTTGCTTTGATAATTGGCTTCGCCTGTAACTGGAGGAAAAAAGACCTCCTTGTTTTATCTTCAACTGAGGAACCTATTCAAGCAAACTGGAGGGGCTTTATCTTTTGCATTAGCTTGGTGAGTTACTGTTAGTTTGTGTCTGAGACTACAATCCAAACAGCAAATGTCTTCCTCTAAGTTTCATAGTCTACATCAGGGGTTCCCAACCTACAGCCTGTGATGTCATATGGCCCATCACTGCCTCCACCCTACCCAGAAGTGGAAGTGGGTGCATTTACATCAGCTATAAAATGAACTTGTGCATGCATAAATGCACCCATGGCTATCATAACCATGGAAGTGGGCTCATTTTTGACAGCCGTAAATGCTCCCGCTTCCAGAGTGAGTGGTCCAGCCCGCTCAGCTGTTCAGGGGCATGGTCAGGCCCACGGCGTCAAAAGGTTGGCCACTGTGTTTAAAAAGAGATCCATATGTTTCTGCTGAGAAAAATGGAAACGGGCTTAGCAGTAAGAAACAGACAATTGGACAAATTGCCCGTAAATAACCAAACAAACATAAAATAAATACAAGTCAATGGGTATACTTACCAGAGATTGGTAAACTGATGGTGGTGGTGATGATGGTGGTGGTGGTTTACAACTTCCAGGATTTCCTTGCTGGGGGAGTCTAAGAGTTGTAATCTCACCCCAAAAAGTAACTTTTCCTAGTTACGACCCTTCCTTTAGGACATAGAAATGTATTGGCCACCTAGGGATTTTAGTTTTTGCATTATTCTCCTCTAAGTTGCCACAGACTCTTTCTTCTTAAAAATATTTGCCAAAGAAAACTCACGATAACATAAATATGAAAGAAATATTAACATTGCACAATAATAAATCAGGTTGCCAGGTTGGCAGCATTCTTCTGCACTGAGCACCAGAATCTTCCAATTCATTTACAGGCAATGGTAGCCAGAGAAAGATTATTCCCTTGGGATGACTCCTGAATGGCATAGATTGGAAAACCATTACCATTTGAATTGCAGGGTTGCAAGGTTTGTTATGGTGTGGTTGTCTGAGATCAAAAATACCATTTTAACTAGATGTCTGAAGTCCAGGTTAGTTAACACTAGGCCAGTTGAAGCTATGCTGAATCCAAACCCCTCCCAGCCCAGTAGATATTTTGGAATAGCCTTAGGACTACTTTCATGTTGATATGAATCTGACAAAATTTGGCTCCTCTTCACTCTGTCCCTCCTCCACTTCATTTCTGGGGCTCTTCTGCCACCAGATTCCTCTGCTGGGATATCCCTGAGATCAGGAAGCAGAAGATAGTGCTGCTGGAACAAAGAGGTTACAACCTGTTTTTAATCCTTTACAGCCAGAGCCTCTTTGAGTTAGACTAGTGGTGAAAGGCAGAATAATTGACTCCAATGGCCAAAATCCTGTTGAGAAGTAACACCAAAGATGTAATGTTTAGCAGCAAATTGCCACAAATTAAGAAATATCCATAGGCATTACTTGTTGCACAGATGTTGTGTGAGTCACTATGCGATATACAGTATTTTTAAAAGATTCCCTAATGTTGAGCAATTTGCTGCTAAATGCTATTGTTTTGCGTAACTGCATATCAGGATTTCATCCAGTGACTCATTTAGAATTAGTCATCTACTCCTGGTGGAGCATGATTTTGGTCCAGATTTTCAGCTGACGCTTAGATGTTTTATACATTAGCAGCAGGTAGGCCTTGTCTTTTAATGCATTGATGTCATTGAGTTAATTCTGGATTCTTTTAATGAGGCTAAATGCTGTTCAAACCCTGTGAAAGAGACAAACCCAAACAAGAAAATATAGATTCACCTTCATAAAATATGTGGAAATCATCTTAAAGTCCAGTGTTTTAATTCCACGTGTTTTAGCTTAGTTTACATCTGTTTCTGTACTAGCCACTTTACTCAGAACTCCCCTCTCTGGCGTTTATGACTCTTTTTCTTAACATTGTAGAGAATAATGTTCCATGTTACAATTCAGAGCTTTTCTTCAGGCTTATGCAGATGTCAGACTATTCCTAAGGGAGGAATGATTCTAAGGAATGAATTTGATATTCAGTCAGATTAAGTCATTTGTATGTTCATTTAATGGTAAAAATGTGCTCATAAAAATAATTTAATAAAATTGAAATTGAGACATGGCAATATTGCCATGCTTCATGGAAAACTCTCAGAGGATTTAGTGAAAGTCTGTGTATGGAAAGATGGCTATATTTCTTTTCAAGGCATAAATCCTCAGAGAACATTCGCACTAATTTCAAAACAAAATAAAAAGAACTACATCTTATTAAAGATGGCAGGCAACATATTTGGAAACAGTAAAACCAGAGTGGTTTTCTTTTAAGTAAACATATAATATTTTGAATGTTTGTTTGGTTGTTTTTTCTTAATAATTTTAAGCAAAATTTCTTCTTCTTTCGTGCCTAGACCAGAAGTGAAACTGCGAAAATTTTGATACAGTACCTTTGAATAGCATGACACAGGTTTCTTCAAGTCTCCTCAGGCACTGAAAATATTGAAAACAAAAGCCAGTTTTGCGTTATTCCATCCATTTTTGCATAAAGACTTTGCTATTTGATAAAGAACAATATTACTTTTTAAAAGCTGTAAATGGATAGTTAGAACACTAGCTTTCAAGGATAGTGGATTACATGTTACTTTTTACTCAACATTTAGACTCCGAAACCACATAAAAATTGTCCCCCAACTACTATCTTCTCAAACTAATGTTTCTGAGATAATGAGTAAAACTTCACACAAAAAACATTCTAACATTAATGCTATTTTATTAAAGCACTTTAAAGTGCCAAAGTTGCCCCTGTGTTTTCTTTATTTTTTCTAAGATAGAAAGTGACTTTTTTACTCTTGGCAAGTTATTTCCAACTTCTGTTAATTAACAAAATAACAATGAAGTGAGCTCTCCACGTGAGTTGTAGTACTGATATTGCAGGATTCCAGATTACAAAATATTATTTTGTACATGACATGTAATTTAATGATGAAAGTGTTAGACCTATGTCATCTCAGTCACATGTGCATATGAAATGAAACACAGGAACTTTATTAACAATTGGATCAGGGAGATCTATTTCAGTCTTTGCCAGCCTGGTACCGTCCAGATATTTGGGGCTAACTCTTCCCATAGTTCCTAACCACTAATCCATGCCATGTGGATTTGATGAGGTGAGGTTCAAAATCTCTGGAGAACACCTTGTTGAGCAACCAAGGATCTAGTTAAATAAAATAAACTCATCCAAAAGTTAATAGAAAGGCATATTGGCAATGATTTCCAACATGCACACTCATTTATCCTACAGGTCTCAAAATATGGAGATAATTTGATGTTTGTATAAATTATGAAGACAGAAGTCATCTTGCCTCAGCCAGCAACTCTTAAATATTTGATGGTGTTTTTTCTCGAGTTCCTTATTTGTTGTTGAGGGGGACGGCATCCTCTTCTATCTTAAGGCAGAACATATTGTTATGAGATACTATTTTGCTTTCACATTCTTTATACATATAGAGTTCCTGCTCTTGCTGAAGGGAACAGAAACTTGTTAAGCCTCTCTGCTCTCGGAGGTGAGAAACACAGGACAGGGCAAAAAGAAGATTTTTCTTCTTCTTAATACTTCAGCCAGCAGAATCATCCAACCAGCATACCCACCAGCAATGTGAGCTTCTACAGGTTGTAGTCAGAAAACATTGCCAAGCTTTGACAAGATGTCAAGATCAAAATGAGGAGAGAACAGAGTAGCATTGTTTCCCTGCAGTAGAGTAACCAATCGATTGAATCTGATCTAAAAATAAAAACCAGTATTTAATTTTAGTTTCAGAGGGCTCTTGGGCTCAATGACTATGCTAGGCCTTACTTTCTGGGTGACCCCCCTTCCTTGGTATTATGGACCATTGTTTCCCTTCCACCTCTGGTACAATCCACACTACCACCAACCAGAAGGAAATGAATAAGGCGAAGCTACTGTTACCTTGGGACTGCATTGGCTCAAGTGGTTAAGATGCTGAATTTGACAACTGGAAGGTCGGCAGGTCAGCAGTTTGGGACCTGAGTACTGTACAACAGAATGAACTCTTAGCTCTGTCCCAGTTTCTGCCAACCTAGCAGTTCAAAACCAAGAAATTGCAAGTAGATAAATAGGTACCTCTTTGGTGGGAAAGTAAACAGCGTTCCTTGTCTAGGCATGCCTGCTACATGTCCACAGAAATGTCTGCAAATGCAGACACAACTGGCTCTTTGGTTGTAAACAATGATAAGCACTGAATCCTAGAGTTGGATACGACTGGCTTTTGAGCAAGGGTGACCCTTACCTTTACCTTACGGTTACCTTACTGTTCCATCCTTGCTGTTGTCCATGTTCCACAAAGCAGCACAAAGCAGGTAGACGAAGGGAAAGCAGGGGACCCAAGATACCAGTGGAATGTTGTCACTTCTAGTTGTGTAAACCTTTAAAGATACCATTGGCTGTCATCAGACTATCTCTGTATATCTTGCTAAGAAGCTTCCTTATAGCATTAGTTCTTATCTGAAGTTCTCAGATGTTTTGAATTTCACTTCCCAGATGTCCTAGTCACACAATGGCCATTGTCATGGATTCTGGGAATTGAAGTCTAAAAAGTATAGAAGGCCAAAGATTGAGAATCCCTTGTTTTACACCCATCACTGGTTTTCTTACCATTTCCTTCATTTGGCCAAAACAGCCTGTAGTCGGCAGGGGCGCCTGACTAGATTTGTGTGCTCAAGTGGCTAAGACGCTGACTGGGAGGTGGAAGGTCAGCAGTTCGATTCCGGAGTCCTGCAGGATGGAATGAGTTCCTGTCTTTGTCCCAGCTCCTGCCAACCTAGCAGTTTGAAAGCAAGAAATTGCAAGTAGGTACTTTGGTGGGAAGGTAACAGCATTCCGTGTGCCTCGGTGTCTAGACATGCCTGCCACATGACTATGGAAACATCTAAAGAAGCAGACAGCGCTGGCTCTTCGGCTTTGAAACAGAGATGAGCACTGAACCCTAGAGTTGGATACAACTGGCTTTTGAGCAAGGGAAACCTTTACCTTTACCTATGTGTGTTGTGTGCTATCAAATCACATCCAAGTTACAGCAACCCTCATAAAATTTTCAAGGTCAGATATTTAAGGAGTGCTTTTACCAGTACCACAAACCCTCAGTGAATTTCCATGGATGAGTAGGATTCAAATCCAGGTCTCTGTAGTTCTAGTCTATCACTCTATTTACAGCAGCATATCAATTATCACTTGGCATCCCTTTATTCATATACATTCAGGTGCATGGAATTTTAACTTTGATGCAGAACCAGAAATGCAGAAGAACAAGGTCAATATTTGGAAGAAGGGACTTTGTCTTCTCTTACTTACGCCAGCAGTATTTAAGTGGCTCTTCACAGACAGGACACTGATATTCACTTAGTTTGGGTAGAGGGACTTTCTGCCATGCTTTTGAAATTTGAGGGCTACATCTACTATTGATGAGACATGAAGGGATAGGAAAATACTAGAAGCAAGAATCCTTTGATGTCCTTTCAATAAATGCAATACAGGCAGACTCAATAAAAGTGGCTCATATGGTTACACACCTCTTAGTTATAGTTGAAGGAAACTAGACCACCCTCTAGTGGGATACTAATGCATTTCACCTTTTAACATTCTCTTTCACACAGTATGGTGTGCTTATCAGCTGCTTTCTACTTCACAGAATTTTACTGTTGAAACATAGCATTAGATTTACATGTGTGCAAAGATTCCCAGACAGTATAATAAAAAGTAGAGACATCACCATGCCAACAAAAGTCCACATAGTTAAAGCAATGGTCTTCCCAGTAGTAATGTATGGCTGTGAGAGCTGGACCTTAAGGAAGGCTGAGCACAGAAGAATAGACGCCTTTGAACTGTGGTGCTGGAGAATACTTTTTGAGAGTTCCCTGGACTGCAAGGAGGTCAAATCAGTCCATCCTAAAAAGAAATCAACCCTGACTGCTCCTTGGAAGGACAAATACTGAAGCCGAAGCTCAAGTATTTGGCCACCAAATGAGAAGGGAGGACTCACTGGAGAAGGCCCTGATGCTGGGAAAGATCGAAGGCAAAAGGAGAAGGGGATGGCAGAGGATGAGATGGCTAGATGGCATTGTTGACGCAGTGTGCATAGATCTGGGCAGACTACAGAGGATGGCGGATGACAGAGGAGCCTAGTGTGCTGTGGTCCACGGGGTCACAAAGGGTCAGACTTGACTGTGCAACTGAACAATAAAGATTCCTAAAATCCTCCTAGTCAATTCTGCTGTGTTCTAATTGTGTCTTGATTTCTCTTACCTCAAGGCTGCCCTTAAAAGAGCCACTTTTTTTTTTGGAGTTCAGCTCCCCAAAACCTCCGCCAACATTGCCAAAGTCATGTTTCCAATTTTGTTTGAATATATATGCAGGTTAGTAAGGCTCCCTGGAGCATAATCCCCCAATCTTGCACCTTTCCAGATCCATCAAGCTACAATTCTCATCATACCCAGCCAGAACAGCCATTAATATAGATTATTGGAGGTCTAGTTTAACATACCTCAGGAAGACTACTCTTCATAGGTGAAAGAGTCATGTTTATCCCACAATTGATGCTTGAGGTTTGATATAATAATATCAAACAATATCTGGGGCCTGGAGTCTCATGGAATTCTTCTTCCATGTCTAGGCCAGATGTGAAGCTGCCAAAATGGGGCCACCTTTTGCTAAATTCATTACATAGTTCCTTTCATCTGACCTAGTGTGAGAAAGATTAGCCGGCACAAGGTGGCCATTGCACAGGGTAAGCTTGATTGTGGTTCAAAAATACCACAATCTCCAAGGAGGCTCTTTATGTGTCCCCCATCCCAGGGAACAAGATGCTGCTAATGTGGCAACTCTAGTTGTGGTGATAATGGGGACAGAAAAAGATGACTGACAAACAGAGGGATAGTTTTTATGTTGTAAGGAGCAACCCAGGCCATACTACACAATACATTTCCTTAAATGCTGAGAATATCTGATTGTCATACCAGTGTTTTTCACATCTCTCTTCGTTAGAAAATTAGTTTGCTTCACTCTATCTTTGAAATAAAAAAAATGCAAGTTTTGTTCGTAGCTCAAACACAGAGGTCTTGCTGAATCATGTCTCTGGAACATTAATGGCTACCCATTTCTAATCTGGGTGTCATGAGTGAGCTTTGTCCTCACTTGTAGAAATATCTTTTCTACAGCCATACTAAGGCTGCAAGGTTGAATAGCACCTGGCTATGGCCCTACTAGGCAGCCAATGTGCTTGCTATCCTATTATCCTCTTGTAATTGTGTAATCGTAAAGTACTGGCATCTGGACTCCACTAAGCAAAAATGGCAAGCCTCCTTTTGGTCACAAGGTCAATTCAGTTTTCCAGTAAAGGTAGGAGTGGTCCTGCTATAATTGTACATTATTCTTAGTTTTAAATGTCCCAAGGAACTTGATTTTCACAAAGTCTTTGCCTTGCAAAACTTTTCCATGATGTGACTCCTACTATGCAGTCAGATATTTTCCCCAGATAATCAGCTTCTGCATTCCTTGTATTATACCTTTGCCGGCTGTTACTTTCAATTGTTCGACATAAATTGGCCCAATGCATGAGTAACTAACAAGGCAGCCTTCACTTGGGGAGAAAAATACAATTGGAAGAAAATGTCATTGACTTACTTAGGTGTAAGTATCATTATGTTCAGTAGGACTTCCCAGGTAGATACAGTGTGAAATCTGATTTGTATTTCAGTATGAACCCAGGAAATTCTCAGGTCCTGAGTTAAGATACAAATTGGAATGCAATTATTCTTCTGTTTTTGTATTTTACTGTATTTTTCAGTACTATTTGTTGATAAGAAATAGATACACAGTGTGTAAAATTGCAATTATTGACAGAAAAATTGTATATATATAAAATTATGTACAAAATTCATATGAATGTTCAAAATGCCAACTGATATGAGAACGAGGTGGAATAAATAAAAGCTTGAAAAAAAATATATAAACAGCCATCCTGTTAAAGCATTTTCAACCTCTCCCTTTAAATTCTCCCTAAATCTTTTTGTTTTAGACCCCTGAAATTTGTCTAAGGACTCTTTCCTATTTAAAGGCTTGTGCTGCAATAATTCTACTTAAAGAAGCCCTTGTGGCACAGTGGTTAAACTGCTGTACTGCAGCCCAAACTGCTGACATTGTGAGTTTAATCCTGAAGGGCTCCAAATTGACTCAGCCCTCCAGCCTTCTGAGGTTGTCTGTAAAACGAGTACCCAGCATGTTGGGGGCAACAATGCTAGTTACTTTGAGAACTACTCAGAGAGTGCACTAAGCACTATGGGGTGGTATATAAGTGTAATTGCTATTGCTGCTATTGCTATTACCACATTTGTATTGTTCTATAACCGTAAGTGCTCTCATAATACAAGTGCATGCATACATACATGCAGTGTTGTACTGTGGCAGGTTCTCACCGGTTCTGGCGAACTGGTAGTAGAAATTCCAGGCCACATGCACTTGGCTGGCCATGCCCACCTCTCGGCCTCCCCCTCCCAGCACTGCCAGAAATGCATCCCATTTGCGTCGCCCAGGGCCAAAGGCACGCTTTCATCTCCACACTTCCCTTGTGCCTTCGGCCCTAGGTGAGGCAAATGGGACACGTTTCCAGTGGCGCTGGGAGGGGGAGACCAGCCAGAACCAGCCCACCAACTCGCCCCACTCACCTCCCAGCAGTGCTGCCAGCAGGGACGCGTTTATGGCAGTGCTGGGAGGAGGAGGCCAGCGCCAGCCCACCAACTCACCCCACTCATCTCCCAGCAGCACCGCTGCTCTGGGACTCCTCATCATCATCATCTCCGCGAAGCAAGAGAGAAAAGTAGGTTTCTTTCTTTTTTTCGGGGTGGGGGGTTGAGGCCACGCCCACAGATAGCTACACCCACAGATAGCCACGCCCACCGAGTGGGTATTAAATTTTTTACAGTGCATCACTGCATACATGCACACACATAATGCTGTATGGTAATTTTTGAAAGAAAGATAAGTTTCTAAGACAGTCTCAAATATGGCAGGAAGCAGGAATATTCAAGAAGCATCTAACAGAGTTTTTGTTTGGGTTTATTTAGTTTCAGTTTGGTTTTGGCTTTTTTTAAAAAAATATCAATGGCAGTTCTTTTTCTTGCTGCAACTAGATCATAACCACCATTTTATCAATGTGATTCTTTTTAAAAAATAAAGACAGTAACACAAATGGAAGGCAACCACATGCAATCTCCTTTCACAATCCATTAGCTAAACAAAACTAAGGGCGTTATTATATATCTGCAATAATCACTGAGATAAACAGGAGCTGAATCAGCTCATGTAGGAGACTAGAAATTGCTCAGGTCAGATGATACGTCACGAAGCTGATGAATCTCAGAGCCCAATAAGGTTACCCATCTTTAGTGGCTATAGTATCACTGATCCCTAAGGTGTCCAATTGACCATCATTAGTGAAGCCCTTATTTACAAGTTCACAGTTTCACTTAATTTAGTCTGGGGGTGGCCAAACTACAGCCTGTGGGCCAGATCTGGCCCGTGGCACCAATTCATCTGGCCCACGCCACCCGTGCTGCTCCTGGAAGCGGAAGTAAAACGCGCCCCATGCATGTGCATAACACTGCCATAAATGCACCCACGGCTGTCATAAACATATTTACCATAGCCACAGACATGTTTTATAGCTGGAGGAACCACATGACCAGCCTGCTCAAGGTTTGACCACCCCTGATGTAGTCTATTATAGAAATCAATGTTTATTCAACAAAAGCTTTCAGGCTAGAATCTGTGAGGCATTGAGTGAGATTGAAAAAGTTAAAATGCATCCTTTGAATTCCTCTTGAACTTACCTCAACTACATGGTTTAAAACAGAGGTCCCCAACCACCAGGCTGTGGGCCGGTACCAAGCCACAGGCTGTCCCAAACTGGGCCGTGGGGGTGGGTGGCACTGGGAACCCCGATGGCAGCCTTTTGTCCTCAACGTGTTCTGTCAGATCTGTCCGGCAAACGGAGCGAGAGCACGGGCTCCAGACACAGCAGATAGACAGGTGGCCAGGTGCCCCCTTCACATTGCTTAACTATGGTGGGGGTCCACTTACCAGTCCATGGAAAAATTGTTTAACATGAAACTGGCCCATGGTGCAAAAAAAAAAGGGTTGGGGACCCCTGACTTAAAGAACCCACTGTTTGACCCATCATACACACAAACACTTAGCAATAGCAATAGATATTACACTTATATACAGTACTGCTCCATAGCCCTTAGTGCACATAACCCTGGGTGATTCACAAAATTAGCATTTTGCCTCCAACATATTGGGTACTCATTTTGATTGACCTTGGAAAGATTCAAGGCTGAGTCAACCTTGATCCCATCAGGATCAAACTCACTAAGTCAGCACTTTTTGGCTGCAGTACAGCAGTTAAACCACTGTGCTACCAGGGCTTGTAAATGGAGAGAAATATATCCTAACAAATATGGCATTTCCAATTGCTATTTTTATATTTCTACATTAACATAGGTCAGTTACCACGTTTCCTTTCTTTCTCTTTCCTTTTAAAAGTTTAGTCTAACTATCACATTAGGGGAATTTTCCTCAAGAAGCAAATGCTGCTCTTGAGTCAAGCAGACCTGCTCCTGGGAGGTTTTCCCACTTAAACTGTTATTTCTTTTTCAAAACCTCAGAAAAGGAGTGAAATTTGATTGGACATAATTTTAAAGACAAAATCTTAACTACGTCAAAGTATAAAGGTTATTGCATACTTTGGACATGCCTAAGCTGTTGCTTAGGATAGGGGTGCCGCGTGTGCAAAGGGTCAGACTCGACTATGTGACTGAACGAAGAAAAATCTGTTGCAGAAATGCTAATTATTAGGCATTGAATTCAGGTTAAGTTATTCATACCATAGTCCAATTGAAATCTATGGGACTTAAATTGGGCACTATGTAAAGGATACAATATTCCATTTAAAAGAGGTCTAATTGTTACCATAATGACTGAAGACAATATTTTGAACATAATAGACTTTGTCAGATTGTAATAAGACAAAGTAGGATGCATGAAGCAAGAGATTGTTTTTCAGTAAAGAAAACAAATTAACATCAATAACTGTTATTCCAGGAGGCATAACACTCAGGGCAAGTCTTCAGTTTGATGTCAATCACTGTACAGTATTTACAATTCTGTAACCAAGACTCTTGGAGTCTTTTCTGTCTATCAGTTACTGGCTCAGTCTTTGAATGTTTGTTATTCAAACTAGTTTTCTCTCATGATAGCTTCAGGTACAATGCTTTTTCCACAATATATTGTTTGGAGGAAAATGATATCTTAGAGGAGAGACTTATTATGGAATATGTTTCTCATCAAGAATATAAAATCTGCTTACTGGCCTGATCAGATCTTGTGAGAAATATTCGAATGAATAGACGGAAGAAGCAATTTGTAGCCATGAAAACAAAACAAAGCTCCTTGTAGAACGATTTATAGATTTATAAATAACCCAGAAAAGACGACATTTTTTTAAAAAAGCACATTTTCCTTGACTCTGCTTGTGAACTTTAAAAACATATCATTCCTTTTTCCAAATCACATTTTAGTCTTTTTCTGTTTCCAAGATATTTGGAAAAACCCAAATGACATGTTGTTTCTGGATGTGAGTTTGTTATGGTAGGGATTTTGTTGTGTCTGCCATCCAGTGTTTAGGAACTCAGACTTGTTTTGTCCAATCAAAATCATCAGGTAAAGTGTGACTTTGGGGGGGGGGGGAGAGATTTTGAGAGATGAGAGTAAGTTTTGTAATTTTCAGAATGTCACGAATGCTGGGGATGGAACTTCCCCAGCCCCTGTTTGCTATTTTATAGAGGGTTCGCCACACAGATGGGAGCAATATACACAATCCCACCCTGTGTGGAAGCAATAAAGCAGTGACATCAGTTCATTTAACAAAGCATTGACGAGTTTCAGGTGCCCTCACATAGCTGCATACAGAAACAGGACTTACAAAATAATACCTTAGTGCTGATATATGATTTCACCAGCTTAAGGTCTTTTGGCAAGCAGACAGTGGCGTATGGCCTGCCATACCCATCCGTTCTGGAAGTATTCCAACCTTTGTATTATGTATGGAGTGGGTTTCTCCCTGACATCATTACTACATGCTAGCGCCAAGCATCCAATGCTTTTCTTTGAACCTTAGGCCAAGGGTTCCCAACCTTTTCAAGCTGGGGCCTGGGGCATTCTCAGTCAGCTTCAAGGGCCAGATGGGCATTTTTCCTGCCTGCATGATGGGGCTGGCCATTTTGTTCCAATAGCTTCAAAGGGTGGCCATTTTGTTTCTTGAATGCCCTTGGAGGGGTGGGGGGCACATGAAATGGTGCCAGCCTGCAGGCCTTAGGTTGGGAACCCCTGCTTTAGGCTATAGACTGGACTGATTTCTTTATGTTACCTGAGAAGACAAGGATGGTGGAGGATGCTCAGTTTATTATCTGAAAGCCATTACCAAGTCTTGGGCATTCAATGTCCCACATAACCAAGATAGTCTTGGACTCTTTGTCCAATGATGCCAACATAGTTTAGATATATCCTGTATCCATGTAACCACCACAGGTATCTAGACCAAGGTTACTCAATTTGAGACTTCAGGTGTTCTTAGATTTTTATTCCCAGAAGCTCAAGTCATCATGTTGGCTGATCAGGGCTTCTGGAAATTGAAGTCCAAGAACATCTGGGGATCCAAGGTTGAGAAACACTGATCTAGGACAATCCATCAAACTTTTCCCCACTCACATTGTATTATTGATGGAATAAAGATGAAGTGATTAAATGTTTACTAATATCTTATTCCTAAATGCAAAGAATTCTCTGTCACATGGAAAAAAAACTGAAAACCTTTGTGATATGATTGAAAGGGTCAAAATTAGAAAAAGTCATATTTTTGTTTAAAAAATCAGTATTTTAAAGAAAATACAAGCACAAAAAAGTCACACAAATAGGGAAAATTTACAAAAACTCTCCTAATCTCACCCCATTTTTACCTTCAGGAATGGACTAAGTAGAGAACTATATTCCTATTAAGCAGCTGGTGGATTGTGACTTTGAAACCCAGGTCTTCTTTGAAATCACGAGCAAATTTACTCACATAATGCAAGCGCGGCGCCAAAATGGCCGCCGCGCTCTTTGCGGGAGCCCCCCCACAGGACGAAGGCATCCGGGTAGTTAGGGGCGTGGCCAGCTCCCTTATAAAAGGGGTGGCCACGAGGCAGCCGAGCTGCCATTTTGCGAAGCGACGGAGCGGAGAAGTTTTTCCTCTTACTCCGTCGCTTTTTACCTCGAGCGGGAAGCCTTTTGGCTGCTTATTTTCCTCTTTTTCGGCTTCCCTTAGGTCCGTCTGAGATGCCTTCGAAGAAGAAGGCAGCCGCGAGCGCGGCCCGGGCGGTGCGGCGGCGCAATCCGGGTCGGAGGACCGCGGCTGCGCCTTCCCACCAGCCGCCTTTGCTGGTTCCCACCGGGACCGGTGGGATGGGGTCTATTACCCCCTGGCCGGAGGCCGGGGACCCGAGTAGGGGTCCGGTATGGGCTGCGGCCCGCGGCCCGCAAGCGGCGGACGCCGCTCCTGCTGCTCATTCTGGGCCTTCCTCCATCGGGGCCCAGCTCACTTCGGGGTCTTCCAGCCTTGGGGGGTGGTGTGGTCCCCTCCCTTGGCAGATGCCCACGCCGGCCCTGCCGGGCCTGGGTGTGGGGTCATGGCCTTATTCGGGCCCCGGGGTGCAAGGGCCTGTACCCACGCCCGTAACGGGCGGGCCGGCTGGCCCGTGGCCCCAGGCCAGTGTCGAGGCCTTGCTGGCCCGCGTGGCGGCACTTGAGGCTTCCCTCGCTCGGGCCAGCCACGCAGGCGCTCCTTTTGGGGTGCGCTTGGACGCGTCGTCTGCTGGGCAGCGGCAGGCGACGGGACGGGTCGAGCAGCTTGAGGCGCATGGCGCGACTTCGGCCACTGCCTCGCGGCTCCCCGACCAACTGGCCGGCGCGGGTCAAGCTCCGGCGGCGAGCTCTACGGCGGTCGTGAGCTCCGACGCCCCCAGTGGGCCAGAACCCCCGGTGGGGGCGGCCCGCGGGGGTGCAGCATGTGAGTATGCGTTACAAACTAGTGCACCTACACATGTGGCTACGTTGGGGGGGGGTTTCCAATGGCCTTGGCCTCGCATGGGTGGTCCGGCGGTACAGCCGCCGACGCACCAACAGGCGATGCCAACCACCACCCAGGGCCCCGGGGTGGGTAGCATTTCCTACCCTGTGGGGAATGTTTTGGGGGTGGCTGGGTTAGTTCAAGCCCCTTTCCAGATGCCCACAGTTTCTGCTGTGCCTGTCTCGGCCTTGCCAACAGCGGGCTATTCCTTGCCACTGGGTGACCATTTGGCACAGGCCACCAGAGAGAAAATATGGCGAGGGGAGTATGTGGATATCTTCTCACTCCTAAACAGGGAGCCCACCAAGGAAGAGTGGGAGGGGCAGGATGAGAAGGATAAGGAACAGGCACGTCGTCGCAAGCCGCCACGGACGTGGGCCAACTGGCTGCCGGCTTACCTCATCTACATGGCGGTGTACCTGAGGGCCCGGCCGGATCTGGCAATTCCTATGGTCCAGTATTTGGACAATATCTACCGGGCGATGGTTGATTTTCCGGGCCCGTCGTGGTTGGCTTATGACAAGGAATTCCGTATGAGAATTCCACTGCACCCTGAGATGAGGTGGGACGAGCCATGTCAGAGACTTTGGCTGCTGTACATGACACCCACGCGCCCCGCACCAGGGGAAAGGTACCATTGTGGACATGCGGTCCAGCGAGTGGCTCCAGCACAGGCTCCCCGCCAAGTGGCGGGGCAGGGGGTTCCAGCCTGACTGCTGTGCTGGGCTTTCTCGTCGAATGGTTCATGCAGTAAGAAGAATTGCAAGTACAGACATGAGTGTCCCACCTGTGCGGGCCCCCATGCGGCCTCTGCCTGTCCCAGGCCTGGAGGGACGCGGGGCAGAGGGAGGGGCGGACAGTGGGCTGGCAAGACTGCCACAGATGGAGCTGGTTCGCCGAAAGGCTTCCTCCCCAATTAATGTGGACATGCTGGAGCGTTGGCTCGCATTGTACCCGAAGGGGGAGGATGCAGATTATCTACTTCAGGGCTTTAGACAGGGGTTCCGTATTCCTTTCATGCGTGATAGGTCCCCTCAGGATGCCCCCAATCTTTTGTCCCTTAGGGGAAGGGAGGAAGTGGCTGCCGCCAGCATTAATAAGGAGGTCAATGCAGGCAGGGTCACTGGCCCTTTCCCTGCACCCCCGTTCACTAACCTCAAGGTATCGCCCCTGGGCTTGGTTCCCAAGAAGTCACCAGGCGAGTTTCGCCTAATCCATCAATTGTCCTACCCAGCCGGCCGATCAGTCAATGATGCTATCCCTGATGACCTTTGCTCAGTCAGGTATACATCCTTTGACCACGCGCTGCGCATGGTGCGCTCATGTGGCCCGGGTGCGCTGCTGGCTAAGTGCGACATTAAGTCGGCTTTTCGCCTCTTGCCAGTGCACCCGGGCGACTTTGAATTGCTGGGTTTCAAATTTCGGGGCGAATATTATTTTGATAAGGCCATGCCTTTTGGCTGTTCCATATCATGCTCGGCTTTCGAGCGTTTCAGTACCTTCCTAGAGTGGGCTTTCGTCCGCAGGTCAGGGTCCCGGTCTGTAGCCCATTACCTGGATGACTTTTTATTCGGGGTTGAACGGGGCTGGGACACGTGTACACGTCTCCTCAACACATTTCAGACGCTAATGGAGGAACTCGGTGTCCCTTTAGCGCCCGAAAAGACCGAGGGCCCATCTACACAGCTAGTCTTCCTGGGGGTGGAGATTGACACGATAGCGCAGGCATCTAGGTTACCGCGGGATAAGGTGTCGAGGATAGTGGCCCTTATCTCGGACTTGTTGGCCAAGCGCAAGGCATCACTGAGGGAACTGCAGGTGCTGCATGGTCACCTTAATTTTGCCTGCAGAGTGGTCGCACCGGGCAGGGCTTTTGCCCGGCGCTTGTGCGACGCTATGGCAGGATTATCCAGGCCTCACCATAGGGTTCGGCTTACCCGGGGTATCAGGGCAGACATGCTTGTCTGGTTACAGTTCCTGATGGACTTCAATGGGGTCTCATTTTGGAGGCATGACCTCCTGGCTTCCCCTCAATTTCAGATTCAGTCTGATGCCTCGGGATCCCTCGGTTATGGGATGTACTTCAATGGGAAGTGGGCCTATGGTGGGTGGCCACCGGCCTGGGCAGGCACGGGTCGCCTGCGTAATCTCACGTATCTGGAATTTTTCCCTATTCTGGGTGCTTTGATGCTATGGGGCCAGGAGTGGTCCAACTCGGTCGTGCATTTCTGGTGTGACAATGCGGCCGTGGTCCACATTGTAAATGCACAGACTTCTAAATCGCCCAGGGTTATGGATCTAGTGCGCCAATGTGTGTTGCGCAGCCTGCGCCTCAACGTACTGTTCAGGGCCAGGCACGTCCCAGGGGTTAATAATGATATTGCTGACGCTTTGTCCCGCCTACAGATCTCCCGGTTCCGTGCCTTGGCCCTGGATGCGGAGGAATTTCCCTCGCCACTCCCGGAGGAGATATGGACCATTGGCAAGGAGAGGTGAACCGGGCGATTGGCCTGTCACTAGCCCCACGCACCCGTAAGGCGTATCACCACGCAATTAATTCTTTCAGGGCATTTTGTACTCAATTTCAATTGCCAGTAACCTGGCCAATCCCGGTAACCCATGTTCTGCGGTTCATGGTTTACCTGCATTCTCAGGGCCTTGCACCTCGCACCATAGCATCCAAGCTTTCAGCGTTGGCTTTTATGGCCAAGGTGGGGGGTCATGTGGACAGCACCTCTGACTTCCGTGTGAGACATGTTTTGGAGGGGTGGGTGCGCGAGTGCGGGCGTTGCCCGGACGACCGCCACCCGATTTCCCCAGGGGTCCTTACCCAGTTGGCTCGGGGCTGGCCTTGCCTCTGTTTTGATGCATTTGAGGCAGCCCTGTTCCATGCAGCCACAACGGTGGCATTTTTTGGAGCGCTCCGCATCAGCGAGCTTGTGATGCTGTCTAAGGCGGATGCAAGTCGTAGGGCACTGGAACTCGAGGATGTCTGTGTAGCCAAAGACTGGGCTCAGTTGAGGATACGTTCCTCTAAGACCGATCAGCATGGCGTCGGCAGTGGTGTGCGACTGCTACGGTGTTCTTTGGCAGACATCTGTCCGGTTGGTGCCCTACAGGAATTCCTGGCACTGTGTGGCACGCACCATGGCCCGTTTTTCTGTCACCAAGATGGGTCTCCCCTTACTAAATTTCAATTTTGGAGGGTGACGGGCAAAGCACTGGCCAGTGTGGGCCTCCCAGGCGCCCGCTATGGCACTCATTCATTCCGTATAGGGGCGGCCTCGACCACTGCAGCTTTTGGGTACTCAGGGGCTGACATACGTAGCATGGGACGGTGGGGATCGCAATGTTTTCAATTTTATGTGCGCCCACTCCCCCCGTGAGTACCGACCCGGTCACCTTACCTATTTCCCTCATTTTTTCCTTTACAGACCCGGGGTGTCGTATTACACCGGTGACAGTATGGCTGGTGGGCCATAGCTACGTGCACAGGGCAGCGCGTTATGCTGCGGCGACAGAGTGGGGACCCCAACTGGGACTGGGTGCATACGCAAGTCTCACATGGCATGGTAAGCCTGGGATGTTATGGCGGGAGCTGCTGCCTTTCCTTTTTTCAGGCCTGAATGCTGACCCGCCTGACATTCTGATCATACACCTGGGGGGCAATGATTTGGGCCAGGTCACTGGCTTGTCGCTGAAGCACACGATTTGCGAGGACCTCGCCTACCTGCATTACGTCTGGCCCGCCACAACCCTTGTTTGGTCGGACATGGTCCCGCGTCATGCCTACAGGGGGGGGGCGTTGACCTCCTGGCCCTTGTCGTCACCCCACTATTAGCCTCCAAAGTTATGACCTGTATGCAGGGGATGGGGTCCATCTGTCGCGAGGAGGTATGGACCTCCTGTTGGGTGATTGGCGAGCAGGCCTGTTGACCGAGCTGATGGTCTGGGGGGGGGCGTCGAGCCTTCTTTGAAGCCCCTCCATGTGGCGGGTAGCACTGGTAAGGTAAACATTATGACCCACAGGTATCCGGCAAGTTCGCAATTGACTGGACAACACTAGACAGGCATAAGTTGGTTAAACGTTGTCCGGTCAACGACGAACTAGGCGACGGGGTGATGGCTATAGCTAGACAGCATGCATCACCCCGTGATTTTACGGATACGCGTCAGAGGGTGGGGTCATTAGTGAGATATTGACTACGGTCAACAATTTGTTTGTTGTCAACAAACAAATTGATACAAATGGATACATTGTAGCAATTGCCGTTGGCAATTTTGGGTGGTACCTTACCAGTGTTACTTCGGCCTGCTTGCCTTAAGAATTATGATTGGTTATTACCAATAGAAATTTATAATTCGGACTAGGGCATGAATCAATAAATGTGGCCCAATGCCATTATCCACTTTCACTGGTGTCTGAGTCCTTTATTGGGGGGTGCGCCTGCAATGCAAGCGTGGCGCCAAAATGGCCGCCGCGCTCTTTGCGGGAGCCCCCCCCCCCACAGGACGAAGGCATCCGGGTAGTTAGGGGCGTGGCCAGCTCCCTTATAAAAGGGGTGGACACGAGGCAGCCGAGCTGCCATTTTGCGAAGCGACGGAGCGGAGAAGTTTTTCCCTCCACCCCCTCCCTAGTTAACAGTGTGATATTTTGGTCGCTTCGGGGCCGGGTGGGAATTTTTGGCTGGGACCCATATTGGCTTCCGGGTCCTGGTTTTTTCGCCCATCCCACACTGTTGCTATGGTTTGACATAGGGGTTTTTCTGTTGCTGCTGTTGACTTTGGTCACATGGGCGGGTAGCACTGGTAAGGTAAACATTATGACCCACAGGTATCCGGCAAGTTCGCAATTGACTGGACAACACTAGACAGGCATAAGTTGGTTAAACGTTGTCCAGTCAACGACGAACTAGGCGACGGGGTGATGGCTATAGCTAGACAGCATGCATCACCCCGTGATTTTACGGATACGCGTCAGAGGGTGGGGTCATTAGTGAGATATTGACTACGGTCAACAATTTGTTTGTTGTCAACAAACAAATTGATACAAATGGATACATTGTAGCAATTGCCGTTGGCAATTTTGGGTGGTACCTTACCAGTGTTACTTCGGCCTGCTTGCCTTAAGAATTATGATTGGTTATTACCAATAGAAATTTATAATTCGGACTAGGGCATGAATCAATAAATGTGGCCCAATGCCGTTATCCACTTTCACTGGTGTCTGAGTCCTTTATTGGGGGGTGCGCCTGCAATATATCTTGGGCAGCCTGATGCTTTGTTCCAAGGACCTGCATGTCTTAAACTCAAACTAGATGATGCATTTGACATAGTGTTTGCAGATGATGAAGGGAGACCTATTTGTCACACCACAGGATTTTACTTTCATTCAACCTGCTTTGGTTTCTGATTGGTCATTGGAAAGTAAACACAAGCTTAATTTGCAAGTTTAACCACTAAGGAAACCCTTTCCTAAGGGGCAGAGGAGACTAACTGAACAAATATGCTTTGAGAGTAATCTAAATTGACTTACAAAAATATGCATCTGGATGCAGACTAGAGAAACCTGATTTTTTTTCTTTCTCCTCTACAGCATATTTTCTCATGTCTTACCAATTCAGTAAATGGAAAAACAACAGCCATCCAGGACTTGATCCTGCATAAGCATTTCTGCTCTGGCCTGGATTACAGAAACAGCATTGCATGAAGCTGAGGATTGTTACTCTTACTCATCTTTGTCCACCAGTGTTTTCTGTGCAGCAGCAGCAGGTAAAACCAGGGAGCAGGGGAGAAAGAGAGTGAGTGAGGGGGGGGGGGGGGGTTTACAGTGATCTGTCATAATTCCATCCCCTTCACTTATGTATCTGAAAGAGAGAGCCCATGACAGAATGGGGATTCTGTTGGTATACTGGCTATCCCACTGCTTAACAGCTCCTTTCCTGAACAGTTCCCATTCTGAGCTCAGAAAAAAAAATAACAATTTCATATAGTTCATTTAAACTCCATTAAAAACTTGCAGTTTGAATGAAAGTTTTTTCAAAAATATCCACATACAATTATGCAGTTTAAAAAAACAGATTGTTTGTAGATTAAGACTAGATAAAGACAGTTCAGACTTTTGAATCAACATGTGTGAAACCCCACAGATCTGAAATAAACTGATCTTCCCACCAGAAATAAAATTACTTGCTTATAAACAGACAGATGTGATGTTTCAATATTAAGCAGACAGCGAAAGAAGATCAGATCTTGCAATATCAATGAGATCTTCTAGAGAAAAAAACAGTCCTGTGTTGGTCCATGTTTGAAATCTCTGGAATCAAAGGTTCAAAGATCTCCAAGTCCACCATAGTCCTCTGTACCGGTGTCTCCTCCTGACCTTCATTGGTTTCTCACTTTCTATGTCCATGTCCAGAGCTGACTGACTGATTGGTTGGTTGGCTGGCTGGTTAGATTTTTATCCTGCCTTTCTCCCCTAGTAAGAAACAAGGCAGCATACAAAAAATTACAAGCAACAATCATATATAATTAATTAATTAAGATGTAAATTAAAAAATGGTGTGCAAGTATGCAGCACAGAAAAAGCCCTCTAAAGGGGAAGATGTTGAAAAACCTTTGAAACAATAAAGAACATGCAACCCCTGGCAGATTTTCACCTGACATTTTCATTTCTGTGATTGAAAGGGCAAATGGTCAAAAGACCTATGAGATGCCTGATATATCCATGCATCAAAACATTTAGAAATAAAGTCAAGAGTTGATAGAGTGGAATGTAGCAAACTGCAGGGAATGGGTAGCATTTGTTATGCTCTCTTTAAAACAATGAGTTTTCTACAAGCAAAAATCTAACACAGTAGGGAAGAAACATTATCAGCATTGTGTTCCTGATATATTCTTTGCTTTAGTTTTCACTCACAAGACATTTTGAAGAAACAGATATTATTCAAAATGGTTAAATGGGTCTCCACCTGTGAACCTATACTAATCCAATCCACACCTTATTCTCCTGCATGTGCTGGCAAATATCCCATGCAGGTATCATAAGTTTACTAACCACATGCAGACAGGAGCATTTTATCCCTATTCCTCTCTGTCCCCAGTTTTGTTGTCTTCATATAGGTGGTGGGTAAGGGAGAATTTTACTATCCATGAATACTGTCCATTTGATTTGAGACTCTAGAAAGTAAACTGAATATGGTTAAGATGCAACTTGCACTGGTATGTTCTCCCACTGTGGAACTTACAAGGAGGTGAGTTGTTACCTTTTATCTCATTATTGTGCAGTAAATGCAACATTTAGCAAATCAACTCAAAGCAAGTGTGGAATTAGGGCGGGAAAGATGCAAAGATTTATGTTTTACTTACTTCTTTCAGCTTTGGATTTATATCTTCTACTGACATAGGAGAACAGATGCATGGAGCCAACAATTTGTACTAAGTGAAATTTCTTTCTCAGAAGCCTGCAGCAAAATCAGGGTAATAAAATTTTATAACATATGGATATACTTTCATGGTGTGTTTCCATAAGTACATACACATCATAACATCTACATTGGTATTAAAAGTGGAAATAAGTTTAAATTGTTACCAACCCTAACTATAACTTTTAGGTATGTTCAAACAAATGATTTCACAATTCAGCTTAAGAGATATTGAGCCAATACCTGACATCTGATCGTAAGCATGTTTTCTTAGGAGTAAATTTCACCAAGATGAATGATGTTGTAAATCCTAAACTTGTAAGTAGGGGTAAGAAAGAAGGGAATGGAAGACAATTGAAGGGTCGTTTCCAAGAAGCACTTCTGCTGGTAGAAGAGCAAAATGTAATGAAACTGGGAGGGAACAAGTCATCTTGTCTTATTGCAACCCTCCCTAAAACCAGTTTGGGAGTCCTGAAAAACTTGTAGAATAGGTTTCTAGGTCATGAAGAGTGCTACACAGAAAGAAGGAAGGAAGTTAGTACATTCTGGGAACATGGTAGGTATTGCTGCTGTCCCAATTCTAATCTTGATCTCTTTTTCTTGGCACTGTTTTGCGTTTTAAGAGCTGTGGCCATTATTTTCGTATTCCCAGATAACTACTCATGGCAGGAATGATGGCATGTTGTATAAACTCATGCTCCACAGATAACAGTCCTGTTGTGATCCCCATGGTACGGGACAGGACTAACCCAATATGGAAAACATGAAGTGCTTGCACATTAATCAACACAAGAAGTCGAAGTCTGGCCACATTATTTTGGCACTTGATGCATAAAATCTCAGTGCTTCTCCTAAGCAAGTAAAACATACAACAGCAACTCTTCCATTAACTAAAATGTTAACATCATTTTATGAGTTTTGAAATCAGTGATTGGAGGCTGTCTCACCCTGCCTAAGGGTAGGGCCAGCCCAAATAGACAGTGGTGTTCCAAAAGTTACAGTTGTGATCTTCGGAATAGCCACAGTAGTTTGACGAGAAAACTCATCAAACAGTACATTACCTTGTATGAACCTTGTACCAAAGAGGCATTACCTGGGGGCTGAACAGGAAGATTATTTTTTTGTTTTCAGTCTAGTACACAAGCTTGAATTTGTAATATTGTGTTCTAACACATTCTTAAGAAGTCCAAACTACTACCCTTTCTTTCTTCATTTCAGAAGCATAATACAGTGCAATGCTTTCTGGATCAGAAGATTTGACTGGCTTTACACCATTGCCCAGGGGACTCCTGAGTGTGCCTGCAATGTTTTCCACTCTTCGGAGAGGCTCCTTCTGTGTCTCACATCCATTAATTCATTGCCACAGTGAAATAAGAAGTGGGGCATACAAAATAGCTGGATGAGTGCTTTTAAGGTGTTCTTGTGGATTTAGTAGAATTAGACCATTATTTTATCCCACACTTGGTTGGCAGTGCTTTGGGAATAGATGACAAGAAGAAAACATCTTCTTTCCCACCAAAATGAAAGAACTTTGAAGGTGGCAAAATAAATCTTATAGGACGGGCAATGGACTTTGGTTTACTGTTACACCCCCATCCCATCCCCGCATGCGTATGCCACAATTAAAGGGGGAGTAACCTTCTTGGCCTTGAGGGCACAGTATCAGCTATAACATATGTCCATTGTTCCATTTTAGCAGAATAAGAGCAAACTCAGAAGTACTGGGATCACTGGGTACTTTAATGCCTCCTAGTCCCAGAGGAGGGAGTCTCTATAGTGTGGTGGTGGTGGTGGAGGAGGAGGAGAAGAAGAAGAACTTGCAAGAGAATCAACATGAACACCATTAATCTGGCAATGGTTTTTGGATATCAAAGGCTCCCTTATCCTAAGACTTCCAAAGGACCTGAAAGAGGAGGAATAGGATGGTTTCAGTTAAATTAAATTAAATATTACTGTTATGGGCTAATTATATTATCCTAGTTGTTCAATGTAAAGTTATGCCAGTAGAATTTCAGCCATAGACATCTTCTACTTACAACGATAATATAACAGTGTAAAAATCACAATCAGGTAAACAATCCAAATGTCATTATTAGACTTGGTCTCCAGCATCCCACGAATTGCTCTTTGGGACTGCATTTTCCCCCTGCCAGTAGCAGCAGATAAATCACAATCTTGGCTACAGTGAAATCACTGGGAAAGTTAAGCCTGCAGGGTAAACTCTCTTCCATTTCCAGTGATCTTAACCTAGATTTCTATTACCAGGGCTGGAACACCAGTACAGTAACACCTCATACAAAGTCCGCTTCATACAGCATCAGATTCATACAACATCGCCTAATTCCTTGAAAAAAGTTGCCTCATACAAAGTCGTGCGACTTTGTATGAGGCATTGGGGTTTTCCCAGGTTGCATTGTGCCTGGGCAGTATAAAAGGCAGGACACATGCGTGCATTGCTCTTGTGGGTTTTGCATGAGGTGAAGAGTGTTTAGGAGTGGTTTTGAGCACGATTTTGGATTTTTTTAATCTTTTTGTCAGAATTTTTAGAAGCATTCCTGGGATTTTTGCAGTATTCTTCAGGTTCTTGGACAATCTGGGTTGTTTGACATGTTTTTGTAATGTATTTAGCCTACAGACAATGATTTCTTAAAGTTCTGTCAGTTTCCTGTCTGTTTCCTTGACTTTGCCCTGAAGTTTGTGCTGTTACAGTACAATGTATGTCTGGAAACGACATTGTTTGAGGCATCGCAGCAAGGATTTGGATGTTGTATGAGGCATCATGGCTAGGATTTTGCATGCTTCATACAAAGTCCAAATCAGTATAAAGTCCAAACTTGTGGGACCAAGTTTGGACGTTGTTTGAGGTATCACAGTATTCTTCACACCACCATGCAGTTTGTCAGCTTGGGTAGGCCTCCCTGTTTCACAGGTCACATTGGCAGTAACCAAAGGTCACAAGTTGCCAAACCTTGCCTTGAAGTCAAAGTAGATGTTAAGGATCATGTGCATTCCTTACCAATAACCAATTTCCCCTTTTATGACGGTCTTTTTATATAGGTATGCGCTTTAGCAACTGGACTTGCAAATTGCACCCACGTTTATCTTCCGGTTATACATTATGAAACAAAGCATGCAAAATGTGAGAATGAGGAAAATTAGGTGCTGTTTTTTAAAAACAGATTTATTTCAGTATATTGGGAAACATCTCTGCAAATAACATAATAGATATTATCATCTGGCTTGATTCTTAGATGAAGCAGCTGAGATTTTACAATACCAGCTACGCAACCCATGAGGTTCAATTGCAATTATTTTACCATATTTCCTAGGGATGTTTTTCTTCATGCATACCAGAATGTTGCAGAATTTGAAATTATAGGCATATATGAAGTTCAAACATAATGATTTCTAGGCTGCCTCTTCAGTATCGTCCAGTGATGGCGAACCTTTTAGAAACTGAGCGCCAAAACTCAACAGGTTGCCGTCCATGCCGCAGAGGCGCGTTGCTAACTCTGTGCTAGAGGAGGGAAGAAGCACTCCCATTGGACTGCTGGAAGTGGTGGGATTCCCAAAAAATTACTACCTACTCTGTGGGCGTGGTATGGTGGGTGTGGCCAGGGGAAAGCCCTGCATTGCACCCGAATTAAGACTGCTTTATTTCAAAACTTGGATGGGTGGGGCCAGCCAGAATGTCTGCTACCGGTTCTGGCGAGCTGGTGCGAACCTGCTGAATCCCACCACTGGCTGCTGGGCCGAGGGGCGCGGCGAACTCTGTGCCAGAGGGGAGGGAGGAAGTGTTCTCATTGGGCTGCTGGGCAGAAGGGAAGGGTGAACAATATGCTGGGGCGATGATGCACAAAATGGCTTGCCTGTATTGTTTATGGGGCCTCTTAGTAATTAAACACATCTCAGGAAACATTGGCCAGTGCTGATCAGTTCCTCTGTGAGTTTCTCAGACTCAAAGTTATTTTGAATACACCTGGCTGGACTGTAACCCACTTTTTCAGATGCACAGAGTGAACCCTTGGTAACTAGAGATTTATTCAAGTATGGAAGAGGGCAGTGTAAAATGTGATAGAAATCAAAAAGATGTCAGAGCAATGATGTCCTTTACAGTGGCTGTTAAATCCTTGTCACATATTAAACAGTTATTGTTTAATGAAAAATACAGATCTCAGTGGGGGTATTTGTTTTAATCTTTGTCGCATCTGTTGCAACAGAATAAAGTCATTTTTTCTATAAGATTGAGGGAATAGGTAGACAACATACCTAGTCTTCCAACAGAGCTAGGGAAATGGTTCTGCCTCTTACCATGTTGCCCTCTGTCAAAGCCAGCTAGAATGGCTGCTGGTGATGGTAGCTAAAATGCTTGAAAAATAGATTTGCTAAATACTTGGAAGAAAAATCTGCACATTTCTATTGCCATGCACATGTCACACCTAGCTAGAATGCCTAAGCAGTTGTGTTGGCAGCCTTATCCCAACAACTTGGTGTTATTATCCAGAGCTAACATCAGACTAAGTACCCAGGGTGATGAAGTGGATAGAATGACAGACCAGGACTTTGAAGACCTGGGTTTGAATATCCACCAAACCATGGAAACTCACTGAGTGTGAAAGTGGTAAAACTACATCTTTCTAATATAATTTTTTATTAAATTTTCAAAATTACAAACCAAATACAAAGAAAAATGACACAAATACAATCATAAAAATACAAGGAACATACATGCTCAACAATCCGATACATCGCTAAATTTCATCATAACTCTATAAAAGCATTTATAATACATTCTAAAACTTATCTAAATTCAATGTAATATAAATTTCTTGTTCTTTTAATATATTCTTATCAAAATCCAATTCTATACTCATTTGTATATATATAGTATATATAACTTTATAGTTATAGTTATAGTTATAGTTATAGTTATAGTTATAGTTATAGTTATAGTTATAGTTATAGTTATAGTTATAGTTATAGTTATAGTTATAGTTATAGTTGCTATATTTAATGAAACAAAAGCTTATCACCTTTCTATCATTATACCACATAACCAAAACAAAACAAAAAGTACAGTAAAACTAAATTCACAATACACACCCTATGAAATATACATTGCCCTGGAGGATGTGGTATGTCACAGCAATATTTCACTATTTCCTACACCTTTTAATATTTAACACATAAGGGTTCCCATAAATTGGTTCTGACTTGATGGTACATGCAACCTTTTTGACTCCCTATTTATATTTCTCATTTTATTTTTCCTGTATTAAAATGTTCATATTCTGCTCTACACCAAATTGTTCAGAATGGGGCATGGGAAACAGCTAAAGAACAAACTTTAAAACAATGCAAAACTAATTTGAATGTTACCATATATGCTGGTCTCTGCAAGTAACTTCTAGACTTAAGGATAAGAATAACAAATTGAATCATATGCTCAAAGAATAATATTTTTTTAACAAAAGATAAGGGAATTTCTCCACTAGAACATATTAGACAATATGTGGAATAAATTAGGAAACATTCCTTAGCTACTTCTTTTCTTGGTAATGTCTGTTTTGGGTGTGCCTATTTTCTTGAGAATTCAGCTTTTGAACATTAAAAACCCTTTCAGATGGAGCCAGAAAAACAGATGTACATGTTCTTTTTGCTTGCTACTTTTTCTACCTTAAGCATTTATTCTTCTTAGGTTTTTAAAATTGCTTCTCAAGATCCTTTTTTCATTTTGTAAACATTTGAAATTCTTATGGCTGCAAATGTGACTGCAGCTATAAATTCCTTGCTCCATTTTTAAAAATCTCTTTGACATGTGACAAGGAGTTGGAATGATATAAAATGCTGAGTTTTACATATTTTTGCTGTATTTCTCACATCTGCCGGTCCATTATAATTCATCGTATATAACATACACAAAGGAAAATTGATAGAAACAGTAAGTCCAAGAAGCTTTCCATTTCACATGAAGTTAGACCGTCTGGTTCGTATGGCAGACAATATAGCTCTGTAAATTGCAGCATGAATTCTGTCATCTTACACATGAACACCATCAGGGTTACAAGGCCTATCCACCCAAATGATGTAGTGGCATCTGATATGACAATTTCGCTTCCATTTGGCAACAGCAGATAATTATTGTGTGCTGGCACAATTGCTGAGAAATGAACAAGACAACAAGATACATTGACCCAGTGGTGGGATTCAATTTTTTTTACTACCTACTCTGTGGGCGTGGTATGGTGGGCGTGGCACCACCATACCTGCGTTGCACCCAAATTAGGACTACTTTATTTCAAAACTTAGGTGGGCAGGGCCAGCCGGAATTTCTGCTACCGGTTCTGGTGAATTGAGGGCGAACCTGCTGAATCCCACCACTGCATTAACCTAATCATTCCATTACTAATCCCACCTAAAGCAGACCCATTGACAGCAGTTGAATGGTATGTCAATGCTTATGTGATTTCATTATGTTAATGGGTCTACTTTCCTATCTGCTCCACTCTGGTTGGGACTAGCAATTGAATTTAAGCCAATTATTTAAGAGAGTTCCTACTAAGTCGTACCAAAGGTCAGGGCCAACACCATCATAGAGAGAGGGGGAGCAAAGTTACATCTGCTGTCCTCACCCAAATAACTACTTTTACCCACTCCTCAGAGCTTTCTGCTGCCAAACCTCAGCTGCAGCACTGCCCAGTGTCATAATATCTTGAAGGGACATTGTGATGAGTCCAGTGATGCACTGCAGCAGGTTCTGTCAGGTTCTGCAGAACCAGTAGCGTAAATTCCCCCTGGCCACACCCACTTGGTTGGCCACACCTACCTCCATGGCCCATAATGCAGGATGTTTGGCCACGCCCACAAATTTGGCCCCGCCCACAGATTTGGCCAGCCCACAGAGTAGGTAGTAAAAAAAATGCAGTGTTATCACTAGATGAGTCCCTGTGAAACATTTAAAATGGTAACTGACCATCTAACATTTTATCACAGATAACAGCATTCCATAAAGGTATTACAGCGAAATTTAAGTTCTGGATAACCGGTCACCAGCTCAACCATAGGCCATGCCAGCTGTGGGACCATGGCGGCTGTCCAAAAATGCCAAAGGTTGCTTTGGCTGCAAAAACCCAGCTAGTTCAGTAATGGGCAAAGAGCAGCCACTTAGATGTTATTCAAATGCAATTCACATAAGCTCTAGGCAGCATAGCCAGGGTGAGAATTCTGGGAATTATTGTCCAATACCATCAGTGAAGCTGCACTTTGTCTATCCCTAATGTTACCTGGTTCCAACAATGTGCAACAAAATGCTTTTGGGAAGCAAGGAAGCAGAAAGTGGGCTACTTGAGACTGATAGCAAGCCAAGCCAATTCCTAACCCAGGCTAGAAGGAGAAATGCTTAGATTGGTATAATTAAAGGTATAGTAAAGGCCTCCCTTGCTTGAAAGCTAGTCATGTCCAACTCTAAGGGGCAGTGGTCATCTCTGTTTACAGACAAAAAGCCAGCACTGTCTTTGTCCATGATGTGTCAGGCATGACTAGATGCCAGAGTGCACAGAATATTGTTACCTTTCCCACCAAAGCAGTACCTGCTTATCTACTTGCAATTTATTGCTTTCAAAATACTAGGTTGATAGGAGGTGGGATAGATGATGGGAGCCCACTCCGTCATGCAGCACTTGGGTCGTGAACTGCTGACCTGCCAACTTCTGGTCATTAAACTTAGCATCTTAACCACTAAGCCACCGCAGCTCTACTCAGATAAGTATACTGCTGCCATATCCAATGAACACTAGATAAGGGGTCAGAGTGCTTCGTGGGAAACAGATTTCTTAGGCATTAGAGTGGCTCTGCTCACTTTAGCTGGCTTTTAGCTCCTTTGCACATGGAAAGATGATAAAGATTTCCTATTCAGGTTGGGCAAGAGCAATTCTAAGTGATTTCTGCTCTGTGTCTAGACAGCTCATAACCAAAATTGAGGGAGAATTCTCTTTCCATGAATTTAGTTTACAGCCTCCTTCCTGTTACAGTCTGGCCAGGCTCCAATGTTAGCCTTGTCTGCTGCCTACACCAATGCCATTGCTTCTCTTGCCAGTCCATGGTAGAACTGGACAGTTCTTCCTTATGGTAGCCACAGGGCCGTGCCCAGGATTCTAGATTTAATTTTTTATTATTTTTTTATTTTTTTATTATTTTTATTTTTGGGGGGGGGCTTGATTTTTTTTTCAAGAGGGGCAAAAAATCTTCAGGAGGGGCAACAACTCATAAATATAACACTAGCTGGGGTGTCCAGCCGTACCCAGGGCTGTACCCAGGATTTTGGATTTTTTTCGGGGGGGCGGTTTGAATTTTTTTCAGGAGGGGCAAAAAATTTCAGGAGGGGCAACAACTCATATATATAACACTAGCTAGGGTGATCGGCTTTGCCCGGGGGGGTTGGGGGGGCGCTGTCCTACCTCCCAGGTTTGCGCTGCTCGGGTGCTCCTTCTCCTGGGCTGACCTCTGTCCACTAGACTCCTGCTCCGCCCTGCCAGTTGGCCTGACTGGCCAAGGGATGGGGCCCTGTGATGTCACATTGGCTGACCTCTCCCAAGAGCTGACCATTCCCAAGGGCTGACCAGGTCTGGGCAAGACATCACAAAGGGCATGACATCACAAAGGCCCAGACCTGGTCAGCCCTTGTGATTGGTTGAGGACTAAAGGATCAATTTGGGGGCATAACCCCCCATGGGCTTCGGGACTTCCACAGTGACCTGCTCACGTGCGCAAGGTACGTGTGTGTCAAATTTCACCAGGTTTGGTCAAGGGGTGTGGCAGCCCATTCCAGATACCGCACCCACACCTCTGTTTAAGATTGGCATCCCGGGGTGAGGTGGGGGCTGTTAGCTCAGGAGGGTTTTCTCTCCCCCCCCCCCCCCCGGCCCCCTGACTACAGCTATGGGTAGCCACACAGATGTCTTGTAGGCAAAAGGCAGAATGACATCTATTGTTTTGGCAGTATCCAATAGTACCCTCCACTGCTTATTTCTGTTTAGGTGTGGATGTGTCCATTTTACAGAAAAGTGAGGCAATAAAGACTGGTTGGCAATCAAGTTAAGTAGTGGTGGATCAGGTTAGGCTACCATATCAATATCAAGGTTGAAAATCATTCCTGTTTGGGCTGATGACTCTAAGTGTCCCACAGCATAGCCACGAGGTTGTGGAACTCTGAGAGTTGTTATCCAAAGAAAGCAGCATTTCCCATTCTGATAAATATCCTCTACTGAGTGAGGAACACAACACCCAAAGTGGGCATTCCTTTATGCATGTATGTATCTTACTCTTCTTTGTTCCAGGCTACTTAGGAACCACAAAATCATCCGTCACCTGTTAGGGAAAGGAAATGGAAGGCCAAGATTTAGTCTACCTGCCTCCTTCTTCCACCATGCCTTTTGCCAGCAGGGCATGTATCTCTTGATGTACTTATTTCAGTCTGCTAATTCAGCCTGCGTCTATGAGATGCACCCTTGCTTTGCATGAAAACTACCCCTGTGAGTCTGATATACCAAGACAATCTCCATCCTAGTACAGCAAGAACACATAAATGCCTGATCATAAAGAGGAAGGGAAGTATCTGTTCTCCATCCTTACAGAGGGCAAGACACGTAACAATAGGCTGAAACTACAGGAAGCCAGATATAAGCTGCATATTAGGAAAAACCTCTTAATGGTTAGAGGTGATGCTCCAACATTGGAAGCATTCAAGAGAGAATTGGACAACCATCTGTCAGAACTGCTTTGATTAGGAATCCTGCATTGAGCAGGGGGTTGGACTCGATGGTCTAAAAGGCCAACTCAGTTATTCTGAGAGTCTATGATGATTCTATGTATGAGCATTAAGGCAGCAAGTCAAACCTTGCAGGAACAGCAGGAAAGGTTGATAAAGAATTCTTCCACCTCCTTTTGGCTTGAGGAATTTTGCCCAGCTTCTGCTCAGCGTGTAACATAAAGTCACCAGTTTAATCCTCCCATTGCTATGAATAAAAAATCTTTTCAAGACAAATTTTAATGGCATTAATATTGATAATAGATGGTACTTCTAAAGGTCTGAGACAACCTTGTGCTATTTAATTTGTCAATTAAATTCAAGGGCATTGTAAATGGCAGCCCCATTATTCTCAGTGACACAATCCAAAAACGGTGGTAGGTAAATTTCACAGGATGTCATAAAATACATCTGACCAAAACCATATGTTGTTTTTTAAATAATTACAAATTTTTCCCCACCCATAAACTGGGCCAAGCTGTACAATCCCATTGAATTTATTTGGTTCCTATAATGAATCACTGGAGTAATCCCAGAGGATGCAATAAGGCAATATAATATTGGGAAGAGCTTTTAGTTTAATGGTTATGTGCATGCCTGGCCTTCATAAAGCCATGGGTTTAACCTACACCAACCCCAATCTACAGCATTGCAAATGTAAGCATTCTACAAACACTTCATCACATTTCAATGTACTTATCACACACACTGGCTCATTCTCAGGTAATTTTAGCAGAAGGACACACCTGTCCAGGACACTGTGTCTACTTCAAGCAGTAGAGTTCAAGAATTTCAGCAAATCAGAACATGTCCAGAGAAGGACAACCAAGATTGCCTCAAGGACTCTACAAGATCTGGGGTGTTGGTTATGTTCAGCTGGGAGAAGTCATGACAGCTATCTTCAAATATCTGAAGGGCTATCACATGCAAGATGGGGAAAGTTTGCTTAGCATTGTTCCAGAGGGCAGAATTGAAGCCACTGGATTCACATTAAAAGAAAGCAAATTTCAATCAAATCGTCAGCTGCAACTCATATCCAAGAATGCATTTTTTTTCCTGAAGCAGGAAAATTGCCATTGCCGTGAATTTCTTTAAGGTAGATCCCGGCTTGCCATGAAGTGACCCACACACTTATGATCACAGAGCCATCTCCTGCAGCACATATGAAATGAGACAAGCAGGATTTAACACCGGGACTGCAATGGACTGTCACAGCCTTGAGGATATTATCAAGGTGCGCCTTCACAGCCAGTCCATCTGGCATCGCCTCTTCCACCTACATGACCATTGGGAATCAGAGTTCCTCCTCTGCTCATTTTGCCATTTGGACCAATATGATGGTTTCCAGAGGCATTTCCTCCACTAAGGGGACCATCATCCAACCTAAAGGAGCTTATCTGCCCATAGCCATTGGCCCCTTTAGGGAGTCAGGTTATTTACCACTGCCCAACATTCAGTGTTGAGTCGCTGGCTGTACAGTCAATCAAATATTAAGAATGCACTTACAGCTGTTTGACAGTGGAATTGACTACACAGGAATCAGGTGTTCTTTCCTTCACTGGAGGATTTTTCAGTGTCTCTCAAGCCTTCTCTCAGGGACACTTTACTGGTGAGTTTCCTGCTACAACAGGGGGTTTGGCTAGATCAGTGGTTCTACAGATACCACTGGCAGGGCACACAACTGGCCTACATTGGAAAGAGGGTTTCATCAACATTACTAAGAATTTACTCTCCTTCATCCTTATGCTCTCCTACATGTATGGTGTGCCATTTTCTACCAGTAGCACAGCTGTAAAAATAGGCAACTAGCTGTATTCAGCATATTTTTCTATGTTGCTCCTGTCTGTGTACTTCTGATCCCTGGGATGATGGAAAAACTGTCTTTGCCAATTAATTGGGGTGTGCGCAGTAGAACAAGGTCAGATATTTGACATATGAGCTTAGGTTAGCAATTCAAGGATATAAATCTATCTATGACTGTGATTGTATATACTATAACAGGCATTCATCTGTCAAAAATCGAGATGATTCAAAGTCTGCATAACTAACTGTTGATGGTATTTCAGCAACAGTTTGGAAAATGTGGTCTGAGATTTCAATTTTTCACAGAATGTTCATAATCTGAATCAAATGACTGTCTCAAGAAAGTAGAAAGCCAAAAGTAGATTAAGAACATTATTACCTGGAATAGATCACAAAATCAGCTTTCCATAGTCTGAAACCAAGCAAAACATGAAAAGAAGGTGATTTTCCACAACCATCTACCACTGAATATTTATCGCTACTTCTGGCTCAGGGCATTTCAAGGCTGGCAAGCATGTTTTAGTAGTAGGGAGGTCAAAAGGGTATTTAACCTGAAACAGCCTTGATACTTTTTCATTCAAGGCAGATACTGTACAAGCATAGAGATATACATTGCTGGTGCATCCACTGGGTTTGACAGCCCACAATGAAATGATAGCAGAGGGCAATGTAACTGGTGGCTGGCAGTAAAGTAACTAGCCCCCCTCAGTGGACATTGAGTGGTACACAGAAAGAGCCTCCTCAAAGATTGTGGTATATTTGAACCACAATCGGGCATACCCTGGTAACGGCAACCTTGTGTTGCTGGCTAATCTTTCTCCCACAAGGTCAGGCCAAAGGAACTGCAGAATGAACTCACCAAAAGATGTCTTCATTTTGGCAGTTTCACATCTGGCCTAGACACAGAAGAAGAAGAAGAACTGGACATTGAACTAAGTATATATATAGAGTGTGGTGGAAGCATGTTTCTTCCTTTTCCCTCAATGAAGCATGGTTGTGTGAAACCCAACAGTCTTTGGTGTGTGTTGTGTTCTGATGGTTTTACCTTCCACATGGATTACAATGTATCTGAGCCAATGTAACCTTGCCTATAGCAACAATGTAACCTTCAGCTGTATCATATAAACCCTGTAATAGGACGCGAGCTAATGACCACCAGCTGGCAGCAGCGAGCGTCCAAGCTCTCTTGGTCCGAACTCATCAAAGGCAACAGCGCGGGAAGTTTTCCCGCCACCACCTACACCTGGACAAGAAGGGCGTGACCCGCAATGACGTCACGCAGACAGTAGCCAATGGGCTACCATGGCACCACGTTCAAATGTATTACTACTGTATATAAAGAGCTATCGATCCGCCATTACCTCATGTTCCCTCTGTCCACGATGCAATAAACCTGAGTTAACCCAGCTCGAGGCTGTGTCCTGTGTCTTGGTTTGCATACACCAAATTGGCGACGAAGGTGGGATAATGGATCCCCACGGAACAGCCAGGGCACAGAGCGGGTTCAACATCACCAAACCGCAAGACTGGGAGCTGCTTGAGATGGACTTCCAGGCGGCACTGGTGGAACTCAAAGTCAAAGGAGACGACGAGGAGAGGAAGAGGGCCATCCTCACCAGAATGCTCGGGATGGAAACCAAGCGGACGCTGGTGGGCATCATCGCTCCGAAGAAGGTGAGCGAATTTAAGGCGGACGACATCATGAAGCTGCTGCGAGAGCGCTTCCGTCCCTCGAGGGCAATGTTTCCCGCTCGGAGCGCGTTTTGGAGGCGAGTCCAAGCGCCGGACGAGTCGGTTGAGGCATTCGTGGCCGCCATGAGGATAGCCGCCGCCCCCTGTAAATGGGGCGACATCCTAGAGATGGCCCTCAGAGACGGCGTGCTGTGTGGCCTGAAAGACAAGGAGGTGCAGCGCAGCTTGATGAACAAGGAGCCGCCACCCACGCTGGCAGAGGTCGTAGAGGCCGCGGAAGCCGCAGAGTCCACGAATGCCGGAGTGGACGAGATGCACCAGTGGCGTGAGTGGCGTCCTAGAGCCGGCAAGGCGGAAAATTCGGTGCACGGGAAGTCCGGACAGTCGGTGCACGCAACTCGACGGGCCTCAAAGTCGTCTACGGAAGGCAGCGACGGCGAGGAGGTCCAGAAGGTCCGAAAGGGTGGTCGACGCTGCGAGGGTTGCGGAGCGGCCCATGAGCGCGCGAGATGCCCGTTCAGGAAGGCCGAGTGTTACACCTGCGGCCGTCGGGGGCACATCGCCAAGGCATGCAGAAAACGGAAGGAGGGCCGGAGGCAGTCACAAGACCGTTCGGCCAGACCGGACCGTCCAGCGAGGCCCAAAGATGGCGCCCAGACCACGAGGAAGCAGGATGGCGTGGGCCGCGTCTCGGACGACAGCGAGGACGACGCCCCAGTGTTCAGCGTGTCCGCGGGACAGTCCCATTACTTCGTTGAGGTATTAGTACAAGGGGCCCCTATTAGGATGGAAATTGACTCGGGGTCCTCCTATTCTATAATTCCCCAGAAAGAGTTCTTGAAAATCGACCCCCACGTGCGGCCCAAACTTAAAACGTTGAGGTCCACGCTACGAGACGTACAGGGAAACAGCATTCCGGTGTTGGGGGTCGGGAAATTTCGGGTCAATTTTAAGAGACATTCTGCGGAACTGCCCCTAGTTGTCCTTAAGGGGGGAAGTTGTAGCCTCCTAGGGACACAGTGGTTTCAGCCCTTAGGTTTGTTCATAGGGGGAGTGCATACAGTGGGGGTGGACCCAATACAAGCGGTTTGCGATGCGCATCCCGCCGTTTTTAAGAAAGGACTCGGAAAGTTCAAGGGACCCCCTGTAGCCTTCGACCTAGACCCGGAGGTCCGCCCGATAAGACTCAAACCGCGCAGGGTGCCGTTCGCACTCAAGGACAAGATAGAGGCGGAACTGGACAAACTGGTGGGCCAGGGGATTCTTATTCCTGTTGATTCCGCGGAGTGGGAAACTCCAATTGTAACGGCTCTAAAGGCTAACGGGGAGGTGCGCATTTGCGCTGATTATAAGTGTACAATTAACAAGGCGATCCGCCCTAATGCATACCCGGTGCCGGTGATCAGCCACCTTTTGGCCAGGCTGAATGGGGGAAAGTGTTTCGCTAAACTCGATTTGGCACAAGCCTATCAGCAACTTCCTGTGACCCCCGCCACGGCCGCGGCACAAACGATAGTTACACATAAAGGGGCGTTCCAGGTGTCGCGTTTACAGTTCGGCGTGAACTCGGCACCCGGCCTTTTTCAGTCGCTTGTGGAACGCCTCCTGAAGGGGCTGGAGGGGGTGTTGCCTTATTTTGATGACGTGTTGATAACAGGGGGGAGTGAGGCTGAACTGGCAAAGAGATTGGACAAAGTACTAACCGTGTTCGAGAAAGCGGGGCTGAGACTGAGGAAGGACAAATGTGTTTTTTTCGAAACTGAGGTCGAGTTTTTAGGGTTCCGGATCACACCCGAGGGGATTAAGCCGTCTAAATCCAAAGTAGCAGCCATAAAAAAGGCCCCTCGCCCCACATCCAAAACCGAGCTACAGTCTTTCCTGGGGCTCCTCAATTTTTACCATACATTCCTCCCGCGGAAGGCGTCCGTGGCCGAACCGCTCCATCGGTTACTTAAAAAAGAGGAGACATGGATGTGGGGTGACGAGCACGAGAGGGCGTTCAAAGAGTTAAAGCAACTCTTAACATCTGAGGCAATCCTGACGCATTTCGACCCCAAACGGCCAGTGGTCCTAGTCTGTGATGCATCCCCGGTGGGGGTGGGGGCGGTGCTTTGCCACGTGTTGGATGACGGAAGGGAGGCCCCGGTAGCGTTTTATTCAAGGTCCCTGTCCCAAGCGGAGCGCAATTACGCACAAACCGACAGAGAGGCATTAGCAATAGTAGCGGGAACTAAAAAATTTCACGATTTTTTGTATGGCCGCCCGTTCAAAATCGTGACTGATCACAAGCCACTGTTAGGGATTTTCACGGCAAGCAAGCCCACGCCGCAGATCCTGTCCCCGAGAATGCTGCGATGGGCTATTTTTCTCAACGCATACCAACATGAGTTGGAGTACCGGCCCGGAAAGGAGATCAGCCATGCTGATGCACTTTCGAGATCTCCTTTGCCCCTGTCGGACGACCAAAAGGCGAGAGTAGAAAGAGACCGCCAGGTGTTGCTAATTGAGGTCTTAGACGCACCCCCAATAGTACCAGCCGACATTGCGAGGGCGACAGGCAAGGACAGAACGCTGGAGAAAGTTAGTTCATGGGTACAGAAGGGGTGGCCGGCATCGTCCCCAAGTACAGAATTCGACCCATTTTTTCGGAAAAAGCTAGAGTTGTCCCTGGAGAGGGGGTGCCTTTTGTGGGGCCAACGGGTGGTGGTCCCTACGTCCCTGCGGCCGAGGGTGCTCGAACTGCTGCACGTCAGCCACCCGGGCATAGTTCGTTCAAAGGCGCTGGCCCGGAGTTACTTCTGGTGGCCACAGCTGGACGCGGACATTGAGCACATGGTCGGCACTTGTGCGGCATGCCAGGGATCCCGACCAGAGGCGGCCCGTCTTCCGCATAGGGAATGGGACACAGCAAGGGGGCCATGGTCCAGAGTGCACGTAGATTTCGCTGGCCCATTCCGAGGAACCATGTTTCTCCTGGTGGTGGATGCGTTCTCCAAGTGGCTGGAGGTTATCCCAGTAAAGAGCACGTCCTCCGCCACGACAATTAGCCAGCTAAGGAGAGTCTTTTCCACGTTCGGTTTACCCGACACTTTAGTCAGCGATAACGCTAGTTGTTTCACCTCCGCTGAGTTCGGGGCATTCATGGAGGCAAACGCCATTCGGCATGTCACATCCGCGCCGTTTCACCTGGCCACGAACGGCCAAGTGGAACGGCTGGTGCGTACAACAAAGGATGCGCTGCGGCGCATGGGCCCGGGGGACCTAAATCACCAAGTATGCCAGTTCCTCTTAGCGTATAGGGTGACCCCCTTAGCGTCAGGCTACTCGCCGGCAGAGCTCTTGATGCGGCGAAAACTGACCACGATCCTGTCCAGGCTAGACCCGACGAGAGTCGAGGATAAAGGGAAAAACATAGGGTTGGCAGTCTCGAAAGGTTTCGCCGCCGGCGACCCTGTTCACTGCAGGAACTATTCCAGCGCAGGGCCAGCCTGGGTACCAGGGACGGTGGTAGAACAGACGGGGCCAGTATCGTACCGGGTCGAGACTAACACCGGCCTCCTCTGGAGGAGGCACGCAGACCAACTGAGGCACCGAGTGTGTGTACCAGCCAGTGGGGCTCAACAACAGGATTCAGCGTTAGGGTTCTCCCCCACCCGTTTAGCCCAAGGGGGAGACAGCAGCGGACAACAGTCCCAAGCAAGGGGGGAAGGAAGAAGCAGCGGCCCCGACTCATACCCTTTTGATACACCAGTCCTATCAGAGGCCCGGGAAGGGGGAGAGGAGTTCGCGACCGCTGCCCCCGATTGTAATTTTGATTTTGATTTTGCGAACCGGGGGGGTTTTCAGGAGTGTTCCCCCACCCATCCAAGCGAGAAGAGGGGTTTTTCGTTATTCCCCAGTGCCCCCGGTTCTTCCCCAAGAAAGAGCACACCTCCCAACAACGCCGCGGAGCCGCGGCAAGTCACTAACGAGTCTCCCTCTCCAATTACAGGACAGGAAACCAGGGGACAAAGAGAAAGTAGCAAACCCGGGGAAAGGCAGCCCGCATCGAGACCCCAGCGTGTTCGAAATAAGCCATCTTGGCTGAGAGACTTTGTCTCCTAGGGGGGGGGAGTGTGTTTAAGTGTGGGCTCGAGACTTTGTCTCGTCCTAGGGGGGAGGGGTGTTGTGTTCTGATGGTTTTACCTTCCACATGGATTACAATGTATCTGAGCCAATGTAACCTTGCCTATAGCAACAATGTAACCTTCAGCTGTATCATATAAACCCTGTAATAGGACGCGAGCTAATGACCACCAGCTGGCAGCAGCGAGCGTCCAAGCTCTCTTGGTCCGAACTCATCAAAGGCAACAGCGCGGGAAGTTTTCCCGCCACCACCTACACCTGGACAAGAAGGGCGTGACCCGCAATGACGTCACGCAGACAGTAGCCAATGGGCTACCATGGCACCACGTTCAAATGTATTACTACTGTATATAAAGAGCTATCGATCCGCCATTACCTCATGTTCCCTCTGTCCACGATGCAATAAACCTGAGTTAACCCAGCTCGAGGCTGTGTCCTGTGTCTTGGTTTGCATACACCAAAGTGTGTGACCTTGGAGAAGGCTGGGCAGGTACAGTAACACCCTCAACCCCCTGACATGTTTGGTGAGGACAACAGAACAGGTCTTCTCATTGACTGCTGCCATGTTGTGGAACCCCCTTCCCTGCTTGCTGTCCTTTCACCTCCAAGGCAAATATGATACTTTCTTATTTGAACAAACCTCTGGCCACTAAGCAGGATCTTTTAATAGGCTGGAGTTCTCTGTCAATGGTACAATAGTTTTAAGTGGAGTTTAACTGTTTTATCCTTGCAATTTATTTAACAAGGTTTCATTATCCTCATTTGCTATATTTACTAGCGGCATTATTTTTGATCGTATACTAGCAATTACACTTATATACTGCCCCATAGTGCTAAGTGCACTCTCTAACTTAAATCTTAAACTTCTATTTAATTTTTTAAAAATAGCACCCCCCTCCCCAGTTCTGAACTGGAACTTACTTCAGACTCCAGCTAAGTTGTTACTGTAGATTTTGGGCAGTTTACAGGTAATTATTAGCATTTTATCCCCAACATGCTGGATACTCATTTTCCCGACCTAAGAAGGATGAAAGGCTGAGTCAACCTGGAGTTAGGATTGAACTCACAATGTTTTGGCGGCAGTACAATAGTTTAACCACTGTGCCACCAGAGCTCGCCTTGGGTCCTGCAAAGGTGAAGGTATATACATAATTATACATAAAATAATTAGTATAGCTCTATTGGCCCTGATGGTGGCTGATAATGCAGAAAGGGCAGAGTACCTCTGAGAAAAACTGTGTGGTCCATGCTAGTGTATGATGGTCACTGAGATTCTTTATTCTCAACTAGCATATTTTTCCCCGGCGGTGCCAGGCTTTTTAAAATTGTGTTGGATAGTAAAGGGTTTCGTTTTTTTTTTCTTGAACCAATGGTGCTGGGCTGTTTTAAATGGTGTTGTAAGGTTTTGTGATTTTGTGGCTTCGAGGTGCTGCATCCGCCTGCCAGTGGTTTTTTTTTTTTTGTGTGTGTGTGTGGTTCTTTTTTGGTTTTTTGTGTGTGTGTGTGTGTGTGTGTGTGTGTGTGTGCTGGCTTCCTCAGTGCCGGGCTCTTTAAATTGGTTTTTGAAGGTTTTTGTTTTATGTTTATGCAAATTTTATTTTAATTTCATTTATTTAATTTAATATTATTTAGTTTAAAATTTAATTTTGGTTTTTAAAATGTTTCTTTTTACGCATGTTTATTTTTTGTTTTGGTTTTTTGGAGTGAAAAGTGATTTCTGTTTTTTTGGTATTTTTTGAGATTAGTGTGTTTATTTTTGAATGTTTTTATAATTTATTTGATTAATTTTGGAATTAATCTTATTAGTTTTAATATTTTTGAATGTTTTTTCTCTTTTGGCCTCTGGGTGGGGGTGGTGAGCTTTTCTGCCTCTCTACAATTGTTCTCTTCTGTCCTCTGGGTGTCGCTTCCAGTAAGTTTTCTCTTTCTTTTCTCATTTGAGTTCCGGTCCTCATAGATGGAAGACGTCTTTTGGTAAGTTCTTTGGGGGGGGTTGGGGGGGGGGACTTTTTTGGGGGGGGTGTCTGTGTGTTTTTTCTTGTTTCTTTTTGGCTGTTTTTGTGTTTCTTTTTTGTATTTTTGTGTGTTTTTGAATGTTTTTGTTGGTATTTTTGTGTTTATTTTTTCAGGGGGTGGCTTTCTTTCCTGCGGGCCATGCTGGCTGGCCTGTGGGAAGGAAGGGCAATGGCGGGGAGGCTTTCTTTCCCACGGGCCATGTTGGCTGGCCCGTGGGAAGGAAGGGCAATGGCGGGGTGGTGGTGCTTTCTTTTCCACGGGCCATGCTGGCTGGCCTGTGGGAAGGAAGGGCAGTTGCAGGGAGGGTTACTAGTATTTTTCGCGCACCAGCTGGCCCTTTGAATGGAAGGCAGCAGCGGCGGGGGGTTTCTTTTTTTCCCCACGGGCCATGCTGGCTGGCCCATGGGGAAGAAGGGCAGTGGCAGGGTGTTGTTGTTTTTGTACTTGTATTTACTTGTATTTTTTGCGCGCCTGCTGGCCCTTCAAATGGAAGGGCAGTGGTGGCGGGGGGTGTTTCTTTTTTCCCCCACGGGCCATGCTGGCTGGCCCGTGGGGAAGAATGGCAGAGGCGGCGGGTGTTTTTTTAACTTTTATTTTTCACGTGCCGTCTGCCTCAGCGTTCTGCACGCTAATGGCGCGCAGGACGCTGGGGCTTGTAGTTTTGGCTGCGCGTGTTTGCTTACTGCAGCGGTTTTTCCCTTGCGGCTTTTTTTTTGATTGGCTGCAGCGCATTTACGAACGTTCCTTTTGCCGCGCTGCTCAGCCTGATTGGCTCTGGCACGGCGCGGCGCCAGGAATGTTGGGAATTGAAGTTTCCTTTTTTTGTTTGCGACTGGGGGGCTCCTGCCCCCGGGTCGAAAATTTCAACCCGACAGTTACCTGCGAACCGGGTTCGGGCAAGTGAACGGAGGCCCATTACGGGCTAGTGGGGCCTGGTGCAACATCCTTTGTCACATTCCAACGGTTAATGCACCATTTTATAGGTATAGATCTCTCCTATTGACCTAAATTGTACACTTGCCTCTAAGAATGTGCAATCCATTTTTAGAACTATTTGAGGGAACGTTAATCTTTTAAATCTCTCCCTCATCACCATCTCCCCCTCCCTCAAAATAGAAACCCTGGAAGTTATTCAGGGTACTGTAGACTGAAAAGAAAAAAATTCCAAGCTAAGGTTTAAACAACATAATAAGGTGGTAAATTAAGCTCAAAGTTAATGGAATGAACTGTTAGATGCCTTGCATTTCTACATTCAGCAGCTGCTAATGTTTGCTGCTGGGGTCCTAATTCCTTATTTGTTTTGGCAATGGTTCATTGAGCTCCTAAAATCAGTGCAGGTGCTCAGGGGTGCAAGTCGTGTGAAGAGTCCCACACCAAAAGCATAGACTCAAGAACGCCTGGGGAAACAAGGGCAAGGGGAATTCTAGACAAGAATCTCAATAGTGAGTCTAAAGTAACAACTTAGCTGGAGTTTGATGTAAGTTCCAGTTCAGAACTGGGAAGGGGGATGCCATTTTTTAAAAAAAATAAATAGAAGTTTAAGCTCATGCCCAAAGAAAGATTTTTTAGAATATCTCCATTAGCATAATTAGGATTAAAATTGTGTTAGCACGGGATGGCAATCAGACATGGTAATAAAATGATACTTGAGTGTTTTAGCTAAAATTTATTAGCTCAGGAGCTCTAACACAAATACATTCCTATGCAAAATTCTTGGTCAACTGCCAGAGGGTGTTAACACACCAAAAATATTTATACTGGTCCATGACCACTAGCTGTGATATGTATCATTTCTTGCAAATGCCTTGCAAGAAAAGGTCACTGGAGGGCAGCAATAAGAAAATGACGTTTTATATTAACTGCGTGCCTTTTTGTTGCAGAGTAATGAGGTGTCAAGGAAAACTAAATACTTAACATGTGAGAACAAGTGTGAGCAGCATCACTACAGTCAGTTAGCAGTAAACAGGGTGGGATTTCAGTCTATGGAGGGAAATCCCACCCAAAAACTATATAAAATGCAAAAAACAAAAACAAAAACACATTAAAAATCCATAAAACATTATTGCAATTGTTAAAAAAAATTCAACATTCAAATAGGCTACAAAGATATCAGTAAGAAATGATACTGTTTTGGATCATAATTGCTGGTTTTCCCCATCAAGCATTGCTACTGGCCATACTGGCTTGGAGAATTTGGAAGTGCCCCCGCCCCCGCCCCCCAATAAAGTTTCCAACCTCTGACGGACATAGAACATTCCCCTCATATCTCCCTCAAATTTTAAGGAAGCAGGAATAGAGAAGGATCAACCAGGGTATCTACTTATTTTGTTTCATCCAGGAAGTAGGGTTCTGTATGCATATCCCTAACTGGATAATTCTGCATGGTACAGAATCATAAAACAATGGAGTAAGAGGAAAATAACATTTGTGGACTATTTCACCTCCTTGCTTAACAGAAGGAAAACATAGTTAGAGCACCTTCAGGATATACATTCCCTGCATCTGCTTGAAGACCTCTGGCAAGGAGAAACCCTTTGTCTCCCAAGAAAATTGGGGACTACCAAGAAGTATTCTGCCACTGAGAAGTTATTCCTCATATCCAATGAAAATCTACCCATTAGATCTAACCAGTGGTCAAACTGCTGAGCTGTAGCCAAAACTGCTGGTGTGAGTTCAATCCTGACAGGAATCAAGGTTGACTTAACCTTCCATCCTTCCTCTTTGTTAGGTAGCCAACAAGAGATTTGGGGTACACAGAAAGAGCACCCTCAAAGAGTGTTATATTTTTGAACCACAATTGTACGGGCACGTTTTACTTCTGCTTCCAGGAGAGACGAGGGCTGCGTGGGCAGAATAAATCACAGTAAACCCATTCGTGTGGATTCACAGGGGCTTCTGGGAATTGAAGACCAAGAACAACTAGAGTGCCAAGGTTCACCATCATGGCCCTAGGACTATGCTGTTTGTCCATAGCCGTACAGGCTGGCTCTTCTCACAGGAGGCATGGTGGGGATTCAAACTTACAATCTCTGACTCCACAGGTAGATACCAAAACTACTGAGCTATCAAATCCAATATTTAGTCTCAGCCACAATAGACCTACTGTATAAATGGCAATGTGGTAACTCAACACTTATAGAAGTATTATTGATTCAATAGGTCAACTTTAGTTAGGACGAACAATTGGACTGGGGCTCATAATTTCACAATATAGCTGGGGAATGGGACATTTACATAAATTGAAGATAACTAAGGGGCTTAAATGCATGACATTTTTCAAACTGAAGTGCTCTTGAGAGGCTCACTTCTGCAAATAAATACTCTTTCTTATTTGAACAAGAGATAATCCCCCAAACCACTTTGATGGGCAGTTTAAAGGGGAAAGTACCATGTTTCCTCAAAATTCCTGCAGGCTGCCATGGCTGGGATAACCCCATCACTGAGGAAACAGAGGCCTTGGTGAAATGGTTAAATAAACATATAGTTATTGTTGAGCTTTGGGAAAGGATATTAGATTACATACCAGAAAAGCAAACCATATCTGTCTTCGGCCTTCAAGAATCTTTATAGACTCTATTTTCCTGTACTGGAGAGCTTAGTTTTGATTACAAAGCACCAAAAAGGTTAGTTTATTTATCCAAGCATTATTCTAATATCAACTCAGCAGGCCCAGTTATGCCTTCAATTATACAAGCAGCTCAATGAGAAATTCACTGCTACAGCTGAAAATGTGAGTTTTCATCTTCTTCATTACCATGTGAGTTATTTATATGCTGAGATGTTTTAGGCTGCGTTTGGAAGAGAGAGAGAGAAACTGCTTGACATTCTTAATAACACAACTGCTTTTTTTTAGTACTCATTTAACAGCTAAAATATATGTTGTGTGTTAGCAAAATCACCTATGACAGGAAAATAAAGATGGTTGGTTGTGAGGAACAGTAAGAAAAAAGTAGTGGCAATCGTTAAGGCGAATGTTGAGGATGAAGAAGTCTAAAGATTTCTAGATCAATGTCAGGGAGTGCAGTGGTTTAGTGGTTAAGATGCTGAACTTGATGACTGGAAGGTTGGCAAGTCAGCAGTTTGAGACCTAAGTGCTGCATGGTGGAATGTGCTCCAGTCTCAGTCCCAGCTCTTGCCAACCTAGCAGCTCAGAAGCAAGAAATTGCAAGTAGATAAACAGGTACCACTTTGGTGGGAAGGTAAACAGCATTCTGTGCACATGCCTGCCACATGTCCATGGAAATGTCTGCAAATGTAGACAGCGTTGGCTCTTTGGCTGTGAACAGAAATGAGCACTGAAGCCTAGAGTCGGATACGACTGGCTTTCGAGCAAGGGCGAGCTTCACCTTTAACTACTGTATATATCATTCTGAATTACCGCACTACTGCGGTGGCTTAGTGGTTAAGATGCTGAGCTTGAAGATTGGAAGGTCGGGGTTCGATCCCCGAGTGCTGCATGGCGGATTTTAGGGACATGAAAGGAGCCTCATTTGGGCGTCCCCTGAGCGGAGTTTCTCCAGCAAAAATCCCTTCAACTCGAGTAATTTCTGGCACAAAATTTATTTATTTATTTTGAGTTGTCAGTCTTTTGTGAGGCTCTTGAGCACACTGGCTATTTCTTTATCTGTTTATTTTGGATTAGCAGCCTCTGATTCCCTGAAATTTTAGGGCCAAACCCTGGCCATGGAGCAGGCTCTTGTGATATCATGTTGTGGGCCCTGAGGATGTCATGGTGTTGGGACAGTGTTATGTCCGGCCCTTGTAAGCACTATTCCAGACAACGATGAACAGAACAGCAACAAGTCTTTATTCAACAGTCTTTTCAGGTTAGGTTTACAAGGCATTCTGAACACAGAGATGGCTATACAATCCCATGAAATCAGTCCCTCCGGAATCTGCCGTATAGGAGGCAAGGACTAGCTACACCAGGAGCGGTATCATAGTGGAGGAGAACCAGGCTTAGCATGTTGCTGGCTACCTGTGCTGAATGGGTAGTATAGATCCGGTCTGGCCCCACCTTTGTTTACTTATGGGGCTTATATAGTGTCTCCCCGTAACTAACCAATCATAACAGGGTATATGTGTAATTAACCAATAGGGAACAGGATCCAAAACTGTAACCAATCACAGGGCTTGGATTAGCATAATCAGTGCACCCTGGGACGGGGGTTTCACGCCCTTTTCAGCTCCTAATTTGGATGGCAGGAAACCGCCATTTTCTTCCTTGCAAGGCGCTACCTGTGCAACTTGCAATAGTGCCTTAATACACAACAGACAGGCAAGGATTGGAAAAGTTCATGAGTAAGCCTGTGGCCATACAGAAGCAGTGTTAACATGTAAGCCCCTTGAAACATGGTAAGGCCACCTGACCAACCTGCCCTGTTTGTAAAGGAATCATGGAAACACTTCTAAGAAAACAAGAAACCTTGGGTTGGCTACAGAAATACTGCTGGGATAGTAAAGGCGGCAGGAGTTCTAGTTCTAACTCACTGAGCTGGAGATGTCAGGAGACATGGCTGCCCCCTTCTTCTCTAGAGAACAAAGGCAAGATGCCACTTCCTGGTGGGGAGAAGAGATGGGCACGAGAAGGAAGGAAGTGACACCAGCAACCCTAAGAATAACAATCTACGGTCAAAGGAAGGTCTGCACAGGTTGGAGCAGGTAAAAGACTGTTGAGGAAGCCTCCCTCCCCTCTCCTTATGCAAAGGCATGCATCTTCTTGAGCATGAAATGAGTTGCACCCAGTCACTTCCGACAGGAAGTGAGGCGGAACTGCTTTAGGGCTAGTAAGTTTGGGAGTAGGCACAAGGTTATCTTGTTCCAAAGAAAACACTGGCTCCAGGTTCGTGCATTCAGTAGATCTCTGCTCAGTCCTTTCCTCTTAATCTTGGCTTTATAGTGTGACAGATTCGTACAATTACAATACACACTCAATCATTTTTCCACTGAGCCAGTGAGCCCTGAAGCTAACTGAGAATGGGTGGAGGTGGGCACCCAGGGTTCAAAAACACCAAGCACACACAAATAGCACTTTCTTCTCCTCCCATGTCACTTACTCCGAGAAATGCATTTCTGCTTGGAACCCAGCACAATTCCCTGAGACCCGAGCCAGTACTATGAGATTGGGCAACCCTATTTGACATGTCTATAGCAGTTTTTAAGAATGCAAAACACCTGACTTTGCCTGCCTTGCAAGCTGTTATTTGCCCTAGTCAGGAAATGTGCATTTTAATAAAATAAAATAAAATAAAAATGTATCACTGTTCTGAAAACAGACTCCCAGTGCAATATGTATAAATGCTTACCCAGACATAGGCTTCTCCCACCAGTGTGTACACATGGCACCCTAAACCCCAGAAATCCTTTCTATGAAACATAAGGTTGCAATCCATATATATATATATATATATATATATATATATATATATATATATATATATATATATATATATATATATATATATATATATATATATATATATATATATATATATATATATATATATATATATATATATATATATATATATATATATATATATATATATATATAGTATTTGAAAGCAAATGCCAGTACAGACAATCTTCCCCTCTTAACTCTACTCTCCCATATTTTGGTTCCACTTTTGCTCAGCACAAATCTTTTTTTTACAAGTACAGTAATACCTCATACAAAGTCCGCTTCATACAACATCGGATTCATACAACATCGCCTAATTCCTTGAAAAAAGTTGCCTCATACAAAGTCGTGCGACTTTGTATGAGGCATGGTTTTTTTCCCCAGGTTGCATTGTACCTGGGCAGTATAAAAGGCAGGACACATGCGTGCATTTCTCTTGTGGGTTTTGCATGAGGCGAAGAGTGTTTAGGAGTGGTTTTGAGCACAATTTTGTATTTTTTTTGAATTTTTTCATCAGAATTTTTAGAAGCATTCCTGGGATTTATGCAGCATTCTTCAGGTTCTTGGACAATTAGGGTTGTTTGACATGTTTTTGTAATGTATTTAGCCTTTAGACAATGATTTCTTAAAGTTCTGTCAGTTTCCTGTCTGTTTCCTTGACTTTGCCCTGAAGTCTGTGCTGTTACAGTACAATGTATCTCTATGGAAACGACGTTGTATGAGGCATCGCAGCAAGGATTTGGACGTTGTATGAGGCATCGCGGCTAGGATTTTGCATGCCTCATACAAAGTCCAAATCCGTATAAAGTCCAAACTTGTGGAACCATGTTTGGACGTTGTATGAGGTATCACTGTACAACAATTGTACTTGCTGTTTGCACTGCTAAAGATGAACTTACAGTAGTGAATGGCCTTCTAAATACAGTAAATATAAATACATGCATCAACTATGGACACTAACTTAGGTGTAAGAGCCATTTAACTTAGTGGGATTTCAGAATGAGTGAACTGTCCTAGTGGCCCATACCATAGTACCAGGATGAGCAAATATGGAATTAGTCCTTTCAGAAAGATGTTATCATTTCCTTTTCATTGGTTGAAACCTCTTTCCAGACTTCTAAGAGTTACAGTAAGCATCTACCTCAGTAATCATCTACTCAAGCCTTTTCTCTTAGCTTCTCTCAACTCCTTATTTTCCTATGGGTAACAATAAGCTCAGTTCCCAGTAATTTTATTTATGTATTGGTCACATTTGAATTGCCACCCAATCAGCAAGTGACTCTGGGCAGCATACAACACTTCCATCATAAAATGCATAAAACATCCACCTTAAACCTATAAGAACCCTTTAAAACACTTTAAAACATTAAAGCTACTCCACAACCACCACTGATTAAAATTTTAATTAAAATGAAAGTGGTCCCCTTATAGAAAGCAGCTTAGGGATGGGGGGTTACCCAGTAACCTGTTGTTGAGTCTGAGAGTAATTAGCAATGCAACCGCAGATTGGGAGTTAACCAACAAGTCATTTATTATAGCTCAGTTCGGACTGATTCGGACTGGGGAAAACAGGATGAGGTAGCAACTTATATACAGACAGAACGGCAGTTACAGTGATACATTTGCCCGGACTTAATGCGGGAAACCTGTGTAAACCAATCAGAGTACTGTACATTGAAAACATATGAACAAGGCGCCTTACAGAAAGGGGCGCGACTACAGCAACAACTTAATGGTGAATGCAACTTAAAGCAATATATGTTAATAAATGTTTGGACACAACACCTGTGGAAGATAAAATGGAATTTTATGCCTCTATAGATAGATATTACTTCTGTGTCAAGTCTTCTGCTACTCTATTCCACCTTTGAACACTATTAATTTTATATGGTGCTAGCAATTTCCCCCCTAATATACATGGGTACCTAGTTTTGTTGACAAAAACAGATTTATTCCTCAGAAAACAATTAGATAAGAAAACGACTGCATGTTTTGCCTCATATCACAACTGCTACAAGGGTTATAGGCCTACTTTCTGAAATGGGAGCCCTAGTACAGTAAAACCCCTACTTACATAAAAAGTCTGTTCCGTAGGCTTTTATGTAAACCGGTTTTTTACTTAACTCGAAGCAAACCCATAGGAAAATGATATTTATGTAAATCGAAGCAACCCCATAGGAAAAATGATTTGTTTACATAACTCAAAGCAAACCCATAGGAAAATGATATTTATGTAAATCGAAGCAACCCCATAGGAAAAATGATTTTTTTACATAACTCGAAGCAAACCCATAGGAAAATGATATTTATGTAAATCGAAGCAACCCCATAGGAAAAATGATTTGTTTACATAACTCAAAGCAAACCCATAGGAAATTGTGTTATGTAAATCGGGACATGGTTTTAGTGCAAAAATCATTATGTAAGTTGAATTTTATGTAACTCAAGGCATATGTAAATTGGGGTTTTACTATAATTCCAGAATACAAGGAAACAAACAAAGCAGGATTTGGCTAGACTGTCTGGGAAAATTCCAGGGAAATCAATCCTTTTGGAGAGTTTAATACAATTTCATGCAAATCACAATTTTCTTCGGTCTTTTTTTATATAATACATGCCCTTCTTTTTGTTGAATATTTGGCCATTGCCCACTTTCATGCTAAATGCTACAGAGTCTATCAGAAGCCAGGCTTCAAATTAGACACTGCCTGTTTTTGTTGCTTTCTTAAAATGGTTTCAGTGAAAGACCTTGTGCCCAACATCCTACAGCTGCTGCCTGAATAGACAGGGCTAGTTTAGATGGACCACCAAACATCTAGGCTACGCTACTTTGATGTAGGCAGATTGATTGCACATGAGCTGGCAGATGGGCTAAAACACTTCTTTATTGCAGCATGGTCAATCTGTACATGAGGCAATGGCAGAGCCTTGCCCCTTTATATATAGAACTTGATACATTTGAATCTTGCCCGAAGGTGCCCATTGGTTACAATATCAGTGATATCTTTCTGACGTACTGCATACCTGACATAGTTCACCTGTGACGGGAAGGTTTCCCGCGCTAGTTAATCATTGGATGAATTGGAGCCACGTGAGCTCCCTCAGCTGCGCTAATGACGAACAGCTGAACTGCATGCATACACAACATCTACAGTGATGCAGTCCTAAGTGATGGGGTTATCCTTATATCTTTCCTGCCTTGCCACAGAAATTGCTAGGATACCTAGTCACGGAGCCAACATTTGCAGGTTTAGAGTATCATTTGATTAGCAGAGACAATGGCATCTCTTTAATTAGCAAAGACAGTGATAATGCCACCTTCCTGGAGTATCTTTTTTTCCCCCTTTAATTTGCCTGCAGTCCTCATCGACGAGCAGATTTTCCTGGCAATAAAATGTTATTTGAAAGCATATGTTGCTAGACCTGCCTTGTTGCTATGGATCAATACCTCTTTCTGCATTTTTGGTCTGCCTTTTGGTGCATAGCCATTTGGACTGTAATGACAAATGTCTTCACTTCCAAGCTTGACATCACACCGCAGCTTCTCAAAAGTTTCACGTGGTTTGCACACCAAAACTGTCATAACAGCTGTATGCCATAAAGCAAAGAAAGAATATGGTTGTAATATAATTCCTGTTCTTGAATGGGAGTAGGGTTTAACAAATACTGTTCACAAACTTGTGATTCAGAAATATGATCAGCATCATATTTCTGCAATCAGTGATGTAATAAAATTATTACCATAAAGTGGATTTTTTTGGTATCTGTCTTTCTCCTAGATGACTTTTATTCAACGAGCTTGCAGGGATCATATGTCCAGCGCGATCTTTGATCTCTGAATAGTTTGATTTAATTTGCTTTTTGAAAAGTACTCTTTCCCACAGAAGAGACTTTAGATTTTCAGAGGCTATGGTTTCATACAGTGGGCAGGTGAACTCCAACTCTGTCAAATGCTAACACACTGACATTACTGAACAAAACAACAATTTAAGATTACTATTCTGATGCATGCGTTGTATGTCTATTTCTTACTGTTATTCCTCTCCTACTAGACTTATTCTGATTTTGGATGGGGAAATTTCAAACAGTGATGTTTTATTCCATCCAAACCAGTCTTCAGTTTCTTTACCCAATATGTTCATCTTCCTTTTATTTTCCTTGGATTGATCAGTAGTAACAATATGTACTTTTACATTCAGTGGCCAAATTATTCTAGCCTTCTACATTTTATGTGTTTTAAGACTTCTGGGTTTTTATTCATTCTCTTTGATTGTTTGTTGTTGATCTCCATTGAAGTGTGATAGATTTGTATTTAAATGCCTGTATCATTTTTATTGTTGCCCTGCCAACCTAGCAGCTTAAAAGCAAGAAATTGCAAGTAGATAAATAGGTATCACTTTGGTGGGAAGGTAAACAATGTTCCGTGCACTCCAGTGTCTAGATATGCTTGCCACATGTCCACAGAAACATCTGCAGATGCAGACAGTGCTGGCTCTTCAGTTATAAACAGAGATGTGCATTGAACCCTAGAGTGGGATATGACTGGCTTTCGAGCAAGGGTGACCTGTATTAAAAGTCGATGCTTCCATGCTACATGGTAGAAGCAAGAAAATAGAGCACTGTGACAGGCAGTTTCAAAGGCAATTTTAAATTTTTGTTGCTTATTACATTTAGCATTTATGACAAAGCTGTTCTGGGCAATCTCTATTCTGACTTTTATTGCATGTATATGGTTCCACTGTTATAAAGATGTTTTGGATAGTAAAGGAAAAGAGTCAGTGTGATGTTCAAATCAAAATTCCTGTATTCTGAGGTGAATATATTATGTGAATTGCCTTAGTGTTGATGCAAATATTTTCATTCAATAAAACCAGCGCCATGAAACCACATCTGAAAATACTACTGTTATATTTGAAAATGTGATGAATGCTGAATTCTAATATTTTGGATCTAAGATACAATGAAATGTAACAGTTCACAGAAATAATTGAAAGTCCACATGTTAGCTAACCAACTATATTAGTCATATATTTATAATTATTTCATAATTAATAACTCTGACAAGCTGTATTTTTTTTTAAAAAACTGCTTCAATAATTTTAATCAAAATGCAAGACATAATTTCTTTCACTTCCAGGTATATTCAAATTAGATTCTTTTGTTGGATCTTTCTTGTCAGAATTTAAGGGTGGGATTCCTTTGAAGACTGATTTCACAAATCCAAGAAGACTGCCTTGGTCATCTCTCTAGAAATATTAACATGCTTTCATCACTAATTATGGGTTGCAGCTAATGTTTCTGTTTCTGGATTTTCTGGCTCAGAAATACAAATCCACTCCTACCCACAGGATTATGAATACAAAAGCACAAAAGAAAAATGGGAGCTGGCGGCAAAAAAAGGAAAAACAAATTCTGGCACCAACTCTTAAACTGGAAAAGGAATTATTTTAATTAATACTTGAAATGCAAGTAGTTCAAGAAGAAAAAGAGCCAATCTAGAAGTGATCTTTCAGCAGAGCTGATGGAATGAATGTATTGCCTACGATAATTTTTGGACAATTCTCTATACTTATAGTTTTTACATGTTTATTTCTTCTACCCCCCTCTAATTGCAGTTCTACAGCAAAGCTAAACCCTATCCAGGCGTTGATTTGAAAACATGAGCAGGTAACCCTTCCGTGCCTGAATTCATGATAGAGACCACCAGCATCAGATGGCCCAGTAAGAATTGAGCATGCTGACTTGTAGGAGACAATGGAATAGAGTGTGGAAACCTTATACAGAAACACTTCATGATGTAATATTTTGTTTTGTCATCCTACTAGGTACGACAAACAAGAAACATTTTTTCCAACCAGTTCAAAAGCTGAAAGGGAAGGGTATAGAATAGAAAGTCCTGCATTGGTGTACATCTCCTCGCTTAGAATAAAATTGTCATCATTGGCTGTAACTCATATCCGAGAATGTATTTTTTTTCCTGAAGCAGGGAAAATGCCATTGGCATGAATTTGTTTAAGGTGGATCCCACCTTGTCGTGAAGTGACCCACACACTGTTATCACGGAGCCATCTCTTGCGGTATGTATGAAGTGAGACATGCAGGCTTTAACACAGGGGCAACAATGTACTGCCTCTGCCTTGAGAATATTATCAAGGTGCGCCTTCATAGCCAGTCAATCTGGCATGGCCTCTTCCACCTCCATGACAATTGGGTATCAGAGTTCCTCCTCTGCTCATTTTGCCATTGGGGCCAATATGATGGTTTCCAGTGGCATTTCCTCCAATGAGAGGAACTTCACCTCACCTAAAGGAGCTCATTTGCCCATAGCCATTGGCCCCTTTAGAGAGTCAGGTTATTTACCACCGCCCAACACTCGGCAATGAGTCGATGGCTGTACAGTCTACTCCACTATCGTAGCAGAATGTCCAGCCAGACTGGAGAAGAAAATACTGGAGATGTTAATATTCCCTGTTCCACACTGTTACGTACTGAATAGAATGTGACAAGTACTCTTTAACTGATTGTATCCGGCAGTTGTATCCATTGTAAATAATCAGAGACACATTGTAGCAAGCTGTTAAGAATGCTGCTGTCGGCGGCAGTAGCAGCATCCAGCTCACATGATACAGATTCCCCTGAATACCTGAAGGGCGGGAAACCTTCCCGCCACACCGCACCTGGAGAAGATGGGCGTGATGATCTATGACGTCACGCGGACAGTAACCAATGGACTATCACCCGGGTTATTCAAAATGTACAGTGTGCGATAAATAGAGCTGTTTGGTCCACCATTACCTCATGTTCACTCTGACTGCCATGCAATAAAGTTGTGTTTTAGCCCTTACTGCGGCTCCTTCTTTGTCTTCCGTGCAAGACACCAAACACATAAGAACATAAGAACATAAGAACAGCCTTGCTGGAACAGGCCACAGCCCATCCAGTCCAGCATTCTGTCTCACACAGTGGCTCACCATTTCCTTCAGGGTATTCCCAAGCAGATGCCTTCACCTGCTTAGGATTCCCTGGAAATGATATTGAGAGATATCCTGCCTATCTCTCCAACCCGGAGTTACATGCCAGTGTGACAATCACTTTCTGAAGACGACAACGGTGTGGAAATCATATCATACAGAGTGTTGCAGTGACAAAATCTAAATGGCACTGGATGGAACATTGGCAGTGAATGGATGATTTAATTCATTTACAAATAGGAATGACCAGGGAGCAAGTGCAGACATTTTTTATTCTGCCTGTGGCAATTACTTCTCACTATTTTTAGGACATTGTTGTTCCCTGAAAAATGTCCACAAAATGTGAAATTATTACAGGACATAACTTAATGCATTCTCCAGATTTGGAGGGAAATGGTTGTTTTCTGTTCATTATCCATCAAATTCTGGGTGAATGTGTGTGCAAAATACCATTAAATAGGAACATTTAATGTGTTAAATGTGCTAGTCTCCCATTGGGATGAGAAAAGCGGTATATAAATAAAACTTAGAATTAGAACATCAGGCAAGATGCTCTAGTCTCTACGTTTGTGGTGGAGTGGCTTGAGAGTTTGCCACAAATGTGAAACATGAAGAATGAATAAATGGAAAATACATAACATTTTAATGACTTTTGGGTGGACAAAACTCAACAGCTGTAGGTTTACCCATCACATGTATCCCAATGCCCAGAAAAGCTGGCACCTGTTGAATTTCTGTTAAAAAACAGAGGGGCCATAGTTTCGGCGTGTGATAATCTTAGGCTCAAACATTCATTTTCCAGGAAGTAAATCTGTCTGAAAGAATTAGCTCTACTCTAAAGCCAAGCTTTGGAATGCAGTCTTTTGCTGCCTACACCGAACTGACTGTGAGAATGTCAAACTATTATAGTAAGATAAAATGAGCATCATTAGATAAATGAGGCCATCTAAGGTTTATTTCATCTTTCTTACAATATCTTCAGAGAACAGGACCTGCATTTGCCCTCCAGCAACTGGTATCAGAGGTACACTGCCACTGAATTCAGAAAGTTAATTTTGTACATTTGCCTAGTCTATCACCTGACAACTCTCAAAAAAGCGATCAGTTTATAAGTTTGTTTAAACATAAATAAAACAGCCAGAGAGGTTTTGAAGGAAAAAAGAGATTTTTATCCACAAAATCAATTACAACATATGCATATGTGGTGCTTGGTTCCATGCAGATCAAGGAACCCCAATTAACAATTCAATCAGACTTATATACTTTTTGACAAATTACACACACGTGTTCTCAGCCCAGGTGGGCCTGAGGGGCAGAAGGGATTTCATATTTTATTTTGGCATTGCATACTTTTCAGAATGTTCAAAAATGCACAGTCACACAAGTCTACTCCATTTAGATAAATGACACAGGACTTTTTGTGTAACTGTCTTTTCATAAAATGGCTTTCTCCAGGCCACACTATAAAATTATTATACGTTTCATTAACTGCATGCTTATTTTGATAAGGTGAAAGGGTTTAATAATTCATATTAGCTAATTTTGGTGCTCACATTAATGTCCTTTGTGGCTTTTAACATTGCAATACTTCAAGCTGCTTTAGAGCACTTTAAAATGAAATGTATTACAGACATCAATCAAATAGGTCAATCAAAAAGGGAGAAAAGAACATACATGGGCCACTTTGTGGAGGAAAGGTGAGCTGTAAATAACTCACACACGCTCCGGTTACCTCCAGACTAGATTATTGTAAATGCGCTCTACATGGGGCTGCCCTTGACGACCATTCGTAGGCTGAGGCTGGTCCAGAATGTGGCTGCCCGGGTGGTGATGGGGGTGTGGACGTTATGCCCATGCCTCGCCACTACTCCGGGAGCTGCACTGGTTACCGGTATGCCTCCGGGTGCAATTCATGGTGCTGGTTTTGACCTTTAAAAGCCCTATATGGTATTGGGCCAGGATACCTAAGAGACCGCATCGCTCTAAGGACGTCTGTCCGTCCAACCAGAGCGGAGCGGAGGGGCTCTCTGATTGTACCATCTGCTGGGGGGGGGGCTCGCCTCTCTAGCACAAGGAAGAGGGCCTTCTCCGTGTCCGCACCAGCCCTCTGGAACCTCCTACCAACAGAGCTACGTCTCCAGATGGAATTGCTGCCCTTCAGGAAAGAACTCAAAACCTGGCTGGCTGACCAAGTATGGGTGCAGGTGAAAGGGTGACCACCGTTGGGTGGCTGGTTTAGTGGAAGCCTCCCCCTTCGGTACCTTTGGTCCCTGCACCCTTTTTTAAGGGGGTGGGTGGTTTTTTTTTTAATTCAGTTTTTAACTATGTTGTTTTTATATATGATTGTAAACTGCCTTGAGTCGACCTCGGCCGAGTGGGCGGTGAAGAAATTGAACTAATAAATAAATAAAATAAATAATAAGAAAGTGTTTTTATGTAGCCATAATCAAGTATGTATGATCACTCCATATCCATGTCACTTACAGATGTTGCAGATGAAACAGCAGAGCTTGCAAAGGCAGGCCATCTGTGCATCAAAGTTTTTCCAATTACAGAATTAGGGTGGAAATGCATGGAATGTATGCTTGCAGTTGTAATTCTTTGCTTATTGCTGGCATGCCAAGAGGAAATCCTGAAACTGATGACCTTTTTATTTAGGTGCATTTTATTGCTATATATAGTACAGAGGTTTGTGCTTGTGCAGAGTTAGCAGATCATACAGCCATCTGTGAAAAGAGGCCAAATTAACATTAGGTAAAAAGGTAAAGGCCCCGCCTGCTCGAACGCCAGCTGTGTCCAAATCTAGGGTTCAGTATTCATCTCCGTTTACAGCCAAAGAGCCAGCACTGTCTGCGTCTACAACAGACATCTCCATGGTTATGTGGCAGGCATAACTAGACACTAAAGCACACAGAACACTATTACTTTTTCAGCCAAAAATGGTATCTATTTACTTGCAATTTCTTGCTTTTGAACTGCTAGGAGCTGAAACACAACGTGAACTAACTCCGTCATGCAGCACTCCTGTCTTGAACTGCTGACCTTCCAGTCATTAAGTTCAGCATCTTAACCATTAAGCCACCAGCTGCATTCCCCTAAATTAACATTAGAAACAACGAATTTGGCAGGTTGTATTGAGAGTACCTAGTATCTGCACAACTGTTGAGGTCATTTTTCATAATGCTATTCCAAAGTTAGGGTGACTGCTGCTGCATTGATATACAGACTTGATTGCAAATGCCTGTTGAGTTTCCATGGCTAAGCAAGGATTTGAACACATATCTCCTGAGTTGTAATCCAATATCCCACTAGCTGTCTTGTTGCATTGAGCATCTGAGAAGTACAGGGAACAACATTCTGGTTGCCCCAAGTGTCCAATTATGATACCAGACATTTAATTTTTTTAATAAAATACAGAAAACAAAATAAAAGCATACTTATGATTAATCAGAGAATGAGCTAAATGTTTTTTAAAAAAATTGTCCAAATGCCTCTAAAATATTCTAACTTGTGCTTTAAAAAGTAACTTTTTAAATAACTAGATGTTACTAATTACATCAAAATAACATAGGTTTCATATTGCACCCAAAGGTAAATCTGCAATTACTATTGTGCGGTTTCCCCATGCCCCACAGGGCATGGAACGGCCCGCCAGAGGCCACCGCGGTGAGAGACGCTCCCAGCCCGTGGGCTCTGCGGCCGCCAAATTAAGGGGGGTGAATAAAATATAGGGTTTGATTCACCCAATTACCGTGACCTGACCTGCGACTCGGCCAAGTAAGCAGATAGCTGACTCCTGTCAAACATTAAGTGCATAGTTCATCTCCCGGCTCGGGAAATCCCTGGCGCAAATAAGCCATGTTTGTCCCTGCCTAATCCCCAAGACAATGAGGTCCCCAAACCCATGTTTGCCCCAGATAATTAACTTCCCTTTGAAGAATTCCCCATTAACCCGTGTACATGGGTGAGGTAATTTTCCTGTCAGGTGACAGCTTGCCACCGTTGCACTTTTTTCCCTATAAGTGATGTTGCCTTTTCCCAATAAAGTACTGATCTGATCTCGCTCCGTTTGCCTCGTGTCGTTACTTGATCAGTCCTCCTCCGGGCTCCTCCGGCCCCCAGTGGCCCTGATTCCTTCACTATTGGTTGTTAAAAAGTAACTAATTACCATAACTATGTTACCAGTAACTAATTACCTGCAAATTTGTAATGGAAGTAAACTCCACTAACCTCAATGAGATTACATCTAAGTGAACATGCAAAGAATTACCCTGAAAAGCAAGCAATATTCAAGTTTTATGCCACTCCCTAATCAATCCTAAATAGCATATTCTGATGTGTTGGTCATAAACTACCTTTGCATGATTGTTGTTGTTTTTTTTTTTTAAGATGGTGCATCTAAAGCCTCCATGTGACATAAATTCATAACTTACCGTGTCTTGTAATATGTGTGTCATGTGCACAGAACACATTAGCAAGCAATAAATCTTCTCTTGCTAATTCATTTCTGCCGTGGAGATCAGATTATGAAAGGTTAAACCATTAGACAAATGCTAATGCACCCTCATGCCTGGAGCTTGTCCAACAGAACCTGCAGCAGCTGTCAACCTAATTAAGCCAGATGTGTGTTAAGTGTAAATGGACCTCCCAAGAGGAACAATAACAGACTTCAGATCCTTCAAGAGCTTAAAGTACCAGGGGGTATAATGTTTCTGAAGGGAACATCACTCCACCCATATAGGTTTTCTGTTCATTAATAGCATCTTGATTATACTCTATGGATGTTCAGTTGAGAGGGGTGAGAAGGGAGGGAGTCCTTCATTAATCCAGGAAAGGACAGTGTTAACATTCATTTTGAGATGATCTATTCAGTCATGACATTTGATCAGTGCTATCTTGATTTATCTAACACGGGGTGCCCAAACTACAGCCCAGGGGCTGGATTTGGCCCTTGGTGCCAATTCATATGGCCCACGAAGCCCTCGTCGCTCCTGGAAGCGGAAGTAAAATACTTCTGGGAGTAACGAGGGCTTTGCAGGCTGGATGAATTGCATCGGGAGCTGGATCCGGCTCCTGGGCCATAGTGACCAGCTCCCTGAACCACATGACTGGCCCATGGACTGAAAAGTTTGGACACCCTTGGTTTAACACTCTGCTTTAACTATGCAGCTTAAGTGGTGTGGGAATTGGCATTTAGGCAATGCCAACTTTGCCACCAACAACCTTTTAAAGGGTGTAAATTGGAAGGGCATTAAAATGAAAGTTATCAAATCTTTTCAAAATATATTAACAGACTAGTAGGCCACAGAACAGAGAAATGTATGGTAATTATGAAAATGGAAGAGTCAGTCAAATAAAATCATTTAAATGTGAATACCTCTTTAAAAGGTTGTAAAAAAAACTTCTGAAAGCATTGTGTCATTCCAGGAAATGAAGAATGAAGGCATGTATATATATATGTACCTGAAATAACATAAGAGTAATCCAAAGAATCAGAATTAATCTACAATGGGTGGACAAGAATGGCAAGCATACTGAAGGTATGATTTCTTCTATGTGGCTGCACACTGGTATCTTCATTTCAACAGCAACATAGGCAAAGGAGCTTGAGTTGTCAGATGAGGAAGGAAAAATAGACTAGTTTTTTCTTGTTCTGAAAAGCCACCTAGGTGAAGGTAAAGGTTTCCCTTGCTCGAAAGCAAGTCGTATCCAACTCTAGAGTGCAGTGCTCATCTCTGTTTCAAAGCCGAAGAGCCAGCGCTGTCTGCTGCTGCAGACGTTTCTGTGGTCATGTGGCAGGTATGACTAGACACCGGAGCGCACGGAATGCTGTTACCATCCCACCGAAGTGGTCCCTATTTATCTACTTGCAATTTCTTGCTTTCGAACTGCTAGGTTGGCAGGAGAAAAGCCACCTAAAAAGCAGAAATTAGCATGGAGATGGATGTTAACAATGCTTGCATTGGAACATCAGATTGCTAGTAAAGACACATGGTAGCTGTTGTGTTCTGTAAAGCTGTGCCTTTAACAATGTACCTTTGCCATGTGTTACCAATGTAACCTTTCTGTGTGCAACATTATAACCATCAGCTGCATCAATGTAACCTAATAAGGGGACGCGAGCTAGTGACCACCAGAGGGCAGTAGCGAGCGTCCAGCTCTCATGGATCATAGTCACCTGGTTCAGCAGCGCGGGAAGATTCCCCGCGACCTCCTCACCTGGTCAAGAAGGGCGTGACCTCCTACGACGTCACGCAGGCAGCAACCACTAGTCTGTCGACGAGCCACATTCAAATGTATAGCCAGCTGTATATATTGAGCTCCCCATCCGCCATTACCTCATGTTCCTCTGGATCATCATGCAATAAACCTGTGTTAAGCCAACCCTTCGGCTGTTTCATTGTCTTTGGTCCCTTACACTAAACTGGTGACGAAGGTGGGATTATGGCAGCCCACAGGACCAAGACATGCGCCAGTTTCGAAATCAGGAAACCGGGCGACTGGGAGATCTTCGAGATGGACTTCCAGGCCGCACTGATCGAGTCCGAAGTCACGGAAGAGGCGAAGAAAAGAGCCATCTTCACCAGAATGCTCGGACAAGAAACAAAAAGGACCTTGGTGGACCTGATTGCACCGAGAAGGGTGAGCGAATTCAAGGCCAAGGAACTCATGCAGATGCTGCGTGAGCACGTCCGGCCCGCCACAGCGATGTTTCCCGCTCGGAGTGCGTTTTGGAGGCGAGTCCAAGCGCCCGGGGAGACGGTCGCCGCATTCGTGGCGGCCCTGCGGCTGGCGGCCAGCCCGTGCAAATGGGAGAATGCCGAAATCACCCTCCGAGACTGTGTGCTGTGCGGCCTGAACGACGCCAAAACCCAGCGCACGTTAATGAACCAGGAGCCGCCTCCCACGTTGCAGGAGGTCGTAAGAGCGGCCCAGGCCGCAGAAGCTACGAAGGCCAGGGTCCAAGAACTGCAGGACTGGCGGCCAAAGGCGAGCAAAGCAGAGGCTTCGGTACAGGCGGCCCGGCGAACTTCGAGGTCGTCCACAGATAGCAGCGACGACGAGGACGTCCAGAGGGTCCGGAAGGAGAGCCGGCGATGCGACGGCTGTGGAGCGGCCCACGACCACGTGAAATGCCCTTTCCGGAAGGCCGAGTGCCACAACTGCGGCCGCCGCGGGCACATCGCCAAGGTGTGCAGAAAGAAGCGCGAGACCCGGAGGAGCTCCGCAGACCGTTCCACGGGGCAAGACCACCCAACGAAACCCAAGGACAGCGCCCAGGCCACGCGGAAGCAGGACGGCGTGGGCCGCATCGCCGACGGCAGTGAGGACGACGCCCCAGTGTTCAGCGTGTCTACTAGACACCCCCGCTACTTTGTTGAGGTACTAGTCCAAGGGGTCCCCATTAGGATGGAAATTGACTCGGGGTCCTCATTTTCAATCATTTCCCAGAGGGAGTTTTTGGGAATTGCCCCCCATAAGCGACCCAAGCTCAAAGCATTGAGGTCCACACTACGGGACGTGCAAGGGAACAGTATTCCAGTGTTGGGGGTTGGAGAATTTCAGGTCAAATTCAAGGAGCACGCCGCGTCCCTTCCCCTAGTCGTGCTCAAAGGAGGAAATTGCAGCCTCCTCGGGACTCAATGGTTCCAGCCCCTGGGGTTGTTTACTGGGGGGGTGCACGCCGTTGGGATGCACGCCGTGGGGACTGATCCAATTCAGGAGGTGTGCGAGGCGCACCCCGAAGTCTTCAAAAAGGGACTGGGGAAATTCAAGGGGCCCCCAGTGACTTTCGACCTGGACCCGGAGGTCCGCCCAATTCACCTAAAACCACGCCAGGTGCCGTTTGCACTCAAGGACAAGATAGAGGCGGAACTGGACAAGTTGGTGGGCCAGGGGATCCTCGTGCCTGTAGATTCTGCGGAGTGGGAAACTCCAATTGTAACCGCTCTAAAGGCCAATGGGGAGGTCCGCATATGCGCCGACTACAAGTGCACCATCAACAAGGCGATCCGCCCGACTGCATATCCGGTGCCGATAGTCAGCCATCTGCTGGCCAGGTTACACGGGGGAAAGTGTTTCGCTAAGCTGGACTTAGCACAGGCCTACCAGCAGCTCACGGTGTCCCCTGCCGCCGCTGCTGCGCAGACCATAGTCACCCATAAGGGGGCGTTCCAGGTGACGCGCCTCCAGTTCGGCGTGAATTCGGCACCTGGAATTTTCCAGTCACTCGTGGAACGCCTCCTGAAGGGATTGGAGGGGGTGTTGCCTTATTTTGATGACGTGTTAATAACGGGGGGGAGTCGGGCTGAATTGGCCAAAAGGTTGGGGAAGGTCCTGACGATATTCGAAAAGGCGGGGCTGAGGTTGCGAAAGGATAAATGCGTCTTCTTCGCAACCGAGGTTGAGTTCCTAGGGTTTTGTGTGACTCCTGAGGGAATAAAACCATCCATGTCCAAAGTGGCAGCCATTAAAAAAGCCCCCCGTCCCACCTCCAAGCCCGAGTTACAGTCGTTCCTAGGACTGCTCAACTTCTACCACTCCTTCCTTCCCCGAAAGGCAGCGGTGGCTGAGCCGCTACACAAACTGCTAAAGAAAGACCAGGCATGGAAGTGGGGCGATGACCAAGAAAGGGCATTTAGCGAGCTAAAAAGCCTCCTGGCGTCCGACGCTATACTGACCCATTTCAACCCCAAGCGCCCAGTAGTTCTGATCTGTGATGCATCTCCAGTGGGGGTGGGGGCGGTGCTGTGCCACGTGTTGGAAGATGGAAGGGAGGCCCCGATAGCATTTTATTCCAGGTCCCTGTCCCAAGCAGAGAGGAACTACGCACAGACGGACAGGGAGGCACTAGCAATAGTCGCGGGGACGAAAAAATTTCACGATTTTCTGTACGGCCGCCCCTTCACCATTGTAACAGACCACAAGCCCTTGCTAGGCATTTTTACCGCTGATAAGCCCACCCCACAGATCCTGTCTCCGAGGATGCTCAGGTGGGCCATTTTTCTCAACGCGTATCAGCACGCATTGATCTACCGGCCCGGGAAAGAGATCAGCCATGCGGACGCCCTATCTAGGTCTCCCCTCCCCCTAACGCCCAGCCAGGTGAGCATGGGGGAGCGGGACCATCAGGTTCTCATGATAGAGGTGCTGGATTCGCCCCCCGTAGTGCCCGCCGACATTGCCAAAGCAACAGAGAAGGACAAAACGTTAGCGACAGTCAGCTCCTGGCTGCAGAAAGGGTGGCCCGTGTCCTCCCCAGCGGAGGAGTTCGCTCCATTTTTCAGAAAAAAGCTAGAACTGTCCCTAGAGAGGGGGTGTCTCTTGTGGGGGCAGCGGGTGGTGATTCCCACTTCCCTTCGGCCGCGGGTGCTCAAACTGCTGCACGTCAGCCACCCCGGCATCGTGCGATCCAAGGTGCTGGCCCGGAGCTATTTCTGGTGGCCCCAGCTAGACGCCGACATCGAGCACATGGTCGGCACTTGTGAAAGTTGCCAATGCTCCAGACCAGAGGAGGCCCGCCTTCCCCACAGGGAATGGGACGCGGCTAAGGGGCCGTGGTCCCGGGTGCACGTAGATTTCGTGGGCCCGTTCAGAGGCACCCTGTTCCTCCTTGTAGTGGACGCTTTCTCCAAATGGTTGGAGGTTATCCCAGTCACGAGCACCTCCTCGGCCCAGACCATTAGGCATTTGCGGAGGCTCTTTTCCACGTTCGGCATACCCGACACGTTAATTAGCGATAACGCTAGTTGTTTCACGTCCTCTGAGTTTAGGGCATTCATGGAGATTAACGCCGTCCGGCATATCACCTCCGCCCCGTTTCACCCGGCCACCAACGGCCAAGTAGAGCGCCTCGTCCGCACCACGAAGGACGCGTTGTGGCGCATGGGCCCAGGGGATCTGAACCTACAAGTGTGTCAGTTTCTGCTAGGGTACAGGGTGACCCCATTGGCGTCAGGATACTCCCCCGCAGAGCTTTTAATGCGCAGGAAGCTGACCACCATCCTCACTAGGCTAGACCCCACGAGGGTAGAGGACAAGGGGAGGAACGTCGGGCTAGAGGCTACAAAGAGTTTCAGTATAGGCGCCCCCGTGCATTGCAGGAATTACGCCAGCGGGGGCCCGGCCTGGGTGCCGGGCGTAGTTGTGGAGCAAACCGGCCCCGTGTCGTACCGAGTGGAAACCAGCACAGGGCTCCTGTGGAGGCGGCACGCGGACCAGCTCTGACGCAGGGTCTCCGATGAGCAGGGCACAGATCACGCAGGGAGTCAGTCAACGTTAGGGTTCTTCCCCACCCGTTCAGCCCAAGGGGGAGGGACAGGGGACCGCGGGCCCCCACCAAGGGGGGAGGAGGATGTCCTCGTAGATATCCTAGGGGATCTTTCCGAGGAGGAGGAACCCGACCCCATACATATCTCGCGGAAAGTCCCCACAAATGCGGGTACCCCTACCAAGTTAGATTTTGATTTTCAGAACCGGGGGGGGTCGGAGTGGTCCCCCACCCGTCCAAGCGAGAAGAGGGGTTTTTCGTTAGCCCCGACGGCCCCCGGTCTGCCCACAATGGAGTTTTTCCCTTCCCCTAAGGCCGCCAGACAGCGGCAAGCCACTAACAAGTCTCCCTCTCCCATTTCAGGACAAGGGACCAGGGAACAAAGAAGCAATAACGCCCCCGGGGGGCAGCCCTCTTCACGGCCCAAACGCACATGCAACAAGCCATCTTGGCTGAGAGACTTCGTCTCATCCTAGGGGGGAGGGATGTTGTGTTCTGTAAAGCTGTGCCTTTAACAATGTACCTTTGCCATGTGTTACCAATGTAACCTTTCTGTGTGCAACATTATAACCATCAGCTGCATCAATGTAACCTAATAAGGGGACGCGAGCTAGTGACCACCAGAGGGCAGTAGCGAGCGTCCAGCTCTCATGGATCATAGTCACCTGGTTCAGCAGCGCGGGAAGATTCCCCGCGACCTCCTCACCTGGTCAAGAAGGGCGTGACCTCCTACGACGTCACGCAGGCAGCAACCAATAGTCTGTCGACGAGCCACATTCAAATGTATAGCCAGCTGTATATATTGAGCTCCCCATCCGCCATTACCTCATGTTCCTCCGGATCATCATGCAATAAACCTGTGTTAAGCCAACCCTTCGGCTGTTTCATTGTCTTTGGTCCCTTACACTAAAGTAGCTACAATACAAAATAATCAAGGGAACACATTATGTATCCCATGGCCAAACTAAGCATTACAAATTGCCCAGTAATAGAAAGAACTATCAAATCTAATTTGCAGTCTATAACCTCCCAACAGTCTGACCAGGTTATCCTGCTATGCTAATAGAGTAGACCATACTGCCAGCAACTCAACGTCGATTGTCAGGTGGTGGTTAACTAACTTGACAAACCAGAGGACTAGGCCTTGTGTAGTGAAGTCCTCTGAGAAGGGTGATGGTTCCCAGGTGGATTAAATCCCACTTGAATCCATCTTGATGGAGGGTAGCAGCTTCATCAATACTGGCTTGGGGCTGAGGAGGACTTTGTGTGCCAAAAGTGCTCAGGACCAGAAAGTGACTTGCTGGATCAGTGGTACGGGTGTGAGGCAAATGGAAAACTACTGCACTATATTGCTTCCAGGACAATCTTCATAATGATTGCCATATTCAGAATCAGATACTTCTTAAAGAAGAAGTCTATAACCCGTGGAAGATTGTTAGAAGACAATCACATGTATCTTAAGTTTACTCTGCTTCTAATAGTAAAAGCTGCAAGTGTGTGTCTTTTGTCACAGATTCCAGTTAATGGATCTCAAGATTTTAATTTTATGAGAGTGATGCCTGTCCACCCTTGACATAAGCTACTCAGTCCTCAGAGCTAGAGTTTACATGGGCAGTCAGAGTGATAGCAATGAGCAAACCAACAGGTCTACCTGCCTTTGTTGATGGGAAATTGGGCTGAAAAGGGCATGTTGTAAAACACTGGTCTTCTCAACACTTATTCACCATCACATCATGTCTGCCTGCATTTAATTACTTACTTACATAAATCTTTATATCCTATCCTATATCATAGGATCCCAGGGTGGGTTACAAAGCTGTTTAAAACAAAATTTCCAGTGGTATTATTTGGTGTTCTTGTAATAGTTCTCTGATGTTATCTCTCCACCTTCTTCTGGGTCCTCCTCGTGGTCTTTGTCCTCCTCCTCTTTCCATATATGCCTTGTAAGGTATGGAATTCCAAGACATTCTCTCCAAATGGGCAAATCACTTTATTTGTTGTTTCTGTATGTAGTGCAACATTGGTTCTATTCCAATTTTCCCCTTATAGCCTCATTCCTGATGTCACCCCTTCTAGTCACTCCTGCAGCCTTCCTCAGACATCTCAGAAAATTGTGTGTTTTAAACAACTGTTTAAAGACTAGTAGGCCACAGAACAGACAACACACAATAAAAACATCTAGGCATTCTAACATAAAAATATTCAGGCCACAATCCTCAGGGCCCATCCCCATACCTCTAATAATTAAGTATGTTTTGACTTGGTGTTGAACAAGATTTGTTGAAATCCAGCAGTATAACTTACACTGCAGAAGGCTAATGATATCATCAGCTGCAGAAATTAAAGACTCTCTCACAAGCCAGCAGCCTCCAAAGGCTTCCCTATGATGAAAGAGATCCCAAGAGAGCCTAGGTCCTAGGATCTTTGAGGGAGGGGTGGAGGAAAAAAGGAATCTTTAATTTCTGAAAAACTGCCACAGCTGTGATATGTAGTATAAATTAAAACAACAGGATTTCAACCATTGTTTATTACCAAGTATATAGCTCTAGCTTAATAATTGTACCTTTAGGATATTTACTGAACTTCAATTCCACTGTGATGAGTAAGACTTGCTTTTGAGGAACTGTGTCTAAGGTCTGGCTGTAAATCAGGCTGATATCAAGTATTTTAGCCCTAGACTGTGTTCATTAATGGGTTGGTCTTAACCCATGAGCACAGGAAACAGACTAGCCCTACCCACCTGTGTCCTAGCTCAGATGTGTAAAGAGGAGAGGAATCACACAAATGGGGTGTTTTCATACATTTAGGAATCCTAATTGTTCACATTTTCTGATCACATGGAGAACTTTCACAGATAGAAGCTTTCTGCTTGGCTAGGTCTAGAAGGGAGGAAGGTGAAATTAGCCTCTTCCCTCTACTCATATGTTAAAGCTTCTACTGAATCCTTTTTGTCTTCTTAGATTGGAAATTGTAATGATCTTGCATAGTATTCTAGACATGGTGGCAATATCATATGAAAATTACAGTAACTTCACAAAGTAATTTATAAAAATTTGAATGGCAGTCACAGGTGAGCACTAGGAATGCAGTGAGGTGAGGTAGGTGAGCCCTGGGAATGCAGTGAGGTGGAAATAGGATATATTGTTCCCATGAAAACTTGAATATAATAAGCCTAGAAATAAAAACAGTTCAACCACTGAGAGTCCACAAATACAGTGAACTGAATACCTCCTGAATTCTTTCTTCAGATTCTGTTATGAAAGTATTATCTGCTTCAATCAAAGGACTAGTTGTTGGGCACCCGATATGTTCAGAGTTTTTCTTGCAAAAAAGCTTGGTATGTTGGTAGAGAAGGTTACTCTGGGTTACACCAGTCATAGCTTGTTCTTGCAAAATTACACAGAAAAATTATTAATTCACAGCTTCTGCATCTTGATGCTGGTAGCTACTTTCCATATTAATAACTTTTGTCACTTACCTGTTTCTATGACACAATTTGCAGAATATTTATTGTAGTTAGTGCCATATATAAGGAAAATCCCAACCACCTGGCCAACCTGGAAAGTTCACATGATTTTACTGTAATTGTAATTTTTATTTGTATACTACCTTTCTCGACCCAATGGGCAACTCAAAGCGGTTCACAAGCAATTAAAGATAGAGTTACAGATCATAAAACATACAAAATATGGGTTCAAACAGTAAAACACATTTACAAAAGGCAGCATCTTACAATATCAAAAAAAAACCTAACAGAGCAACATAGCACAGAGTAGCACAGAATAAATATTCAATAGTACAATATACAGGAAATCTACTACAAAAGCAGCACAATATCACAGTCCCATGACAAAATTGCATCCCTGCAGTCCTTACAAATGCCAGGACTCAACATTCTCAGCGGACCGGAAAAAAGAAGCTCTGGGCTTCATCGGCGGCGGTGGGAGGCAGTGACCACAACAGGTCTCTTTATCCCCCACAGGCCAGCACAGGTGCTCGACTCCTCCCGGTTTGCCAGGCCGGGGAGAGGAGCTCTGGGCTTGGACATCAGCGGTGAGAGGCAGCGGCTGCAACAGGTCTCTTTATCCCCTGCAGGGGCCGGCGCAGGTGCTCCACCTCCTGGTTTGCCAGGCTGGGGGGAGGACTGTTGAGCAGGGCTGGTTAGAGGGAGAATGTAAATGTCATGTTCAAGTGGCTTGACTGACTATCAGTCTGTTTTCCAACCCAGGTCAAAATGCTGGTTATCTATACCTATAAATCCGAGCGTTAACCATTGGATTGTGACAAAGGCTCCCGCACCCAGCCATACTAGCCCGTACCGAGCCTCCTGCACTCGCCCGTTACTGCAAGGTTGAGAAAAAGGCCAGTGGGGCAGGAGCCCCATGAATGCAAACAAAGAAAAAGGACTTCAATTCCCAATGTTCTTTGCGCCGCGCTGTGCCACAGCCAATCAGGATGAGAGGCGCGAGGAAAAAGAACATTGGGTGGGAAACGCGTCGTGGCCAATTGAAATTGAGCTGCAGAAAAAAAACCACTGCACTAACGCAAACCACAAATGCAAAACTGCAAGTCCCAGCGTCCTGCACGCCCTGAGTGCGCAGAACACTGAGAAAGCCGACGCGCGAAAAATAAACTTACAAAAATCAACGGGAGCACAAGTCCCCAGCAGGCAGACTCAGCGCTTCACAGCCACGCAAAACCAAAAGCCACAAAATGCCACCGCGAGACACCCACCATCCTTCTTTCCCAGAGCAACGTGGAGAAGAGGGACTCCCTCTCCTCCATGCTACCCCGCCAAAGACACGGCAAGACCACCACCAGCCTCAAATAAAGTTGAGCCGGGGTGGAGAAAAAACCGAAAAACAGGCAGCACTTCGTCAGGGGAAGCACCCTCCCTGGCGGATGACTGGCTGATGCCTTTGTATTTCAGAACACAAAAACAACAGCCAGCAATCCATAAGGAAGAGCACCACCCCTTACGGATCGCTGCCTGCCGATCTCTAGTTAGGTAAGCCGGGAGAAAAAGGAGACAGAGAAGAGAGAACCATCTGCCTCCTCCTTCTCCCCGACCTACCTAACCAAAATAATAAACCACAAAATACACAAACTTAAACATCCACAATGGCACAAAACCACAAAGAAAACACCTAACTGCAACACAAAAAAACCACAAAGTACACAAACAAACAACTAATTACAAAAATAAACAACAAAATAAGAAAAATTAAACAAAACCAGAAATAACCAAACCAATTAAACCAACCTAAAACTAAACCAAACCAAAAAAGAACAAACAGAAACACCTCCCAGCCCACCACCACAAAAGCAAAAGAAAGAAAAACCCCAGAAGAAATAAAAAAAGACCACTCACCAGCACGTCCTCCTTCCACGATGACCAGAACAGAAATGAAGAAACAAAGAGCCTACTTACCGGAAGAAGACCCACCCAGAGGCCAGGAGAGAAAAAACATGTGAAATGAAAGCAAAACCCCTAGCAGCCCCACCTGCAGGGCAGAATAGTAAAAGCAACTCAAAAAGACTCAACAGCCCCACCTAGAGGCCATGAGAGTAAAAACAAGTAAAAAACATAACAATAAATGACAATTTTACACAAATCACAAACATATGTCAAAAAAATTAAATAAAAATATTTCTAAAATCCTGTAAACACAGTTTAAAAACATTGAATGTAAAAAAACATGTACTTTCACATTTTTAAAAATTTTACCTATGGTACAACTATTAAAATAACCCCACAAAATAAAACATTATTTGGTTAAATAAAACAATTTGAAAAAATTATATCATACTTTGTTCTTTTTTTAATCCACAAAAATACCCCAAAAATATATGTTAATATATTTATTCTTTTTTTAAAAAATTGTGTAACTAAAAATAACATATATGTTAAAACAAATATTCAAAAATACATTAGAAAAATACAAACTACATGTTATTATTACTTTATAGTATCAAAACAATACAATCTATTTAACAAATGACAACATAAAAATTGTACATAAATTTAAAAAAATTTTTTAAAAACAATTACAGACTAACCTCTTTTTAACATACATTAACAAAAAAAACCCCTTACAACACAATTTAAAACAGCCCGGCAATGGCGGGCAACCTCTGCTAGTGACCTATAAAATCCTATATGGCTTGACTCCAGGCTATGTGAGAGACCATATTTCCCCTTCTCAAGGCTTAAAATCATCTGGGGATGCCTTCCTCTTAGTTCCATCACCTTTACAGCTACATATAACAGAGATCTGACGAAAGACCTCCATTGTGTAATGCTTTCTTTTGAGAAGCTAAATTGGCCCTCTTTCTCTTCTCTTTTCAATCACAGTTGAAAACATTTTATTTCTAATGGCCTTTTAATATTTAATATCTAATTTAAACATAGGTGGTTGGCCTACATTTGCCACCAGTAGATCCTTTTTAATATGATTTTGAAATGCTTTTATACTTTTATAGTATGATTTTAATATTTCCATGTTTAATAATTTTAATGCTTCTTGTCTGTTGTTTTAATTCCTGTTTCTTTTACTAACCTGTAAACCACCTTGAGTCCTATTGCCAGAAGAAAGGCAACATAAAAGTGCAGGTAAGTAAGTAAGTTGATAATCAACACAACCCCCACTAAGTGAGAGCCATATCATGGTGCAGGGGCTTGAGCGGTCTAACTAGGCAGTGTTGCCCATCTCTTGTCAATGATGTTAGACCGGGGCTAAAATTCACCAAAGTGTTCTCCATTGAATCCCTTGGGCAAGATGAAAATGGAGGGCACACATCATGGTCTGCCTAGCCAGCAGGTGACGTGATATTCAAATGACTGCATTTTGTCACCCTGCTTATTCAACTTATACACAGAGCACATAATGTCACCCTGCTTATTCAACTTATACACAGAGCACATAATGTGCAATGCAGGGTTGGGCAAATCATAAGTTGGGATCAGAATTGCTGGGAGAAACATCAACAACTTGAAATATGCAGTTGATACTACCGTAATGGCAGAAAGTGAGGAAGACCTAAAGAAGCTGCTGCTTAGGTTGAAAGAAGAGAGTGCAAAAGCTGGCTCGAGACTCAACATCAAGAAAACCAAGATAATGGCAACAGACCCTCAGTCCTTGGGAAATAGATGGGGAAGAAGTAGTTGCAGTAACAGACTTTACTTTCGTAGGATCCAAAATCACTGCAGATGGAGATTGCAGCCATGAAATAAGGCTACTGATGCTTAGGAGACAAGTTATGAAAAAAACAATTCGAAGCAATTTTATTCCCAGTGGTAATGTATGGTTGTGAGAGCTGGACCATTAGGAAAGCTGAGTGCGGAAAGTTGGGTTTCACTTACCAGTGATAACTTTCATTCTTCGAGTATATAGTTTGTGAATACACACTTTTGGGTTATGTGCCTGCGCAGAACATCGATCGGAGGCTTTAAACCTGATTGGTCAAAGGTTTTGGTGGTAAGACTGCCCACCCTTAGGTGCCAGTTCGCCATTTTACCTCAGTTCCATACTTAAGCAAAGCACAGGATAAACCAAATGATCTCATCCATGCTGCTCAAGAGGGGAGGTAGGGTGGGTAGTGTGTATTCACAAACTATATACTCGAACAACGAAAGTTATCAATGGTAAGTAAAACCCAACTTTCTCCTTCGTATAGTTTGTGAATCCCCACAATTGGGAGATTAGCAAGCTCACACTTACTTGGTCGGTGGGCAGTCGGATGAGATGATTCCATGATGAAGTACGTCATTCAGGTAGGATGGACCCTCAAGGCGCCTGGAGCCCTCTGACAACGACAACACGACCATGTCTGGTGTCCGCAGTGGCTCTGGTGTCCATCCTGTAGTGCTGGACAAATGTGGAAGGTCTGGACCAGGTGGCAGCCTTACAGATGTCCTCCAGCGGGGAGCCCTCCAAAAAGGCAGTGGAGGTAGCAACCGCTCTGGTAGAATGCGCCCTGACGTGTGGAGGAGGTGGCAAAGAGGCAATCTCGTAGGCAAGGTAGATGGTTGACGTAATCCATTTGGAGAACCTCTGAGAAGTAATGGATTCACCTTTAGATTTTTCCCCATAAGCAACAAAAAGACGCTGTGACTTACGGAACTCACAGGTCCTGCTGATGTAAAACAATAAAGCTCGTTTCACATCAAGCGTGTGCCAAGTCCTTTCTTGAGCATTGCTGGGGTTTGGAAATAAAGTTGGTAAAGATATAGTCTGAGCCATGTGAAATGGGGAGACTATCTTTGGTAAGAAGGTGATGTCAGCGTGGAGCACCACGCTGTCATTGTAGAATTTGATAAACGGGGCATCGACCCGCAAAGCAACCAGCTCACCAGCTCGTCGAACAGACGTGATAGCCACAAGAAACGCAGTCTTCTAGGTGAGGAGACGAGCATCCGCCGTAGCCTTCGGTTCGAAAGGAGTCTTAGTGAGGGCATTCAAGATGGTAGATAACGACCATTGCATGGTCAGAGTCTTAATAGGAGGGAAAGCGTTTCGCAGACCTTTGAGGAAACGCTTCACCGTTTGGTCACAGAAGGCACCAGATGCAGGTGATCCAGCTGGAGAATAGGCTACTACTGCTGCCAGATGGACCCTGATGGAAGCAATGCTGAGACCTGACTCTGCCAAATGGAGGAGGTATGCCATGATGTGTTGCAGACCAGCGTTGAGTGGAGGCACCTGTTGAGTAACCAGGAAGGCATGAAATCGCCTGTATTTGGAGGCATAGGACTTCCTTGTAGAGGGACGCTGTGCTAGTTCCAAAATCCTGGACAGTCTGGGATTATCCTCCATGCGGTGAGGTGGAGACTGGGCAAGTCCGAGTGGTGAAGTTGCCCCTGCTCCATTTGTAGGAGAGTCGGAGAGTCTGGCAGCATGAGAAACTGCGACGACAGTTGCAACAGAAGTGGATACCAGGGTTGACGTGGCCACGCTGGAGCAATGAGAATCACGTGAGCCTGTTGCTGGATTCATCCTCGTGAGGACCTTCTGAACCAGAGGAAACGGGGGAAAGCCGTAGAGGTAGTCCTGATCCCACCGTTTCATGAAGGTGTCACCCTCGGAGTTCTGTCTGATGTCTGCCCTGGAGCAGTATCTGGGACACTTGCAGTTGGACTCCAATGCAAAGAGGTCGATGCTCGGGGTCCCCCACAACTGGCAAAGGGACTGAAAGACCATGTTGTCCAGTTCCCACTCATGAGTCGTCGAGGTGAGGGGACTCAGGAGGTCGGCCAGCACATTCAGCTTGCCCTGGATGTGGACTCAGATTGGAAAGATGTGTCATTCGAGACACCATTCTCAAAGCTGCCATACTTTTATATTATGATATATAAATATCTGCTTGTTCAGATACGCAATCGCGGTGGTATTGTCTGAAGCGATCTGGATCACCTTGCCACACAACAGTGTCTCAAAGGACCGCATGGCCTTCCATATGGCAAGCAACTCCAGGTAGTTGATGTGGTGGACGATCTCATTCCGAGACCAGGTGTTGTTGACTGTTAAAGTCCTGCAAGCAGCTCCCCAGCCAAGGTTGCTTGCGTCGGTCAAAATTTGAAGAGACGGCTGCAGAGGATAAAAGTTCTTGCCCGTAGCCACATTGAGAGGTGTAGTCCACCACACCAGCTGGTCCACCAGTTCCGGACACGGAAACAACCGTTTGGACTGACTCTGCGTGAGAGGATCGAACTCGTGGAGAAGCCACGATTGCAGAGACTGGAACTTCAGTTTGGCATTAGGGATCACTGCCGTGGTGGAAGCCATCAAGCCCAGGGGTCGTTGAGCCTTCTTCGCTCTGATGAAGGGTTTGGTATGGAAGTCGCTTACTACCTGTGCAATGTCCAGTAAGTGTTTTTGTGGGGCAAATGCCCTGACTGCAAGCGAGTCCAGAACCGCTCCAATGTAGTCCACTCGCTGTGAAGGATCCAACTTCGACTTGGAGAAGTTGATCCTGAGGCCAAGACTTTCCATGAGATGAGCGGTGTACTCCATGTCCCGAATGGCCGACGACCTGGTGGGGGAGACTATCAGCCAGTCATCGATGTACGGGAAGACCCTGATCCCCTTCTGGTGGAGGAAAGTAGCAACCGGAGCCATGTACTTGGTGAAGACTCGTGGTGCTGTGGCCAGACCGAACGGTAGGCAACGGTACTGGTACACGGAGTCCCCTATCCGGAAGCAGAGGAACCGTCTGTGCTCCCTGAGGATGCTGACGTGGAAGTAAGCGTCCTTGAGGTCTATCACCGTAAACCAGTCTCGTTTGTTGATGAGGGGAAGGATGATTTGGAGTGTCACCATCCAGAACTTCCTGGTGTGGTTGAATTTGTTGAGGCGACGCAAGTCCAGAATCGGGCGGAGGCCTCTATCTTTCTTCTGGACAACCAAGTACCTCGAGTAGAAACTGTTGTTCCAATCGGTTGGTGGTACCAGCTCGATGGCCCACTTGGAGAGAAGGGTTGTAACTTCTTCCTCCAAATGAAGAGACGGGGTGGTGAAACGGAGTTTTCCTACCCAAGGCATCCGGTCGAACTTGATGGCGTAACCAGCGGACAAGATCTTCAAGACCCACCGGTCGTTCATGATGTCAGACCACGCCTCGAGGAAGTTCCGGAGGGGGAGGTGTGGGAGATAGAGCGAGAGAGTCTTGGCCAGAGGGAAGTCAAACACGAGACTTTGACTTGCCCTCGTTGCATTTTCCCTGGCCGTAAGGCTGGAATCGTTGCCTCCCTTGTTGCCTCTGGGGATGATAGAAACCAGCTTGGGGTGATTGGCAGGCCCACTCTGCTGTTGTTGCTGCTGCAGATTACCACAATAGTGGCTGGTAAACAGCTGGTATCTGGGTTTTGAAGGCTGGGATGAGGCGGTAAGGCCCAAGAACTTGGTGGTCGAGTTGGTCTGCCTTAACTCGTTTAACACCTTGTCCGTGTCTTGGCCAAACAGGCCCTGGCCATCAAATGGGAACTCCTCTATGAGCTTCTTCATTGAGTCATCTAAGGTGGTTCCCCGTAGCTAGGCATGCCGCCACAGGAGGATCGCTGAAGACATGTCCTTGGCCGCGTAGTCGTTTATATGGCGTGCAGTCCTCATTTGCTGCTCCGCCAGGAAATCGCCCTCATCACACAGACTGTCGAGTTCCTTTTGGAGGTCGGATAGCAGCTTAGCAGCAAGCGTCTTGGCGCGCTCCCAAAGATGGGACTGATAGAGGCCCATAGCTACTGAATAGTTTGCTGCTTGGAGAAACAGCGACCCATTCACATAGAATTTCCAGCCCACCACATCAAACTTCTTTCCTTCAGGCGTCGATGGTACCAGAAAACCGCTAACAGCAGTTTTATGTTGAAAAGCCTTTACTACCAGGGAGCTTGGTAGGGGATGCTCTTGAAGAAACTCAATGTCCTCGTCCAGGACTCGGTACATCCCATCGAGCCTGGAAGAAACGGAGTGGGCCAAACCAGGTTTCTTCCAGGTGGCCTTCACTGATGTTAGCATGGAAGGGAGCATTGTGATGTGGACAGCTTGGATGGATTTCTTGTCCAACTTGGCCGTCATCTGATCCTCACCTTCCAACAGCGGCTGGTCGACCCTTATGTTAAGGGCAGTTCTATAAACGGGTGAGCATTGCTGTAAGGGATTTTTTGTCCTCTTCTCTAGACGATCGACAGCACCAATCACTTGGTCGGGTGTCTTCTCTGCATCCACATCCCCCTCATCCTCCTCCAAAGATGAGCTGGAATCATCAGAGGATGAGGGGGGGACTCTGGAAGCCACATTGGGACCATGCCAGTATGGCCTGGATGGACTGGGCGATCATCGCTTCAATGTCTGGACTGTGCCAATCCATCATGGCCGGGTCAGCGGAGCGACTGCTCGACCCTTGAGAGGGTGGCAGAGTGACAGCAGGGTCAGAATCCCTGGGGAGTGTGGTGGTCGGTCCCGGAGCCGCAGGCGCTGCAGGAATGGTGGCCTTAAACTGTTCGGTAAAAGATTTTGCCATGACCTCGAACATCATTTTGAAGAGGTCCATCTGGCCAGCAGTGATGGTAGCCGTGGGCGACGAAACGGTGGGAGGCGAAACGGTGGGTGCAATGATGGGAGATGAAATGGTGGCCGAAATGGTGGCTGCTGGGGTGTCTACCATTGGAGTGCACAGCCTCGGAGACACAGGAACTTGCCGTGTCGTGGAACGGCCCCTCTCACCCGAAGGTGGTGATGGAGAAAGAAGCATGGGGCATGCGGTTGCACCAGCCCGGTGTCCCTTGTTTGGAGACTCCGAGGAGGAACGGCCGCCCCTTGCGGAGGATCCAGGAGAAGGACACCTCGCCATGGAGAACGGTGGAGAAGGCCGGGGTGAAATTAGCGGATGAGGCGTAGGAGGCAAAGAATGCCGAACCTCCTGTGTTTTTTCTTCTTCTCTCCATTTTTGTCTTTCTTCTTCTTCTTATGGATGAGAGTGGAAGAAGAAGACTTAGGAGCCTGTTAGGGCAGCAGGCTGCTTGTAGAGGCAGATGTAGAAGCCACTGAAGCAGGAGCCAGGGCGAGCTCCATTAGGTGCGCCTTGAGTCTGTTACTCCAGTTTTGGACCGCAAGGCACATAAAGTTTTTACAGTGCACACAGGACTGGCTCTGGTGCGACTCGTCCAAACAAAACAGACACTGGCTGTGGCTGTCCGAAGCCGGGAACTTCTTGTGGCAAGAAGTGCACTGCTTGAAAGCCACTGAGGCCATGAAAAATTCCTCCAGAGAAGGCAAAGAGAACGAAGAATGTTCGAGAAGAATGCCCCGAAGGGCCTACCACCACCCCCTTGAGGGGGGAAACGGCGACCCGAGCGAAAAAGTGACTACGAGAAGAAACAGCACTGGGGTGGCAATCCTGCCCTAGTGACAAGATCGCTAGAAAAAAACTGTTGAAAATAGTCTTTTCTGTAGAATCTACAAGAAAAAATTGAGGAAGCTCTCAACGATCATCCTACTGCTGAGGTGGAAAGAAGAGAACTGAGGAAAAATGGTGAACTGGCACCTTACCGCCAAAACCTTTGACCAATCAGCTTTAAAGCCTCCGATCGATGTTCTGCGCAGGCGCATAACCCAATAGTGGTGATTCACAAACTATACGAAGGAGAAGAATAGATGCCTTTGAAATGTGGTGTTGGAGGAGAGTTTTGAGAGTCCCCTGGACAGGGAGGAGAACAAATAGGTCGATCCTAGAAGAAATCAACCCTGACTGCTCCTTAGAAGGTCAAATAGTAAAGATGAAGCTAAAGTACTTTGGACATCAAATGAGAAGAGATGATTCACTTGAGAAAGCCTTGATGCTAGGAAAGGTGGAGGGCAAAAGAAGAAGGGGGCAGCCAAAAATGAGATGGCTAGATGGTAATGTAGATGCAATGGACACAAAGCTGAGCAGGTTGAGGAGGATAGTGGAAGACAGAGGTGCCTGGTGGGCAATGGTCCATAGGGTCGCAAGGGGTCGGAATCGACTGTGCAACTGAACAACAACAAAACCTCATGTAAGTGGAATTGATTTCGCAGGCCCATTTGTGTGTGCAGAATGTCATCAGAGAGATGCCTACCAACACACAGACTCCTCGCTGAATAACCACTCCAAGGTATCCGAGGTAGTCTCCACATAAAAAATGCGGGGAGGGGTTTTCCACAAAGCGGCCTTCTTTCTGTGAAAGGATGAGGAAAAGAAAAAACCTCCAGAGCTGTGTCAGGGAAAAGATGTTTCTCTTTTAGTTTTAATTCAAACACAAGTCTGATTTATTATTGTTTTTAGGTCATGGAAGAGATGTTCAAGTGCACCTGTCCAATATCACACTCAAGACAGGGGGGAAAACGTTGCCAGTTTGAAAAGCTATTTGCAAAAGCTTCCAAGGACAGGACAAAATGTTTTTCTTCTTTCTCTGAGAAGTCCCGATAAAAGAGAATCTCATGAATGCTTTTCATATTTACATTTACAAGTATTTCTCCAAGAAATGACAAATTAAGAAAGGCTGGAAAGAAGAAACAGTGGGAGGGAAGGCTTAGAACACTATGTTAAAGTGAGGTAGGAGAGCATGTCTTGAGGTAAGAGGTGAACCTGCTTAAACCTTTGCCCTTTCAGCAAGGAACAGGCATCTAACAGTCATCTCAACATGGGAGCTTACCAGAAATATCTGCTCTATAGTTCAGTCAGGTTCAAGGAGTCCAGCTTTTGTCTGGTATTTTAATGCTTAGTTCCATAAAATCAGATAGCATTCCAGAGAAATGATGATGACTCAGCTGAATTTAAAATAATGATCGCTCTAGGCCAGTCTTCTTCAAGCTGGTATCCTCCAGATGTAGTCTTTCCCATGCTGCCTGAGGTAGGCTTGGCTTGCAGTGCAACACATATAGGAGCATCATACTGGGGGGGGGGGACTGCGGTTGCTCAGTGGTTAAGAAGCTCACCTTGTTAGCTGGAAGGTTGGCAAGTCAGCAGTTCAAGACCCGAGTACTGCATGACAGAATGAGTGCCCGTCTCTGTCCCAGCTCCTGCCAACCTAGTAGTTCGAAAACAAGAAATCGCAAGTGGATAAATATGGACTACTTTGGTGCGGAAAAGATCTTGGGAACATGAAAGGAGGCTCATTAGGGTGTCCCTTAAGCAGAGTTCCTCCAGCAAAAATCCTTTCAACCCAGAAAGCACCTTTGTGTGCTTCTGAAATGATTAAAAAAACTGGGAGAAGACTGCTTTAGACCACCTATCAAATTGTATCATGATGGCCATAGAAACATCAATGCCTTACATTGACTCAGACTGTTAGTCCATCTAGTCTCAGACTGTCATCTTTGACTGTAGAGTTTTAGGAAGAATTCCCAGGCCATGCCCTTCTGGAAAACCCATCATATTCCATACTGGTCTCTAGTCTGAGTGCTAACCAATCCCAGTACACATTAGCTTCTGAAATCCAACAAAGTCAGTTTTTTTCATGCTGATCCATACAGGTAGCATTAAAAGATCTTTGTCCAGAGGGCCATATTTTCCTTCTAGGGGAAAATTTCACTTCTGTGATAAGTTCTTCCTGGCATTTGTTACATAGTGAGGACATATTAAAGATTGGCAATATAAGAATCAATAGGCAATTGTGAAAAATGCACACAGAACATTTGGACTTTTTTTTAAAAAAGCCTTCCAACATATCAAGGCATATTTGTGGAAGCTATCCCTACCAGTAACCCTCACCTATAAAGCTTCCATGTTCAGATTTATATATCTGAGGTAAAAGTTACTAGGAAGGAATAACAATGTGTGGTTGGTGCTATCATATCAGGTATGTAACCTCTGAGAATGCACAAATCTGTTAATTTCACTTTTTCGTGTTCTCCTGCATTTTATTTTATACATTTAATTTTTATTGATTTAAACCCACAAAAACCTCTGTGCACAAACCAAATCCATTATCATTCTGCCTGTAGGCAGGAGATTGTCTTGGTTGATATAAGGCTGGCAGTGACAATAGCTCTGTAATTTCCAGATATCCCATATTTTTTGCATATTTTTTCTTTGCCATAGATGTTCCTGACCATTCTGTGAAGCTGTTGACAAAAGAGATTAAGGCAGATGATGTCGTGATTTCATATGGGATGACATCATTTTATTTCTATAATTACTACATCAAACTTATGTAGGTTATTAAGTAAGGATTTTAAACCTGCCTTTCTTTTGTTTCTGCGATATTCTCTGCTTAGCCTAACCAGAGCCATCTTTAGTTAGCACCTGCCATTAAGTGGCATCATCCCTTTTCTCTGGGAAAGTACATTTTGGTTCCTATTCCCAAGGTCTCTGTCTGGGAAGATGTTCTATCTTACGGTCTGAGATGGAACATAGATAAGATAGCCACCTGGCATCCTTTTGATCTACGCGCAAAACTTGTCACTTTGAGAAGGTAATTAGCACTTTCTCAGGACACTTTCCCAGGCAAAATGGTATAAAAAACAGACCTTTTTCTTAGTTCAAGAGTCACTTTTCCAGTCCACGGGGACTCTATCTCTCCAGCCATCTGAGAGGGGCTCCCGGTGTACCATCTCGTATGGAGCGGCATTGGACCGCCGGACTTAGATTCTGCATGGGGATATTTAACAATAAGGCCTTTTTCCTAAGAGAAGGACTGTAACTTTTGGGTTGCTTCGTGGGAGCTGTTTCTGAAGGAGAAACTTTGTTTCACAGCCTGGAATCCAGCTACAGAACAGTGAACTGCAGCAGAGGTAACAGCATTACTCCCACACACCTTATACCGCACCAAGACCATTATATTCCCCAAAAAGAGATAAGGGTGTTTTTCGCATGGGAATCTTGAGTCCCGTCCCAAGGGGCTTTGCAGTTTTAATTTTTCTGTGACATCAGTCACAGATCACCATTTCCCTATGAACCTGTAAACCAGCTCCGCTGGACCATCCTTTCTCAACTCAACTTCGAGAAAGGGCACCCTTCTCAGCCGTGTTAGCCAAATAAATGGGGCCTCTTGCCTGTGTAGCACTGGTGGGCCTCCGAATTGGAGAGAACCAAGGCTTGTGCCAGACGGGAGTTGCCCCGATAGATGATACCACACATAACAGTGATGATGTTATTCTAAATACACAACCACATTCTGGGTAACGAAATACAGTCATTGCATTTATTTGAAATGCAGGACAGCAAGGAACATGAAATCTAAATTTATCTACAAGTAGCATTCCATTCATAGGGTTGCCATAAGTCGGAGACAACTTGATGGCATGTGACAACAACAGTACATTTCACCCAGAACTACACTGCCATAGTAACTCATTGGAATATGTGCTATATGCCATAGGCAGCTAATATCTGGAGCAGGGAGACTCCTTGCTGGTTTTTTTTTTTTTTTTTAGTTAAGTGCTCCCCCCTGTCCACAAACTGCCCCAACTGTGTGTTTGATCTTTTCTCTTTCTGATGTTTGGGATTCAACCTCTGTTCTTTCAGACATTTTCAGCTACAACTCCCCAAAACCCAAGCTACCATGACCAATGTTCAGGGATTCTGGGAGGTGAAGTCCAAACTGTCTAAAGAAACAACACCTGTAAGGAACAGCTTATGAGAACAAACTAAATGGCAAAAGCTTACATTCAGAACTCCTTTCAATTCCAGCTTCTGAGTAACACCGCATAAGCTCTTTACATTAATGTATTAGGAAACAGAACACATAACTCTTGCAAACCCCAAATCAAGGAAACCCTGAGAGGACAGCAGAAGGCAGACAAATATGAAGAGCTGATTAGCCCAAACAACAGATTCATCTATTATATGTTGTGTCTTTGTTTAACAATTAGCAGCTTTCACATCCATTAGAGATAGGTCATATTTAATAGCAATGGGCTAACAACTCTATGCCTTCTTTGTAGCCTGCAATAACTCCTTAGCGAGTAAACTAGATATTTTCACCTTCCAAATGATTAAGAGGAGGGAGATGAAGGGATAAGCACAAAAGCTCTTTTATTATTTTTTTGGCAGGGCTAGATTCTGTTTCCCACCTTTTAGCTTGGCTTCCCTGGTTCTGCACTTCTATCTGCTATGTCAAATGGGAGTTTAAAAAATGAGCTTGCCTAATTAGCTTCATGTACTCTTTTGTGAGTGTATTGGTAATTCATTGTTTTTCTTTTTTTTAAAAAATGTGTACAGCCACATCTTGAAGAAGAACAGAGCTTGACATAATTTTAGTTATCAAATGCTGGTAATTGACACAGAGACAGGCTAGGCTTTGCACAAGGTTATAATTAATCCAGTTCAGTGACCTCAAAGGCTGTTCTTCTGAGAAATGGGTGACTTGGGTTTTGATATGTTGTCAGCTACTTCAACAGACATAAATTACAAATGAGGTACTAATGAAGTATTTCATCACCAGTTTACCTTTTGAATTCAGCCTTTCTGCAGAAATTTACTGGTGGCTCATAGCTTTTAGGGAGGTTTAAAAAGCTTGCTGTAGGATTTTTATGAACACTGAAATAAAGTAGTGGGGGAGAGAGAGTTCCTTACCTACAATAACTTAATAAATCAGAAACTGATCATGAAATAATTTCCTTTAAATAGTCCCTCTGAACCTTCCCTATTCCAGGCTTTTAATATTTATAATAAAAGGGAGGCCATGTCTGGGCAGGTTATCTTGCTATGATAATAGAATAGACCATACTGCCCTCGACTCAGTGCCAAGGGTCAGGTGGTGGTTAACTAACCTGACAACCTCAGATGGTGAAGTCTACACGGAAAGGTGATGGTCCCCAAGTGGATTAAATCCCACTTGAATCCATCTTGATGGAGGGCAGCAACTTCATCAATACTGGCCTGGTGGTGAGGAGGACTTTGTATGCCAAAAGGGCTCAGGACCAGAAATTGACTCACAGAAATGGATCAGTGGTATGGGTGTCATGCTGCGATGAGGAAGGCAGATGAAAGGCCACTGCATTATATTCTCAGGTCAGTTTTTATGGCTGATTGCCATGAGGCTCACCAATATTTGGATTTGGATATGGAAGGACAAGAAGAAGAAAAGGGAAACAATAAAAAAAGTTTCACTTGCCTTCAATGGAAATGCATCCAGTGACTTTAAATATGGAAGTCTTAAGATTTTTTTACAAGAGGTAATGCTTCCTGCTCTAACTTTGATTGGAAGCATTTAGTCTGATGTAGTACTGTACTTGCAAGAAAATATTAAATAATTAATCTTTAATATAAGTAGAACAGGCATAACTTTTTCAAGCAATCAGTATTGAATTGTTTAGAGGCACAATCCTATACATACAGTATCTACCTGGAAATAAACCCATTAACTTTAATGAAACTCATTTTCAAGTAAGTGTGTGCAGTAGTATTTCTCAATCTCTGAGCCCAGACATTGATGAGTTTCACTTCCTATAATATTTTATCATTAGCCATGCTGGCTATTAGGAGTTAACCTCTGGCAATACCTAGAGACCAAAGACTGAGAATCATTGATGAACACAGGACTTGAACTGCGAAGAATGCAGTGATCACAGCTGGAAAAATCTACAGGAATGCCTCTCTTGGTCTAAATATACTATACTGGGTTTGATGGATCAGTAGTTCAATCCAATATAGGTCATAGGGCTTTTATGTTCTTCCTTTGCTAATTGCCAAAAAGAGAAGATGCATATGTACGTTTTTAAAAAAATTCTTTTCTGTTGTTGATGAATAAAGGAGCTTTTTGAGGGGGGGAAACCTATATCCGATTTGGGGATTTCAAAACTTTTCTGTTTTCTTTCATTAATGCCTAACTACATAGATGAAGTAACAAGAGACTAGTACCAACCTGCCTGCTCACCACATTTCAAACTATATTATTTTACCAATGCTACAGGTGAAGATCTTTTGTTCTGGTTTACTCGCCATTTAAGTGACACGAAGCCACATTGCAAGTCAAAGATGTTACCTCTTCTGTTGTACAAAACCCTATTGATAATCTTTGGTCAAAAAAGTTTCCACTCTTTTGGTTTTCCCATTACAAACATGCAGATTGGTGCATTTTTGGTAGCAGACTGCAGTATTTTACAGGATACAAATAGCAGGGCTAAAAGGCTTGTCTGCCTAAAAATCTTCCCATGTGTCATTAAAAGAACTGATGAAGTACAGGTCCAAAGTGAGAGGGCATGCTGGTAAATTTATAGTAGCTATGATTAAGGATGTGGAGGGGGGGATCGGACAATGTTATGTCTGTTATGTTTTTCAAAATACCATCTGCATTCTCTTTTCATCACCTTGCAAGATTTTTAAGCTTCTTTCTGCATGTAATTTAGTTTGTATAAATTAATATCAGCTATCCCAGCCATACACTAGCTGGATAGCTCAGTGGTTTAAGTATCAGATGTTAACAGTTTGATTGCCCACTGTGCCTCTTGCGAAAAGAGCTAGCTTGTGTAATCATGGGCAAGCTGCACAGTACCAGGGCACCCCCTAGAATAGAGGTGCTCAAACGTTTCAGGCTGTGGGACGGTCACGTGGTTCAGTGGACCGGTCACGTGGTTCAGCGGGCTGGTCATGTGGTTCCTCCCACTGGAAGCGGAAATAAAATGTGCCTTGCAATCTGTTTTGCAACAGATATGTTTTGCAACAGGATGAGATAGATGTTAGGCTGCCATTTTCTCTGCTTAAACCAGGGGTGCCCAAACTATGGCCCGTGGGCCATTGTTTGGGCATCCCTGCCCTAGAACATCCTGGAAAGAGTCTCCAAAAGTCAAAACTGACTTAATAGCACTTTCTATATTCATTATTGAGTGTTGCACAGATTGAAATAATGTGTGTACAGTATTGTTATGGCTCCCCCTCCACTGTGCTGGTACAGCGTGGGCTAGGGAGAGAGAAACAGAAGCGTGGTTCAGATAGCCAAGTTCAATTACCAGTGCAATCAAGTCCGAAAGGATAATCCAAGGGGTGTCATCAGAGTACAGGCTGAGGTCAGAGTCCTGGTTCGTTAAGCAGACAGAGTATATAGAACAGAGAAACACAGCGTCGGGAGAGCAAGTTTTGTTCCTACAAAAAGCCTTAGCTGCCATGGGTGGTTCCTTAAGAGTCTTCTGGCTCTGGACTCACAGCCTGAAGCAGTCTGTGTAAATGAGTGCATGCTTCTCTCCACGCTCATGTCTCAGCTGATGGCGACATCTTTCCGAAGTACTTGGCTCCTCCTCCTCCGGCTCTGACATTTGGAGCCTCGGTGTGGGCTGGCTGAGCTGCTGTCATTTCCCGATCTCTTTGATCAACTTTGCCCTGCCCAGGTGGTTCTGGTCTGACAGCAGGCTGGGGAGTTGCCTCTTCCTCCCTGAACTCAGGGCCCAAGGCCATCACAACAGTGATGGGCAGCTCCCGGATCTCACTGGTTCACGGGGGGGGAGTAGAAATTCCCTGTGGCCATGTCCATTTTCCTCCCTGCACCTCTTCCTGGGTCTCCCTTTCAGGGGCCTCCTCCTGCACACCAGCAAACAATCTACGGGGCAAGGTGTGGGTCTGGGGAGGGGTCTCCCAACTACTTCCCCTCACAACTCCAACCCCACCCACACCCAACCCAAGAAAAAACCTCTCTCTGAGGTGGAAACTCCTCTTTCCTCCAGTCTCTGCTCCCCCTCCCCTTTCCTCATTGTGGGGAGCGAGAAAAGGGACCGACCAGAAAGGAGGCTTTTCCGAAAGGGACCATTTCCTTTACCCTCCAGCCTCTGCTCCCCCTCCACTTTCCTCCTTTACTCTCTTGAGGGAACATTGCCCTCAGAAGGTCTTTTGGTAACTCAGCCCTCCAAAGCTTCTAAGAGCAAAAGTTTTAACATGTTTTTTTTTCCTGCTTCTGGAATTCGATTCTCAGGCACTTCAAGACAGAGTGAGCTCCCGTCCCTATGCCAACTCCTGCCAGCCTAGCAGTTTGAAAGCAAGAAATTGCAAGTACTGTAGATAAATAGGGACCACTTCGGTAGGAAAGGAAGTCCTTGCTCAATGTGGGTACATTGTTCATCTCCATTTACAGCCCAAGAGCCAGTGTTGTCTGTATTTGCAGACGTTTTCATGGTCATGTGGCAGGCATGATTAGATCACCCACCCAGTCACATAGCCATGCCCACAAAATAGGCTTCACCCACAGTGTGGTAGTAAAAATCTTTGGAGCCCACCACTGCATCACAAGTATATGAAATCTAAGTAAAATACAAAAAAATTAATATGTTAAAACAATTAAACTACAGTATTAAGCAGGTTATTTCAATAGTGTTGTCAGTTATTTATTAAATATACTTTTGTACACATGGTAGGGCAAAAATTGCATGCACATAAATACTGCATTGATTGAATTTCTCCATATGCTCAGAAAATGTGACCTGTATCCAAACAGCTCCATTATATTTGATTATTCTTTTTCTTCCAACTTGGCTTTAAAGTCTATTAAGTGACTTCAAGATGGTCCAGCTAGAATCTTGTTCTACTGGAATACACTCTTTGGTGTTCATCGATTTGGCAAACTGTTGTTTTTGCTCTCCATAGGTTTATCTTAGCCTCTTCTGGCTTATTATTTAGAGCTTGAGAGGTATGCAGAAAAAATTACTTGATTTTAGCCATCCTCTAGAGCAGGTGTTCTCAACCTTTTTACGCTGGAGGCCAGGTCACACTCCCTCAGACAGCTTCGGGGGCCGGACAGCCATTTTGCCCTTCCTCCACCACATGGCACTTCCTGGTGTGGTGGAGGTGGTAGTGGGCCACATGAAATAGTGCCATGGGCCGCAGGTTGAGAATCACTGATCTAGGGGCTTTGGTGTCCATGAAGTAGATGGGTTTGGTGATGTATTACCTTATTTGGTTCATTATTTGCTAACACCTCTTGACATACTTCCAGAGGGGCAATGCGAGCCAAATAATAGACTTTTTCATTGACAGTAGGTTTCAGACAGCCAGTATAATCCTGCCTGATTTATTAAAAGCTACATGCGGTATGTGAAGATTTACGGTGGGCAGCCCCAACAGCATTAACAGCATGGACAGCATTAACATATTCTGCTGTGGAGTAGCACAGGGACTAAGCTGTTGTTCTTATTGTTTGTGAGCGTGCACCCCAGTCTGAACCATGGATGGGAGAGACGGCTGGGGTGTTATAGCAATGAAGTGGGAAGCCACACTCCCAGTAGTTCAGTGGTAAAATTCAAAGTGATTTAATAAAGGAATAATTCTCATATATGTCCTATGTCGAGGTGAACAAACAAGATGTATATCGGTGAGTCACAAAGCGCAGAGAATATATAGTTCAGTATACTAAAAGGGTATAAATACTAATAGTAATAATAGTTTTTTGCACAAAGGAATACTCCAACCAATAGCACAATAAATAAACCTCAACATACATGCATCACATGCTAGGACCCCCGTGGTTAACCTTTCTCGAAACGACATCCGACTATTAAAAAACCTGGGGGATGACCCTAACATCGTGATTAAACCAGCCGATAAAGGAGGAGGTGTTGTTCTCCTTAATAAGAAAGATTACTTAGCAGCGGCTCATTTTCAGTTATCGAACACCAATTGTTACCGTAGGCTGGAACACAATCCCACTGCACACGTTACCAATATTATTACAGTAGTACTACAGGGTGGTTTAGCTATGGAAGAGATTAATGATAAGACTTACCGTTGCCTGCTTAATAAATTCCCTAGAGTTCCTATTTTTTACCTTTTACCAAAGATACATAAACTATCAGGTGATGACCACATCATCCCATGAAGACCTATAATTTCGGCCAATAACTCCTTATTAGAGCCAGTGGCCAAATTCTTAGATCATCACATAAGAACATTTGCAACTCGCTCTCCATCTTATGTCCAAGATTCAACACATTTTATCCAGATGATGGAAGAGTTCCCAGTCTCACATGATGCAGTACTCCTCACATTAGACGTTACATCTCTTTATACAAACATTCCGCTTGAGGAAGTACGCACACTCATCGCCCACCATCTAGACAGTCGAGTTGATAACCATCCCTCATCGACGTTTTTATTGGATTTACTGGACATATGCTTTGAGAATAATATTTTTCGATTCGAACATTCCTTTTTTCTACAAACTCAGGGAGTAGCCATGGGTTCGAATTTTGCGCCCTCCGTGGCCAACATTTTCATGTGCCATTTTGATAGGACCTTTATTTTAGATCCACGTGTTAATCCATTTTTTTCCAATATCCTGTGCTACAAGAGGTACATAGATGACCTTTTCTTTATATTTAAAGATCATACAGTTATTGACAATTTTTGTACCTGGATCAATATGCAACATCAACACCTCAAATTTACACATACCATAGATGCCTTTTCCATTCCGTTTCTGGATCTAACTATTTTTATCGAGAACAACCGCTTAAAGATGAAACTTTACCATAAACCAACTGACAGGTTCGCGTACCTACAGTACACATCCTTCCATCCTCATCACCTTAAAGCTAACATTCCTTACAGTTTATTAGTCAGGGCAAAAAGGAACTCATCTCGAACCCATGATTATTTGGCAGCCGAAGACAAAATTACTAATATCCTACAGAGTAGAGGTTATCCCAATGATGTTATCAAAGCCGCTCGACACAGGACAAAAGCGCGGGATAGGAACTCTTTACTAAACTATAATATCGACAGACCAAAGACACGACCGGGATTATTTTGGTCGGTGGATTACACCCCTATGGCCCATCGAATCAAACAAGCTATTTTGAGGCACTGGCACATTTTAGAATCTGTGCCAGGCTGTCAATACAAACCCACCATTGGATTCAGAAGAACTAAAACCATAGCTAACTTTATTTCACGAACCGACCTTATTAATACCAATGAGGCTACTCGGCCAATTATCTGTGGTCACCACGCCTGTGGCCATTGTAAGTATTGTGGCCATATGTGGACCACTAACACAGTTAACGTTCCGAGCAGTGATTTCACTCTTGATCTTAGAAGTCACACTAATTGCAACTCAAAAGAAATCGTGTACATGTTGGTCTGTACTTGTCAGTTGGCATATGTGGGTCAGTCCAGGCGACCACTCAAGGTACGCCTGGGCGAGCATGTATCTCGGATAAGAAATAAGATCACTAATGCTCCACTTGTTAACCATTTCCTTCAAGAAAAACACACAGTGAAGGACATAAAGGTAGTGGTATTAGAAACATTCAGACAGAGTCGGTACCGGAAAATTAATGTAGATCGCTTTCTACTTCAAAAAGAAGCATATTACATCCATCGTTTCAACACCCTTGCCCCACACGGGCTTAATACAGAATGGGATCTCTCGGCGTTCCTTTAAATAGATATACTTTTTGGCTTTAGCAGGCACACAGGTTGCTTTAAGGAGTATGCTGTAACACAATTCAGTACAATCAATGAGCAAATGCTATCACATGTCCCTCATTTCTCATGATGTGGTGCGTATATGTAGACCTGCTGATAGCAAATAGTTAACGCGTGCACACTAGGAGAGAAATACAAGTAGAGGTGCGATACGCGCAGATTATTCTCATACAGGTATGTCTTTCGTATCTTAGTTCTAATTGGGTACATAGATGCTTTTGTTAGATCTAGTGATTTTTCAAGCATTTTTGGTAAATTGCGTTACGAACTAGTGATTTCATATTGTTGTAGACACTTGAGGAAGAGATTCGAAATGTCCATATACCGGAAGGGCATCGTGGTTGTTTGTCTACGCCAGCTTACTTACCATCGCGTCTGATGCTCGTCATCTGGGAACCCTCGTTTATAAATATATTCGACCACTCTCGACGCCAGCTTTGGAGCCAAGCAAAACTTGTCTGACCACGGACTCTTAGAGACTGTATCTCATTATTGTTACGTTATTAACATCTTGATTTGGTCAGACTTTATTTGTATATAGCAGTGCCACGGGGGTCCTAGCATGTGATGCATGTATGTTGAGGTTTATTTATTGTGCTATTGGTTGGAGTATTCCTTTGTGCAAAAAACTATTATTACTATTAGTATTTATACCCTTTTAGTATACTGAACTATATATTCTCTGCGCTTTGTGACTCACCGATATACATCTTGTTTGTTCACCTCGACATAGGACATATATGAGAATTATTCCTTTATTAAATCACTTTGAATTTTACCACTGAACTACTGGGAGTGTGGCTTCCCACTTCATCACCCCAGTCTGAACCAGGCAGTTTCCTCAGTTACCTTGTCACTGGTGGCAACTTTCTGTTTGGTATTTATACAATTTTTTATTTTATTTTTTGCAGGACAGTGTTCAATTCAGAGTGGTGGCCAAACAGTTTGGGGTATGACAGGGTTCCACAATCTTGTCTTCCTAGCTATCTCGGATCTCCTTCTCTGCTTTTCTATTCTTTAAGTTGGAGACAGAGAGCTGTGTTTTTAAAGCATTTAGTTTCAACATTTAATTTCATTGAATTTAAGGGGGATATCAGTCTTATTCAACCATTTAGGAATTGTGCAGGAACTCTCTAGCACACCTGCCCTCTGCCTCAGGTTCTGAGGCTAGGGTCTGAAGTGGAGACACCCACCTATACACCATCTGTGGAGGTTCTCCAGATGATTTAGAACTCTGTCATGTGGAAAAATTTCCAAGGGCAATGCTCTTCTCATGAGATTAGTCACCCTTCAAGTATAGATGTTGGCCAAGCATGTGACAAAGTGGTCTTAAAATCAGAACCATGATGTGGAGGGAGGGGCTTTCAGATTAACCAGGAGAGCTTTGAAGGATAATGCTGTCCTTCTCAGCTTTTATCAACCCCCATGTTAACAGGGCAACTTAACCACTGGAATTTCCATTTTCAGCTTATGGTGCAATATTCCTCATTTTAGTTTGGTGGGATTTACTCCTAGGTATGTTGGTGTTCAATCACAGTCTGGATCGGCATTTTTGGTCCAGCCAGAATCTTATTCTAGTAGAAGACACTCTTTGGTGTTCATTTATTTGGCAAACTGTTCTGTTTTTGTTCTCCATAGGTTTAGCCTAGCTTCTTCTGGTTTATTATTTAGAGCTTGAGAAGTATGCAGAAAACTTTACTTGATTGTAGCCATCATCTAGGACAGTGATGATGAACCTTGGCACTCCTGGTGTTCTGGAACTTCAATTGCCAGAAGCCCTGATCATCAGGATCACTGACTTGGGCTCTGGTAATTGCAGTCCAAGAACTCCTTGAGTGCCAAGGTTCACCATCACTGACCTAGGACTTTGGTGTCCATAGAGAAAATAAGTTTAGAGATTATTTTGTTCTTATTTTGTTCATTATTGAGTTTGGTGGGACCTACTCCTAGGTATTTTGGTATTCAATCACAGTCTGGAGCAGCATTTTTGGAGAACCAAGTCTTGCATCCTGGACCACCCAGTTGGTTGGCCTGAGGAAGTCTTCTCACAGTCAGCTAGGCTTTGGCACAGTAGTAATGGCTGCATTCCTTCAACCTAGCAAAGCAGCTGGGCTTTTTCTCCTCTGATCCAGACTCTGGGTGTTCTTGTATTATTTTTCAAAGGCCAGAGTGTGAATCAGAGAGCTTGAGCTAAGAGTCGAGACAGGTGGTGACATTTGAAAAGACATAATCCTGCATCCTGAAGTTGCAGCAGGAGAAGCTCATTCTCCTTTATTTACTGATTTAAAACTAAGTTGTTTTTCTATAATTGTATCCAAAGCGGCGTGCCTATAAAAGGTAATCATCAAAATAAGCATCATCACATATCAGGAAAGCACCAGACCAAAAAGAATTAAATTGCAAATTACACTATGATTAATATAAGGCATCTTTGTTTTGTTTTTGTTTTTAATTCTAACCTGGTACCTAAATTTGGTATTTTACAGGCAACAGTCCTAGGGCAAGCATGATCATCTTCATATATTTGCTTTTTTGTTCATCACACTTATATATTCCATTTAACGCAATAAAAATTACATAACAAAATAACAGGATTAAAACACAGAATTATTAACCCACAGTTAGTACCTGTACAATAAATATTAAAAATAAAAAAGAGAGTAATAAACAATCTTACAAACAAGGAACATTTTTGCATTATAAAGTAGGTTTCATAACTTACCATCTTTAGAACTCACTTTTTTCAACATATAAGAGAGTTTCAAAGTGACACTGTCAAAGATATTTGTTTATATGCTATTTAATGTTGATACAGATAGTAACACAGAGCTGGCATTTGTTTGTTTGCTTGCTTGCTTGCTTGCTTGCTTGCTTGCTTGCTTGCTTGCTTGTTTGTTTGTTTGTTTGTTTGTTTGTTTGCTTGCTTGCTTGCTTGCTTGCTTGCTTGCTTGCTTGCTTGCTTGTTTGTTTGTTTGTTTGTTTGTTTGTTTGTTTGTTTGTTTGTTTGTTTTGGTTGGTTGGTTGGTTCGCTTGCTCGCTCATTCGTTTGTTCGTTCCCATTCCATCTTCAGTCAAGATGCATAGTCAGTCAAGTTATTCTGGCATCTCTCTGCATCCCTGCTAGTAAAATGCTCTATTAGCAAAATAAAATTAAAGACTAAAAAACTAAATGGAACACCCTCTCTCAAATTGAAGCTTTTTTAATGATAGCCAAAATCTCTGATTGGTTGGTTGGTTCGATCTCAAAAGCTCAAAAGTTGAGTTGGCAGATTGTGCTGTGCTAGCAGATCTGGAATGCCCACCATAGCTGGTGAATTTTTTAATTTGGATTGTTCTTTTTAAAAATCTCTGGATTTTACCCAAACCTGGTAGAAATTTATTTTCACAGGTGGGCACATTTTGCTTCTCCCCCCACTCTCTCTTAAGGGATCCTAAGAAAAATGCCTTTAAGGTTGCATAAGGGACTGCAGTGAGTCAGATTACCAAATAAAATCTGGTGGAGACAAATACAAGTTATTCCTGCTCATCTTTTCCCCATTCTCCTGCACCAAACCTTACATCCCAAGCATTTTATCCCCAAAGGTTACCTTCTACTTTACAAATGTTTGGGATTGGCAAAACTGAAACAGAGAGAGAGGTGAAAAAGCTGAGGATGCAAATAAGTATTGACTCACCCAGATGTAGCTGCAGTGATATCTTTTACCTAAACAGGTTATCAGCTGCCTGCTCCTATGTTGTCATGCCATACAGGTAGGGTGGGTTAACTAATCTCCATGGTTTTCTGTTTTTTTTTTCAATTCAGAATCTCAGAAAATGTTTTTGAATCATTTTTAAAAATGCAATCTTTGATATCCTTTTGAAAAACAAAACCAGAGATCAACATGATGGAAAAAATATTTTAAAATACTGTCTTAGAATATGTGTTTTTCCAGCCACAAACAGTTTGACTATGTTCTGGTTTGCATTCATCATTGACAATTTTTTTTCAAGGAACTATAACTGTTGGATTTTATTCCAACACATTCCAAAAATCCTTGTAAAAAGACATTTGAGATCAAGTGAACAACATGTCCTAGACAAAATATGTCACAAAGTAAACATAAAGAAAAACAAAAAAAATTCCCTCATACCTTTCTAGGTCATTTTGGAAGTAAACCATTCAAATGACAAAGAGGCAAAGAAATAATGGGCTTGTGATTATATTTATGCAACAGACTGTCATGAATTCTCTATCATGCTGCAAAAATTCCCAGGATGGACATAAGGCCAGAGATACCCTGCCTTCAATGGTAAGTATTACATTACTATATAAACATTAATTCCCAATATGTCACACGTTTAAATAAATAATCATTAAGTCCAAATACTCCACAAGATTCACAGAATTCCAACACCAGTCTGTTTAGACAGAATCTAAGAAAGAACAATTAGTGAAACAACTTCTTGGATTATTTGTCTACACAGGGGGTGTCTACATGGGCATGTCTAGGTTCTAGGTCACCCTTGCTCAAAAGCCAGTCATAACCAACTCTAGGGTTTGGTGGTCATCTCCATTTAAGCTCCAGCATTGTCTGCATCTGCAGATGTTTCTGTGGTATCACCGAAGCATACCTCTGTCAAGTTGCCAGTGTCCAAGTACGGGAAGGTTTCCGGGTGCTGGCGTTGGCGCATGCGTGCTGCTGCCTCTGATGTCAGAGGCAGAGATGTGCATGTGCAGTAACCCCTGCGTACATGCGCAGAAACCCCTTTGGCCAGGAAAGGGGTTACTGCGCATGAGTGCCCGTCAGAGGCAGCAGCGTGCATGCGCAGTAACCCCTTTCTTTGCCGTTCAAATATGGGATGACGGTGGGAAGGAGCATGACAGAGTGGTGAATTATGGGAAATTCCAGCCAAAACAGGATACTTGACAGGTATGCACCGAAGTGATACCTGTTTATCTACTTGCAATTTCTTGCTTTTAGACTGCTAGGTTGGAAGGAGCTGGGACAGATAACGGGTGCTCACTCCATTGTGCAGCACTTAGGTATCAAACTGCTGACCTGTCAACCTTCCAGTCATCATGTTCAGTGTCTTAACCACTAAGCCACCACAGTCCCTTACATGGGTATGTAGCCCACTGCAATTCAGCTGCTGCAGGGATGCTCCTAAAGATGACATCTTTGCTTCAGTGAACCAACCCACCCTCAGAGCATTCCTACCCACACCTTTCTGGGCCCTGTCATGTGCTTCTATTTTTTATTTTTTTATTTTGGTACAGGAAGGATCACTCTGTTGTGGTTCATTTCCTGTGAGTGCAATTGCTGGAAATGAACCAAAACAAACTGGCAAAATGAAGCTTCCAAAATCAATTTGTCAGCTGCTTTTCAATTTTCCCATATCATTAGTGGTTTATAAAGACAGCTTAACCACTTAATACTACAGGATAATTGGAAAATTAAAAACTTCCTCTCAGAGGGAGGAAGCAAAAAAGTTTAAAGTGAATTAGGGAAGCACTAATGTGCTATGCCTTTTAGAAGTATTTTTATTGAAATCCTTTTTTTATTGGATTCCCCCCCCCTTTTCTTTACAGCTTTTCAGTCCCTGATAAAGAAAGTTGGCCTCCCAACCTAAGAAAGCAAGCAAGCAATCCCACCTTGCCTCCTCCTATGTCCTCCCACTTCAAATAATTTGATTTTTTTTCTAAAATATAAAAGTATAGATGTCCCTTGCTTAAAATCAATTTTGTCCAACTCTAGGGGATGATGCCCATCTCTGTTTACAGCCAAAGAATCAATGCTGTCTGTATCTGCAAATGTTTCCATGGTCATGTGGCAGGCATGGCTAGACACCATTGCACACAGAACACAGTTACCTGTCCTGGTGTAGGGGGTGGGTAGGCTTTTATCTACTTGTAATTTCTTACTTTCAAACTGCTAGGTTGGTGGGAGCTGGGACAGATGACAGGAGCTCACTCCATAATGCAGCACTCAGGTCTCAAACTGCTGATTTGCTGATCTTCTGGTCATCATGTTAACAACAAAGCCACTGCAGCCCTCTTTAAAATGTGCAGTGGACTAAATAGGTTCACCATGTCATGTGGATGCAAAGATCACACCATATGGCATACAGGATTTCTATCTGACCCTAAGCAACTCTGTTTAGCCAAGCCTTGTATCCAAGTCCTGCGTCTTCTGAGTAAAAGAGAACTACTCATTTGCACCCTTCCAGGATACAGGGACTGCCACACCTTTGAGCTGGATTGGTTGGTTGGTTGTATGGCATCTACAAAGGTGATGCAATTTAAATATTGACAACAAGTTCTAGTATGTAAATTATATAAACAAGACAATAAATGAGCTGTAGTAACCTTCCTGGAATCCTAAGGGTGTGAAGACCAAATCCTGTAAATCCTCTTACAATACAGCTGATAGAATTTATTGTTGGCAAATGGTAGAACAGAAACGATTTTCACTAATTCTACCTCTCCCAGCCGCCCCTCTTCCCAATCTATGTGTGCCCGTTCTGAAATGATGTGGGACATGGTATAGGCCAGGAGATCGCATGGGGGAATCAGAGAAAATTGCCTCAATTGTCGTCGTCCTCTTGTTCATTTTGTATTTCTCCCTTTAAAAAAAGATATTCGACATAGCTTGCAGTAGTATTAGGAAATCAAATAATACAAAACAATTATATTTCCAGACAATTCAACAGCAATTACAATTTAGGATTTAAATAACCACCTGTTATGGGTACTGGTTATGTTTGCCTAGAAGATTCTGGGAGTGGCAGCCTTTAAAAGTGACCTTTTCAAACATTGGGAGAGGATTAGCAATAAATTCTAAACAAATCTCAACAAGTCCTAGAATCTCTGTGCAAAGATCTTCTTGCTCATTTCCTCCCTCTACACCAGGAGTTCTCAACCCTTTTAAGTCGGGGACTGGGTCACGCTCCCTCAGAAAGCTTCGGAGGCTGGATAGCCATTTTGCTCTTCCTCCACCACATGGCGCTTCCTGGTGTGGTGGAGGCGGTGGAGGGGCCACATGAAATGGTGCCAGGGGCCACATTTAGCCCACGGAACACAGGTTGAGAATCCCTGCTTTACACACTGCCTACATTGCATATCAGAGGGGCAGGGAGAGAGCTTTCCATATGGAGTGAGCTCCATATGCTCTGCAAACCTAAGCAAGCAGGATAAAGCTGTATACACAGTGGCTTCTCCTATCCTAAAATCCATAAGAAATGGAGGAAGAAGGTGATTTTGATGTAGGCAGATTGATTGCACATGGAGCCGGCAGGCGGGCCAAACACTTCTTTATTTCAGCATGGTCAATCTGTACAAGGGCATATTCAGGAGACGCAGCTCCTTATATACTGTATTTGAAATCCCCGCCATGGAATCCCATTGGTTGCGCTAGTCATGACGTCAGCGGGGGTTGCTGAATAGCTGCTGAGTCTCACCTGAAACCGGGTGGTTTCCCGCACTAGCTATTAATTGGTTAGTTGAAGACACATGCGCTACTTCGGCAGCTGAGTTGTGTGCGGAATCGGGAGGGCTGCTTGCATACACAATATCCCTCTCCCCTAGGATGGGACGAAGTCCCTTAACCATTGTGGGGGTCGGCGATTTCGCTCCCCGGGGTGCCTGGGGTGCCTGGGCTTCTCTCTCTGGAAAACTGAAGGGCCCCATCAAATCCTGGCAGGGGAAAGGGTGGGGTATCCCTAGTTCTGGGTGGATGAGGAGACGGTTGGGAGAACTCAAATCCCCACTGCTCTCTGGGATGAGTGGGAGAACACTCAGGAAAACTCCCCTCATCCTGAAACAAAATGTCAAACTGGGGGTCCGCTTCCTCAGGCCAAAAGGCTGACTCCGGTGATTCCGTACAGCCTGTAATGCTCAATCCTGTATCCCCCCCTTGGGTTAAGCGGGAGGGGGGGCAACCCTAACGTTAAACCCTCTCTATCACTCCTTTCAGTGGGTTCCTCTGGATTAATTCCCCTTGTGGCTCCCGTGACCCTTCTCCTAAATTGGTCAGTGTGTCTGCACCACAGTAACCCCGAGTCTGCCATGACTTTGTATGATACAGGTCCGGTTTGCTCTACTACCTCCCCAGGCACCCACGCTGGCCCTGAGCTCACGTAATTCCTGCAATAAACCGGGTCACCTATCCCAAACACCTTTTCCTGCTGTATTGACACATTCGAACCCCTATTTAATTTAATTTAATTTAATTTAATTATCACATTTATATACCGCTCACTCGGCCAAAGCCAACTCAGGGCGGTTCACAATAAAAATTAAAAACACAAGTTAAAACAGTTAAAACAGTTAAAACTACCCACCCCCTAAAAACAAGGGCTGCAGGATCCAAAGGCACCATGGGGAAGAGTTCTTCTACACCAACCACCCAATGGCGGTTACTCTTCCACCTGCACCCCACACTTGACCCGCCAGCCAGGTTTTAAGATCTTTTCTGAAAGGCAGCAATTCCGTCCGGAGACGTAGCTCTGTTGGCAGGAGGTTCCAGAGGGCCGGTGCAGACACGGAGAAGGCTCTCCTCCTTGTGCCAGAGAGGCGAGCCCCTCTGGCTGATGGAACGATTAGAGAGCCCCTCCGGTCCGCTCTGGTTGGACGGACAGACGTCCTCAGGGCGATGCGGTCTCTTAGGTAACCCGGCCCACTACCATATAGGGCTTTAAAGGTCAAAACCAGCACCTTGAATTGCACCCGGAGACAAACTGGCAACCAGTGCAGCTCCCGGAGCAGTGGCAAAGCACGGGCATAACGCCCACACCCCATCACCACCCGGGCTGCCGCATTTTGGACCAGCTGTAGCCTCCGAATGGTCGTCAAGGGCAGCCCCATGTAGAGCGCATTGCAATAATCTAGTCTGGAGGTAACCAGAGCGTGAGTGACCATGAGCAAGGAGTCCCGGTCCAGGAGTGGGCGCAACTGGCGGATCACCCGCAGTTGGGCGAAAGCCCTCCTGGTCACAGCCGCCACCTGTTCCTCTAGCAGTAGCCGTGAATCCAGGAGGACCCCCAAGTTGCGCACTGGGTCTGTCTGGGGCAAAATAGCCCCATCCAGAACCAACGATGGTAGCTCCCGGGTTAATGCAGAACCCCCTATCCATAGCCACTCAGTCTTGCTGGGATTCAGTTGTAGCCCGTTAGCCCCCATCCAGACCCCCACAGCTTCCAGGCATCTGGAAAGGACTTTGACGGCATCACTGGGGTCCCCATGGGCCGAGATGTACAACTGAGTGTCATCCGCGTACTGATGGTACCGCACCCCATGGGAACGAATGATCTCACCCAGCGGCTTCATGTAGATGTTAAATAGGAGATGAGAGAGCACCGAGCCCTGAGGCACCCCCCATTTGAGGGGCCTAGGACTGGACCTCTCACTCTCCAACCACACCGACTGGGTACGACCCCTCAGAAATGAGGAAAACCAGGACCACACATTACCCTGGATTCCCAATCCTCGGAGCCGTCCCAGAAGGATACCGTGGTCAACGGTATCGAAAGCCGCTGAGAGGTCAAGAAGAGCAAGGACGGATGGGTGACCACCGTCCCGCTCCCGCCAGAGATCATCCATCAGTGCGACCAATGCCGTCTCGGTACCATATCCCGGCCTGAATCCTGACTGAAAGGGGTCCAGATAATCCGCTTCATCCAGCACCCCCTGCAGCCGACACGCCACTGCCTTCTCCAACACCTTCCCTAAAAAGGGGAGGTTAGAGACAGGCCTATAGTTGGTTAGGACAGCTGGGTCGAGGGAAGGTTTCTTCAGGAGGGGGCGCACCAAAGCATGTTTTAAAGGTGCAGGAAACACCCCCTCCCGCAATGATGCATTGATCACAGCCCCAACCCAGTCACCTGTCACCGCCTTGGAGGCTTTCACCAACCAGGTGGGACAGGGGTCCAATGGGCAGGTAGTGGCGCGCACAGCTGCAAGGAGCCTGTCCACTTCATCAGGGGCAACTGGATCAAACCGGTCCCAGATGGTATGGCAAGACTGTGCTCCAGCTCCCTCCGGACTCTCCCCAACCACGCCGGAATTAAACCCAGAGCGAATCCGATCGATTTTCTCCACTAGATGGTCAGCAAAGTCCTCAGCCGACCCCTGCCAACCAGGCACCGGGGTCCCCCTACCAAGGAGAGACCTGGTAACCCGGAACAGGGTGGCCGGGCGATTGTCAGCGGAGGCAATAAGGGTGGTGAAGTATTGCCGCCTCACCACCTCCATCGCCACTAGATAGGCCCTAATAGCGGCTCTAGCTAGTGTCCAATCGGAGTCTCTCTGGGTCTTCACCCAGCGGCGCTCTAGGCGTCTCTTTGCCCGTTTGAGCTCCCGCAGTTCATCTGTGAACCACGGAGATGACCTAGCTCGATGAGCTCTGAGAGGCCGTAGTGGTGCGATTTCATCCAAGGCCGCTGTTGTCATCCTGTTCCACAGGTCAACCAGCGCCTCGGGCGAATCGTGTTGCCGATCCAGAGGGAAATCCCCCAGTTCCCTCTGGAATCCATCAGGATCCATCAGTTGCCGGGGGCGGGCCATTCTAATAGGCCCTGCCTCCCTACGATGAAGCGTCGCACCCAGGAAGTCTAGAGCCACCAAATAGTGATCTGACCATGGCACAGGTGTTATGTCTAATTTCCGTAGTCTCAGATCACTCTGCCACCGCTCCGACAAAAAGATTAAATCTGGTGTGTGGCCACTGCCCCTGGTCGGGCCCTGAATTACCTGAATCAGGTCCATATCTGCCATGGAAGCCATGAACTCCTGAGCCACCCCGGAGCCAGTCCCCAGCGAGGGTAAATTGAAGTCCCCCAGAACCATCAATCTAGGGAACTCCAATGCCAACGCTGAGATGGCCTCGAGGAGCTCAGGCAGGGAGTCCCTTACCCTGCAAGGGGGCAGGTACAGGAGTAAGACTCCCAACTGACCCTTAAAGCCCAGACGCAGAAGCAGGGCCTCACAACCCAGAATTTGCTGAGCCTCCGCCCACCACTAGATCCCTCCACCCTGGACGGATCTAGGCGGTCGAGTAACGTTGGGATTCTTCTCCGCATTAGGAGCTCTGAGGGGGACTGCCCCGAGGCTAGTGGGGTGACCCTATATCATATGAGGGATTGACAGAGCTGTAACTCCAAATCCCCCGGACCCATTCTCCTTAGGGCCTCTTTTGTGGTGCAGACCATGCGCTCCACTTGGCCGTTTGTGGCCGGGTGAAAAGGGGCGGAGGTGATGTGCCTGACTGTGTTCCGCTCGAGGAACGCTTGGAATTCTGCGGACATGAAAATGGATGCGTTATCCGAAATTAGCACGTCGGGAATGCCGAAACAAACGAACATCCTTCGTAGATGTTTGATTGTGGCCACGGAGGACGTGTTACGCATTGGAATGACCTCGAGCCATTTCGAGAATGCGTCGACCACGAGTAGGAACATTGTGCCCCTAAAGGGCCCCGCGAAGTCCACGTGGAGTCTGGAACACGGACCGTGTACTGTGTCCCACTCCCTGGGGGGTAGCCTATGCTCCTCGGGCCGCAATTGCTGGCAGCTCTTGCACCAGCCCACCAGTTTCTCTATGTCCTCATCTATCTTGGGCCACCAGAAGTAGCTCCTTGCTATGGCTTTTGACTTCACGATCCTCGTATGAAGCAAACAGAGCACCTTGGCTCACAGGACCTTGGGAATTACTACTCTCTGCCCCCAGAGGAGACGTCCTCTCTCGAGCGACAGCTCAAAGCACTTCCTGAAAAATGGATTAAGTTCTTCGGAAGGAGACGTTAAGGGCCAGCCCTTCTTAACCCACGCTAATGCTTGGGACAAGACACTGCGATATCCGCAGGCACAATCAGGGGCGATTTGAGTGATTTGATGAGCAGCACCTGGTGCTCTTGCTCAACCTCGCACTCGGGCTCTCCCAGCTCTGGTAGGGGAGACCTGGAAAGTGCATCCGCATGCGCGATGTCTTTCCCTGGGCGATGCACCAGCATGAGCTGGTATGCGTTTAGGAAAATCACCCACCTTACCATTCTAGGGGACAAGATCTGCGGGGTGGGCTTGGTTGTGACAAAGATACATAGGAGGGGCTTGTGGTCCGTGACAATGGTGAACTCCCTCCCGTACAGGAAGTCATGAAATTTCTTTGTCCCTGCGATGATCATGAGGGCCTCCCTGTCTGTCTGGGCATAATTGCGCTCTGCTTTCGAGAGGAATCTCAAATAGAATGCAATTGGTGCCTCCCTCCCGTTCTCAAACACATGGCATAAAACAGCCCCAACCCCCATCGGTGAGGCATCACACACTAACACTAAGGGTTTCTTGGGGTTGAAGTGAGTTAGAATCGCCTCGGAAGAGAGAAGCCTCTTCAACTCACTGAACGCTCGTTCCTGAGCCTCCGCCCACCACCAGACTGCATCCTTTTTCAGTAGGCGGTGCAGCGGCTCTGCCACAGATGCCTTCCGTGGGAGGAAGGAGTGGTAGAAATTCAGGAGCCCCAAGAACGACTGCAGCTCTGCCTTAGTAGCTGGAGTGGGGGCGTCCTGAATGACCGCAACCTTTGATTTGGATGGCTTTACCCCCGTCGGGGGTGATCTGAAACCCCAGGAACTCTACCTCATTTGTGTAAAAAATGCATTTGTCCCTTCTCAGGCATAACCCAGCCCTCTCAAATACGGACAGAACCTGGTCTAACCTTTGTGCTAGCTCTGACTCCCCCTCCCCAGCAGTTATCAATACATCATCAAAGTATGGCAAAACCCCGGAGAGTCCCTTAAGTAGGCATTCCACAAGCGCCTGAAAGATACCGGGAGCTGAATTCACGCCGAACTGGAGGCATGTCACTTTAAAGGCACCCTTGTGCATCACTATCGTCTGGGCAGCTGCGGCCGCAGGTGTGACTGTTAACTGCTGGTAAGCCTGTGCTAGGTGCAGCTTCGCAAAACACCTCCCCCATGTAACTTGGCCAGCAAGTGGCTAACTACCGGCACCGGGTAGGCATTGGGGCGGATTGCCTTATTGATAGTACACTTGTAATCAACACAAATCCTAACCTCCCCATTAGACTTCATGGCCGTTACAATCGGAGTCTCCCACTCCGCAGAGTCCACTGGTACCAAAATCCCCTGACCCACCAGTTTGTCCAACTCCACTTCTATTTTGTCCTTTAGTGCGAAAGGCACTCTGCACGGCTTGAGGCACACAGGGCAGACAGAAGGGTCCATATCAAAGTCCACAGGAGGCCCCTTGTACTCCCCAAGTCCTTTCCTGAAAACTGCCGGGTGTGCATTGCACACATCTTGGATGGGGTCACCTCAGACAGCGTTGATTCAAGTCAATGCAATTCCCAGCGGTTCAAACCACTGGGTCCCCAAAAGGCAACTGGACCCCCCTTAAGGACTACTAAGCACAACTTCCTGGTGAAGTTCTTAAACCATACGGTGAAGTCCCCCACCCCCAGGACTGGGATGTAGCTTCCCTGGACATCCTTCAAGTTCGTTCAGAGGGCTATAAGTTTGGGGCGGTCCTTAGGGGGTATGCGCAGAAACCCGGTCTGCGAGATAATGGAGTAGGCAGTCCCTGAGTCCACTTCCATCTTCCATCTTCACCTGTACCCCCTGCAACAGTACCTTAACAAAAATTGGGTGTGCCGGTCCGACACACGTCTCACCACTGTGTCCTCCATGTGCACCTTCCCCACGCTCTGCTCCTTCCGGCAGCTGGTCCAGTCAGGATCTCGGCATTGTCTGCACACCTTGGCGATGTGGCCCAAACGCCCGCAGTTGTGGCACTCGGCTTTCCTGAAGGGGCACTTCCTCCGGTCGTGTGTGCCCCCGCACCCCTCGCAGCGTCTGCTCAATTCGGCAGTGTCTCTCCAGTTCCTCTCGGAAGGTCGCTTCATCACCTTCTGGACCTCGGGTTCACTTTCACTCTCGCTGAGGTCAGATGAGGACACTGCAGTGGCTGCCACAGCTCTCGGCTCTCGCTCCCTGTGAGGCAAGCATCTGTGGGCCTGCACAGTAGACGACGGGTTCTCTGAGGCACCGGTTCTCGCCCAACACGCCCGCACCCCGTCTTTTACTGCCTCTGCAGCCTGGGCAGCTCTGAGGACCTGCTCAAAGGTGATGTCCTCATCCCGGGCCAAAAGTCTCCGCTGGGCCTCCTCGTCCTGCATGCCGAGGAGGCGGCGGTCTCGCAGCGCCTCACTCAGTTAGGTGCCCCAGCGGCAAGAGATGGCCGCCAGTCTCAGCGTGCGACGTACTCCGCCACGCTCTCTCCGGCCCACTGGTCATGCCGGTGGAAGGCCAGCCGTGCCTGGAACACAGACACCTTCAGCTGGAAGTGTGCCCGCAGCATGTTCAGGATCTCAGCGAGGGGCACTGACCTTAGGCCACTCGTCATCAGGAGGTTCCTCACCAGCTCCAGGATCAGCAACCCACACTGAGCCAGGAGGCAGGCTCTTCTCTGAGCCTCGTCTTCGATGCCCTTGGCGTCCATGGCATACAGGAACTGCTCCTCGTACAGGTCCCATGACTCAGGCTTCAAGGTGTCGAACGGTGCGAGGGTTACTCTGTGAGAAGCCATCATCCCACCTTTATCGCCAAATTGATGTAGGCAGATTGATTGCACACGGAGCCGGCAGGTGGGCCAAACACTTCTTTATTTCAGCATGGTCAATCTGTACATGGGGACATTCAGGAGACACAGCTCCTTATATACTGTATTTGAAATCCCCGCCACAGAACCCCATTGGTTGCACTAGTCGTGATGTCAGCAGGGGTTGCTGAATAGCTGCTGAGTCTCACCTGAAACCGGGCGGTTTCCCGCGCTAGCTATTGATTGGTTAGTTGAAGACGCATGGGCTGAGCTTCCTCAGCTGTGCTACTTCGGCAGCTGAGTTGCGTGCGGAATCGGGAGGGCTGCTTGCATACACAATAGTGATATATCTACATTTTTGTGCAGACTTCCCATCTATGGTGAATTTAGAATGTACATGAGCTGCTGGCACAACTATCCTTGTCAGATCTACCAGCAAACACGATATGTTGGTACAACTGGCTGTGTTGAGTGAGAGCAGGCAGCAGAAGAATAAAAAATGGGAGATGGTGAAGGGAAAGAGCAGTGAAGGAGCTATAAATGGTAAAGGTAAAGGTTGCCCTTGCTCAAAACCCAGTCATATCTGACTCTAGGGTTCAGTGCTCATCTTTGTTTATAACCAAAGAGCCAGCATTGTCTACATCTCCAGACGTTTCCATGGACATGTGGCAGGCATGACTAAGCACCAGAGTGCACAGAGTGCTGTTTACCTTCCCACCAAAGTGGTCCCTGTTTATCTATTTGCAGTTTCTTGCTTTCGAGCTGCTAGGTTGGCAGGAGCTGGGACAGAGATGGGAGCTCACTCCATCATGCAGTACTCAGGTCTTGAACTGCTGCCCTGCCGACCTTCCAGTTGTCAAGTTCAGCCTCTCAACCACTAAGCCACCAGAGTCCCCTGAGAGACACCCAATTCAAACTCCTTTCACGTCAGACTCACAGATACTAAGCCAGCAGAGTTGGAGCTGAGTTAAGGGCAGTCCTAGGAAGAATTGGGATTCAGCACAGCCTTAGCTGATCTAATGTCAGATCAGCAAGGTCTAACTCTAAGCCAGGGGTGGCCAACCTATGTCCCATGGGCAGGCCCCGGTCTGCAGCACCATTTCACGTGGCCCACCGCTGCCCTTCCCGCTACCAGAAGCGGGTGCAGTTGTGTTTATGACAGCCATAAAATGCTTCCATGCCTTCATAAACGTGCCCGTGCCTGCCCTAAACACTGCCACAAATGCACCCTCAGCTGTCGTAAATGTGGAAAAACATGACCAGCCCGCTCACTTGTATGGGTACCATGGCACAAAAAGGTTGGGAACCCCTGCTCTAAGCCATCGTGGACAATTCAGACTGCACCATCACTCAGCTTGTACTCCCTAGTCTTAAACCTATACATGAATTAGAATAACAATGTTTGCCAGAATCTACATCATCAAAATTTCATAAGGTATTCACAATCCTCCAAATTTAAGCAAAAATGCATATGTTATAATGAAAGGGTTCACCAAAATACATACATAGAAGAAGAGAGTTGTTTATTATTATTATTATTATTATTATTATTATTATTATTATTATTATTATTATTATTATTATTATTATTATTATTATTATTATTATTATTATTATTATTATTATTATTATTATTATTATTATTATTATTATTATAGTTTCGTGCCAGAAATTATTCTGGGACGAAAGGATCCTTTGCTAGAGAAACTCCGCTCAGGGGACACCTGAATGAGGCTCCTTTCATGTCCCCAAGATCTTTTCCCATCAAAGTGGTTCCTATTTATCTACTTGCAATTTCTTGTTTTTGAACTGCTAGGTTGGCAGGAGCTGGGACAGAGACAGGCGCTCAGTCCATCATGCAGTATCCAGGTCTCGAACTACTGACTTGCCAGCCTTCCAGTTAACAAGGCGAGGTTCTTAACCACTGAGCCACCGCAGCCCCATTTTTGTTTATTATTGATGTACTGTGTTTTATTTATGATTGTGGTACCAAGAGCAGCAACATGTGGGTGGTTTATGAGTAAGTAAGTTCAACTGGTTCAATAGGCCTACTCTGATAGCAATCTATGTCTGAATCCCAGCCACTGAATCAATCCATCCCCTGCTACACTGATCCTTTTAATGGAACTGAACTTATAATATGAGTAAATATAAATATTTGTTTAGTTTTGAACATGACAGTAAGATTATATTTTCAGCATATCAATACATGTTTACAAATAGTTATCATTGTGTACAAATAGTTTAAAAATTATCTGTATGTTGGATATTTCCTACCAATATTATATTCCCCATCCTGAATAGTCTCTTTTTGTTTAGCAACTGTCAGATCTGTGGAAGTGATTTCCACAAACCAATGTCCATTGCTGCTCATGGTGGATTAGTGGGTCAGCTTCTGTGGTTGAAGCATTTAAAGACATTTTTGAAGAGACAGCTAAAAAAGGAAGGTAATGTTGTACTTCAGCTCCACCGCATGGCGCTAGTAAAATCTACAGTTTTCTTGCTCAATATTGCAAATGCAACTAAGTTAACCGCAAACCTTCTGAGTTCTTTAGTTAGACAGACATCCTACAATTTTGATCCTCTTTCCCATCAGACCCATGCAGCTACTGATATGTGAAGGGCACCCTTGCTCGAAAGCCAGTCATATCTAAATCTAGGGTTCAGTGCTCATCAATGTTGGTAACCAAAGAGCCAGCACTGTCAGCATCTGCAGCTGTTTCCATGTACATGTGGCAGGCATGACTAGACACTGGAGTACACGGAATGCTGTTTACCTTCTCACCAAAGCTGTACCTATTTATCTACTTGCAATTTCTTGCTTTCGAACTACTAGGTAGGCAGGAGCTGGGACAGAGTCAGAAGCCAACTCCGTTGTGCAGTACTCAGGTCTTGAACTGAAGACATGATATAGCTCAAGGTAAGGTGCCTTATGGTGGACTCTCTCTAACATTGATGGAACCTTTCTGATGGAAGATCTAGAACAGGGGTTCCCAATCTACAGCCCATGGGCCAGACCTGGCCTACAGCACCATTTCATATGGCCCACACTCACCATCGTCTAGGGTTGTCAAATGTCCCAATTTTCCAGGATTTTCCCAGATTCAAGCTGACCCAGCCAGTTCAAGAAAAAAACATGTAAAAGTCCCGGATTTTTAAATTTGAACAAAGGAAGCAAGATCACCCCTCACCAAGGGATTTTAAAAAAAGAGTTAATTCACTGCCTCACTGCCTTTCTTTCAATTATCCTGCTTGAAAGCAGCGAAGGCAAAACAGCACCCTGAGAAGCACGCTGGAGAGGGGAGACACTTGCAAGTGAGATAATTGAAAGAAAGGCATGGAGGCAGTGAAATAACTCTTTGCAAAAATCCCTTGGCTCACCTTGAAGTTTGGAGGACAAGGAGTTGTCCTTAGCCCTTTTCCTCGAAAGCTGGGAGGGAGCAAGAAATACCCATATCTAAGAAGCCAAACCTCCACCATACACTGGGGTGGAGGATTCCTTCTTCATGTGACCGCAAAAAGTTAATTGCATAGGGTCAGTATTCCTAGAGACGAAGGAAACAGGGTGGACAGAAAGTGAAGAGTCCATTGCAATGGTCCTCCTCCAAAATAAGTCCCTTCCTGTCTCCTGCTTTTCTCCTTCTGGAGGGAAACGGAGGTGCCATGTACTGCATTGCCATTCCATGCCCTCTTTAGAACTTTCTTCCAAGGTTGGAAGAAGGGTGGTTTCAAGAGTGGCCCAAGAAATTTTATTCATAAAAATAAAAATATAACCACCAAAAATAGTATTTTGCAAGAAGAATCACTTGGGGGAAAAACCTCTTGACTACAGTTTATTTTAAACTGACGAAGGCTGTCTGCTCCGGATGGAGATTCTGCGGGGTCTTAGAGCCACGGTCTCCCTGACAGCCCCATCCAACACATGCACAGTTTGAATAATGCAATGATGTCATGTGGCTGTCCCAGTTTGGCCCACAGTGTAAAAAGGTTGGGAACCCTTGATCTAGAAGGTTGATTTAAATGTGCCACAATGACCAGGGACAAAGCTGCATCAGCTACACTGCCAGATCTTTAAAATGTGGCTTTGTATTGTACAGTACAAGAGGCCCAGTGGGCAGAGCTCACTGCTGTGGTAGAGGTCTCTGGCAGCTGCTGAAGTAAAAGATGGCAACATAGCAGTTTGGAAGATAAGCAGCGTTCCGTGCGCTCCGGTGTCTAGTCATGCCTGCCACATGACCACGGAAACGTCTGCAGGAGCAGACAGCGCTGGCTCTTCGGCTTAGAAACAGAGATGAGCACTGCACCCTAGAGTCGGATACGACTGGCTTTCGAGCAAGGGAAACCTTTACCTTTACTAGTGGTATTCCAACTGTTGCTGGTTTGTTTGCTGTCTTTCATTGAATCAACTCTGTGTGTGTGTGTGTGTGTGTGTGTGTGTGCCATTAAGCAGTTGGTTCAGTGGATCTCTTGTCTAGTTGAGGCTATCAATAAGATACTCAGAAATCAATATTTGAACTACTGTGTAATATTATTTATATAGTTTTTGTTCAAATATTTAGAGTTACCTGGTAGCCTTCTTTGGGTAAGAAGCCAGTTTCCACATGTCAATGTAGAATCTATCATTTGCTGCTCTTCCAAAATCTGAGAATCAAACCATGATGTATTTTCCAAATATAATAAATTCAACCAATATGTGCTTCACAGCTGCAAAAGGAGAAAAGTATTTTCTTTCTCTCTTATGTGGAGGTGGGCAGGGGTGGGGAAAGGATTAATGCAAAGATGTGGCTCATGTTCTACATTTGTACCATACTTTTCTGATTTCATTGCTCCAAGACAGAACTTTATGATTTAAGCTAGATTTGCTAAAAAATATTGGTACTTTACCACTGCAGGTAAAATGGGATTTGCAGTATACACAAATTCTCAGACAGTTCCTTTAAACCTACGGAAACTCCCATTATGAGTGTTTTACTGACAACTTTGCCAAAGTTTTCCTGCTGAATTGGCTGGATCCGAAAGCATGTCTGGGGCTCAACATGATTTTCCAACCATCTTTTGCATGAAAAGCCATTTTGCTTCCCCCCATGAGTATTGCCTATAAAGCAATTATAATGAGATGTGAAGAAATCTCTCTCATTCCCATTTAATGGATTTAATCAAGATCTACAGTTGAATGAGATCACCTTTGGCAGAAATCTGTTCAGGTGCAGACTTCTATTGTTCCTTCAAACTATGTAACAGGCGTTCTCTGTAGGCTAAGCTCAAATAACCTCATTCTTCCCCCCCCCCAATTCTGTAAAGAGCAATCTGTACACCTTTCTAGACACAATACTGTGCTGAGTGTATAGGTAAAGGTAAAGGTTGCCCTTGCTCAAAAGCCAGTCGTATCTGACTCTAGGGTTCAGTGCTCATCTCTGTTTATATCCAAAGAGGCAGTGCTGTCTACATCTGCAGACGTTTCCATGGACATGTGTCAGGCATGCCTCAACACCGGAGTGCACAGAACACTGTTTACCTTCCCACCGAAGTGGTCCCTACATTTATCTACTTGCAATTTCTTGCTTTTGAACTGCTAGGTTGGCAGGAGCTGGGACAGAGATGGGAGCTTACTCCATCATGCAGTCATGCAGTACCCGGGAATAGAACTCCAATCTTCCAGTTAGCGAGTTCAAGTCTTAACCACTTGAGCCACTGCAGTCCCTGAGTGTATACAAAGAAAGAAATGGAGAAAAGGCTGTGACTACATGGTCAAACCCAGTGGGATTTGCTCTAACAACCACATGACTCAAAGGCTGAATAAGATACAGAATCCAGCTCATTTACTGGTCTGCCAGTTGCTTTCTGAGCAGCAATTGAATGTAGACAGTCTCATATGCTGCTGTAAAGCCGACAAATGGTGCTCCAGTTATTTTACATGCTGTCTTCTATATTCTGGGTTAGGTTCAAGATTTGAGCCATATAGCTCTTGCCAGGTCTAAAGCCTGCTTGTTCTGGAATTCGAAGAGGTTCAATTTTAGGGGCTAAATGGTTTAATATCATTTGTTCAAACATTTTGTACAAGTGACATATAAGGAATCCTGGCCATGTCCCACATCCACGCTTCTTTGGGTTCTGATAGTCCTCTGCCTGTTTTCACAACAATGAAATGCAATCCCATTTCTTAGTTTCCTGGCATATTTTACCATTTTAAGTTCTAATTTAATGATCCATGGTATATTGGAAATCCTTTTCATTGACATTGACATTTGGTGGCTTACATCTCAAGTGAAATCAAACTGCATAGATGCAGTGGGGTAAAACAAACATATGCATGGGTAAAGCTATCTATAACATACTTGCTGTTATACAGACAAATATGTTTATGTTGCACTTTTACTGCCCCAGGGAAACATCTGGTTAGCTATTCTATTCTGCTTCTGACCTTGAGTGGTTGCTTGTGTCACTTCTGCATCACTGTTCCATGTTATTGCTCAGGCTTGTAAATGTCACTTTATCACTTGTGTTTCTTGGCAAGATAACCCCATAATTACAGAAATGATGGCTTCTGGTAATTTAAGTCATGCCCACATCCTGTTGCGCATCAGGTGTTTACCAAGATGGAGATACTGAAAAACAAAGATGAACCAGAGAGGCTTACTTCACCAGTCAATAAATGCTCAGCATGGAACACATCATCATACCACTCAATCAACATGTTACACTTTTGATGCAGGCAGATAAAGCAGCATATGACCCTATAAACAAGGGTACCTGAGTAGGATTTTTAAAAATAAACAGTTGATATAATTATTCTCAATAATTTGAATAAGCTACATTTAGACCTACAATTCACAGATGCCCACATTCAACTGAGAGATTCTGAGAGTGCCAATGTACTGTAACTATGTATTGCTGCCATACCACTTGATCTTATGCCATTCATCCTATTTCTATTCTGTTGCTTTATTGTGACTATTTATTAATGAGTCGAAATAATTTTAAAAAACAGAAAACAGATAAATGGCTGCAGGACGGGAGGAGGCAGCAGTGATTTTCACAAGGATAAAAATGATTGCGGAAGAACGTCAGGATATTTGGGAAAGAAATCAGAGATGTTTAGTTCCCCAGAAATATCTGTAGCTGATGACATCATCAGCCTTATGCAGCATAATTTATGCAACAGGATGTCAGCCAATATGAGAGCAAAGAAAACAAATAAAATTAGGTTTGACCCAGCAGAATGATGGCAGCAGAGATACAAGAACATCTTATATAGCTGGATTTAATATGAAGTTCTAACTCTTTCTTCAGTGCATCATCTTTTAAGTGTGTGGATAAAAGGAGGGCACCCTGGCCCAAGAATGGAAGATTTAAAATGATTTTTTTAATGATTAAAATAAATGTTTGCAAAGAGCGGTTTTGCTTTAAAATGGGTTGCACCTCCCCAAACCTTGAAAATATTAATCCTGCATGAGATATTATTTAAACATACGGATTCCTTTCTAAAGATGGTGCTAAATATGCACACATTGGAGAAACACAGTTCTTTGTTTTCTTTTCAGATGAGGTTATTAAATTGATGTGGGCCTCACTTAATGAAGCTCCTTAGGCCCTCAATGTCAACTAAAACTACAAGGAATGTGTGCAGACAAAACATAGATTAGATCTTTAGATACAGTCCCTCCTTCATACAAAAAAGACCTTAGGATGTTAGTTGTAACACACACGCACGCACGCACGCACGCACGCACGCACGCACGCACGCACGCACACGGCCCCTAGATCTTGTGGGAGAAATATCCCCTTTAGTCTGGTTGAGTTTTGTTAAAATCCTCTCTGAATGTTTAAATAATATATAATGGGTTGAGGAGAAATTTTGAGTGGTCTCCCCTGTCTTCAAATGTTTAAGTGGAGATCTTGTACATAAAAAGAAGTATATACAATAATAGGCCCAGCTTATAGGAACATTGTTCAGTTAGACATAAGCAAACTTGCCTGTATACCATAATGGGTGGGGGGTTTTTGGGTACTGTAACTGATTTCAGCTAGACAAGGCAGCTACAAAATCATAGAATAATTTTGTTAGAAGGGGCCTATGAGGCCTTTGATTCCAATCCTCTGCTCAATGCAGGAATCCTAATCAAAGCAGACATGACAGATAATTGTTCAATTTTTTGCTTGTATGCTTCTAGCATTGGAGCACACACCACCTCCCAAGACAATTGGTTCCATTGTTGTACTGCTCTAACAGTTAAGAAGTTTTTTCTGGTGTTAAGCTGATATCTGGGTTTCTGTAATTTGTTCCCATTACTACATGTCTATTGAGAACAGATATTGCCGCTCATCATTATGGTTACCTTTTAAGCATTTAAAAGGTGCTATCATATCCCCTCTCAATCTCCTTTTCTCAAGGCTAAACATGCCCTGTTCTGTAAGTCTTTCCACATATTTAATTTAATTTAATTTAATTTTTATATTTCTAGAGCCACCCTGCTCACAAGGACTCTGGGTGGCTTACAATACTAAAAAAAATCCCAACACAGATAAAACCCCACTAAAATTTATTTATTTATATATTTTAAAAATTCTACCCCACCTTCCTCATCCAAGGTTGACCCAAGGCGGCTTACATGGCAGTTAAAATACATACAAGCTAAAACAACAATATCCACCCCAACCTCCCTACCCCTTAAGAGAAAGATACATAGACAAAATTTAAAACTGTTAAAAGAGAATTAAACAATGCCAAAAATGATACTAAAAAGTTAAAATAAGCTAAAAGAGGGAGGGGAAAGGACAGGGGACAAGGAGGAGCAATAAAAAACAGACAGATGTAATAAAAACAGACAGGTGTGTTACAGCAGGTCATCATACCGGCCAGTGGGACTGGGCCGTTACAGCTGATGGACCCCATATCCACTGGCACAGGGCCATCCTAAAGGGGAGCAGCTCAGTCTGGAGGCATAGTTCTGATGGTAAGAGGTTCCACAGGGCCAGGGCAAACACCAAAAAGGCTCTTCTTCTAGTCCCCGCCATATGTGCCTCTTTGGTAGGTGGGGCCACCAAAGAGCCTCTCTGGTCTGCCCTAGCAGGACGGGCGGAAAACCTCAGGGCGATGCAGTCCCTTAAGTATCCTGGTCCACTGCCATGTAGGGTTTTAAAGGTCAAGACCAGCATCTTGAATTGCACCTGGAGGTACACCGGTAACCAGTGCAGCTCCCGGAGCAGCAGTGAGGCATGAGTATAATGCCCACGACCCATCTCTACCTGGGCAGCCGCATTCTGGACCAGCTACATCCTCCCAATGGTCGTCAAGGGCAGACCCATGTAGAGCGCATTACAGTAATCCAATCTGGAGGAGACCAGAGTGTGAGTGACCATAAGCAAGGAGTCCCGGTCCAGGAGCAGGCATAATTGGTAAATAACACGAAGTTGTGCAAAGGCCCTCCTGGCCGCGGCTGCCACCTGCTCTTTGAGCAATAGCCGCGAGACCAAGAGGACCCGCAGGTTATGCACTGGATCTGTCTGGGGCAAAGGAGTCCCATCCAGAACCAAAAATGGTAGCTCCCGGGATAACACACACCCACAGCCACTCAGTCTTGCCGGGATTCAGCTGAAGCCCATTGTCTCCCATCCAGACCCGAACAGCCTCCAGACACCTGGTTAGGACCTTGACTGCATCACTCGGGTCCCCACGGGCCATGATGTACAGTTGAGTGTCATCAGTGTACAGTTGAGTGTCATCAGTGTACTGATGGTACCTCAACCCATGGGAATGAATGTCTCACCCAGCAGTTTCACATAGATATTAAATAACAGAGGTGAGAGTACCAAGCCCTGACGCACCCCACACAAGAGGGGCCTAGGGCTGGACAACATGCCCTCTGAAGACCCTGACTGAGTCCAGCCCATCAGAATGAGGAAAACCAAGACAGCACAGTACCCTGGGCCTCCAATCCTCGGAGCCGGCCCAGAAGGATACCGTGATTGATGGCATCGAAAGCTGCTAAGAGGTCAAGAAGAGCGAGAACAGCGGGATTTCCCCCATCTCACTCCCACCAGACATCATCCATGAGCGCGACCAATGCAGTCTCAGTACTGCATCCTGACTGAAACGGGTCCAGATAATCTGTATCATTCAGAACCTCCTGGAGCTGTCGCGCCACTGCTCTTTCCAAATACACCTCATTAAAGCCCACTAAAAAACCCACCCGCACTTACTAAAAAGAGAGAGAATTACTCTGTTACATTAAACCAACCAGCAGGCGGGGGTCACTCCTCCATCAGCTCTCCACACATGCCCCACCAGCCAGGTTTTCAGTTCTTTCCTAAAGGGCAGCAATTCTGTCTGTAGCCTTAGTTCAACTGGCAGGAGGTTCCATAGGGCCGGTGCGGACACAGAGAAGGCCCTCCTTCTTGTGCTAGAGAGACGAGCCCCTCTAGCAGATGGTACAAGTAGAGAGCCCCTCCGGTCCACTCTGGTTGAACGGACGGACGATCTTGGGGTGACGTTGTCTCTTAGGTATCCTGACCCACTACCATATAGGGCTTTAAAGATAATGACCAGCACCTTGAATTGCACCCGGAGACAAATTGGTAGCCAGTGCAGCTCCCAAAGCAGTGGTGAGGCACATGCTTAATGCCCACACCCCATCACCACCCGAGCAGCCTCATTCTGGACCAACTGAAGTCTCCGAATGGTCATCAAGGGCAGCCCCATGTAGAGCGCATTGCAATAATCTAGTCTAGAGGTGACCAGAGCATGAGTGACCATGAGTAAGGAGTCCTGGTCTAGGAGCAGGCGCAACTGGCAAATCACCCGAAGTTGGGCAAAAGCCCTCCTGGCCATAGCCGCCATCTGATCTTCAAGCAGCAGTCATGAGTCCAGGAGGAACCCCAAGTTGCACACCGGATCTGTCTGGGGTAAAAAGCCTCATCCAAAACCAAGGATGGTAACTCCCAAGATAACACTGGGCCCCTAATCCATAGCTACTTGGTCTTGATAGGGTTCAGTTGTAATCCATTGTCCCTCATCCAGACCCCAACAGCCTCCAGATACCCGGACAGGACTTTGACAGTATCACGGGCCGAGATGTGCAACTGGGTGTCATCCGCGTACTGATGGTACCGCACCCTGTGGGAATGGATGATCTTACCCAGCAGCTTCATGTAGATGTTAAAAAGGAGAGGAGACAGCATCGAGCCCTGAGGTACCCCATATTGGAGTAACCTAGAGCTGGACGTTTCACTCTCCAAGCCCTTTTTATCCTTGTTGCTCTCCTCTGAACATGTTCCAGTTTGTTGGCATCCTTCTTAAAGTGTAGTGAGGTGCAGGTAGTGCCAAATAGAGGGGTAGTAGTACCTCATGGGTTTTTGGGAACTATACTTCTGCTAATTCAGCCTAAAATAGCATTTGCCTTTTTTGCAGCCACACTGTTGACTAGTACAGTATTTATATTCAAAGAGATACATCTGTCAAATTCAGTACTTCAAAACCCACCCTTCCTTCCTTCCTTCCTTCCTTGGGATAACTTTCTTGCACACACTAGACCTATGAAATGAGGATGTAATACTATGTCTATTTACATAAAAGATTTCTCTTTTAGATATAACAAGAGCTCTTCTGAATCATACCAAAGACTTCTCTAGTCTCATGTTCTGTTCCTACAGCAGCCAGTTAGAGAGCCTTTACGGGTGAAACTCGGAAAATTAGAATATTGTGCAAATGTTCATTCATTTCACTTAAAAAGTGAAACTAATATATGAGATAGACTCACTATATGCAAAGCGAGAGATGTCATGCCTTTATTTGTTATAATTGTGATGATCATGGCATACAGCATACATGAGATTATGTGATGATTATGGGATACATAAGATTGGGGGGTTGGGGTTTTCATAAGCTGTAAACCATAAGCATCAATATTATAACAAAGTAAGGCTTGAACTATCTCACTTTGCATGTAATGAGTCTATCTCATTTATTTGTTTCACCTTTTAAGTTGCATTACTGAACTGAATGAACATTTGCACAATATTAATATTTTCCAAGTTTCACCTGTATTTTTGTTTCCCATGATAATGATTAAATTTCCATATACAGTATACTATTGGAAAAGTGCCTTGCTTCATTTTCACGAGCTGTTGTGAAAACAATCTCTTGCTTGGAGAATACTGCTTTTAAAAAATATATTCCAAGGAGAACGTATTGTTATCATAGAAAGATCCAGTGTAGGAAAATGTACAACCAGTGGTAAGCACCAGCAGGTTTGCACCAGTTCGCCAGAACCGGTAGCAGAAATTCTGGCTGGTCCCGCCCATCCAAGTTTTGAAATAAAGTAGTCCTAATTCAGGTGCAACGCAGGGTTTTTCTCCTGGCCACACCCACCATACCACGCTCACAGTGTGGTAGTAAAAAACTTTTGAGCCCACCACTGTGTACAACCCAAGTGGAAAAGAGATTACTAAAGCTGTTACCTAATGAGTGATCATTGTGACTATGCCACACTTACTGTCACAACACATGACCAATTAAATTTGGGTGAAAGATGTCTGTGAAAGCCTCTTATTCCAGTTATTTCTAAAAGAAAATTTTATGGAAATGATTGTCACTCCTCTCTATGTAGCAACTGTGGTGTTGTGAATAAAGTGGCAAACAAGAACTTAGGAAACCTGGGAAATGCATGAAGTAGGGAATCGAATTGGTAAAACCACTTCCTAAGTATCTCACTTACCTTGAAAGTCCTATATGTGTTGCTATAAGACACAAAATTGCAATTCTATGAAAGACAGAATAGAAACTATGAGAGAGAGAGAGAGAGATCCTTGAAGAAACAAATTTGGACATTTATCACCACCAGAGAGCACTGGTGGTCCATTTTTTAATGTCCAAATATTTCCACTGAATATGATACTTCTAAATATTCTTGTATATTTCAAGGATCACATTCCATATCAAAATAGTGTTTTGCAACTGGAGAGAAAAATCTCCATACGGTCTCCTTCTCTGAATTTTTTGCGAGAAGACATGTACTATCTGCATAACTCATCCTGCCCTACTTTGGTACTGCCTTTGATTGCTGTTGTCCAAAGTTTGAAATACTTAGTCAAATATTGAACTTCTGATGTCTTCTTCCATTTTTTACCATTTAAACAGAAGAAGGGTTGTAGAAAACTCAAAAGGTTGCATATTCTCTGCATTTATGTTTGATCATAATAAAGATTTTTTTAACTTCCATGTGCAGGTGACAATGAAATCTCTCCAAAGAGCTGTATCCAAGTCCTTTTCATTCAAGACAGATAAACAGAGAACAGGCAAATGATTTCTGCACAAGTTCAACTTGTAGCCCAGTAAGCAAAAGTAGGCGGACAAATGTCAAAGCTTAGGAGAGAAAGGGTTGCTACCTAAACTGGCTGAACTGACTTTTGTTGTTCAGTCGCACAGTCGATTCTGACCCTTTGCGACCCCATGGATCATTGCCCTCCAGGCCCCTCTGTCCTCCACCATCCTCCTCAACCTGCCCAGCTCTGTGTCCATTGCATCTACAATACCATCTAGCCATCTCATCTTTGGCCGCCCCTTTCTTCTTTTGCCCTCCACCTTTCCCACCATCAAGGCTTTCTCAAGTGAATCCACTCTTCTCATTTGATGTCCAAAGTACTTTACTATTTGACCTTCTAAGGAGCAGTCAGAGTTGATTTCTTCTAAGATTGACCTATTTGTTCTCGCTGTCCAGGGGACTCTCAAAACTCTCCTCCAACACCACATCTCAAAGGCGTCTATTCTTCTGCGCTCAGCTTTCCTAATGTAGGGGTACTGTATAATGTAATTGAATGCAGAGGTGTGCTGAAATGGGGCTTTAAGAGAATTAAGTTGGGAAATATGGATGGGTGCATGCAATATAATTTAAAAATGTAAATACAGTAAGTATATTTATACTCTATCTATGGTAACATGATTTTCCCTTCCCATGATTTCTCCTTGGAAAAGCCATTGCGCTTCGAAAGATTTCAGCATGTTCCTCCCCAAATTAGACCTTTGTGTTCATCATGGTTGTGAAGAGATTTTCCTTGTTTCTTTCATTGATTGTTACAAATAAAACAGAAGTCTTCCTCTTACTTTCATCAAGAGGGGCAATGAGGAACTCTGGACCTTCAGATGTTGCTAAACTGAATTCCGGTCTTCCTTCACCATTGACCAGGCTGCTTGGGGCTGGTGCTTATCAGAGCCCGAAAACATCTGCAAGACCACAGATTTTCCAGTCCCCAAATTACATCACATCAACAAAGTCTGCATGAGTTTTACAAATAATAATAATATTAATTTAAGGGTAGAGGAAATTCTCAGATTCTGTAGCATAGTTAATTATAGTGCTATTTGTTTTCTAACCTCACTGGTTTCAGATTAACAAAGTGCTCATAAAACTATTTGTTTATGAATCTATTAAAGTATTTTATAAGGTGAAGGACACTAATAGAAATGATGAGAGTTTCAGTAAATTGCATCCTTTTCCTGGGGGAAAAAGTCCTTTTGAGTTTAGACATCCCAATTTTATTTATGCTATTTTATTCTGTTACTGAAATATTTTATTTTATTTTAAAAGCCATCTCATTACACTTACATTCAGACAGAACCTGAACAAATATTTGGTCCAATGTCTGCTATTTTTCTTAAGAAGAACTGGTGCAGTTGTACAGCCATCTGTATAAAATGTGGTTATTGCCCAAATTTAAGCAGTTCACCAAGGACATAAAATAAAATATGAAGCAGCAGGATTAGAGGGAAATCATTCACATGTTTATACTAAGACTGCTGTTGACCAAAACTTTAAGAGGTGTGGGGAGCACTGGGATTTTGGGTCTTGTGCAGGACTGAAAAATCATTAAGCAAGGTCACTGTTGCGTCCAGCCCTTATAAGCAATAGTCGAGGCAATGATGAACAGAACAGCAATAGGCGTTTATTAAACAGTCTTTCAGATAAAGCTTACAAGGCGCTCCGGACACAAAGATGGCTATACGAATCTCATGAAATCAGTACCTTCGGAATCTGCCGTAGAAGTTTGGCAATGACTAAGCTACACTAGTAGTGATAGCGTGTGGAGGAGACCCAGGCTTAGCACGTACTGGCTACCTGTGGAGAATGGGTAGTATAGATCCGGTCTGGTGCCACCCTTGTTTACCTGTGGGGCTTATATAGTGTCTCCAGTGGGGAACAGGATCCAAAACTGTAACCAATCACAGGACTCTGATTAGCATAATGAGCGCTTAGAGAGGGAGATTTCGTGCCACTTTTAGCTCCTAATTTAGATGGCGGGAAATCGCCATTTTCTCCTTGCAAGGTGCTGCTCGCATAACTTGCAAATGCGCCTTAATACACAACAGTCACATACGCTTATTCCTTCCTTCCTTCCTACCTACCTACCTACCTACCTATGTCAGTTGTGGGGAAATGTGCTGATCACCATTTCAAAGCTACACAGGTTTGGCATGCATTTTTTTGGTAAAAATAATTGAAAACAATTTGTAAATTAAAAAACATACAAAAATGTGTACATTTTTAAAAAAATGTTTTATAGGGAGAAAATATCTCAGCCTGATTTGGAATTTAGAAGATAGATGGATCTGTCGGGTCATGACAAAAGTAATGGAAACAAAATGTTCATATCCCTTCATATCCCTTCATTGAACCATTCAGGAAAGACTGCATGTCTGAACCACTGGGGTTGTTCCATCATCTGTTTTTAAGGGCCACTTTTCTGCTTCTGAGCAGCTTTGCTAAGGGATTGCACTAAACACCAGAACCACAAAAAAAGAAGAAGCTGCGATCCATCTTCCATTTGCTAGAGAAAGTGAAGACCAGAGGAAGGCTACCCCACCCACACACCCACCCCCACACACACACACCCCACACACACACGTCTTGGAAAGCTACAAATGGCCCCAGGGCAGTGGTGTTCTGCTCCCAGTTCCCACCGGTTCCTGGGAACCGATAGGAGAACCAGCTGGCCATGCCCCCTCCCTCCCACACCACGCCCCCCCTCACCTCCTCCTCTGCTGCCGCCACTGCTGGAAGTTGGTGTGCTGGCTGCCTCCCCCTCCCAGCACCGCTGGAAAACCATCCCTTCCCATGCACTTAAGAACATAAGAACAGCCTTGCTGGAACAGGCCACAGCCCATCCAGTCCAGCATTCTGTCTCACACAGTGGCTCACCATTTCCTTCAGGGTATTCCCGAGGAGATGCCTTCACCTGCTTAGGATTCCCTGGAAATGGCATTGAGAGATATCCTGCCTATCTCTCCAACCCCGAGGTTTTCCTTATGCATTCCTTAATTATAGCCATTGATACCCTTGTCCTCCATGAACTTGTCTAATCCTTTCTTAAAGCTGTCAAGACTGACAGCTGTCACCACTTCTTCTGGCAGGGAGTTTCATAGACCAGTGATCCTCTGGGTGAAAAAGTACTTTCTCTTATTTGTTTGAGAACTAGTGCCCAAAAGTTTCATGGAGTTCCCCCTAGTTCTAGTGTTATGCGATAGGGAAAACAGTTTTTCCTTATCTACTTTGTCCACTGGAAACACATCACTTCCCATGAGTCTTGCCCAGGGCTGAAGCATGCACGATTTAACCTCGGCACTTTCCGCGTGCTTCAGCCCAAGGCTAAGCTGGGAGGGGGAGGCAGCCAGCACACCACCCCGCCCTGCCCATGCTGCCGGTGAAAGTGCGCCCGGATGGTGAGGGGTGACCCGGGCAAAGCAAGTTTTCTTCTTGGGGGTGGGGTTTGAGGCCACGCCCACAGCCACACCCACACACCCACAACCACAGCCACACCCAGGGAGCCGGTAGTAGACAAATTTGCAGTGCACCACTGCCCCAGGGGCTTCTCTTTGCCCACCCCAGCTTTACAGAAATTTTAGAGGACTGTTCCATTGTCCTGATTTTAAAAAAACTTTCTGTGGATTTTGTTATTATTCCCCAATGTTATTGGTGAAAATGAAAGTTTTCTTTTAAATCTATTTCATAGATCTTAAAACCTATAAAATGGTTTTAGTGGTTGGGTCATGAGGACACCTTAAGTGTTTTATTTGGTGTAAGAATTCGTGGAATGTAAATACAGTATCATGACCTGACTAGCTGAGATGCCAATTCTGCATCTAAAAATAGTGCACCCTTTAGAGGAAAAGATTATTTATTCCAAGAAGAACCTGTCTCAGTCTGGAAAACGAGCTTGGTTTTTGTTTTGTAATTGGTCAGTTGGGAGACAGCACACCTTACTTTGTGTGTCTAATGTTTCAGCTTTGTAATTCTAAAATATTTACCTTTCATGGAGAGAGAACATTATATGAGGAGAAAATGTGTCTTTGTTTTAGTGTTAATCAGAACCAAATGTCTCTGCTATGTAATTTCTGCACTGGCAGGAGTTGAACTAGATTCCATTTCAAACATTTGATTCCAGGATTCTGTGAACAATTCAATAAAATAATACACTCAGTGGCTGAAATCCTGTCGCTTAGCAAGGTAAGTTGTGCTAGAGTAGTCCCACTAAATCAGAAGGGATTTTGTGAGTCAACTCCTCCATAAGTTTCTATGATTTAAATGGGTCTACTCCATACAACTAGACTTACTACACTAAGCCACAGGATTTCAGGCAATATTTTTAACTTAGCTCTTGCAATGTTGTCAGTCAGTTTTACTAAAAGATGATTTTACTACATATTTGTGACATGTCCTGATACAATGTTCTGAACTGAATATTGTCTTCAGATTAGTTCAGAGTAATCTTAAAAGGTTTTAAACTTTTTATTAGTTTGTTCTGTTCTGTTTGTTAGCCTTTAGATCAGGGGCTGGCAACCTACGGCCTGTGGGCTGAATCCGACCCATGGTCCCAAATCATCAGGCCACCACCCTCAATCCAACTGCTGCTGCTGTCGCCGCCGCTGCCATTGCCACTGCCACAGACATGTTTACGGAGGCTGCAGACATGTTTACGGCTGTTGTAAATGCATTTATGACAGCCACGGACACATTTAGGGCTGCTATAAATGCATTTATGACAGCCACAAACAGGTTTATGGCAGCATTTATGGTGGGCAGACCACCAGTCCGGCCCCCTCAACTGTCTGAAGGAGCATGACCAAGCCCCTGACTTTAAAAGGTTGCCACCCCAGTTTTAGATGTTCAAACAGACTGCAAGTTGTGTTGTTTGACACATCTTTGTTGGCAGTTTTGGAGCATTTTGATTGTTTGGAGCATTTGGATTGGAACTGATAGTGTGGAATTGCAAACAAGACCTGGATTGTCCAGGTAGGTAAAAGAATCACCCTGTTTGGGGAGTAGGGGACAAGACCATGGTCCGTCCTGGCCCGGCTTGGGAGCTTGCTGACATGACCTTGCTGCAGGTGGTAGAAACTCATGAAGTGGTGTGTGTCCATGTGGTATTCCAAAGATTCTAACTCCTCCTGGACTTTCAGTGGCCATTGAAGCGGGTGGTGGTTGGCATCAGTGAAAGCATACTGGTTTTTCTATGTGCTGGATCCAGTTCCTAGCGTTATGCCTGAGTATGCTGCTGTGACCAATAAACTAGTCAGCTTCTCTTCCAGAGAGTTGTATGTGTATTCTTTGTACATAAGTAAGCCAGCCCCAGGACCTACTCAATGACAGGTCAGCAAACAGAGCACAAATAACAGCATGGCAGGAGCTGATACTATTTACTGATGCTATTATGCCTTTGCCGAGTGTTGGGCAGCAGTAAATAACCTGATTCCGTAATGGGGGCCAATCCACTATGGGCAGATGAGCCCCTTTAGGTGGGGTGATGGTCCCCTCAGTGGTGGAAATGCCACTGGAAACCATCATATTGGGCCAAATGGCAAAATGAGCAGAGGAAGAACTCTGATTCCCAACGGTCATGGAAGCAGAAGATGCCATGCCAGATGGACTAACTTTGAAGGCACACCTTCTCCATATCCTCAAGGCTGCAGCAGTCCATTATAGTCCCTATGTTAAATCCTGCATGTCTCATTTCATATGTGCTGCAGGTGGTGGCTCAGAGATCATAGTGTGTGCGTCACTTCATGGCAAGCTGGGATCCACCTTAAACAAATTCACACCAATGGCATTTTTCCTGTTTCGGGAAAAATGCATTCTCAGATACAAGTTGCAGCTGCCAATGACGATTTTGCCTTACAGGCATAATAAAATAAATCCTTCCCACTCACCCCACCCCACCAGTAACAAAGTAAAGTAAACCAACAAAACCAAGAAAACAAGACTCATTTCCTTTTTCTTCTGGGGGACAAATGGAGCATATCTCTGGTAGATATCTAATGACAGTCACACTGCAGTCAATCAGCTAATGAAATATCTTCCAGGGAACTCATTAAGTGAATTACTGCATGAATGAGTATGTGATACCATGTCAATCACAGCATCTAAGATAGATGGGAACTGAGATGAGAGGGGAAGTGCCGTTACTCTCCCATGCAGTTTATTGGTTTCATAATGAACATATTGAGAGTAGGCCATTCAGTTGTGTGAAAAATACTTCATTGTTCAAGAAACAACTGGATGTCTGTGAAAATACTACATGGAGAATTTAAGCTATGTTGTGTCAAATAGAGGTTTAAAACATAATTGATGGAAATGCTTGTTGTTGATTTAATTTTTCAAATATTTCTATTACATCTTTTCAGTATAAAATTCCAATATAGTTTATAAACAATCTCATCCTCACTTGAAGGATAGTTTTATTGCATTCTATGACCTTGCTGTAATTTTGAAGATAAATTTGGCATATTTTTGTAGAGGAACTGTGTCTATATTTATAAAGCTAGATCTCTGTGTTAAGAGGTAGCTACCAGTTCTCCTACTAGGCCATCTGCATTCACCTCACATCCCTGGTAGGGTTGCCATATGCCCCGGAAAACCATGAATTTCCCGGATTTTGATTGTCCCGGCCGGTTCTGTAAAAATCATTGAAAAGTCCCGGATTTGCAAAGTTTCAAACCAAGGGGCATGCTCTTAGTTTGAAAAAAAAATCTCGCTTTTTTCTTGCTGCCTTAGACCAGTGCCTCTACTTAAGCACCAGCCAGCATCTATAGCAGCAGCCACAGCAGCTTGGTGGCTGAAGAAGAAGAAAGAGATTGGGTTGATCACTGTGGCAGATCATCAGTAAGCAGAGGTCCCCAGTGGAAGGGGGGGCTTCACTGAACCCATCTCCCAGCTGACAGGCAACTTGGCGATGGGATAAATTGAAGGTGTCTGAAAGGAGAATGAGGAAAAGGAGGATTGCATGGGGGCGGGGACAAAGGTGCTCCAGTAGGTCTCCTCGGCAGCCCCATCCGATGCATGCACAGTTTGAAGAATGCAATGACGTCACATTGCTGTCCTGGTTTGTTGGGAAAGAATTATGGCAACCCTACTGGAGGGCCTGTTGAAGGTTGTAATGGCTGAGCCTCAGGCAGGCACAGATACAAGACTGCAGTCCTCAGGCAACGAAGAAGAGGAGGCAGAAGACTAAGCCCAGCTGGATGAGGGGGCAGGGACTGAGGCTAGCAGGCAACTGGTTGGGATAAAGGAGGGGGATAGGAGGAAGCAAAGTGGATAGAGATGGAGTCAACAGAGATGGAACTTAGAAACTTAAAACTGCGGAGCTGGAAGCAACCATATGGATGAAGAACAAAGCATGAAATAAGGTGGCTGAGTTGCACCCCATCTTTTTGTATCTCAGGGGGCATGGATTAGAAGTATGCAGAGCACCCATAGACCAGGCCCTGGTGGAGATCTCTGTGGCCAAAGGGAGCAGTTGAGGAAGAGGAGCATCCATCTTTAATCTCTCATTGTCACCTCCTTACCCCACCAGCCCATGGAAGCTTCAGTATCTTACAGGTCAGCCCTACTACACCCAAAGAAGGTGCTGGGTGCACTAAGAAAAAGAGTGGCAGTGGCATCTTCAGGATGAACCAGAGAGGCACAGACACTGACTAGCAGCCAGCAGTACAACTATCCTTGATGAATGTTGGATGGCTCAGAACTGTATTAAAAACCCTTCTGCTAACAGCAAATTGTTGATACCCCAAACCCAGTCACAGTAAATTGGGGTCAGATAGAGACACAACTGTTGGGTGATCTACTGGAGGCAGTTCAGTTCCCCAAAGGATTGTTGGTCAGTGTGAGACTGGTATCCCTTCTTTCTTTGTACCATGCTCCCCAACCCTAATGAAATCAAATTTGTGTACTTGTAACTCTGGGAGTACTGTATCATGTTAATGGTATCATGTTAATCATAACACGGGCACGTTTTACTTCCACTTCCAGGAGCAACGAGGGAGGCGTGGGCTGGATGAATCTCAGTAAACCCATTTGTGTGGATTCATGGGGGCTTGGGCTTCTGGGAATTGAAGTCCAAGAACATCTGGATGCCAAGGTTCTCCATCACGGGACCAGACTATCGAGGGATGAGTTCTTACTGGTCACAACTTACTTTCCATTTCTTTTGCTGCCGCAGTCTTCTCCAGGTTCAAACAAACATTTTCTTGATGGGTTTTCCCATCATTTGGGGGGCCTGTCAAGGGTTCTTTTTACTCCTCTCAGATACCACTCGGTGACTGCTGCTGTCCAACCCCCTTCTGTCATTCAAGAAACATGTCCAGCCCAGCGCAATTTCCTTTTGTGATATTCAGAAACAGCTTCATTGATTCCGCTTTGTTTTCTTATCTGGCCATTGGGGATATGGTCATGAAGGGATACCTTTAAGCATTGATCTTTCCTTGGCTCTTATAGCTCTTGATAGTTCTTATTCCTTGGCCTTCGTTAGTGACCATGTTTCACTCCCATAGAGGACCACAGGTAGTACTGTCGAATTTAAAAGGTTGGCACGTTGTTTCTTGTAAAGTTTCTTGTTTAGCAGGATTTCTTCAATAGAGTTTAATGCAGCCCATCCCACTTTCTTTCTTGTTGAGGAAAAAAGCCAAGTTAAAGTGTGATAACTACAATGTGCTAGTATTAAAACTTTCCCCTACATACTTTTTTCCACATCAACATCATAGCACAATCCTCAGACCCTAACCTAGGTTGGCGCCAGGATGGTGCCTGAATCAAATTCATTTAATGTGTTGTGGCTCAGGAACATTTTTGCTCTTAGCTCAATTAAATATAAATAAACCATTTATTCACGCATTAATTATGGATTTACTTAATTGTACTAATTTCAAGTTAGCATTACTGCTTAATGAATACACAGAAGCATCTAAATGGAAAATTGATAAACACCATCACTGAGCCTCTTTCAAGTAAAAGAGCATTTAGCATGTTAGTATAAAGAAAGCTTACTTGAAGACAAATTGTACAAAGAAGTTCCCTATACTGTATATCACCGAGAATGCTAGCTATTAATGAATATTGCAGTTTGCCATTGAGTCAAATAAAATATTTAAATACTAAATGTATATTTAGGACCCTAAATGTATGTCTGATGCTTTTGAGTTGCATTTAGGAACTCTGCCTTTTGCATAATTCTTGTCCACAGTGAAGAAATGGATTACATTGTATCGGCATATACAGGATCTATTAAAATCATCAGTCAGTCGACCTGGGGCAGCAATCCTTAAGAGAAGAAATGGCTCCTTTAAGAAAACTATTTCTGGAAGAAGAAAAATCATCAGTAAACTCAGAGGAGCCTAAATAATTATTCATCAATAGCTGGCATGTCCCTCTTGGCTTGAAATAATTAAGACAGTCTATTCCAGGAACTCCTGGAAGAATCAAGTGTTCTGTGTCCTTTTCAGTTGTGCGAAAGCTGCATTTTCTGTCTTGTAGTGGCTCAAGTGGCTAAGACGCTGACTGGGAGGCAGAAGATCAGCAGTTTGATACCTGAATACTGCAGGATGGAATGAGCTCCCATCTTTGTCCCAGCTCCTGCCAACCTAGCAGTTCGAAAGCAAGAAATTGCAAGTAGATAAATAGGGACCACTTTGGTAGGAAGGTAAACAGCATTCCATGCACTCCTGTGTCTAGTCATGCCTGCCACATGACCACAGAAACATCTGCAGAAGCAGACAGCTGACTCTTCAGCTATGAAACAGAGATGAGCACTGAACCCTAGAGTCGAATACAACTGGCTTTTGAGCAAAGGTGACTGTTATGTCCGGCCCTTGCAAGCAATAGTCCAAACAACGATGAACAAAACAGCAACAAGTCTTTATTTAACAGTTGATTCAAGATGAGCTTACAAGATGTTCCAGACACAGAGATGGCTATACAATCCCAGTGGAATCAGTCCCTCTGGACTGTGCCAAGGAAGGAGGCAATGCCTAGCTACATTTGAAGTGTAGCATAATGGAGGAGACCCAGGCTAACACGTTGCTGGCTACCTGTACGGAGAGGGAAGTATAGATCTGGCCCAGCACCACCCTTGTTTACTCATTAGGCTTATATAGTGTCCCTCCGGCGATGGCTCATTAATACAAAGTAGTGAACCACTGGATAACCGTAACTAACCAATCATAACAGGGAATATATGTATTTAACCAATGGAGAACAGGATCAAAAAATGTAGCCAATCACAGGACTTTGATTAGCATAATTAGCGCGCCCTGTGCAGGGGTTTTCGCACCACTTTCTGTTCCTAATTTGGATGGCGGGAAACCGCCATTTACCTCTTTCAAAGGTGCAGCACTTTCCCCATAATTTTGTCATGTTGTTCCTACAAGTAAACTTGTCAACTGTTCATTGAGGCTTACTTCCAGGTTCAGCACTGCAGCTTAAAGCACAGTTAAGTACAGTACAGTACTTGGATTTTTACCAGTAGAATAAATTTATATCAGATCAGAACTGGCCATAACTCATGAATCTGTTTCTCTTTTCTTCAGCTGAACCAGATAGCAGGTTTGGATAACTGATGGCAAAGGAGCCAGTGTTCCTGTATTTTTAATAATACAATAGTGTAATATAGTATTGGAAGAATTATAGGTACTACTAGCAGAGGTTGCCCGGTGTTGCCGGGCTGTTTTAAATGGTGTTGGAAGGGGGGTTGTTGTTAATGTTTGCAAAGAAGAGGTTAGTCTATAATTGTAATTTTTTAAAATTTTATTTATACACATTTTTTTGGCGGGCTGTTATAAACTGTGATCAGTTTTGTTTGGTGTTTTGGTTTTGTGGATTAAAAAAAAGAACAAAGGATGATATACTTTTTTAAAAAATTATTTAACCAAATAATGTTTTAGTATGTATTTTTTTTAATAGTTGTACCGTAGGTAATAATTTTAAAAATGTAAAAGTACATGTTTTTTTACAATAAACGTTTTTAAACTGTGTTTAGATGTTTTTGGTTTTTATTTGAGTTAAATTCAGCACAGGATTTTTGAATAGTTTTTATTTTATTTTATTGACATGTTTTTGATTTGTGTAAAATTGTGATTTTGTGTTATGTTTTTTACTTGTTTTTACTCTTGGAGCCTTTTGTGTGGGGCTGTTGGGTCTTTTTGAATTATTTTTACTATTGTGGCCAGCAGGTGGGGCTGGTAGGGGTTATCTTGTATTTTGACTGTTTTTTCTCTCGTGGCCTCTGGGTGGAGCTTCTTCCGGTAAGTAGTCTCTTTCTTTATTCATTTCTTTTCCGGTCATCGTGGAGTGAGGTTGTGTGGTGGTGAGTTGGCTGTTTTTCTTTATTTGGGGGGGGGGTTGGATTTTTGGTGTTTGGCTGGGTGCTGGGTGTGTTTGGAAATTTTTGTTTTTGTTTACTTTGTATTGTTTTTTGGTGTTATTTTTGGTTGTTTTTATGTATTTTTGGATGTTTTTGATTGCTTTTTTGTGTTTTTTGGTGTCCTATGGGGGGGATCCCCTCTCTGCCATGTCCCCTGGCTCTGGAAGGCTTGGGGGGATGGACCCCTTTTGTCCCCCCAAACCTTCCAGACTCATGGGACCCAGAAGAGGGGATCGAATCCAGGCCACCCTCTGATATTAAAAGGGAAATCTCAATTGTGCTTTCCCCTTTAATATCAGTGGTGTGTGTGTGATCCCCCTCTCTGCTGGCTTCCTTGGGTTTGGGAGGGTTGGGTGGACAAAAGGGGTCTGTCTCCCCAACCCTTCCAGACCCAGGAGAGCCATCGGAGAGGGAGATCCCCCCCCAAAAAAACAACCTCTGTTTTTAAAGAGAAGTAACTGCTTGGTTTCTTCTCTCTAATATGGGGTGTGTGTGTGTGTGTGTGTGGAGGGGAATCCCCTCACTGCCAGGTCCCCTGGGGTCAGGAGGGTTGGGGAGACAGACCCCCTTTGTCCCCCCAACTCTCCCAACCCCAAGGGAGCCAGTAGAGAGGGGGAGCGCAATCCCCCCACCCAGTGATATTAAAGGGGAAACTCCGATCGGGAGCTTCATGCGCCGTTGGGGAGGGGGGCTTTGGTTCCCGCGGCTTGGCCTCACTGAAAGTGAAACCCTTTTGCGGTAAGTAAAGTCAGCAGATGGAGCGCTGTCCGATGGCTTTGCTTACCTGGGAATGGATTCACTTTCAAAGGGGGGCAGTGCCTTTTCTCCCCTTGCCCCCCCCCGGTGTTTGTTTTTTCTGTGAGGCACTGTGTCTGGCTACAGAGTACTTTCGCTCCTGGTGTGTTTTTTATTTTTATTTTTCACTCGCCAGCTTCCTCAGTGTTCTGTGCGCTCATGGCGCGTAGGACGCTGGGGCTTGTAGTTTGGCGTTTTCGTTTTTGGCTTGTGCGTCTTTTTTTCCTGCGGTTTTTTTGATTGGCCATGGCGCGTTTCTGAATGTTCCTTTTGCTCGTGCCTCTCAGCCTGATTGGCTGTGGCGCGGCACGGTGCAAGGAACATTGGGAAATGAAGTTGTTTCCCTTTTTCGCATTTGTGGGGCTCTTGCCCCACTGGTGCATTTCTCAATCCTTCGTTGACCTGCGGACCCAGTTCAGGCCTGTGCACCAATGGTCGGTGCGGGCTAGTAGGACCTGGCTTAGGATTGTATCTGAAGCTCCATTGGTTAACGCTTGATTTTATAGGTTAAGATATACAACACTTATAGAAACTTGTATTTGGAAAAGGTTTGATACATAGTTGACATGTTATCTTCAGTTTTATAAAATGAAACATTTTGTGTTTTCCTAGAAAGAAATTGTAGATATTGCAGTGGATTGATTGCTGTTGAGAAGATGTATCACAGAAGATGAAAAGTTTTGATAGATATTTTTAGGTTAGGTCCAGTAAAATACTTCATCAGTCTTTGTCATACATACGTGTTATTATCATTAAAAATAGATTTAACAGGTTTTATTGATTCTAGTGAGCCACTAAGAATATCCAAGGCTAGATTCAACCCGCTAACGTTGTCCATATTGTATCCCATCTTTCCAATTGACTTTAAAATAAATGAAAAATTCTCAATAAATAAATCTATTTGAAAATTGTAAACTGCAACAAATCAAAACAACATTGAAGATATTGAAAGAGAAGGTGGCAGCTGCCATTTCTATAAATGTTACAGGAAAATGCTGGATGTGATTGCTGGATTGCATTGATATAAAATGATTTGATTGGCATCAAATAGTCTTGAAGTTAGTGAATTACTTTAATACAAGTATTGTTACCCAATCTTTTAATTTATTATAATGTAAAGTGAGTCCTGTGCTGTACTCCTAGAGTTAATTTATAAATAAACCATGTGACATATATTCCATATCTTATTAAGTACCTATATGTGTGAATTTTATGTTGCCAAATATTGCATTTTTAGTAATATTTTACTGGTCGTACTTGTTTTTTAAAAGCATATACTTTTTCACATAATCAGGTAAATGGAAAATGTGTTTCTGTATACAAATCATGAAATCTCAAGTCATCACTTGACAATGGTATCTGAGCACTATCCCATTTCCATTTCTGTATTCTGGATAAAAGAAGGGATTGCTTGTATTAAGAAGAGCCACAACAGAGATTTTTAATACTAGCACGCTCCTGCCAACCTAGCAGTTCGAAAGCAAGAAATTGCAAGTAGATATACAGGGACCACTTTGGTGGGAAGGTAAACAGTGTTCTGTGCACTCTGATGTCTAGACATGCCTGCCACATGACTACAGAAACGTCTGCAGAAGCAGACAGCGCTGGCTCTTCGGCTATGAAACAGAGATGAGCACTGAACCCTAGAGTCAGATACGACTGGCTTTCGAGCAAGGGTGACCCCCTTAATATATTTGAGGCTTATATGTTGCCAGTGTGGAGAAATGAATACTAAAAAGATCTATTCCCATCTTGTATAGCAGATATGGCTTTGTAGAGAGCATATTTTATGAATTAACTGTACTTCCTCCTCTCTTAATAAGCTTCTTTTTTACAATTACAGGGTTGAGTCTTCAATCAGATTTATGGTTGATTCAAGATGAAACAGATTATCCATCCATAATTCACACAGATTATGATTTTCCACAGTGTATTGGACAAACTAGGTATATCCAGCGGCACTATGAAAAGGCTTCTCAAGCACTGCATTTTAGTGTCACTAATACCTAAATTATATTCCCAGTTCCCATAGCTCAAACCTTGGATGTTAAAGAGACAGGGGTAGAATTACCAAATACTGTCTGAAATTATGTTGCTTAACTAAGTAAATCAGACTAGAGTAGGCCCAAATCAGTTGGGATTTTGTGAGTCAACTCTTCTTTCTTTCTTTCTTCATATCACAGCATTGCACAATTTAAAATTATGGGAGCTGGAATGCTCCATAACGTATGGACATGCTTTACTTCCGCTTCCAGGAGTGCCGAGGGCAGAGCGGGCCGGATGAATCGCAGTAAACCCATTTGTGTGGATTCACAGGGTGCTTGGGCTTCTGGGAATTGAAGTCCAAAAACATCTGGAGTGCCATGGTTCTCCATCACTGCCCTAGAGTGAGATGTGACTGACTTTCAAGCAAAGGAGACCTTTACCTAAAATGAGTTAAAAGCATGTATTTATAGCAATAACAATGCAAGCGCGGCGCCAAAATGGCCGCCGCGCCCTTTGCGGGCCCCCCCCCCCACAGGACAGAGAATCCGGGTAGTTAGGGGCATGGCCAGCTCCCTTATAAAAGGGGTGGCCACGAGGCAGCCGCGCTGCCATTTTGCCTCAGCGACGGAGCGGAGAAGTTTTTCCCCCTGCGCCTCCGTCGCTCGTTGGTATTGCCGGGAAGCCTTTTGGGTCGATTTTGCTTAGCTAGCTTCCCTTTTTTGCTCGAGATGCCTTCCAAAAAGAAGGCTGCTGCGAATTCAGCTCGGGCTGTTAGGAGGCGCAACCCAGGTCGGAGGACCGTGGTGCCGCCTCCTCAACAGCCACCTTTGCCATCCCCGGCCGGGGCTAGTGGCTTGGGGTCTATCGCACCTTGGCCCGTTCAGAGTGCGGGCGCGGAGGGCGCTCCGGCCCGCGGCCCGCGAGCGGTGGACACCGCTCCTCCTTCCGCCCAACCCGTTGGGCCGACCACTTCTGGGCCGCAGCCTCTCCCGGGGCCCTCTAGCCTTGGGGGGTGGCCCGGTGCCCCGCCTTGGCAGGTTTCCTCACCAGCCCTACCGGGCTTCGGCCCTGGCCAATGGCCATATCTGGGCCATGGGGTGCAGGGAACTGTCCCCATGCAAGGGTCAGGTGGGCCGGCCGGCTCTTTACCCATGGTTACTGTAGACACCTTACTGGCCCGTATTGCGGCCTTAGAGGAGTCTTTGGCCCGGGCCAGTCAGGCAGGTGCCCCTTTCGGGGTACCTTTGGAGGCGCTATCGGCAGCAGGACAACGGCCGGCGGGGAGGGTTGAGCTGCTGCAGGCGGGTGGCGCGGCTCCGGCCACTGCCTCGCAGCTCCCCAGCCAGCAACCTGGCGCGGGTCAAGCCCCGGTGATGAGCTCTACATCGGTCGTGAGCTCCGACGCCCCCAGTGGGCCGGAACCCCCGTTGGGGGCGGCCCGCGGGGGTGCAGCATGTGAGTATATGGTGCAAACGAGTACATCCACACACATTCCCAATATAGGGGGGACCTTTCAGTGGCCTTGGCCTCGCGCGGGTGGTGCAGGGGCTACGCCGCTGGCGACCCACCCGGCGACAACTACTGCCACCATGCCCGCTGGGGTGGGCATTGGTTCTTACACTGCTGGGAACGTACTTGGGGTGGCAGGGTTAACTCAGGCCCCTTTGGGTAGGCCAGCTATCCCCTTTTCGGCTTTGCCGACGGCAGGGTATTCCCTGCCATTGGGTGATCACTTGGCTCAGGCTACCAGAGAAAAGATATGGCGAGGGGAGTACGTGGATATCTTCTCACTCCTGAACAGAGAGCCCACTAAGGAAGAAAGGGAGGGTCAGGATGAGAAGGACAAGGAGCAGGCACGCCGCCGTAAACCGCCGCGTACCTGGGCTAACTGGCTCCCCGCTTATTTGATATACATGGCGGTGTATTGGAGGGCGCGGCCGGATCTAGCTATTCCCATGGTCCAATATTTGGACAACATATACAGGGCGATGGTAGATTTCCCGGGCCCCTCATGGCTAGCATATGATGAGGAATTCCGTATGAGGATTCCCCTGCACCCCGAGATGAGATGGGATGAGCCGTGCCAGAGACTGTGGCTCTTGTATATGACACCCACACGTCCTGCCCCGGGGGATAGATACCATTGTGGACATGCGGTCCAGCGAGCAGCTCCAGCGCAGGTTACCCGCCAAATGGCGGGGCAGGGGGTTCCAGCCCGCCTGCTGTGCTGGACTTTCTCGTCCAATGGTTCCTGCAGTCGGAAGAACTGCAGGTATAAGCACGAGTGTCCCACATGTTCTGGTCCCCATGCAGCCTCTGCTTGTCCCAAGCCTGGGGGGGTGCGAGGCAGAGGGAGGGGTGGACAGTGGGCTGGCAAGCCTGCCACGGATGGAGCTAGTTCTCCGAAAGGCTCCCTCCCCAATTAAGGTGGACATGCTGGAGCGCTGGCTCGCATCGTACCCAAGGGGAGAGGACAGGGAGTACCTCATCCGAGGTTTTAAGCAGGGATTTCGTATCCCTTTTATGGGTGATAGATCTCCTCAGGATGCGCCCAACCTTTTATCCCTCAGAGGAAGGGAGGAGGTAGCCGAGGCCAGCATTAAAAAGGAGTTAGACGCGGGCAGGGTCGCCGGACCTTTTCCCGCACCCCCTTTTCCCAACCTTAAGGTTTCACCATTGGGTTTGGTTCCTAAAAAGTCCCTAGGTGAGTTTCGCCTTATTCATCATTTGTCCTACCCAGCCGGCCGATCGGTCAACGATGCGATACCTGATGACCTTTGTTCGGTCAGGTATACATCGTTCGACCATGCGCTGCGCATGGTGCGCTCGTGTGGCCCGGGTGCCTTGCTGGCCAAGTGCGACATTAAGTCAGCTTTTCGCCTCTTGCCGGTGCACCCGGGCGACTTTGAATTGCTGGGTTTTAAGTTTAGAGGGGAGTATTATTTTGATAAGGCCATGCCTTTTGGCTGCTCCATATCATGCTCGGCTTTCGAGCGTTTTAGTACCTTCCTAGAGTGGGCTTTCGTCCGCAGGTCAGGGTCCCGGTCTGTAGCCCATTACCTGGATGACTTTTTATTCGGGGGTGAACGGGGCTGGGACACGTGTGCACGTCTCCTCAATACATTTCAGACGCTAATGCAGGAACTGGGTGTCCCTTTAGCGCCCGAAAAGACCGAGGGCCCGTCGACCAAACTAGTATTCCTGGGGGTTGAGATTGATACAGTAGTACAGGCTTCTAGGTTACCGGGTGATAAGGTGTCCAGGATAGTGACCCTTATCTCGGAATTGCTGGCTAAGCGTAAGGCATCCCTGAGGGAACTGCAGGTGCTACATGGGCACCTCAATTTTGCCTGCAGGGTGGTCGCACCGGGCAGGGCTTTCGCCCGGCGCTTATGCGACGCCATGGCAGGGTTATCCAGGCCCCACCACAGAGTCAGGCTTACCCGGGGTATCAGGGCAGACATGTTTGTCTGGTTGCAATTCCTGAGGGAGTTTAATGGGGTCTCATTTTGGAGGTCTGACCTCCTGGCATCCCCCAATTTCCAGATCCAGTCTGATGCCTCAGGATCCCTGGGTTATGGGATGTACTTCAATGGGAAGTGGGCCTATGGTGGGTGGCCACCGGCATGGGCAGGCACAGGTCGCCTGCGGGATCTCACATACCTGGAATTTTTTCCCATTCTGGGGGCTTTGATGCTATGGGGCGAACAGTGGGCTAATTTGGTGGTGCATTTCTGGTGCGACAATGCTGCCGTGGTGCACATTGTCAATGCACAGACTTCTAAATCGCCCAGGGTCATGGATCTAGTGCGCCATTTTGTGCTGCGCTGCCTGCGCCTCAACGTCTTGTTCAGGGCCAGGCATGTCCCAGGGGTTAATAACGATATTGCTGACGCTTTGTCCCGCCTGCAGATCTCCCGGTTCCGCGCCTTGGCCCCGGATGCGGAGGAATTTCCCTCACCACTCCCGGACGAGATGTGGACTATTGGCAAGGAGAGGTGAACCGGGCGATTGGCCTGTCACTAGCGCCACGCACGCGTAAGGCGTATCAACAAGCATTCAATTTGTATAGGGCTTTTGCTACTCGATTTCAATGGCCAGAGACCTGGCCCATCCCGGTGGACCATGTTCTGCGGTTCATGGTTCACCTGCATGCACAGGGCCTTGCACCTCGCACCATAGCATCCAAGCTCTAGGCGTTGGCTTTTATGGCCAAAGTAGGGGGTCATGTGGATACCACCTCTGACTTCCGTGTGAGACACGTTTTGGAGGGGTGGGTGCGCGAGCGCGGGCGTTGCCCGGACGACCGGCACCCTATTTCCCCAGGGGTTCTTACCCAGTTGGCCCGGGGCTGGCCAGGCCTCGGTTTTGATCATTATGAGGCAGCCCAATTGCATGCAGCCACAACGGTGGCAATTTTTGGAGCGCTCCGCATCAGCGAACTCGTGATGCTGTCTAAGGCGGATGCAAGTGGTAGGGCACTGGAACGCGGAGATGTATATGTTGCCAAAGACTGGGCCCAGTTGAGGATTCGCTCCTCTAAAACAGATCAGCATGGCGTAGGCAGTGGAGTAAGACTGCTACGGTGTTCTTTGGCAGACATCTGTCCGGTTGGTGCCCTACAGGAATACCTGGCACTGCGTGGCATGCACCACGGCCCGTTTTTCTGTCACCAAGATGGGTCTCCCCTTACTAAATTTCAGTTTTGGAAGGTGACTGCCAGAGCCCTCACCAGGGTGGGACTACCGGGTGCCCGTTCTGGCACACATTCGTTCCATATTGGCGCAGCCTCTATAGCGGCTGCTTTTGGGTACTCTGGGGCTGACATACGTAGCAGGGGGAGGTGGGGCTCACAATGTTTTCAGTTTTATGTGCGCCCACTCCCGCCACGAGTACCAATCCAGTCACCTTACCTTCCTTTTTCTCAATTTTCTTACAGACCCTGGGTGTCGTATTACACCGGTGACAGTATGGCTGGTGGGCCACAGCTATGTGCTCAGGGCAGCGCGTTACGCTGCGGCGACAGAGTGGGGACCCCGACTGGGACTGGGTGACCACGCCAGTCTCTCATGGCACGGTAAGCCTGGGATGTTATGGCGGGAGCTGCGGCCTTTCCTTTTTTCTGGCCTGGGGGCTGACCCGCCTGACATTCTAATCATCCACTTGGGGGGCAATGATTTGGGCCAGGTCACCGGCTTATCGCTCAAGCATGCGATTTGCGAGGACCTCGCCTACTTGCATTATGTCTGGCCTGCCACAGCCCTGGTTTGGTCGGACATTGTTCCGCGCCACTCTTACAGAGGGGGCGTTAACCTCCTGGCCCTTGACCGAGCTAGGCGCGCGGTCAATAAGGCAGTGGCGCGGTTTCTCACCACCAGGGCTTGGGGACGGGTTAGTCATCACCCCGATATTAGTCTACAAAATTGTGACTTGTATGCAGGGGATGGGGTCCATCTGTCGCGAGGAGGTATGGACCTCCTGTTGGGTGACTGGCGAGCAGGCCTGTTGACCGAGCTGACGGTCTGGGGGGGGGCGTCAGGTCTTCTGTGAAGCCCCTCCGTGTGGCGGGTAGCACTGGTAAGGTAAACAGTATGACCCACAAGTATCCGGCAGGTTCGCAATTGACTGGACAACACTAGACAGGAATAAAGTAGTTAAACGTTGTCCGGTCAACGACGAATCAGGCGATGGGGTGATGATGATTGCTAACCAGCATGCATCACCCCTGTGATTTCACGGATACGCGTCAGAGGGTGGGGTCATGAGTTAGTTATTGACTACGGTCAACAATTTGTTTGTTGTTAACAAACAAATTGATACAATTTGATACATTGTAACCAATTGCCGTTGGCAATTTTGGGGTGGTACCTTACCAGTGTTACTTCGGCCTGCTTGCCTTAGGAATTATGATTGGTCGTTTTACCAATACAAATTTATAATTCGGACTAGGGCATTGAATCAATAAATGTGGCCCTTTGCTGTTATCCACTTTAAATGTTGTCTGTGTCCGTTATTGGGGGGGTGCGCCTGCAATGCAAGCGCGGCGCCAAAATGGCCGCCGCGCCCTTTGCGGGGCCCCCCCCACAGGACAGAGAATCCGGGTAGTTAGGGGCGTGGCCAGCTCCCTTATAAAAGGGGTGGCCACGAGGCAGCCGCGCTGCCATTTTGCCTCAGCGACGGAGCGGAGAAGTTTTTCCCCTCCACCCCCTCCCTAGTTAACAGTGTGATTATGGTCGCTTCGGGGCCGGGTGGGAATTTTTGGTTGGGACCCACATTGGCTTCGGGTCCTGGCTTTTTTGCCCATCCCACACTGTTGCTATGGTTTGATATAGGGGTCTTTCTTCGTTCCTACTGTTGACTTTGGTCACATGGGCGGGTAGCACTGGTAAGGTAAACAGTATGACCCACAAGTATCCGGCAGGTTCGCAATTGACTGGACAACACTAGACAGGAATAAAGTAGTTAAACGTTGTCCGGTCAACGACGAATCAGGCGATGGGGTGATGATGATTGCTAACCAGCATGCATCACCCCTGTGATTTCACGGATACGCGTCAGAGGGTGGGGTCATGAGTTAGTTATTGACTACGGTCAACAATTTGTTTGTTGTTAACAAACAAATTGATACAATTTGATACATTGTAACCAATTGCCGTTGGCAATTTTGGGGTGGTACCTTACCAGTGTTACTTCGGCCTGCTTGCCTTAGGAATTATGATTGGTCGTTTTACCAATACAAATTTATAATTCGGACTAGGGCATTGAATCAATAAATGTGGCCCTTTGCTGTTATCCACTTTAAATGTTGTCTGTGTCCGTTATTGGGGGGGTGCGCCTGCAATGACACTTACACCGCCCCATATCACTTAGTGCACTCTCTGGGCAGTTCACAAGTTAATTAGCATTTTGCCCCCAATATGCTGGGTACTCATTTTACTGACCTCGGAAGGATGGAAGGCTGAGTCAACCTTGATCCCTGGTCAGGATCAAACTCACAACCTTTTTGGTTGCAGTACTTTTAATACTTTTAATAAAGTAAAAGGACAGTTCTTCCCTTAAAATCCTTTCTGCAGTAACAGTTTACATATTAAAAGCCTGCCTGGAAAGAAAGTTCTTTGCCTGCCACTGGTTATTTTTTAAAATGTATTTCTTAGAGATAGGATGTCTTTACTAGTGGGAGTGTGTGGGGGAGGGGAGACTAGATTTCCATTTTAGGTCACATAAATGCTCCATCTCTGCAGCTTTAGAGAAGGTAGAAGTGAATCTAGCCCTCCCACCCCTTCTCCACAATATGTAGCAAGGTGTGTTGCAGCCCAGTTGTTTCCAGTTTGTCCTGCAGTAACCACCATTTCCTACCCCACCCCATCCCCCACTCCATGGCAGCATCCTTCTGGAGATGTGAAAATGAGACTGGTCTCACATCCTAAATTATGTTATTGCCTTCTCTATAAAACAAAAAGGAAGAGATCTGCCACAAAGAGTAAAGCATAAGGGAGAGGTTGTTAGACATAAGAACATAAGAACAGCCTTGCTGGAACAGGCCACAGCCCATCCAGTCCAGCATTCTGTCTCACACAGTGGCTCACCATTTCCTTCAGGGTATTCCCAAGGAGATGCCTTCACCTGTTTAGGATTCCCTGGAAATGGCATTGAGAGATATCCTGCCTATCTCTCCAACCCGGAGGTTGTCTTTAAGTATCCATAATTATAGCCATTGATACTCTTGTCCTCCATGAACTTGTCTAATCCTTTCTTAAAGCTGTCAAGACTGACAGCTGTCACCACTTCTTCTGGCAGGGAGTTCCATAGACCAGTAATCCTCTGGGTGAAAAAGTACTTTCTCTTATTTGTTTTGAGAACTAGTACCCAAAAGTTTCATGGAGTGTCCCCTAGTTCTAGTGTTGTGCGATAGGGAAAACAGTTTTTCCTTATCTACTTTGTCCACACCGTGCATGATTTTATAAACTTCAATCAGGTCACCTCTTAGACGTCGTCGTTCAAGAGTGAAAAGGCCCAACCGTTGCAGCCTCAGATGGTAAGGAAGGTGTTCCTGTCCCTTAATCATTCTGGTTGCCCTCCTCTGCACTTTTTCCAGCTCCATAATATCCTTCTGGAGGTATGGCGACCAGAACTGTACACAGTATTCCAGATGGGGCCTCACCATAGATTTATAAAGAGGCAAAATGACACTTGCTGACTTATTTTCTATACCCTTCCTAATGATCCCTAGCATTGAGTTTGCTTTTTTCACTGCTGAGGCACACTGGGTTGACACCTTCATTGAGTTGTCCACCAGGACACCAAGGTCCCTTTCCTGGTTTGTCGCAGAGAGTTCAGACCCCATTATGTTCAGACAACATTATGTTTATTTAAGTTTTACATTTTAACTCTGTCTCCCTGATGACTTGCTGTGCTGTTAAAATATTAATTAATGTATTAAATCATACATACACAGAAACCAATAAAGGATTAATAGTACCAAATGCACAATGTAATATCACATAATTCCACATTTTGTCAAGCAGCTATTTAATCTTATTCCAAAGAATCATAGAATCACTGAGTTGGAAGGGACCTTTTAGGCTATCGAGTCCAACCCCCTGCTGAATGCAGGAATGTAAATCAAAGCAGGTGTGACTGATGCTTGTCCAATGTTCTCTTGAGTGCCTCCAGTGTTGGAGCATTCACAACCTCTTGAGGCAATTGGTTCCACTGTCATACTGTTCTAACTGTTAAGAGGTTTTTCCTGATATTCAGCCTATATCTGGCTTCCTTTAGTTTGAGCCCACTGTTACACATCTTGCACTCTGGGATGATGCTTAATTTAATTTAATTTAATTTAATTTAATTTAATTTAATTTAATTTAATTTAATTTAATATTCACATTTATGTGCCACCCACTCAGGCGAACCCGACTCAGGGCAGCATTACAACAACTTTTAAAAACATATAAAAACACATAAAACCCCTAGTTATCCCAACCACCCACCCCACCCACTGTAAAAAAGAGACAGAGAGGGCTCCTGATTGCTATCTTGTTGTGAGCCAACAGGCGGGGACCATATTCCTATTAGGGCCCCACACCTGCCCTGCCAGCCAGGTATCATCTTTCCTGAATGGCAGCAATTCTGTTTGTAGTCTTAGATCTGTTGGCAGGAGGTTCCAGAGGGCTGGTGCGGACACAGAGAAGACCCTCCTTCGGGTACTAGATAGATGTGCCCCTCTAGTTGATGACACAACTAGAGAGCCCCTCCGATCCGCTCTAGTTGGACGGGCAGACACTCTTGGGGCGATGCAGTCTCTAAGGTATCCTGGCCCACTACCATATAGGGCTTTAAAGGTCAAAAACAGCACCTTGAATTGCACCCAGAGGCAAACTGGTAGCCAGTGCAGCTCCCGAAGTAGTGGTGAGGCATGGGCATATCGTCTGCACCTCATCACCACCCGGGCAGCCGCATTCTGCACCAGCTGCAGCCTCCAAGTGGTCATCAAGGGCAGCCCCGTGATGCTTCCTCTTTATGATTACATTTCAAGTATTTGAGGAGTGTATCTCATATTTCTTCTCAGTCTTCTTTTCTTAAGGCTAAACAGCTTCATGCTGTCTTTTCAAGTGGGTCCCCTAAGGGTCAGAAAGGCCACATATAAATAAAACAATAATTCCTGCAGAAAAAAGCACAAGTAGGCTTTGAATTGGTAGAAGTAAATGCACCTGTAGCTTACCTATATTAAGACTTTTTCCCTTGTGCACAGTCAAATGTAAGCAAGTTTGATCACACAATATATGTATTGTAGATAAAAATAAAATTTGTAGAGTTGGCTTAAGGCAAAGTATGTTTTTTCTTAATGTCTGGTCAGATTATCCTGCTGTGGTAATAGAGTAGACTGGGGTGCCCAACCTTTTTGGGCCATGGACCAGTTACGTGGTTGAGCAGGCCGGTCACGTGGCTCCTCCCACCGGAAGTGGAAGTAAACTCTACTTAGAATTTATTGAAGGAACAGCTCTGCTAAGGCAAAAGCAGAGTTTGCGACACACACATTTCTTTTGACTTTATATGAAAACATTTTTTGATAGGGAAAACCATTGTAGTTTGTATGTTCTCTAAAATATTTTATATATGGATACTGATCACAATGCCTTAAACATTTTGGAGAGTTCAGTGGAAGTTGTTCCTTTTTCATGGATAGGAGTATACAGTTTGACTTCAGTATTTTAAGAAGACAGAAATGTTGGGACAACAGGTGCTGCTCATAAGCACCAAGCCAATGATGACATCTTAATACTGCGTTTTGCACATTCATAAAAGCTTCAGGACTAAAATGAGCTAGAAAGTCAATGCCAAAAATCCAATGAAGTGTCCCATTGATAGAACTGCTTTTCTCAGTCAGCAGTGGGGGTGATTTTCCCACTCCCTTTTGCACTCTCTGCATGCCCTGAAATCCTAAGAATCCTACCAGGATTTTTTTTTTCTGGTGGCAATGGGAGCAGGATTTAGACCCATGTAAATAAATCTAAATCTTGTACAGGGTGCAGTGACGAAAATAAAGATAAGAATAATTTTTCCTACAAATAGAATTAAGTTAAGCCTTTTGCCTCTGAAGGCATTAGTACAGTACCAGCTAGTTAGTCACAGATTAAAATTAGCCCTGCCTGTGTTGCCAGTGAAAGGGAGTGGAATGTGAGATGTGGCCAAACATGTAAACAAGTTCAGCCACGCCTAAAATATCTTCCAACTGGGATACAAGTGTGTGGGGAATCATTCTGTAGTGCAGGAGGAGTTGCAACCTAGTTAGGTTAGCAAATTGATTTCTAAGGTAAGTCTATTTGTCTTTTAGATGCTTTGAAGTATAGCCCATTTAATTGTGAATATGAACAGTTTTAAAGCTTCTGACAACACTTGCAATGCTGTTCCTGTGCCCTTTTGTTATTCAACTGGTATCTTGTTTCGAGCACTAAATATTAACATTGGCTGTATGGGTGGGTGGGTTGTTGTTTTTGTCTTGTTTTGTAAATCATGAACTATATAAAACATTGTTTGATATTTTGTTTAGCTAACTAATTTCAGCTTCTCATGTTACATACTGCTGCACAGTATACTGGCATTGTCGAAATGAGAAAAAATTCTTCTTCCTCTTTGGGACAGTCTGATTTCCATAGAATGAATTGTCTTGTTACCCTGCTAAGAAACCGTGATTTCTCTTCCCTGCCTGGTTTTCCTGTCCATTCCTCAAAACAAAACAAAAAATAGCTATGAGTGCATAGTTATTTTTAAGTGATAGAAATACAATGGTGTTGCTTAATGTTGCATTTGCCATGTATGCACATGTGTAAAACGTTATATGATATTGACTGAAATATTTTGTATAATTTGGCCTGTGCAACATGAATGGTATCATTGGTAGTAGCTGATTGCCAATTTGGGTGTTTGTATGGTTGGTACAAAATGTGACAAACTTGTGAGCACCCCAAAATCTCAGAAGAAAAGCTTTAAAAACAGAAGCAATCAACACTTGTCAATAAGATAGTTCTTGTTGCACAGACAGATCCCATGAAGCATGATTTTGACCATTATATATTTATGTTTATTCTTCACATTTGTTGTATAGTATATAATTTATTAGGCTGCCTTTGCCATTGACACAATCTCCACAAAGAACACTTGTTTGTTGCATATGTGTGCAAAGAAAGAGATTGGTCACAGAACCTGATTTTCATAAATGGGCCCTCCTTTGTGAATCAGGCCCTCAGATTAAGCAAATAGGGGGAACAAGGAAAAGAGGAAACATTAGCTGTAAGAAGTAAAGTGGAATGGGAGTGGGCATCAGTTAGTCTCCATAAATTGGAGGCTTTGTTCGTAAAACAGCTTTCTCCATGCTCCCTTTTATTGTGTGTGTCTCTGTGTTGCGGCTTTGGCAATCTCAGTGACATTCTTGCCTTGCATTTTGTCATGGTTTGGGGAACTCATAAGATTTTCCTTAATTGTTGGGCTGATACTGATAGCCAGACATTTATTGAAAGTGCTTTTGTCACACCTATATACTAAAAACTGCCCATGATAATTTCAGATTATTAACAAGAGCAATAAAATTGCACTACTGTATTACAAAACAGTTCAAAAGAAGCATTGTCTTGGACTCTACTGACCACAAGCTGTTTAAAGAGCACAAGGGGACTCCTAATGCTAGTGTTAGGAAGATTAAACTTCACTTTTAGCCAGATCCTAATACTGCCTTGCCATGTTAAGATCTCAGCTAGGAACTTTTATATCTATCTAGATAGATAGAGATAGATATGTAGATATATGTTGGGTACATAATGTGTGTCAGGATCAGTCCCTTCAAGAACAATAAAGTGTAATTGTTCTCTGGCATGTGGTCACTGTCAAGTGTTATATTTACATTATAATATAAATAAAGTGTGATGCAAGGAAAGCAATGTCTCACTCTGAAATTTTGAAAGGAAGGCACTCACACCCTGTCAAACCATGATCCACTTCTCTACAAAGGAAAGTCCTATACTGTGTGTGTGACTTCATTTTGGGAGTTTAAAGTCTGACCTAGACACTACAGAAGAGGCTACATTCATGTCACACATAACCATCTTGACTTAATGTGTACAAGAAAGGAACATCATGTAGGGTCCCTTGTTTCCTCTACTTCTTTCCTCCTTTTCCATGGCTCGGTGTTCAGAGGTGGCCTTAAAATGAAGATCTGTAATCTATTGATCCTAGATCTCTCCCCCCACACACACACACACACACATGATGACCCTACATGATGTTCCTTTATTGTACACATTAAGTCAATATGGTTATGTGTGACATGAATGTAGCCTCTTCTGTTGTGTCTAGGTCAGACTAAACTGCCAAAATGAAGCCACCTTCTTGGCTTTGTTGTTGGCCAAATGTCTCATTGGTTCATGTTTCCGGTAGTAACTGACAGACCAGCAAATGAGCTGGATTCTATATCTCTTCACATTCATAGTGTGTGTTGTTATCTGTTAGCACTTGAGCCTGTTGGTCTTATATTTAGGTAGGCACTCCAACACTCAGCCTATTCAGAGTCCTCCAAGTGACTTAGGGAAGGTTGAGTTCCTTATCCATATCCTCCTTTAATTTTTTCCTTGTTCAGTGAGCTCATTCCACCATCTTCTAATTTGATTTTGCTCTTGTGTACCCTCAAGAATGTTTGTTCTTGCCATAAAGCACTTCCTGGATTTGAGTCAAATGTAGCCATTGCTTTCTATCCTGTACTGCCATCTATTAATTCTCTTCTCTTGTCCCACTGCATTGATGATTTTCAGTTGTTTATCATTTTCACTGGCAGAATGAGGTCACTTTTGTAAATCTAATTTTTCATAGATTCAGAAAACCATTAAGTGGCACCAGGTTTTCTATTAGGCTGAGCTGAACTGAAGAAACTGTCAGCCACATATCGGCTTTTGCAGATAGTTTGTTTTTATTTGGTTCTGACTGATTCTCATGAGACTCTGTGGAGAATGGCTATACCTTCTGTAAATAAAGCTAGGACAGAAATAATGGGATTGATGGTCCTGGGCTTCAGTGTTCTGGCATGGCTACAACCCCTGGGTAAGATGCAGTTAAAGTAGTGTTTTGCTGAGAGAGAAAGTAACAGGTGGCTGAATGAAGAGGAGGAGATGGAGCTTGATGGAAATATTAGAGTTGTGCAAGGAAGGAGCAGGAAAACTTCTTTGAAGCACCAATATTCTTCCATACTTGAATATTTGCAAACAGAAATTTGTCCACCAGGAAGGCGTTCTCTATAGGCTCAGGTCGCTAGGGATATAACTTCTGGTACATATGTTTGGTTACTTTATTAAAGTGGACTAGAAGCTCCTATGAAACAACAGGCAGTATACATTTATTTTGCTTATTTCAACCATTAATGAAAATCAGTTCAAGACCCGGGTACTGTATGATAGAATGAGTGACCATCTCTGTCCCAGCTCCTGCTAACCTGGCAGATCAAAAGCAAGAAATTGCAAGTAGATAAATAGGGACCACTTTGGTAGGAAAAGATCTTGGGGACATGAAAGGAACCTCATTCAGGCGTCCCCTGAGTAGAGTTTCTCCAGCAAAAATTCTTTCAATCCAGAATAATTTCTGACATGAAATTATTGTTGTTGTTGTTGTTGTGTACAATAGGTAAAAGTAAAGGCCGTCATTGCTTGAAAGCCAGTATCCAGCTCTAGGGTTCAGTGCTCATCTCTATTTATAGTCAAAGAGCCAACGCTGTCTGCAACTGCAATGTTTCCATGGACGTGTGGCATGCATGACTAAACACCGGAGTGCACGGAGTGCTGTTTACCTTCCTACCGAAGAGGTCCCTATTTATCTACTGTACTTGTAATTTCTTGTTTTCGAACTGCTCCAGGAAAAAATGCATTCTGGAATACGAGTTGCAGCCGATGATGAGAAACAAATTCTTCTTAGCAAAAAGTACCTCTTTCCCATCTTAGTAGAGTTTCTAGTCCTTCCCATCAGCTGTGAGAGCTGCAACAAATTGTAGTGGCCCATGCTCCCATGCTCATCTGGGTTCAGTCATAGAGTAATATTTCTAGAGTAACCTTGAACATCTGAGAGTAGTCATATGCACCACACTCAGTAGAGAGCTGGGTTTGTGGGAAATGAGGACCCAACTACATATGTTGAGCAAGGGAAAATCCTACAAATTGACTCCTTTTCCATCAGTTAACCACTTCTAATCCAAGCACAAAGCCAGTCATATCCAGCTCTAGGGTACAGTGCTCATCTCTGTTTACAGCCAAAGAGTCCTTCATTCTTAGGACTTTTAATTGTCTGCATCTGCAGACATTTCCATGGTCACGTAGCAGGTCTAACTAGACACCCTTGCAATTTCTTGGTTACAAACTGCTAGGTTGGCAGGAGCTGGAACTCACTCCATCATGCAGCACTCAGGTCTTGAACTGCTGACCTGCCAACCTTCCACTCCTCAAGTTCAGCATCTTAACCACTAAGCCACTGCAGTCCCTTGAATTACACTCACACCAATGGGGTTCAGTGCTCACCTCGTTTATAGCCAAAGAGCTAGCGCTATCTGCATCTGTAGATGTTTCCGTGGACATGTGGCAGGAATGACTAGTCGCCAAAGCACACAAAACCCTGTTTATGTTCCCACCAAAGTGGTACCTATTTATCTACTTGCAATTTCTTGCTTTCAAACTGCTATGTTGGCAGGAGCTGGGACAGAGACAGAAGCTCACTCCATCATGCAGTACTCAGGTTTCGAACTACTGACCTGTCAACCTTCCAGTCGTCAAGTTCAGTATCTTAATTGCTACGCCCATGATGGTGAACCTTGGCACTCCAGATGTTCTTGGACTTCAATTCCCAGAAGCCCAAGCACCCTGTGAATCCACACGAATGGGTTTACTGTGATTCATCCGGCCCACGCTGCCCTCATTGCTCCCGGAAGCGGAAGTAAAACACGCTCTGTACAAAGGAAGGGTTAACCCAGAAGAGCCTTAACCGTATGGCTGTGTTTTACTTTCACTTCCAGGAGCGACGAGGGCAGTGCAGGCCTGGAGTGCCAAGGTTCGCCATCACGGCGCTAAGCAATTGCAGTCCCTGCAATTTGTGAAAGTTTATGCCAAATAAATTTTCATAAATTACAATTTTTCCATTCCAGACAGAAGTGGCTTTTTTACAATGATAACTGCTGTAACTGGACATGTGTTATAACTCAGGGGTTTAAATATTTGGCTACAGAACCAAAGGCTGTGACTTTGATTCCCCACTCTGCCTTCTTCAAGTAGGCCAGCTTGTATAGCTTTGGGCAAGCTGCACAGTCCCAGGGCACAGAAGAAAGGAATGGTAAACCACTTCTGTGTATTTTCTACTTCATAAATTCTGGAAGGGGTTGCCAAAAAATCAGAATTGACTTGATAGCACAAGATGATGATTATGCCTTTTGTTATTCAACTGGTATCTTGTTTCAAGCACTAAATATTAACATTTAGTGTATGGGTGGATGGGTTGTTGTTTTTGTCTTGTTTTGTAAATCATGAACTATATAAAACATGGTTTGATATTTTGTTTAGCTAACTAAAGTGCTTGATATTTAAGATCCCACTAGACAAAAATGTTACCATAATACCTGTATCATTCTTTATTTTTCCTTTTGCTTGAGCAGATGGTACGTGAAGAGTATACTAGAGCAACACCTGGCACTAATATACAGAGACCAGAACCTCAGTATATTTATAATGTTGGGATTTATGGCTGGAGAAAGCGCTGTCTTTACCTGTTTGTCCTTCTTCTGATCATCATCTTAGCTGTAAACCTTGCTTTGACAATCTGGATTCTAAAAGTGATGTGGTTTTCCTCTGTAAGTATCTTTTCTTCATTATGATCTTTTGCATATACAGTATTCTACCTCACTTCCCTAGTCTTCTCAGCCATAGCACCTTGTCTGAAAAATGCTTTTCCTAGGACATGACCTCTCCCCGTTCATACATACATGCCATCTGGCACCTAATCTTTTGTTAGGATCAAAAGAGAATCTCTTCCTCTTTAGGGATTTCATTTTATCTACAATATTTCATGCTGCTTTTAGCTGTTGTATTTTAATCTCAATACTGTAGTGTTTGTCACTCTTTATATTTTATTGCTTGTAAGTTGTCCGAAAAATATTCTGATTGGATGGGATGGCAGTGTATAAATTCTTCTAAGTTACCCATTTAAAATCATGAACTATGGATTGTGCCTATTCTATATAATTTTAAAATAATTTGGGTAAGAAATTATTTTGTTAAAGTTTGAAAGTTTTACTTACAGATTGGCATGGGATACCTGTATGTTCAAAGTGAAGGAGTTCGTCTAGAAGGAGAGTCAGAATTTTTGTATCCTCTATATGCTAAAGAAGTGCATTCTAGAAAAGTAAGTTTGCTACAGTACTATGTATACATAGTAGGGCAACATTAAGTGACATATTCCTCTGAGTAAACATGCACCCCCAGCCTATTCTAAGTCAGGAAACATGCACAAAACTGGAGCAGAGGTTAGATCAGTAGTCATATATTTGTTATATAATTTTAAAATTGTCATATGCAAGATTTGTGTATGTTATACTCAGCAGCATGTTGTGGAATAAGTGTGAATACTGGCGTACATTTGAATCCAATATGATTTTATATTTCTATGCATCCAGCTATAAAATGACAGTTATGCCAGGCCAGAACCAAGAGTGACTCTGTTCAGGTCCTTGAAGAAAACATTATTGGAGGAAAAACAGGAAAAAAATGTTCCTCTAGAACAGGGATAGGCAACCTACGGCCCATGGACTGGATTCAGTCTGTGGCGCCAAATCATCTGGCCCACTGCCACCACTCCCGCCACCCCCACCCCCACCAGAAACAGCAGAAACTTCCATAAATATGTTTACAACAGCCATAAATATGTCTGTGACTGTCATAAATGAGTTTTTATACATTTACGGCTGTTGCAGATGAGTTTTACAGAAGTGTTTACAGTGCCACCAGTCTGCCCCCCTCAACTGTCTGAGGGAGCATGGCCTGGCCCCCGACTTTAAAAGGTTGTCAACTCCTGCTCTGTTGTTGTTGTTGTTCAGTCGCACAGTCGACTCCGACCCTTTGCGACCCCATGGACCATTTTCCTCCAGGCGCCTCTGTCCTCTACCATCCCCCTCAGCCCTCCCAGCTCTGTGCCCATTGTGTCTATAATACCATCTAGCCATCTCATCCTTGGCCTCCCCCTTCTTCTTTTGCCCTCCACCTTTCCCAACATCAATGCCTTCTCAAGTGAATCCTCCCTTCTCATTTGATGTCCAAAGTATTTTAGCTTCAACTTTACTATTTGACCTTCCAATGAGCAGTCAGGGTTAATTTCTTCTAAGATTGACCTATTTGTTCTCCTGGCTGTCCAGGGGACTCTCAAAACCCTCCTCCAACACCACATTTCAAAGGCATCTATTCTTCTGCGTTCAGCCTTCCTAATTGTCCAGCTCTCACATCCATACATTACTACTGGGAAAACCATTGCTTTGACTATTCTAATTTTTGTTTGCAATGTAATGTCTCTGCTTTTCACTATGTTCCCCAGGTTTCTCATCGCTTGTCTCCCAAGAATCAGTCGCCTTTTTATTTCATGGCTGCAATCCCCATCTGCAGTGATCTTTGATCCTAAGAAAGTAAAATCTGTCACTGCTTCTACTTCTTCCCCGTCTATTTTCCAGGAACTGATTGGGCCTGTTGCCATTATCTTGGTTTTCTTGATATTGAGTCTCAAGCCAGCTTTTGCACTCTCCTCCTTCAGCCCAATCAAGAGATTCTTTAGGTCTTCCTCACTTTCTGCCATTAGGGTGGTATCGTCTGCATATCTCAGATTATTGATGTTTCTCCCAGCGATTTTAATCCCATATTGTGATTCCTCCATCCCTGCACTGCGCATTATGTGCTCTGTGTATAGGTTGAATAAACATGGTGACAAAATGCAGCCTTGTCTTACTCCTTTTCCTATTCCAAACCACTCTGTTATTCCATGTTCTGTCCTAACTGTTGCTTCTTGGTTCATGTACAGATTTCTCAGGAGGCATATGAGGTGCTCTGGTATTCCCATCTCTTTAATTACTTGCCACATCTTGTTGTGGTCCACACAGTCAAATGCCTTAGTGTAGTCAATAAAACAAAAGTAAACTTGTTTCTGGTATTCCTTTGTTTTCTCCATGATCCAGCGTATGTTGGCAATGTGGTCTCTAGTCCCCCTGCCTCTTCTGAAACCAGCCTGCACCTCTGGTAATTCTCTCTCCACATGCTGCTGAAGTCTGTCCTGTATTATCTTGAGCATCACCTTGCTGGCATGTGGGATGAGCGCGATTGTTCGATAATTTGAACATTCTTTGGCATTGCCCTTTTTTGGGATTGGGACGTATACTGATCTTTTCCAATCCTGTGGCCACTGTTTTGTTTTCCAAATCTGCTGGCATATTGAATGCAGTAATTTGACGCCATCATCTTTTAGCGCTTTGAAAATTTCAACTGGGATACCATCATCTCCACTAGCTTTGTTGTTTGCAGTGCTCTTTAGGGCCTTTATGACTTTGCTCTCCAGGATGTCTGGCTCAAGTTCAATTTCTTCATCATTGTGATTATCAGGAGTGTTGAGGTCCTTTTTGTAAAGTTCCTCTGTGTACTCTTTCCATCTTTTCTTAATTTCTTCTGCATCAGCTAGCTCCTTTCCGTCTTTGTCCCTTATCATGGTCATTTTTGCTTTAAATGTTTCCTTGATTTCCCCAATTTTTTTGAAAAGATCTCTGGTTCTGCCTCTTTTGTTGTTTTCCTCCATTTCTCTGCACTGTTATCTCTCCTTCCTTATCTCTCCTTGCTTTTCTTTGAAATTCTGTGTTCAAATGGTTGTAGTTTTTCCTTTCTCCTTTGACTTTTGCGTTCCTTCTTTCCTCTGCTATTTTAAGAGCCTCATCAGACAACCACTTTGCTTTCTTACTCTTCTTTTCATTTGGTATGGTTTGCTTTGCTGCTTCCTGCATGATGTCCCTCATCTCCGTCCATAATTCTTCCGGTACTCTGTCTACCGAGTCTAAGCCATTAAATCTGTTCATCACCTCCACCGTGTATTCTTTAGGGATGCTGTCTAGGTGATATCTTTCTGGTCTCCGTGTTTTCCCTATTTTCTTTAGTCTAAGCCTGAATTTTGCGATCAGTAGATTGTGATCTGAGCCACAGTCTGCTCCAGGTCTTGTTTTTGCTGACTGTATGGAGGTTCTCCATCTTTGGCCTCAGAGTATGTAGTCAATCTGGTTTCGGTGTTGGCCATCTGGTGATGTCCATGTGTAAAGTCGCCTCTTGTGTTGCTGGAAGAGAGTGTTTGCTATGACCAGTGCGTTCTCTTGGCAGAACTCTATCAATCTTTGCCCTGCTTCATTTTGTGTTCCAAGACCAAATTTGCCTGTTATTCCCTCCACTTTTTGATTTCCTACTTTGGCATTCCAGTCTCCTAATATAATTTGGACATCATTTCTTGGTGTCTGTTCTATGAGGTGTTGTAAGTCCTCATAGAACTGGTCCATTGTGGCTTCATCTGCACCAGTGGTTGGTGCGTATATTTGGATCACAGTGACATTGAAAGGTTTGCCTTGAAATCTGACTGACATCATTCTGTCATTTTTGAGATTGTATCCCATTACTGCTTTTCTCACTCTTTTATTGACAATTATGGCTACTCATTTCTTCTAAGGTTTTCTTGCCCGCAGTAGTAGATATGATGGTTTCCAGAGCTGAATTCACCCATCCCTGTCCATTTGAGCTCACTGATGCCCAAGATGTCAATGCTTATTCTTTCCATCTCATTTTTTACCACTTCCAGTTTTCCTTGATTCATAGACCTCACATTCCATGTCCCTATGCAGTATTGTTCCCTGCTCTAGAACCTTTGAAGTGCATCACCGCCCATTGACTGTGGTGATGAGATTTGGTCATGAGGTCTCACTCTTATGTCTGATGAAATGGACATCCTGCTACGGTAATGGAATAGACCATACAGCCAGTGACTCAAAGCCGAGTGTCAGTCAGTGTTTAACTAACCTGAAGAGGCCAACCATTACGGGCAAATGAGCCCCTTTAGGTGGGGTGATAGTCTCCTTAGTGGAGGAAATGCCACTGGAAACCATCATATTGGGCCCAATGGCAAAATGAGCGGAGGAGGAACTCTGATTCTCAACAGTCATGGCGGAGGAAGAGGCCATGCCAGATGGACTGGCTGTGAAGGCGTGCCTTGATAATATCCTCAAGGCTGTGGCAGTCCATTGCAGTTCTGGCGTTAAATCCTGTATGTCTCTTTTCATGTGTGCCACAGGAGATGGCTTCAAGATCATAGTGTGTGGGTCACTTCATGGCAAGCTGGGATCCACCTTAAACAAATTCACGCCAGTGATATTTTTCCTGCTTCAGGAAAAAAATGCATTTTCAGATACGAGTTGCAGTTGATGATGATGGTGATCCACGAAGGCTCACATTTAAATACAGGAGTTAGTCGTTAAAGTGCCACAACATTTTGTTGTTTTGTTTCATTTCTAAAATCTAAGAAGTGAGATTGGGATGTTACAAACTAAAAGATTAAAGTAGCTCACATAGGCTTACATCTTAATATTAGTTCCATCTAGGCTAGATTGGAGCAGTGGGAACTTGGTGAGCCAACACTTAATATAATTTGCACTGATTCAATAAGTGTTTGCAGTAGGAAGTTGGGTTTAGACTATTGAGCCCTGTGCAGCTATGTCAACTTTGTTTGCCTCACAGCTTGGGAAGTGATAAATCCTTAGATTGTTTGTTCCTATTAAAATGTAGCAAGACAAGCTGTCAAGAGTGTGTTAAGCCTTGTGAGATTTATGGCCTCCAGCACTAGAATAAGAAAAAAGACCACCAGGTTATTTTTCTCATCAGTTTTTTCACTATTTAAGCAAAATACCTCTCCAGTCACTTTGTGAAACAGAGCACATGGGTAGGGGGTACAACATAATGGTCTGAATAATGGATCAAGACGATACAAACAACCCACATAGTGAGGGCTTCTTACTCTTAAAATGTTATGCATCAGTTATCATCATTTTGTGGAATTTGCACAAAATATACAAGTTGTGCATATATTAAAAAAAGATCTTGCAAGTGTGAAAGTTCTTGTCAAATGAATCAGGAAATAACTCATCATCTCATGGGAGCGTTTTTGATGGTTTCCTACTCTTACAAGAGGAATAGAGAGTAGCATGGTTCATTGCACATTCATAATGACAGTTCTGCACTTGAACAGAGCTAAATCTTTCAAAATCCTCAAGAATGAGAGGTTTGAGCATGGGTCCCCTTCCTTTACCCACAGCTCATGCTCCAGCACATCTTCCCTCATGGTCAAGCAATTTATATATCTTGGGACAGAGTGGGAGGGCAAGGTGAGCATACTCTTGAGCTAACCCACCCCAGTGAGTCTGCATTATGGAGGTTAGTTGTTGTAAACTGAGTGTATACATGGAACATGCTAAATTTGCATTTCTTTTTCCTAAATTCTAGGATGAACCATTACTGATAAATTCTACCAATAATGTGATTTTAAATGCACGCAATGCTGATGGGAATGTCACAGGCAGATTATGTGTGGGTAGGTTTAACCTATGTATTGTACATTTGCATTCTGAAAAGTTTCAGTGTGCCAAGAGTTGCATACATTCATTGCTGTGATCTCACATATAGCCCAGAAGTCATTCAAATAGTCCTGTTTAGCCAAATCAACTAAAGAGAGCAAAAGACTTAATCTATGCTTAAGTATTGTTCAGACTATTTTTAACTATGTTACACCTTCTTTCACAATCTTTTAAAAATATTTTAAAGTAATTCAGCTCCTAAGAAGATATCAATGTCCAGTTTATATGATATGCAAATTATATATTATATCAGTATTCATCAGATGTGACTTCATTAACAGTGAAGCATACAATCGTCCACATTTAACTGGCAGTGAGAGCAGCAATAAGTTGGAATTGACTTAACAGCACACATTTTTTTTAATTCTTAGGTTTTGTTCGAGGTAGTGAGATTTAGTTCTGTGTAAATATGAAAAGACTGCACTGCCAGGTTAGATTTCTCTTTATAGGTGATACAAATAGTCGGGTTCTAATATAATGCTGGAAAGGTGATTATTTTTTCTGTTGATTTCGTTCTCTGCCCACTTGCACAATGGAGGTAGAACATATGCATATTTCTGCATAATGGAAACGACCTAACCAGCCCTAGTAAAGGTAAAGGTTTCCCTTGCTCAAAAGCCAGTCGTATCTGACTCTAAGGTGCAGTGCTCATCTCTGTTTTAAAGCCGAAGAGCCAGCGTTGTCTGCTTCTGCAGATGTTTCTGTGGTCATGTGGCAGGCATGACTAGACACCGGAGTGCACAGAGCGCTGTTACCTTCCCACCGAAGTGGTTCCTATTTATCTACTTGCAATTTCTTGCTTTCAAACTGCTAGGTTGGCAGGAGCTGGGACAAAGACGGGAGCTCATTCCATCCTACAGTACTCAGGAATCGAACTGCTGACCTTCCGCCTCTCAGTCAGCATCTTAGCCACTTGAGCCACTCAGTCAGCGTCTTAGCCACTTGAGCCCTAGCAATTCATTATTACTTGATTTTGAAAATACCACTTTTTCTGTTAGCAAATGCCATAAACAAGCCATAAACAGATGCTGAATTAACATTATGATACTACGCACATTCCAGGGACTGTGGTGGCTTTGGTGTATGCAAACCAAGACACAGGACACAGCCTCGGGCTGGGTTAACTCAGGTTTATTGCATCGTGGGCAGAGGGAACATGAGGTAATGGCGGATCGATAGCTCTTTATATACAGCAGTAACACATTTGAACGTGGTGCCATGGTAGCCCATTGGCTACTGTCTGCGTGACGTCATTGCAGGTCACGCCCTTCTTGTCCAGGTGTAGGTGGTGGCGGGAAAACTTCCCGCGCTGTTGCCTTTGATGAGTTTGGACCAAGAGAGCTTGGACGCTCGCTGCTGCCAGCTGGTGGTCATTAGCTCGCGTCCTATTACAGGGTTTATATGATACAGCTGAAGGTTACATTGTTGCTATAGGCAAGGTTACATTGGCTCAGATACATTGTAATCCGTGTGTACAATAAAACCAACAGAACACAACACCCCTCCCCCCTAGGACGAGACAAAGTCTCGCGCCCACACTTAAACACACTCCCCCCCCTTAGGAGACAAAGTCTCTCAGCCAAGATGGCTTATTTCGAACACGCTGGGGTCTCGATGCAGGCTGCCTCTCCCCGGGTTTGCTACCTTCTCTTTGTCCCCTGGTTTCCTGTCCTGTAATATGAGAGGGAGACTCGTTAGTGACTTTCCGCGGCTCCGCGGCGTTGTTGGGAGGTGTGCTCTTTCTTAGGGAGGAACCGGGGGCACTGGGGGCTAACGAAAAACCCCTCTTCTCGCTTGGACGGGTGGGGGAACACTCCTGAAAACCCCCCCGGCTCGCAAAATCAAACTCAAAATTACTATCGGGGGCAGCGGGCGCGAACTCCTCTCCCCCTTCCCCGACCCCTGATAGGACTGGCGTATCAAAAGGATATGAGTCGGGGCCGCTGCTTCTGCTTCCTTCCCCCCTTGCTTGGGACTGTTGTCCATCGCTGTCTCCCCCTTGGGTTAAGCGGGTGGGGGAGAACCCTAACGCTGAATCCTGTTGCTGAGCTCCACTGACTGGCCCACTCACTCGGTGCCTCAGTTGGTCTGCGTGCCTCCTCCAGAGGAGGCCGGTGTTAGTCTCGACCCGGTACGATACTGGCCCTGTCTGTTCTACAACCTTCCCTGGTACCCAGGCCGGCCCTGCGCTGGAATAGTTCCTGCAGTGAACAGGGTCCCCGGCGGCGAAACCTTTCGAGACTGCCAACCCTATGTTTTTTCCTTTATCCTCGACCCTCGTCGGGTCTAGCCTGGACAGGATCGTGGTCAGTTTTCGCCGCATCAAGAGCTCCGCCGGCGAGTAGCCTGACGCTAAAGGGGTTACCCTATACGCTAAAAGGAACTGGCATACCTGGTGATTCAGGTCCCCCGGGCCCATGCGCCGCAGCGCGTCCTTTGTTGTACGCACTAGTCGTTCCACTTGGCCATTCGTGGCCGGGTGAAACGGTGCGGATGTGACATGCCGAATGGCGTTTGCCTCCATGAATGCTCCGAACTCAGCGGAGGTGAAACAACTAGCGTTATCGCTGACTAAAGTGTCGGGTAAACCGAACGTGGAAAAGACTCTCCTTAGCCGGCTTATTGTCGTGGCGGAGGACGTGCTCTTTACTGGGATAACCTCCAGCCACTTGGAGAACGCATCTACCACCAGGAGAAACATGGTTCCTCGGAACGGGCCAGCGAAATCCACGTGCACTCTGGACCACGGCCCCCTTGCCGTGTCCCACTCCCTATGCGGAAGACGGGCCGCCTCAGGTCGGGATTCCTGGCAAGCCTCGCAAGTGCCGACCATGTGCTCAATGTCCGCGTCCAGCTGTGGCCACCAGAAGTAACTCCGGGCTAGCGCCTTTGAACGAACTATGCCCGGGTGGCTGACGTGCAGCAGTTCGAGCACCCTCGTCCGCAGGGGCGCAGGGACCACCACCCGTTGGCCCCACAGAAGGCACCCCCTCTCTAGGGACAACTCAAGCTTTTTCCTAAAGAATGGGTCGAACTCTGTACTCGGGGACGAAACCGGCCACCCCTTCTGCACCCATGAACTAACTTTCTCCAGCGTCCTGTCCTTGCCTGTCGCCCTAGCAATGTCGGCTGTTACTAGTGGGGGTGCGTCTAAAACCTCAATTAGCAACACCTGGCGGTCTCTTTCTGCTCTCGCCTTTTGGTCCGCCGACAAGGGCAGAGGGGATCTCGAAAGCGCATCAGCATGGCTGATCTCCTTTCCGGGCCTGTACTCCAACTCATGTTGGTACGCGTTGAGAAAAATAGCCCATCGCAGCATCCTCGGGGACAGGATCTGCGGCGTGGGCTTGCTTGCCGTGAAAATCCCTAACAGCGGCTTGTGATCGGTCACGATTTTGAACGGGCGGCCATACAAAAAATCGTGAAATTTTTTGGTCCCCGCTACTATTGCTAACGCTTCCCTGTCGGTTTGTGCGTAATTTCGCTCCGCTTGGGACAGGGACCTTGAGTAAAACGCTACCGGGGCCTCCCTTCCGTCCTCCAACACGTGGCAAAGCACCGCCCCCACCCCCACCGGGGATGCATCACAGACTAGGACCACTGGCCGTTTGGGGTCGAAGTGCGTCAGGATTGCCTCAGATGTTAGGAGTTGCTTTAGCTCCTTGAACGCCCTCTCGTGCTCGTCACCCCACATCCATGGCTCCTCCTTTTTAAGTAACCGATGGAGCGGTTCGGCCACGGACGCCTTCCGCGGGAGGAATGTATGGTAAAAATTGAGGAGCCCCAGGAAAGACTGCAGCTCGGTTTTGGATGTGGGGCGAGGGGCCTTTTTAATGGCTGCTACTTTGGATTTAGACGGCTTAATCCCCTCGGGTGTGATCCGGAACCCTAAAAACTCGACCTCGGTCTCGAAAAACACACATTTGTCCTTCCTCAATCTCAGCCCCGCTTTCTCGAACACGGTCAGTACTTTGTCCAACCTTTTCGCCAGTTCAGCCTCACTCCCCCCTGTTATCAACACGTCATCAAAATAAGGCAACACCCCCTCCAGGCCCTTTAGGAGGCGTTCCACGAGCAATTGAAAAAGGCCGGGTGCCGAGTTCACGCCGAACTGTAACCGCGACACCTGGAACGCTCCCTTATGTGTAACTATCGTTTGTGCCGCGGCCGTGGCGGGGGTCACTGGAAGTTGCTGATAGGCTTGTGCCAAATCGAGTTTAGCGAAACACTTTCCCCCATTTAGTCTGGCCAAAAGGTGGCTGATCACTGGCACCGGGTATGCATTAGGGCGGATCGCCTTGTTAATTGTACACTTATAATCAGCGCAAATGCGCACCTCCCCGTTAGCCTTTAGAGCCGTTACAATTGGAGTTTCCCACTCCGCGGAATCAACAGGAATAAGAATCCCCTGGCCCACCAGTTTGTCCAGTTCCGCCTCTATCTTGTCCTTGAGTGCGAACGGCACCCTGCGTGGTTTGAGTCTTATCGGGCGGACGTCCGGGTCTATGTCGAAAGCTACAGGGGGTCCCTTGAACCTTCCGAGTCCTTTCTTAAAAACGGCGGGATGCGCATCGCAAACCGCTTGTATTGGGTCCCCCCCCACGGTATGCACCCCCCCTATGAACAAACCTAAGGGCTGAAACCACTGTGTCCCTAGGAGGCTACAGCTTCCCCCTTTGAGGACAACTAGGGGCAGTTCCGCAGAATATCTCTTAAAATTGACCCGAAATTTCCCGACCCCCAACACCGGAATGCTGTTTCCCTGTACGTCCCGTAGTGTGGACCTCAACGCTTTAAGCTTGGGCCGCACGTGGGGGTCGATTTTCAGGAACTCTTTCTGGGGAATTATGGAATAGGAGGACCCCGAGTCAATTTCCATCTTAATAGGGGCCCCTTGTACTAATACCTCAACGAAGTAATGGGACTGTCCCGCGGACACGCTGAACACTGAGGCGTCGTCCTCGCTGCCGTCCGAGACGCGGCCCACGCCGTCCTGCTTCCTCGTGGTCTGGGCGCCATCTTTGGGCCTCGCTGGACGGTCCGGTCTGGCTGCGCGGTCTTGTGACTGCCTCCGGCCCTCTTTCCTCTTTCTGCACGCCTTGGCGATGTGCCCCCGACGGCCGCAGGTGTAACACTCGGCCTTCCTGAACGGGCATCTCGCGCGCTCGTGGGCCGCTCCGCAACCCTCGCAGCGTCGACCACCCTTCCGGACCTTCTGGACCTCCTCGCCGTCGCTGCCTTCCGTAGACGACTTTGAGGCCCGTCGAGTCGCGTGCACCGACTGTCCGGTCTTCCCGTGCACCGAATTTTCCGCCTTGCCGGCTCTAGGACGCCACTCACGCCACTGGTGCATCTCGTCCACTCCGGCATTCGTGGACTCTGCGGCTTCCGCGGCCTCTATGACCTCTGCCAGCGTGGGTGGCGGCTCCTTATTCATCAAGCTGCGCTGTACCTCCTTGTCTTTCAGGCCACACAACACGCCGTCCCTGAGGACCAACTCCAGGATATCGCCCCATTTACAGGGGGCGGCGGCTATCCTCATGGCGGCCACGAATGCCTCAACCGACTCATCCGGCGCTTGGACTCGCCTCCAAAACGCGCTCCGAGCGGGAAACATTGCCCTCGAGGGGCAGAACCGCTCTCGCAGCAGTTTCATGATGTCGCTCGCCTTAAAGTCGCTCACCTTCTTCGGAGCAATTATGCCCACCAGCGTCCGCTTGGTTTCCATCCCGAGCATTCTGGTGAGGATGGCCCTCTTCCTCTCCTCGTCTTCTCCTTTGACTCTGAGTTCCACCAGGGCCGCCTGGAAATCCATCTCAAGCAGCTCCCAGTCTTGCGGTTTGGTGATGTTGAAACCGCTCTGTGCCCTGGCTGTTCCGTGGGGATCCATTATCCCACCTTCGTCGCCAATTTGGTGTATGCAAACCAAGACACAGGACACAGCCTCGGGCTGGGTTAACTCAGGTTTATTGCATCGTGGGCAGAGGGAACATGAGGTAATGGCGGATCGATAGCTCTTTATATACAGCAGTAACACATTTGAACGTGGTGCCATGGTAGCCCATTGGCTACTGTCTGCGTGACGTCATTGCAGGTCACGCCCTTCTTGTCCAGGTGTAGGTGGTGGCGGGAAAACTTCCCGCGCTGTTGCCTTTGATGAGTTTGGACCAAGAGAGCTTGGACGCTCGCTGCTGCCAGCTGGTGGTCATTAGCTCGCGTCCTATTACAGGGTTTATATGATACAGCTGAAGGTTACATTGTTGCTATAGGCAAGGTTACATTGGCTCAGATACATTGTAATCCGTGTGTACAATAAAACCAACAGAACACAACAGTGGCTTAGTGGTTTAAGATGCTGAACTTGATGACTAGAAAGTCAGCAGGTCAGCAGTTCGAGACCCGAGTGCTGCATGACGGCTCCTGCCAACCTAGCAGTTCGGAAGCAAGAAATTATTATTATTATTATTATTATTATTATTATTATTATTATTATTATTATTATTATTATTATTATTATTATTATTATTATTATTATTATTATTATTATTATTATTATTATTATTATTATTATTATTATTATTATTATTATTATTATTATTATTATTATTATTATTATTTCAAATTTATTTTTATTATTTATTCTTTTTATTATTATTTCAAATTGCAAGGTACCACTTCAGTGGGAAGGTAAACAGCGTTCCGTGTCTAGGCATGCTTACCACATGTCCACAGAAAACATCTGCAAACTCAGACAGCGCTGGCTCTTTCGCTAATAACAGAGATGAGTACTGAACCATGGAGTTGGAACAACTCTAGGGTTCAAAAAGGGCAACCTTACTATGCACATCTACTCAGAAGTTCTCAATGGGGCATTTGTTTTTGTCACATGATATAGTTTTCTAAAACCACATGTTAGTCCCAACTGAAGAGATAGTGAAACAGTGAAATTTACATAAGTGATTCTGTACCAAGTTTATTTTCATTCAGTATATCACAGTAGAATTACAGGCAAAGAATCCTTTTACTAATGATTCTATACTTTTTAGATCCTGACAAGGTACAATTTGATGGTCAAGGATTTCAGATCAACTCAATGAATATTAAAGGGAAGCCACTTTTTACAGTGAATGAAGATGAAATTACAGTTGGTACTGATAAACTTCGAATTACAGGTTTGCATGCATGACCTAAAGCAGCACAAGAATATTCTTCAAGGCAATAAGTAAATATATTTGTTGCAATGTACACAACAGATTTTGTTTTGTAGTTTTATGTGCTAGTCATTAAAATTATTCTAACATACCACTATGTAGTTTTGCTCCCTGCTGGAAAGTCTTCTATATTCCTGGATGCATAGATTTAGGAAGAAAGGCGAAAAATGATTTAGAATTAGTTTTAATTTCCTGGCTCAGCAGAAGGTGATCTTCAAAAAAATAATAATCATTTCCTGGATGATTTGTAAAAATCAGAAAAGTGTTGTAGCACAGACTATCCTTGGATTTGTCACTGTAAGCTCCAAGGTCAGAAATAAGTTGCTATAGACAGATTGTCAACAAATGTGCTTAACATACTGTATTTGAACAGAAAGCTTTGTCAATGGGGCTTTTCCTTAGAGCAGGAGTTCTCAATCTTTTTCAGCTGGAGGCCAGGTCACACTCCCTCAGATAACTTTGGGGGCCAGGTGGCCGTTTTGCCCTTCCTCCACCACATGGCACTTCCTGGTGTGGTGGAGGTGGTGCGGGTCCATATGAAATGTTGCCATGGCCCGCATCCAGCACGCGGGCCACAGGTTGAGAATCCCTGCCTTAGATTCTCCATTAGAACTTACAGGTCTTTGCATTCACTCAAGGCTTTTTGTTAGCCACTTCCCAATACCTAAAGCTAATTTCTTGACCACATCCCTTGGAGATGACAACCCATACAGAATTCACTGATTATATATTTGAGTTTACAATACAAACTGGTCCTCCTCATATTGAACACAGCTCTGGGATTCAGTAAGAATTCAGGGTGTGGTAAATTATCAATAAGCTATTATAGTAGGAAAGCCTTTGGATACATACGGGCTTGATACAAGAGTGAAGCAGGGAATTGTTCCTGGACAGAGATGTGAAGAATGACAGTCAAAGTAGATTTCCTCTGTTGTTTATTCTCAGAGTTCAAACATGCAAAAGTCAGGACAGCTAATGAGAATGAATGATCAACTAGACCGGGGTCCACAACCTTTTAAATCTAGGAGCTGGGTCACGCTCCCTCAGACTGTTGAGGGGTCGGACTGGTGGTCCCCCCCCCACCATTGTCATTGCCTTCAGCGGCAGCAGCGACCACCCTGTGCCCACCACACACCCAAAAAGCACACACACACACACACCGCTCCCCTGCTTACCAGCCTGGTGGAATTGCATTGTGTGGATGGAAGAAATGTGGCCACAGCTGCCGGAAACACCACTGCTTCTGCTGCTGCCACCTCAATCCTTTTCTCCTCTGCTTGGCTTGGTATGTCCCTAACGGCACTCTTTAGCAGGGCAGATATTGTAAGCCTTACAACATACGCCCTGCTACAGAGCGCCGTTAGGGACATGCCAAGCCAAGCAGAGGAGACAAGGATTGAGGAGGAGGAGGAGGCAGCAAAACTGGCAGCTAGAGTGAGGGCACGGGCTGGATGTTTTGATGCTACGGGCCAGATCTGGCCTGTGGGCCGTTGGTTGGGGATCCCTGAACTAGAAAGAAATCTATAGTGCTAATCCTATAAATTGCTGAAACCTGCTTCTGAAGACTGCAGGACCCTTACATATGATGTGGGAAATACTGTGGAGTCTGTAAATTGGAAGGAGAATTTGCAATAATCACTTCCTTTGAATAGAGACAAAAGCAACAAGGGATCCAAGCCAATTGGTGGGCATACAGGATATTAGAAAGCCACTTTTGTGATGGTCTTGTTTTGTAGCTAGAAAATAATGGGAGGGTAGGTCATCTATTTTCTCTGGCACTTCATGGCCCCAACTATTTTCTGTTCCCTGTATTACAGGGCCAGAAGGAGCTATTTGTGAACATTCTATAGAAACACCACTTATCAAAGGTGTTAAAGGTCTGAGCAGCATTAAAGAGCTTAGGTAAGCATCTGTCTCTAAGGTATGTGTTTATTTGTCTATTTGCTACTGGCCATGCAACATAGAGAAGGTAATGTATTGCTTGTGCTAGCTAGCATGTTTCCTGCACTCTACAGCTGAAAAGGTGGAAAAATAAGTCTCTGTCTGCAGGCTTACAGTTTGAAATACATGACAGAAAAAATGAAATAGATTAAGAGCGAGAAGGAGAAAGATAGAATTATGGAATAACCACATATATCATGTGGAACATGATAGAGGGGCGTACAAAATAAATTAATGTGATACAGATTGGAATTTAGATGGAATGGAGTAAGGCTACACCAGTGTTTCCCAATCTTTAGTTTTTGAACTTCAATTCCCAGAAGCCTAAGTCTATTCCCCAAAGCACTGGTCAGCCAGTGTACTGACTTAGGCTTCTGGGAACTGAAGTCCTTCATGGGGCGTGTGCCCCACTTTGGGAACCACTGGGCTACACACATTTATTCTAATGCAAAAGATAGCTTAAAGCAGGATTTCTCAACCTATGACCCAGCTGTACGGGCTGGGCTGGTGCCATAAAATGCATCCACAACTGTCATAAATGCATTTACGATGGACGTGGACACATTTGTGGCTGCATAAATGCGTTTACGCTGCCGTAGATGAGTCTGCAGCAGATTCTAGCAGCAGCAAGGTCAGGGGCGGAATTATTTGGCACGATGGGCCAGATTCAGCCCACAGGCCATAGGGTGCAAATCCCTGCCCTACAGGGAGAAGAGCCAGCTTGCATAGCCTTGTGCAAACTGCACAGTCCTGGATCACCATGACAAAACAGGTCTGGTAAACCATGTCTGAGTGCTTTATACCTGTTGTGTATGTATGCGTGCATGTTCATTGTACTGTAAAGGCAAGAATGTAACCACTCCAAATACAAACGATCTCAGCTGTAAAGGAACGCGAGCAGACAGCCCATAGAGGGCAGCTGCGAGCGTTCAGTCTCACATGGTTCACATTGCTCAATCACGGACAGCCGCGGGAAAACCTTCCCCGCATTCAGCAGCAGAAGAAAGAGGCGTGCCTGGGCGAGGCCACGCCGGTAGCAGCCAATGAGCTACCATGCTACAAGATTCAAATGTAGAGGGCTACTGTATATATTGAGATGTATCACCGCCATTACCTCATGCTTCACCGGAACACCATGCAATAAACCTGTGTTAAACCAACCCTTCGGTTGTCCTGTTGTCTTTGGTCCCATACACTAAATTGGCGACGAAGGTGGGATATGGCTGCCCACGGGACCAAGACATGCGCCGGCTACGAGATCAGGAAGCTGGGAGACTTGGAGCTGTTTGAGATAGACTTCAACGCAGCGCTGGTGGAGCTCGAAGTCTCAGATGAGGCCAAGAAGAGGGCCATTTTCGTCCGCATGCTCGGACACGAGACCAAGAGGACCTTGGTGGACCTGATCGCGCCGAGGAAGGTGGGCGACCTCAAAGCCACAGAGCTCCTGGCGGCACTGCGCGCCCATCTCCGGCCAGCGATAGCGATGTTCCCCGCTCGGAGCGCGTTCTGGAGGTGAGTCCAGGCGCCCGGGGAATCGGTCGCCGAGTTCGCCGCGGCCCTGCGGCTGGCCGCCGGCCCATGCAAGTGGGAGACCCCAGAAGTCACCCTCCGGGACTGCCTGCTCTGCGGTCTGAGGGATACCGAGACTCAGCGCGCGCTGATGAAAAGGGAGCCGCCTCCCACATGGCAACAAGTCCTCGACACGGCGCAGGCCACGGAGGCCACGACTGCCGGGGTGCAAGAGCTTCAGGACTGGCGCCCGAAGCCCGCCAAGGCAGAGAGCTCGGTGCGCGCGGCCCGGCGAGTTTCGAACTCGTCTGCGGAGAGCAGCGACGACGAGGACGTCCGGAGGGTCCAGAGAGAGGGCCGGCGCTGCGACGGCTGCGGCGCCGCCCACGCCCGCACCAAATGCCCATTCCGCAAGGCCGAGTGCCACAACTGCGGCCGGCGCGGGCACATCGCCAAGGTCTGCCGGAAACGGCGCGAGGCCACAACAAGGAGTTCTCCAGACCGCTCGGCGAGGCAGGACCGCACCACGAGGCCCAAGGACGGCACCCGGACCACGAGGACGCGGGACGGCGTAGGGCGCATCTCCGACGACAGCGAGGACGACGCTCCGGTTTGCAGCGTTTCCACGGAGCACCCCCGTTACTTCGTTGAGGTAGTAATACAAGGGGCCCCTGTTAGAATGGAGGTGGACTCGGGTTCGTCATACTCTATTATTCCCCAGGGAGAGTTCATGAAAATCGCCCCCCGCGTGCGGCCCAAGCTCAAAGCGTTGAGGGCCACACTGAAGGACGTGCAAGGGAACCGCATCCCAGTGTTGGGGGTTGGGAAGTTCCAGGTCCAGTTTAAAAAGCACACCGCAACGCTTCCCCTAGTCGTCCTCAAGGGAGGAAAGTGCAGCCTCCTCGGGACTCAATGGTTCCAGCCCCTGGGGTTGTTCATTGGGGGGGTGCACGCCGTGGGAGCACACGCCACCGGGACTGATCCAATACAGAGCGTGTGCGACGCGCACCCCGAGGTTTTCAAAAAGGGGCTCGGAAAATTCAAGGGCCCCCCAGTGACTTTCGACCTGGACCCTGAAGTACGTCCAATCAGACTTAAACCGCGCAGAGTGCCTTTCGCACTAAAGGACAAAATAGAGGCGGAGTTGGACAAGTTGGTGGGCCAGGGGATTCTTGTTCCTGTTGATTCTGCGGAGTGGGAAACTCCAATTGTAACAGCGCTCAAGGCAAACGGGGAGGTCCGCATATGCGCTGATTACAAGTGCACCATCAATAAGGCGATCCGCCCTAATGCTTATCCGGTGCCGGTAGTCAGCCACTTGTTGGCCAGGTTACACGGGGGGAGGTGTTTCGCTAAACTCGACCTGGCCCAAGCCTACCAGCAACTCCCGGTGACCCCCGCCGCAGCTGCTGCACAGACCATAGTCACCCACAAAGGGGCGTTCCAGGTATCGCGCCTCCAATTCGGCGTGAATTCGGCGCCCGGGATTTTCCAGTCACTCGTGGAACGCCTCCTGAAGGGGTTAGAGGGGGTGTTACCCTACTTTGATGACGTATTGATTACAGGGGGGAGCCGGGCCGAATTAGCAAGCAGGTTGGGAAGGGTCCTGACAATATTCGAGAAAGCAGGGTTGCGGTTGCGGAAGGACAAATGCGTTTTCTTCGCAACTGAGGTTGAGTTCCTAGGGTTCCGTGTTACTCCCGAGGGAATCAGGCCATCCCAATCCAAGGTGGCCGCCATCAAGAAGGCCCCTCGCCCCACCTCCAAGCCCGAGTTGCAGTCGTTCCTTGGACTGCTCAACTTTTACCACTCCTTCCTTCCGCGGAAGGCAGCAGTAGCGGAACCGCTACACAAATTGTTAAAAAAGGACGAGGCATGGAAGTGGGGCGACGACCAGGAGAGGGCTTTCAATGACCTGAAGCGACTCCTGGCATCAGATGCGGTACTGACCCATTTCAATCCCAAACGCCCAGTGGTCCTGATATGCGATGCATCCCCGGTGGGGATGGGGGCGGTGTTATGCCACGTACTGGAGAACGGGAGGGAGGCCCCGATAGCGTTCTACTCTAGGTCCTTGTCCCAAGCGGAGAGGAACTATGCCCAGACAGACAGGGAAGCACTAGCGATAATTGCGGGGACTAAGAAATTTCATGATTTTGTGTACGGCCGCCCCTTCACCATAGTGACTGACCATAAGCCCTTGCTAGGCATTTTCACCGCAGATAAGCCCACACCCCAAATCCTGTCCCCGAGAATGCTCAGGTGGGCCATTTTTCTCAACGCGTATCAGCACGCGTTGGTATACCGGCCCGGGAAGGAGATCAGCCATGTGGATGCCCTGTCGAGGTCCCCCATTCCCCGGGATTGCTGCCACGTGGGCGAAGTAGAGAGGGACCACCAGGTTTTAATGATAGAGGTCCTAGACTCCCCTCCAGTAGTACCGGCCGACATCGCTAAAGCGACCGGCAAGGACAAAACGCTGGCCACAGTTTGCTCCTGGGTACAGAAAGGGTGGCCCGTGTCTTCCCCAGCAGCGGAATTCGACACATTTTTCAAAAAGAAACTAGAGTTGTCCCTAGAGAGGGGTTGCCTTTTGTGGGGACAGCGGGTAGTGATCCCCACGTCTCTCCGGCCGAGGGTGCTTAAACTGCTGCACGTCAGCCACCCGGGGATCGTCCGCTCTAAGGCGCTGGCCCGCAGTTACTTTTGGTGGCCCCAGCTAGACGCCGACATCGAACACATGGTCGGCACTTGCGAAGCGTGCCAAAGCTCCAGGCCAGAAGAGGCCCGCTCGCCACATAGGGAGTGGGACGCAGCGAGGGGGCCCTGGTCCCGGGTACACGTAGACTTTGCTGGCCCGTTCAGGGGAACGCTTTTCCTCCTTGTGGTGGACGCGTTCTCCAAGTGGTTGGAGGTCATCCCAGTCTCGAGCACCTCCTCGGCCACAACAATTAAACAGCTACGGAGGGTCTTTTCCACGTTCGGTTTACCCGACACCCTCGTCAGCGATAACGCTAGCTGTTTCACGTCCGCCGAGTTCGGGGCGTTCATGGAGCGCAACGCCATTCGGCACATCACCTCCGCCCCCTTTCACCCGGCCACCAACGGCCAAGTAGAGCGCCTCGTGCGCACCACGAAAGACGCGCTGCTGCGCATGGGCCCCGGAGACCTCGACCTGAAATTGTGCCAATTCCTGCTAAGGTACAGGGTCACCCCATTGGCGTCAGGGCACTCCCCCGCAGAGCTGTTGATGCGCAGGAAGCTGGCCACGGGAATCTCCAAGCTAGACCCCACGAGAGTAGAGGACAAAGGGTGGAACATAGGGGTGGAACCTTCAAAGAGTTTCAGCGTAGGCGCCCCGGTGCACTGCAGGAACTACGCCAGCGCGGGGCCAACCTGGGTGCCGGGCACCGTAATAGAATGAACCGGCCCCGTCTCATACCGCGTGGAGACCAGTACAGGTTTCCTGTGGAGGCGACACGTGGACCAACTCAGGCGCAGGGTCCCCGGAGAGCAGGACGGAGACGAGACAAGCAGTGAATCAGCGTTAGGGTACTCCCCCACCCGTTTAGCCCAAGGGGGAGGGAAAGGGGAACATGGGCCCCCACCAAGGGGGGAGGAAAGGGAATCGATCCACAGAGATCTTTTGCGGGAGTTCGCGGCAGAAAGAAAGAGCCCCGACCTCACACATACCCCCCGGAATTTTCCCCGAAACACAGATGCCCATAGAAGTTTAGACGTTGATTTACAGTACCAGGGGGAGTTAGCGGAGTGGTCCCCCACCCGTCCTAGCGAAAAGAGGGGTTTCAGTTCAGCCCCTGGTACTTCCAGTCCAAGTAGTCCCTGTGAGTTAGAATGCAATATAGCGCCAATTTCCCGGAGACCGACACCCCCAAGACGGGAGGCAACAGCAAGTCCGCCCACCACAGTCTCAAGGTCCCCCGAGCAAGGATCGGAAGGTAGCAGGACCACAAGGGCGACCTCATCGGTTCCGCGGTTCACAATAGGCGGGTCCCCGGGGTCCGAGAGCAACAGGCAGGGGTTCACCTCCCAACTATTCATTCCGTTCCCATCCCCGGGCGCAAGGCAGGCACGGACGCCCCACAGAGCCACTAACGAATCCCCGTTTCCCGTTGCAGGACAAGCACCCGCGGAATCAGGGATCACAGGCTCTCCAGTACTAGGTCAGACGCAGGCACGCCCCAAGCGCACGTGCGGCAAGCCACAATGGTTGCGGGACTTCGTCCCATCCTAGGGGGGAGGGATGTTGTGTATGTATGCGTGCATGTTCATTGTACTGTAAAGGCAAGAATGTAACCACTCCAAATACAAACGATCTCAGCTGTAAAGGAACGCGAGCAGACAGCCCATAGAGGGCAGCTGCGAGTGTTCAGTCTCACATGGTTCACATTGCTCAATCACGGACAGCCGCGGGAAAACCTTTCCCGCATTCAGTAGCAGAAGAAAGAGGCGTGCCTGGGCGAGGCCACGCCGGTAGCAGCCAATGAGCTACCGTGCTACAAGATTCAAATGTAGAGGGCTACTGTATATATTGAGATGTATCACCGCCATTACCTCATGCTTCACCGGAACACCATGCAATAAACCTGTGTTAAACCAACCCTTCGGTTGTCCTGTTGTCTTTGGTCCCATACACTAAAATACCCAAAAGGCCTTGGGCTGCTGTAAGTTGTAATTAACCTAATGGCACATAAATAAAGGCCTTTCAAAGAAATGAGGAAGAGACATGGGTGTCAAAATGGGAATGTTCCTGGAGTAGCTTCTGTTGTTCTTCCATTCTGACAGTGGCTTTTTATATTCCTAGACATCAAGGCTTTCCTCAAATAGCCAGCTGTTAAGAGAAGGAGGGGCTGCAAAAGCAAGTGCTCTTGGTATTAGTACTGACCCTTTCCCAAAAAAAGGAGTGGATTATATTCTTCTCAGAGCAACAAATCATGTGATAAAGATTAGGTTCTGTTAAGTAAAGGTAATGGTAGAAGTCTCCATTTCACAAAAACCAGCCCTGTCCAACTCTAGTGGTCGGTGGTCATCCCTGTTTACAGCCAAAGAGCCAGCACTGTCTGCCCCTGCAGATGTTTCCATGACTAGATGCCAAAGCACACAGAATACTGTTACCTTTCCAGCTGAAGCAGTAGCTATTTATCTACTTGCAATTTCTTGCTTTCGATTTGCTAGGTTGATAGGAGCTGGGACAGACCACAGGAGCTCACTCATCGCACAGCACTTGGTTCTCAAGCTGCTGACCTGCTGACCTTCTAGTTGTCAAGCTCAGCATCTTAACCACTAAGCCACCACAGTCCCTAGGTTATGTTACAATATGTTAAACACAAGTAGGAATGGGGGGAGCTGCCTTCTACTGAATCAGATTATGTGGGTCCACTTTACTCAGTCCTGACTGGCCGCAAGGACTGCTTAGCTGGGGTATGCTTAAGGTGGCAATGATTGTACGAATCAAATATCTATTTTTAAAAATGTAAAAAAACATGTCAGTTTTAGATGGACCTGTATTGGACCTGTTTTATTATAATGGAAGCATGTGCTTAATGTTTCCTTTGAAAACTCTGGGCAGAGGTGCAAAACTTTGCCGGACTTGTCCCCATACTTATTTACATTTAGGATTGAAGCACTTTCTAGTGTGCTGACAATGTGAAAGACCGCCACCTTGTGGCAATACTTCTGTTAAAGCAGGTTGTGTTGACAATTCTTTTTGGTTTTTGAGGCTTACAAATTAAAAGTTACTATGGGCAGTTCTTTAGAAAACTAGTACTTTTAATTCTTAAGACATTACGTTTCTAGTGTATTTGTGCATTTTGTTGATCTGCCGAAAGCCACATAAACGATTCTATATTTGGCTTAAATTTAATAAGACATATTGGCAGAAGTTCTGGGATCCCATCTCCTTTCTTCAATAGATTCCAATAATTAAGATGCTTTTCATTTTTTGTTGACTTTATTCCAAAGCACAAGTTAAAAGTTTCTCCGCGGCCTTTCCAACGTTAAATCAAAGTAGTTTTGTTCTATTTTAGTTCAAATAGATCTGGGGTGGGGGCTGCTTGGGGGACAGGCTCCAAATGTTCTAAGACACTGCCTACTGCTTAACAAAAATATTTTTTCATTCACACAGTAAGCCTTCATATTTTTTTTGGCCAGGTGATTGACTTTACACATAGAACAGATAACATTCCTTAAAATGCTACTTTACCTTAGTATTAGACTTATATTCAATAAGCAGAATTTTCCTGCACCAACCTTAAAATATCATTTTCCATCCAACTGCTGGCTTTTGACTGTCATAAATTGTACTTACAAATTTAAGTGGCAGTTTGCTCACTGGTGGTAGTTCAATTTATGCCATTACACTAATAGGATAACCAACAAATAGGATTCTTACTATTAGCTTTGGGAATTTCTGGTTTTGATTTGTTTTCATTTTTTAAAATTATGTCTTTGCCAAGCTGCTGTGAAATGAAATAAGTTTTTTTGTTCTACTTCCTCTGCTATGCTACTTTATCTTTTTAGCACACTCTTTTTAAGGCTTCCTGCTCATATCCTCTATGGACTATGTATCCTATTTCATGTTCTAACCTATTCTGTTAGATGAGTCTGTTTTGGGTTGCAAAACACATGATAGGATAATTTTAGGAATTATTTGGAGACTAAATGATTTTTATCTCTAAAATAGGTGGTCTGTTGAAGACAAATCTGTGTATTCAGAGATCTAGGGGATAAGACCCACCTGAGGCCTTGTGTTCAGTTTTCTGGGCAAACTGTCTTATAGCCTCAACAGTTTACGTTTCTGAGAAATGAATGTTTTGTGACACACATGGCACAACTGTTATTTTGTAAGGGGGCAACCATCACTATTACAGCCATTTTGTGTTGGCACCCATACCTTCTTAAAGTTCCATATGTGGACCACAGGTCCCAAAAGTTTAGGAATCCCTTTTCTAGAAGAATTGGCTGCCAGGCTCCGATTCTCAATATTCACTTGTGAGGCAATGTCAGATCTCTGTTTAAATAGTCATTTTAAAATACTGCTTTATTTAAACATTTATATTTCTTCCACTTTACTTTTAGACTTGAATCACCAACTCGATCTCTAAGCATGGACGCTCCACGAGGGATTTTTATCCATGCACAAACAGGAGAAATTGAAGCACTTTCTCACTTGGATATCAAGCTCCACAGCAGTGATGGCATGGTGAGATTTTAGATACTATATCTCATTTCTGATTTAAAAAGTTTGGCCTAAGGCCAGTTGCTGGCCCCAATTTTTATAGGTACAATGAATCGAATGTACCTATATATGTATGGACGTACATTGATTTGTTTGTTCTTCTCTGTTTGAAAGGAGACTATCATTAGAGTTGCAAGTACAGTGAAACCCTGTATAACGAATGCCCCCTATAGCGAAAACATCGTAGAATGAAAAGAAAATGGAAAAAACATAGCGTCCCGTATAACAAAAAAATTTGTTCCACGATATATAGCTTCCCTATGGGAAAAATCGTACAACGGAAATCTCTATGGGGAAAACCATACAACAAAAAAAATTTGTTGTACGGTTTTTCCCATAGAGATTTTTGTTGTACAATGCATTTCATAGGGATTTTCGTTGTAAGAAGCATACATCGTATATAAAAAAATAGTATAAAGAAAAGCCCTGCAGAACTAATTATTTTTGTTATACGGGGTTTTACTGTAGACTTTTTTCACAACTGAAGTTAGAGTGATGTTTTTACCACTGACGTTTGCCTGAGATAATTCGAGTTTCAATAAATATGAGAGCAATACTGACCAATTAGTTTGAGATTGTTTGTTCTGAAGAACAATTGAATCATCTGCAAATTCTCTGATTCTATTTCATTTAAATGGATATTTAGGTCCTCATATAAGAAAAATATATATGATAGAATAATATCCTGATGATAAAATCAGCCATCTAGAACAGGGATCACCAACAGTTTTGTGCTGCAAGCCTGTCCATGCTCCTGGAACAGCTGAGAAGCAGCTGCAGAAGCAGGCGCATTTACAGCTGATGTAAGTGCACCCACTTCCACATTTACGTCACTCATGGGCGCGTTTGCGCATGTGCAGGTGCATTGTTAAAGCACCTGCTTCTACTTCTGGGTACATGGGAGATGGCGATGGGCCAGTTGGAATGACATCATGGGCCGGGGCCAGACCACAGGCTGTAAGTTGTGAACCCCTGGTCTAGATGCAAAACAGATTAGTACAACAAAATCCACAAAATTTATGCAGAAATGTTGACACTTTTGACCGTTGAAAGAGAAATTAAAATTTTAACAAACACACTTCTCCATTAGTAAGCGTGAGGTAAATGAAATCTCTCTTTAGAAACCTTACACTTTCATGTACTTCATTTTTCAGCACTAACATATTTCGCCTTACCATTTTCTCCCATTCCAGCCATTGAATAAAAAGGTGCTTTAAATGCTTATGGTACATGTGACAAAACGGTCTTGGATTTTGTTTTCTGGATCACTTTGGCTGTTATTTCAACGGCATTGTTGCAATAACCATCAAAACAATTTATGACATTACAGCTGGATAACCCACTAGTTTCTGGGCCAAGTATTTCAATAAAACTGCAATGTTGTATGGAATCTTGTTGGGTTTCAAGTTTTAGCCTGTACACTGCTCAGAGACACGCTTGCACTGTTGGGGCAGGATATAAGTCAAATAAATAAGTAAGTAAATAATGTGACCAACATATGACATTAAGAAAAGCAGAGTTCCAATCCAGCTTTATTCTTAAATGGCTAGTCGCATTCTATTGCTAATGTGTCTGGATGAGGATTACTGCTCACACCAACTATTCAATGCAAATCTGAATCTGAAAGACCATAACTCTATACATGAGCAGCTACAAATGTTACCTCCACCAGAGGAGTTCCTTCTCTCATTCCAAACATCTTCATCTGTTAAGAAGGAGGGAAGGCTTGCTCAGAATCATGGAGGTATACCTCCATACTCAGAATACTCCTCTGCAAACTCCTTGCTAGCCCTGTTGGCAGACAAAAATATTCCTTTTAAGCAGGCATTTGGCATTTCGTTGTCGTCAGCTGCAACTTGATCAGAGTATTTATTTTTTTCCTATCCCAGGGTGCCAGGAGCCCTGGTCTTGGAGGCCAGCTGGTTCTGGGCCACCTTCGCTCTCTGAGGCAATCAGAAAAAATGCCACTGCCGTGAATTTGTTTAAGGTGGATCCCAGCTTGCCATGAAGTGACCCACACACTGTGATCTCAGATATATTTCCTGCAGCACATATGAAATGAGACGTGCAGGATTTAATGCCAGAACTGCAATGGACTGCCACAGCCCTGAGGATATGGACAAGGTGTGCCTTCACAGCCAGTCCATCTGGCATGGCCTCTTCCGCCTCCATGACCGTTGGGGATCAGAGTTCCTCTTCTGCTCATTTTGCCATTGGGCCCAACATGATTTCCAGTAGAATTTCCTCCACTGAGGGGGCCATCACCTCACCTAGAGGGGCTCATCTGCCTATAGCCATTGGCCCATTTAGGGAGTCAGGTTATTTACCACCACCCAACACGGTGTTGGGTCGATGGCTGTACGGCCTACTCCATTACCATAGCGGGATGTCTGGCCAGACAAGTATTTGGCATCTAAATCCCACTTTATGGCTGGTGGGAGGGGTTTACAGTGTTTTAACATTTATGTTTTTAATATAATTCTTTGTTGTGTCTCATAACTTCTATTTTTTTATGGCTTATATACATTTTAACTGTTGTAACCCACCATGAGATCCTTACCTAGGGAAAAAGGCAACATGTTCTCTAGCCAGCTCCTTTCTTGAAATGGAGCTTAGAGGATTTATTTGGAACAATGACCAATGTGGACAATGTTCTAGAATGCCCCAGAGTAGGGCATTGTATGGAATTTAAAAGGTTAGAAACAAGTAGCTCAGGTTGGTGTGTCAGGAAAAAATAATCAGAGCACTAGAGAAGCATCAGCCAGGGATCTTAGGAATTGTTCAAGGATATCGAGCACAGAGATCGGCCATCTTTGATGTGAACCAGGACCAGCATTGCAGCATACATGCATTACTATATCAACATCTGCTTCCTGTACAGAAATAATTCCCAGGTCCTGATCTCTCTTTGTGATCTGAAGTACAGATATATTAGACAGATCATAAGATGGCAGTCATGCATTATCTAGTATGATAAAATAGATAAAGTATTAAATTAGAACTGAAGAAATATGCGTTCAGTTGTCTAAACAGGTTTAAAAGTTCACCAGCTGATCTTGGGACACTTACTTCTTTTCAGCCTAACTTACCTTGCTGGGATAATAAAACAAAAGTGACAATTATATACAGTACATCATTTTGAACTCTTCAGAGGAGAGATGGGATGCAAATGTAATAAATAAATGAAGATAAAGTAATCCACAGACATTAAATCCTAGAAACCAATATAAGATGTTAATTCAGATAATAATTGTGTGCCATCAAGTCAATTCTGACTTATGGCAACCCCTTCCAGGCAACAATTTCTATTCAAGTGAGTAAAGTTTTGTTGTATGATGCATCCCATAGAGAAAATCGCTATATGATGCATGTATCATATAGCAATTGTTTCGTACAACGAGCCCCGTGGTACAGATTAAATCGTTGTATGAGGTACCACTGTACTGATCAAAATTAAGGAATATACTCGAATAGACTATACAGTACTTGACAAAATTAAGCAGACCTTTTTTGTATTATTTGAAACAGTAGCCATGTTAGTCTGTGGTTCAGGCATATTGGATATTTTTGTATTATGTTATGGCTGCCCAAAGAATATATTGTATCTCTTTCTTCCACGTAGATTATGCTTAATGCTGAGACTTTGCGAATGCCCAAGTTGCCTCATGGAACAAGTGGAGAAGCTGATACATATCAAGAACTCTATGAAGTTTGTGTCTGCTTAGATGGACGGCTATACTTAGCAGTAGCTGATGTGGTTTCAACTTGCGTGGAATATAGTCGGGTTTGTCAATAAAACACAGTAAACATACCACTTTCTCTGGCCTTTTTTGCCAGGATTTATAGCTCTCAATGCAAAACACTACTGACAGAGAAATATATGTACCAGCTGGGACATATGAAAGAGAATTTGTAACTTAAAATTATATTTAAAATGAATCCTTCCATCAAATAAATTTAAGCAATTGTATTGAAAACCTAAAAACAACTTTGCCAACAATACATCTGCTATTAATTTAGCATTCTGCTTGATTTACAGTACTTTAGTGTTTTTGAATATGAAAGCATAAAGGCAGGCTTGCAAATATTTTATAATTTGTCTTGTGCTTTTAATTCAATTTCTAAAGTGCAGCTGATTTTAAGTTATTAAGTTGATTAAGTTATTTTTGGAATAGGTTGAAAACTGCGTATCTTTATATGTTAAACAAATCATGTCTGTTAAATTATGAAGATAACACAGGTTTTCAGACATTCAGAGTAAGTCAGTCACACGATCATGCTAAGAAAGCAGGACAGGTTAGAGATGTTTTCATGTCAGAGATTACTCTGGGTTAAAAGGATTTTTGCAGAAGACACCCGAATGAGGCTCCTTTCATGCCCCTATCGTGCAGCTCTCAGGGAATAGAACCCCGTTCTTTCGGTCTACAAGAACAGTGCTATGACCCACTGAGCCGCTGGGGAGCAATGATAGATAAGCTAAACTGTTCTTCCCCTGTACCTTTCAATTTAAAATATGGTAGCCTGCAATCCACTGCTCTAACCAATAACATGAGTGCAAAGGAAGGAATAGATGCCCCCCACCCCCAATTATTAGGCTTAGGTGGTATTCTCTGGAACCAGCAAGCTGTGTGTGTGTGTGTGTGTGTGTGTGTGTGTGTGTGTGTGTGTGTGTGTGTGTGTGTGTGTGTGTGTGTGTGTGTGTGTGTGTTTTGGGGATCCCTGCCCTAGGGAGCCTCAGAACATGAGGTGAGGAATGGGAAGCATTTAATTTAAAAAGCTGCATCTGAGGACATCATAACCCTTACACACGCAGAGTTGCATGAACAGGAATCCAGCCTTGAATATTTGTGCTGTGCTCATAAAACAATTTCTTTTTCAGCATCGTAACAGAGGCTCCACAAGATTATCAAAATATTCAGAAAATCCTACGTTACTTACACTGGCCTTGGTGTAAATCACAGCAGTGAACTGTTTTTAAATACCAAATTGACTCTTGTACTTCTTACCACTTATTTATAGCTCTTTGGGTAACTTTATCATAGATTGGTTATCTTGTAGAACTAGTTGTATGAATTCTGTGGCAAATTGTGCCTCTCAGTTCGAAACCCGAATACTGCATGATGGATTGAGCGCCCATCTCTGTCCCAGGTGTTGGGGACATGAAAGGAGCCTCGTTTGTGCGTTCTCTTAGCAGTTTCATCCGCAAAAATGCTTTCAACCTAGAATAATTTCTGACATGAAATTATTATTAGTAACTAAAATATCCCATCTATGTGGATGAGAATTAAAGATATAGTAAGGAAAACTATGAATATTCTGGAACAATTTCCAAACCACTAGCATTTATTGTTGCAGAACAAACAACAGTTTTGTGATACCATAAAGACTAACACATATATTATATAATTAACTCCATGAACCATCAGATGTATATCAAGTGTATCTGAGGTGTATTAGATATTCTTGGGAAATTTAGTTTCATTCTAATATTATGTTCTGAAGTTTCATCTAATAAAAAGATATTTGAGTGGTAGTGTTTGACTCCTTTCCCCCCCAAAAGTAGTGAGGCAATGATTCCATAGTTCACCAGGGAAAGAGAAAGTGAAGAGGCTATAACAGTCATCAACATAATAAATTAACTGAGAAAAACTCCCATCCCAAAGTGTACTGAAAATAACTAGTGAAGAAACTCTTGATTTTAAAAAAAATCAACACATCTGTCTGAATAATTTTTGAGTTTATTATTAAAATTATTTTATGGCACTTAGCAGGAATAGTCACATGGCTTTTCAATCATAAATAATACAGATTTCAAAGCCTAGAATCTTTTGAGATAGTATTTACACTTAGAGCCCTTTATTATTTATATTTAATTGTCTGAAGAGCTTTTATCAATATTATTTCCATTTGTATTGCAATGATTTTGGTTCTAATCTCTGTAAGTTCATCCCACCCTTTTAAATTTTACATTTTTAAGTGACATTACAATTTCAGTGTACTAATCAAGTAAATAATTATGACAGGTAATAATGGAACACAATAATAGCTATAGTAGAGTTACTGTACAAGTTTTCATGATCTTGTTTTTACAAATACTTAATAATTTACATGGCATTATCAAAAGTATTACAATTTATAAAAGAAGGTATAAACTAAAAATCAGACATCTTATGTGCCAAAGTGTGAGAGAAAATGAAAAAGCATAACATTGCAGCACCATTTAACATGGAATTTTTTAAAAATCCCACTATACCAAAATACTTTATCAAGTATACTATTTCCAATGATTGCTCACAAAAAATACATAATACAATACATAAACAAAACAAAAAGGTCAAGCAAGGCAACTTCTGAAAAGATGAGTTTTGGTGTGCAGTTTCAAAAACTACAGGAAGTGAAATATTTTGCTATGTAATTTATGTACAATTCCCATTAAACAAAAGATCTGAAAGTGTCAGAAACACAAAGTAGATTGTCATGAAAATAGGTCTTGTGTTAAAACAATTCAATTAAAATACTGTGCTGTGTCAAAGGTCCTTCACTAGTAACTTTGATGTAACTTCTGATGTAAAACTGCATTAAATCTATGGTAAGATTTTGCAACCAACGTTACTCTGAAAAAAAATGAGTCTGTAACAAACAATGGGTGCAGAATACTCAAGTCATTTTCTTCAAGATTACTATTAAATTTCTTGTATTAGTACACTGAAAAATGATACTTCTTGGAAACAGCATTGCATGGATACAATCTAAGGATACACAGACACACAAAGTTTTCAGAAATCACATCCTACCCTTTGGTTATATAAAGTGCAGTTCAGCCCTGTGAATTTTATACCATATACATATACCCATTTCATAACTCAGTTTCCCTATAGTCTTTAAATATATGTTCTACAGCTTTGCTATATGAGGCTCAGTTTTAAAAAATGTAAATTAATTTCAAATCCTGCATACCTGCTACCTGAACTAGACTTTTTCACTTGACAGCAAGAACAAGCAATTTACAATGGAGAAGTGTCAGAAACTCTAATCTTCTTAACCCTGTTTGTCATTCTCCTTCTCAGAAATATCTTATTCCCCAAAAGACTTCCAGATTCAAGATTTAGGAGAAAAAATGATGGTCCAACAAAGGGGTCAGCACAATTCTACCTAACACTTTTTTCTTAAAATTATTTCACTCCCCCCTGCTTTGCAGCTGTTCACCAAAGCATTTTGGGTCTGTCATGGAACATGTAATTTGGCCCTAATCATGGCTGAAGTATACTATTACATTTTCAAGCTGCTTACTAGAAAGTGTATAACCTCCAAAGTACAGGAATTAGATGCATAAATTATATTTTATCACATTTAGGATAAAGTTCTTCTTAGCAAATATAAGCTTGGGTATGCTTTTACCCCATCTCTTGTTGTGATTATAAAGGCATATCTAACTACAGGACCCATCAATAGTAACATGCCGCCAAAAGGTAACATAGAGGGAAAAATGGCTGTGGATGTACCATGTGTATATGTGAATTTACCAATACCTTTAACCTTTCCTCACACCTTCTGTTGTATGAAGTTTTCAAGTTTTATTATAATGCATGCTGTACATTCCATCACTCTCATTGCAACTTCAGAAGTGAACCTGTCATTTGGAATCTGTGGGAAAGGAAGGAGGTCTGGATAGCGGGTTTTTAAGCTATCCACTCCATATGCTTCCAATGTGTGGACATCATTTGTAAGACCTTCAAGCTGCTGACTGTATTCTTCAATTTTTTGAGCTAGTGCAGCTGGTTTTACATCTTTATCAGACTTACCCCTTACTGCATAATCAGCAGCAATCAAAGCTAACTTGGTAGACAAGTAACATTTAAAACATACCCACTCGTTGGCACTTTTATGAAGGTCATTTCTTGCAGCTGAAAAGTTTGCTCTAGCTTGCCTCAACCACCTACGTGCCTCAACAAGATTTCCAACAGATTTAAAAGTAGGTGGCACAAAAAATCGCTGTGAATATGAAGGACCTGTAGAAGATGAACATTTTTCTTTAGATTGTTGTCTTTCAGATTTATGGCTTGTTGCTTCCTGATTCCATGAAGTATAAAATCTCTGAAATGAAAATTTATCTGATTGAAAGCGAGAAGCTGAGGATGTAAATGTTCGTCTTGATGATGCCCTATCTGCATTTTGGTCCATAAAAGCCTGCTTTTCTAACCTATTGATTTCATTCTGTAAATGCTTGAACACTTCATTGGCTAAATCAAGGTTTTCTGAATTTTTGTCTGGATGCCATTTAAGATACAGCCTTCTTATAATCTTTTTCCTTTCGGAATCTGGAAGCTTCCAGGCTTGCTCCAAAACTGATGTAACTTCTCTTAAAATTTCAGGCAGAGAATTTGCTTTAACCTTTTTAGGAGAATGATGTTTGGATGATGAAGAAGTTGATGATTTGTTACTCTCCCTTCCAGGAAAAAGAGGAGGAATTGTGCGCTGTCCATGTGTTGGAAACTCTGTAGGACTTGTTGGAGTAGATGGTGCACTCTCCCTGCTCTGAGAACTTTCATCAGGTCTTGAGAATTTGTACAAATCAAGAGAGCTTACTATCTTGTACTCACTGTATCCAATGTCAATCTGATAAATCTTGCCTAAGAAACTGGAATTGTCATTGTCTTCCCTTTCTACTTCCTGTACAATGATAGCATATGTATAGGTTGGATGGTAGGATCCATAGATATCTCCCCCTTCAGCATCAACAAGGTAACCAACATATTCACCTGGATAGAAAACATTCATTGGATCCATAAGAAGGGTGTAGTGGATCTCAGGTGGTATAGGAGTGCCAGGCATAGGTAATTCAAGTTTTGAGGGTTCTGAAGAGTCATATTTCACACCTAAACTGTCAAGTTTCTCACTAATTCTATAAATGTCATTGCATCCCAACATAGCTATTAAATAAGAAGTATCAGAAATAAGATTATCTGTTGCAGATTTCAGGGTCATTGCCAACGCTAGAAGGAAATTTATATCTTTGCTGTCAGAATGCTGTATATATAGCAGTATTACTGCGTTTCCATACCTCTTTAAAAAGGCAAATGTTTCACTTTTACTGTGAGGAATTGGTGCAAATCCTTTAACTCTCAATGTTGTTTGCAACCTTTCAAAACAAGAAACTTTCAAACCTTCTCTCAAGGTCTTGCAAAGTTTTATAGCTTTTTCTTCATTGGCTAAGAATGCATTGTCATTTTCATGTTTCATTATTCTAATTAGTCCTGTAATAAATTGTTCAGAAGACAACAACAACTGGAGCCTCCCCTGAAGAGAACAAAGTGCTCCAAACTGACAAAGCTTGGGTGACTCTTCATCCAACTGTTCCTCAAGAATGCTGCTGAGGAGGCGAGGTCGTAGCTTCTGAGGAAACAGCATTATCAGCTTGGTATGAAAGCCATGGTCTTTTCCCAAATAACACTGGCTGAGATCAACCAGCATTTGCACACCTATGTTCCCTTGTATTCTACTTTTGTAATGTGGTGCATCATCAAAAACCAAGATACTTGATTTTACCAACCTACCATCTTGACTTGGAAGATAAAGAGCCAGATCTCGCATACTCTCAAGGTCATTTCTCACCTTAACAGAATCATTTTGAAGACTTTTAAAAAGACCAGAAACAACTCGTTTAACAGTACGCATTTCATTAGGATCAAGCTGTTTTCCTTCAGAGTTCTTGAATATACGACTCAGAACTTCAACATACTGCTTTGTTGAAATGACATCTTCAGTGCCTAGGTGTTTAAATAACTGATGGAAAGTGCCAAGTTCTAATGGAAGTTTGTACAAGTAAGGTTTAAAGTCAGATTCGTACTCAAGATTTATTACTACTTCTTCAGGTTTCAAGAGCTTCCAGCCTTCTTCAACCATCACAAATGCAATTCCTCGAAGCTGAAATCTGAATTCTCTCTTCTCTGTGTTGAGAAATTCATAGATGCTTCTTAGGACCTTGGACCTTGTCTTTACCATATCTTCATCCAAAGTTGTTATATTACAAATGTTTCTGCAGTTATTTATAACTTTGTCCAAAGGAGGATCCAAATTGACATTAAGCATAGTCAAAACCTGCTCAAGTTGTTCTTGGGCACCAAGGCTGCTTCCTTCTTGTTCTTTGATGCTTAGAGGTGTTGCTTTCTCTGGAAGGATAGGGCATGAAGTCCACAGAAGCTGCAAAACATCTGTTTGTTTGAATTTAGGGTTTACTTGGGCACCACTGAATTTTATAAGTGGGAGTGTTCCATTAACCTCTTGGTACTGTGGATGGAATCTTACAATTTCAGTAGGGGCACGCTCAGGGCATAAGAATGCTATTGAAGATAATTCTTTGAGGAAGTTTCCAGAAAATAAATCAGTCCTTTCTTGAAATATATGATGAAGAAGGACATCCACTGTATTCTGCAGTGTCTCTTTAGTCCAGTTCTCAGTGTTAGCTCGCATACTAATTTCTTTGGCGAACTGCAATAGCTGCTGCTGGGAAATGATGTATTTCAATCCCATGTTTCGGAGGAATGCCACCCATGATGTAAGGAATGCAGCACGGTTTTTTGGTTTTGTGAGCTGCTCTAGTTTCTTAAAGAAATCTTGAGGAATGAAGAGTTTTTCAGGAAGCATAACGTCAAAGACTCTTACAGTCCTATCATAAAAATGCTTTGCAGGTTTGAGCCTATTACAAGCATCATGAATTATAAGAAAGGTCTCCAACTTCTCAAACAATTGTTCTTTTATTTCTGATGATTCCTCAATGCTAGACAGCCTATTCTTCAAGTAAATGAGATGTTCTAGTTTTGCATCATAAGAAAGACTTTCAATCTTTGGCAAAAGATGCTTCAAATAAACTTCAAGGTCATCTACAGGAACACAGCCTAGCAAAGTGTACAACTCTTTTAAATGGATCTTCTCTTCAAGAAAAGCAGTAGACGTTGACTGTGTCCACCTATCTACCTCGACTGAGGGAATATTTCTCGTTAGCACATAACATGCTCCACATTTTGAAATGCTTATGTACCGTCCACTAATGGATTTATAGCATGGAAGAGACCTCAAAATCTTAATGTCCTCCTGAGATGTTAAGTGACTTAAGTTGCAATGGAAGTACATCAAGAGAGCTTCAAAGTCATTCTCAGCTAACTTTTCTGTCTTAAATGTTGAGGTTTGAACCATATAATGTATAGCTCTTAAAATACTTGGAGGATTATCTATATTTGCCGTATTCCCAGACAATAAAGGCACTAAAGCACTGTCCTTGGAGCAAATTTTGTTCATTGCAAGTTGGATACAACCAGTTTTCATTAAAGCATGGAAAACCTTATCAGTCTGTGAATTTGGGAAGAGAGCTATATGCATAAGACTAAGAGGAAGCAAAACATCACAATCTGGTACAACCAACTGGTTAGAGGAGACAGTAAATTTTGTGCCAGGAAGCAATGCCCAGTCCTTCAAAGTTTCAACAACATCATCAAATGTTGGTTTTGCATCTTCCTGCTCATCCTTGGCATTTACAGATTCACTAATGAAATTCCATGTGTTCTTAAGCCAGGATTCACTTGCAAAATTCTCTTTCCATTTCATACATCCTCTGGTTTTATATTCTCTTGGCAGCACAGATGACAACAGATCAGCAAAAGCTGTGATGTCAAATACTTTTGCTACATTGCATTTAAGTAAAATATTGCTGTACTTCAAATAGAGAGTGTTCATAAACAGATCTTTACGAGATGGAATCAGTTCATGATAGGTTGTTAAGAACTTAGGACGCTTTGAATCAAAAACTTGTAAAACACTGTCAAGTGTAATGAGCAATGGTAATCCTTCAATCTGGATTTCATTTTCTTCTGCATCTTTAAAACAATAGTCAACAAGAAGTTTTAGACTGTGAAAAAGTTTTAAATTTGTCTGCTGGAGACGACAAGGCAGTTTTCCAATGTGGCAGGTAGAATCTGGAGAGGAAAATGTCATCAGGAACAATCGGACATCAGCAGGAGTCACATAGCTCACAGGAATGCCAGCATCCACAAGACAGTGATAGAGATTTGCAGTTTCATCACAGCTATAGATCAAGTTAAATCCAATTTCTAAAAGGAGGTGTTTGAGTCTATACACATTTTCTGCTACTGTTTTGCGCGTTGTTATGTTATACTCTATATTTTTTAGGTGCTGCAACTCATCTTGTAACAGGTTGTCAAAAAATGGCCTAGTTTTGCTTGAGGTAGACATATTAGCCCAAGTAATGATAACTGCAGAATGCAAATCAGATCCATCAACACTTGGGGCTCGTACAACAGGCAGGAGACGTTTTGATTCCTCATGAATGCAACTGTAAACTGCTTTCACTAAGCAATACCAATCAGGCTGTAGATCAAGTCTGTTAACTGGGAAGAATGACAGAAACTTTTTCAAAGTGTCTTTCACAGTATGTATAGATGTGTTTTGTAATACTGACACTGTTGGGTCAGTCCCTTGAAAGTAACGTTTCTTCAACTGAATCAGAAGTTCAACGTAAGCTGGTGCTATCAATGCCGTCATTAAACTGTTATTCCAGTCACTTCGCACCCCAACTCCATTATCATCACGCCACAAATTTCGTCTGGCAGAATCCAGGGCAAAGTGTCCATTCACATGAAATGGCAACCCAGTTTCTAAAGATAAAGGTAAGAAACAGAATGCTCTGTGGGGCTTTTTGTAGTTATGAGTGATACATGCAGCGACTCCCCCTCGGGGGAAAAGAGTAATATCTTCATTCTTGTGTGCTGAGACAACACTCTTAGATACTTTTTCAATATCTGAAAAACCTGACCTATTGCAAATCAGCCAGGTAGTAAGGTTACCTTCAGAGTCTTCTGTATCCATAGTGTAAGTGATTTGTTGCACAGGTATATCATTTAACTGTTTCTTTTTAGTTACACTGTCAATTACAGAAGCATGGAACTGCTTTCGTTTAAGCCTATCTCCATCCGTTATTTTGCCAGTTACAGAATATAACACGTTAAGTGCTCCTGTTGTCTTTTCAATTTCACAAATAGAGATTCTTTCCATATGGTTCAGAAACATCAAGAGTTCTGCTCCATCTGTACGAAGCTTATCTAGAAGATTTTGCACCATTCTATCAGAACATGGTACTGGGGAGATTTCTGAAACTTTTGCCATTTCTCCATTTCGAAGTGGAAACCTGAACATAGTGCAATTTTCCAGTTTGAAGTGATCACCTAAATAGAGATTCAATACATCTGAGAACTGTGTTTTGAAATCAGCATCTAGGTCTCTAAACATGCGTCCAGGACTAATGGATGTTGCACCAGGGGAGTATCTCGCATGAGGATCAAAGATACACAGTATATCATTGCCAGAAATGAAAGAAGGACAGTCAGTTATGTGATACACAGAATTGAACCCTATACCATACTGGCCAGTTTTACATGGATTGCCTTCTTTCGTGCCTTTTCCAAGATTCTGAATTCCTCTAATGTCATCTTCAGTAAATGGCTGATTATTAAAGACGCACAGTGCAGGGCCTTGGAGTGGTGCCCATTTTTCATCAAATATCCTATCGACTGGATGTTGCCGAGGATCAAACACAAAGCAGACTTCTGTAGCTTTTGCATCATCCGCATTCTGAAGAAGCTCTTTCAGCATTTCTTTCTCAGAAGGATATGCATTAAGAATACTTTTAATTCTGCTTGTTAATTTTTCTTTCTGCCCAAATTCACTCCCAAGTGTAGTAAAACAAATGTTTGATGCATACCGTTCTAAGGCCTTATGCCGCTTGGGTACAGCCCCAAGCTTTACTGCAACTTCTCTTGGGATATCAGCATGACAGTATTTTACAGTTGTGTCTTTTACTTTAATCCAAGGACAGTCATTGTAACATAGAGAATTAGCAGGAAGAAGGGCAAGACGAGTATCTGGTAACAAAATCTCACCATACTTTGTTTTGCAAAGATCTTGCTTCTTTTCTCTAATGAGACCCCATATTCCTTCACTGATAATTCTCCTACACAGCTGGAAATTTTCTTCAGTCAATGGTTGGGTTCCTCTTTCCTGATTGATTAACTGAAGAACTAGAGCAAAATCTTCCACTGAAAAAGCATGACGCACACCTACACTTTCAAACAGTTCCCGAAAACTATTCCTGTATTTATTAGGCAACTGGTGGAGATAAGGTGCTGCTTCAAAGTTTAAATGAAAAGACATCTTTGTGGGGTCAACATATCCATTTTCAACTAGAATGAAACTGCAGTTTCTCAACTCCTCTATGATGACTATTTTCGTTGCTCCATTTTGTAGCAGGGCTTCATGGAGATACTTATAGCATGCATTTGTGATGTTTTCCTGATACAATGTAATTCCATCAAAAGACTTGGCAACTTCTTTCAATTGGCTTATTATCATATTGATGGTTGGCTTCTTAAGCAAACCTAGAAATTCTTTGACTGCTAGGGAAATTATCCCACAACCTTTAAAGGAATGAGAATTTTCATTAAGAATCGGCTTTAACAGACAAACAATATCTTGGTAATCAGAACTAAAAAGGTCCATTGCTGAAAACATTGTTTCAGGTTCAAAATCAGAACCCTTCCAATGCAAGGAAAACCCTGCCGGTTTTGTAAGAAATGGAAGGAAAGAAATGGATTGAAATTTTGCAGCAAATTCTTTAGCTTTAGGATCTCTGCATTTAAGTTTTTCATCAATGAGACTTAACAGTATACTGCTTCGGAGACAAGCGGAAGCATGATTAGTCCTATTGATAATTTCTATCGATTCAGCACGTTCAATCAAGTCTTCCCATGAAATATCATCTTTAACCATGCCTAACTGAACTAATTTAACCAAAATCACTGGATTAAGGTAATCCTGACTGGTGCCATGAGGAAATCTCCCATCTTCTTTATCATACAACCTTGCAACTTGGCCTTCAGGATGAATCAGTCTAGAAGGTTCCACCAGAGGATGGCCAGTCAAAGAACAAGGAATACATGGTGTAGCACTAAGAATTTCTGAGAACTCACTAATTTTTTCACTTAGAACATAGTGCATTAAAGGATCACGGAGTTGTGTCTCAATTTCTTTAATATTTGGGAAAAACACTTCAGAAAAAAACTCTCTCTCTGAAAAAGTATTCTCCATTAACACCTGCTTACATCCTGCTTCTTCAAAGCCTGCTTTGACCCAAGAAGGAAGATCAACAGCACAGAGATTTTTTGAACCAATATTTTTAAGATACTTCAGAAAAATCTTAAAGGCTGCAGATCCTATATCGGGACGTTTCAGCAGTGAATCATCCAAGAATCTCACATTCTTCATTGATACCCAAGATGAACCATCAGAAAACACACAAATTGCTTCTTTGCCTTTCATGTGAGCTATCTCCTCATAAAATCCTTGACATATAACTGAAAAATCATCATGCACTAAATCAGGATCCGGCCATACTGCACAGTAACTGTAATCCTCTATCTCACCACAAACTGCCATGTTGCGTAAAATCACAAGAGCTTCCAGATAGGCTTTTACTATAACATGCCGCATGAATATTGTGTTCCACCTTCCTTTTGTGTCAGTTTTCCATATTTCTTTTCTATTTGACGTAACAGCAAAAGAACCATTGATGTGAACAGGCAGGCCTGTTTTGATTCGAAGAGGTAAATAGCAAAATACTTCTCCCAAGATGCTACGATTGGATTTCACTGTCCATTTATGATCCTGTGTTTCAGACAACAAAACCGCTACTGAACTGCATGGAACAAGTCCTAGCCTTCGTCCACTTTCATGCAGTGAAAACTTTAAGGCCTCCCCTGTATCCATGCAGGAACATATAAGCCATGTTGTACAATCTACAGTTTTTTGTGGCAATTCATCAGCAGGCCTTTTCATCTGTCCAGATTTAGCCATCTCAAAGAAAGAAAGTGTGTCATCTTCTGGTCCTCTAAACACAGGAGAATGTAGGTCACCAATTCGCCGGAATACATGGTGAAATTCTTCTACTGTTATTTGCAATATACATGAAGACTTTGGTGATTCAGTGGGAAGTTTTTTTGTGCTACTACTGCAGGTTTTCATGAGTTTAGCAGCTTCCGTTAGTACACTTGTAACAGGGGTAGTTATAGCTTTGGACAAACAAATGGTTTTTTTAATAGTCACTGTATCTTGTGCTGTAGCAGGATTGGTTTCCTCAGCTTTCAGATACTTCAAAACCATACTGTTTACACATTGTGTGAAGATGATCAGTCTATGCCCACAAATGCTAAATTCATCCACAAGAGAATAGATGTCTGCCGTATTATAAGAAGTAGTACTGACTTCACTTACTTTAGCCTCCTGTTGTGTCCTAAATGAAAGTCTAAAAAGTGTTCCATTATAACTGTAAGGTGCCTCCACAGTCAATGGGAGCTGGCAACCAAACACACCTATGAATGGCTTGAACTGATTTGGAAATTTTCTAAGTCTTTTTTGTTGTTTACTCCAATTAATCTTTATCCCGGGGTTAGATTTATCTCTTATATGTTTACTGAGATGGTTGATGTTTGGATCAAACATGATCATAAATTCTCTGCTCATAATGATGGGAATATCAGTGATGTGGTACACAGAATTAAATCCTAAACCAAATTTTCCAACTTTATCAACTTCTGCTCTTTTTAGAGATTCACCTAACCGAGTTATATTTAAGAAATCAGAATCAGAAAATTCAGAATTATTGAATGACCACAGAGCTGGTCCATGAGAAACCGCCATTCCTGGATCCAGAAGATTTTCTCTTATGTCATTATTTCTCCTCATGTCAATCAAAAAATTACACTCTGTTGCGTTGGCATCATCAGCATTTTGAAGCAACTCTTTGAAAATATCAGCTACGGAAGGATATTCTTCCAAAATGTTTTTAATTCGTACTGTGAGAGGTTCCCTTTGACCTGATTGTTCAAATCCCATATTTTCCGGATTGATCAACCTAGTACTGAGACACGGTACATTCAGCCACTCTGCTGTTTTCATGGGTATATCCTCATGAACTAAAACTATTGGCTCCACAGCATCTTCAAGCAAATCATTTAAGTCATCAACTTTGATGTCACAGTAGCAGCACTCATGAATTGGTTTCATTGTAAGTTTGTAAGGTTTTTTGCTACAGTATATAGGAACAGGTGTATTTAGACTGGCCGGGATCTGACAACTGTAGAGCCACCTTATAATATTCAACATAATACACAGATTTTGCTTGCTCTCTTCTTCACTAAGAGACTGTTCACTTTTGAGGTATATTTTCTGAATCACCATGGAAACATGGTCTGGGGTCAACTGCTCAATTGACCCACAACACTTAAACAACTGATGGAATTTAGCCATGGTTTTGGGAACATTATGCAGATATGGCTGGAGATCTAGATTGTGCGCTGATTTTATCACTGCTTGAGAAAGTGAGCAAAAGATTTTACCAGTCCAGACCCATGGAAATTTCAAGGCTTTAAAAGCTTCTTTTCCTTCATCCAAGTGATCATGCATAAAGCCGTAGATCTCAAGCAATATTTGCTGAAATTGATAGTAATCTTCATCACTAAATTTTTTTGAACTGTGCCAGTCTACAACTACTTTGAAATGTTTTAACACTGATTTTATGCTAGGTTTGACTGAGATCCCAAGTGCTTTTTCAACACTTGGCTGAACACTTTCCACAAGGGGAACAGAGGACCCAACTAATGTTGCTTGAGATAAATCACACATTTCAGGTGGTGAACAAAGATTACACTCATCACCTTTCCAGGTTAATGAACTTGGATAATTTGGAGGTCTTTCTTTACATGCTGGAATCCATTTAATTTTTTTCAGTGTTGCTTCTGCTTCAGAAGAATGCAGTAGTGAACAATTCTTGTTCAAAATCATTAACAATGTTCTGGCTTTCTTTTTAAGGGCATCATGATTTGTACCTACAGAGTCTCTCAAATTCTCAATTTTACATGCTATACACAAGATGTCTTCCTCTTCCAAACTGCTTTCAGTTTTTAAACCTATTAATCTCAAAGAATGTAAGACATCTGAAGAAATACTAAAAGTAGCAGGGGGGAAGAAGATTTCTTCCTCACCATAAAATAGATCCTGTAATACTTCCACTTCAGGATCAAAGAGCTCACTGGCTGACACCATGTTCCCCTCTGCAATTTGAATAAATTTTAGTGGAATAAGCCAGTCCAGCACTTCTGTATTTTCATTTTTGAGGAAAGTCAGATTTTCCAGAATCCAGAGCATAATTTTTGTTGATTCATCAACAGAATAAAAGTCACTTTGAATATCTGTTATAATAAACTTAATGCAGTCTGTGCTTTTCAGCTGTTCTGCTTTCAGTATTCTTACTAATCGGATTGTAGCTTCATCACGGCCATCAACTAGTGAAACAGACAGTTTTATATCAGGTGGAATTTTGGCAGTGTGATGTAGCACTTTACAACCTTTCAGTGAAATAAAAGCACTATCTCCATCAAGTACCTGTTCAATTCTCCTAAATATTACTAGCTCATGAATAACTCTCTTTTCTTTTTCAGTAGTATCAGATAAACTAGCAAGAAAATTCCTAAGTGCATTTTTATATGATGTGGGGAATGATGCAACCTGACTTGTCAATTTTTGTACAGCAAGTTTTCCTATGATCTGCAAAACTATACTAGGCAAAGGGGGGTGTATATATATTTTTAAAAGTGGATGTTGTATAGAAGGATCCAATTTTGTAATCACAATGCCACCAAGTTGCTCAACAATGTCAGCTAAAAATTCTGGAAGTTGTGTCTCAGATCCATCATCTAGAATAATTGGTGAGGGAGTCGTTAGTCTAATGAGTTCCAATACTTCCTTGTCTTCATCTAATAATGTCCTTGGGATAAGTGGCAAGTCATTGAACATGGACAAGTCCTCAGAGAAATGTATATAGAGGTTCTTCCATACCATTTTAAGCCATGAAACAGGTGGATGATTTTTATCTTTACAATGTGGAAACCACTCTACCATTATCCCTCTACTAGGCCATAAAGAGTTCATAATTTCTTTGATAAGGCGTGCAAATCGTTCAGGATTGAGAAACTGCAGCTGGGTACAGGGCCTTCCTGAAATAAAAAAAGCAGATTTTTACACATGAAGAAATTGCTGGAAGAAAAAAGAGTTGTTTTAAAAGTTCTTCCACAAAACAAGTTCAATACTCTACTCACTTATTTCAATCATCTTACAGAAAGGAACGGGAACCCTAATCACTGTGGATCAGTATTTAGATATTTACACACTACAATCCTGTATATTTTTACTTAAAAGTCAGAGTCCCCACTACGATTTACTTCTAGCTTCAAAATAAATAACACTCCTCACTATGGGGAGAGGGGGTGTTCTGTCAGCCTTAGAATTCAGGAAGAGGGGAACAAGGTGTCTCCCTGTCAATAAAACACAGGTCACAAAACATTGCCCCATTCTAAGTCCATCCTATTACGACAAAAACTCAAGAAAGCTTTAGAGATTTTAACATACGAGTACCCTTGCAAAGGATCTCAGGTTCCTGTTTGTGAATACCCCTCCTTGTCTGCTTACTTGAAAGCAAATGATATCTCAGCAGGAAATCTTATATGTTTATTTGAATAAAATAAAATGCACAGCAAAGCACATCAAAATAGCTTAAAAAACCAAATTGAGACACATCTTCTATTGTTTCAAAGAGACAAGAAATAAGTTAAAAGGCACATTTTAACACAACTGTTTCTGTTCACTGTTCTCACTGGCTTTTTCATTTTTTATCAGTAAGCTTAAGCATAATAAAAAAGTGAAGGCAAAGCACACAGCATGTTTACCCATTTGACTGTCAGATGCACAGTGTTATCAGCAGCATGGCCCTGTGTTTTCTCTGCTTACTTGGGTTAAAGGTGAGACAGTATATCTAACAACTGGGATTATTTTTCTCTTTCATTTCTCCATTCGTGAGTTGGTGCTCTGCAAGTGGGTGCTGGGTCAATGATGGATGCTTAGTCATCTGACAAAGCACCTGATCTGCTAGCCAAAGTTCCAGTTCAAAAACCCAGCCCTCACTGATAGCCAAACACTTCTTTGATTGGGCCAGGAGATGGCAGCATCTATTACATGAAACAGTTCGCAGTTCAAAAATGATTGGTTAAAAAGATTCCACCCACTTCTTCAAATAAATTTTTTGCATTTTGCAAAACCGCATGCAAAATGGATGACAGTCTCACTGAAATCACTAACCTTTATGGTAAACCCACTATTGGGATGTAAATATGGCAGACACATTTAGCACCTTAAAGACTAGCTGAGCTATTATAGCTGGTAAGTTTTCATTGACTAGAACTGGTGGGAGCTAAAACTGGTCACATCTGATCACCTGGTCAGATCTGGGGATCAACTTTATCTTTTCCTCCCAACGTTCAATTAGTTCTTTATTGGTTCCTAGCAGTTGTACTATGATGACCTGTTATATCCAATTTTATCAACATAACAAGCTACTAAAATTCAGTAATGTGGTTTTCAGGGGTGTTCTAGGGGCCCTTTAAACTGGTCTTGGAGGACCATAAATCACCTTCAGTCTATCTCTTAAGCTTACCCTACAGTAATTATTCATAAGTAACAGTCTGTATTATATGGCACATCCTTCCTGAAATATACACCAATTTCTCCTGCCAGACCAATGGGATCTTTTTTCCTGGTTCTCCTGATAACATCTATAGATATAAGTTTTCATTTTCATCTCGGGCATGCAACTATCATTTGACTCATGCAAACGCACATACACATACATCTCTCTCCAAGAGCTTTCACTATATCACTCCAAACCTGCATACCATTTTGCATTCCTAACGGATCCAAAAAGGTAGAATTGAGCAGGCAAGAAGACATTTCTGTGATGCATTTATTTCCTCCAAATATCCTATTGCTAATCCAATTAGAGAACAAGTGTCGGCTCATGAGTCACCAAATGATCCAATGCTTTATTTTCTAATTGAGATTAACAATGAAATAATGGCTTAGAATTTTAATAGTGATTCGCTTTAGTAGTGATTTACCAGTAAGTACACTATTTCAATGTTCAAAGTATATTTTGCCTTCTCCCCTTTCCCATGACCATTACTTAGTTTTCATGTTTTGATGCAAGGGGGGAAAATGCATGGAATGATAATCTAATTCTTACACTATTTACAACTCTACCTATGAGAATTTTTAAAAAATTTCTGTAAAAATTATCATACCAAGAAACTACGAAAAAGGTGATCCTAGGTTATACATCATGTTTACATGGTTTCAACTACTTGAGAAATTTGAGGGAACATCTGTATTCGTCTGGTATACACCAAGACTCAGCAACAACTTTACTCTTTTCAAAATTTTACACTGCTTTTCTAATTAAATATCCAACTTAATGATACAAAACCTGCTTTTTAGCTGCCTGGATAACTCAGAGGTTTAGGTATCTGACTGTGGAGCTAGAAATTAGGAGCCAGTCTGTGAAGCCGTTGGGCAAACTGCACAGTCCCAGGATACACCCAAGAAGAAGGGAATGGTAAAGCACTTCTATCTATTCTCTTACTAGAAAACTCTGGAAAGTGTCACCATAAATCGGAATCAACTTGGCTGCTATCTTATGAATAGGTTTCGAAAATTACCGGTAACATGATCTTAATTTTACAAATTACAACTTGACACCCTTCCCATTATCTTAAAACAATACATTAACATTGCCAAAATTTTGTTTTTTTCATCCCCAAGATCAGAACAACTTCTGCTCACGAAACCTGTGATGTTTTCAAGCTACTAGTCTTTGAACTATTGACATGGATTTAATTTAAATCTAAGTTTGATTTCTGAAGTGTACCTGATTAATATAATTACTATAATTCTATAATTACTATTTAACCTGATAATTTAATAGTTTTAATGTTTGATTCATTCTTAGCTGCCTTGAGCATTTTCTTTTACTGAGGTTAAGAATTAGACTTAAGTACCAAAGTCAAATCATTTAAAAGTTTGCTTAGAACAAAAAGAGGTATACCTAAAACGGATTTACCATAATAGCAATTTTAATGACATTTCTGAAATATAGTTGAGAATGTAAGTCAACATTGTCAATTGTTTTTCAAATATGCTTTAAGTAGTATTAGTAGTTGTAAATTACATTTGACAAAACAAGTTCGGACAAGAGCATAGCAAGGATCAATCTAGAATAGTAGACAAGTAAACCATCCAATGATCAAACAAACAAATGCCAGGTTTCAATGCAGCGATTACCCAGTCAATTGTCCTACCTGAGAATCCCCAGAGGAACTGCTGGGCTAAAATACAATGAAATGCATTTTAAAGGCGCATGGAAGCTATCATCATATTTATCATGATGATAATACATAATGGTATCATCAAGGTGCCTCTGATCCTTGACAGAGTTCTTTGTAATTGCAGAGATTTTTCCATTCTTTTCTATAGGAACAATCTTGATTGCTATTCTATTTTATATGAGGCTTTCAATGATTATATTATTCTCATATATATATTCTGTTCACAATTTTTGATACTTTTAGTCCAAAGCCTGTGCCATAAATAAAACTAGGAGAGCTTTAAAAATTTGTTTCTATACAGAAAAAAAAAGCCAGAGCATTAAACAGAGTGACATGGAAGCTACTGTTTTACTATATACAAATCCATACATGAGAACCAATTGGATTCTGGTTTGGTTCTATCATTCATTTATGTCTTCTCCCTATCCCAGAGGAAGGAATGCATAAGACCCAACTGTCGAGACATTAATCCTTATCTATTCTCAGTAGGTGTTCTCTTATTTGTGAACCAGGCTGCTCAATCGCAAATAGCCAGTAAGCACTTTTATAAAGGAAACATCAGAAATACAAATGGAAAGCAGTTTGAATTAACAATTTAAAATCAATCTTCTCCTTGTGTGTCATGTGATTTTGACGTCAGTCAATCTATTTTGCATTCAGTATACAAGTCACACACACACCTCTGTATCTGTTGAGGATAGATTCCATGACTTCCAATGGATGCCTAAAGCTGCGGAAAGCAGCAAACACTGTATTATACTGCATATATCTAAATTATATAAGTGGAGGTGGGGTGGAAATGCCTCCGACAATCTTTATGTCTACTCACGAAATAGCTTTAGTGCAGTGGTTCCCAACCTTTTTTTTTCCTATCTCTAAAATCTTACCACACACACCGCCCCTGGTGACATATAATTCTTATTTAAAAAGTGAACTCCTATTCACGTGGAGGAAGCCTAAAAGGTCATTCACTGCTAATAACTCATTCTTGAATTACCTTGGATACCTTGGAGTTATTATTGAGCGAGGAGTCCACACATTGGTGGACGTCTCTGCGACAACACTGCCGCACATGCAAATGGGCCTGACAAATAGGTCCACTTGCATGTGGTTTTTTAGCCATTTGGATATCACGTCACCCACTGGGTAGACAAACCATGACGTGTGTCCTCTGCTTTCACCTTGTCCAAGGGATCCAACGGAGGGCACTGTGGTGAGTTTTAGTCCGGGCCTTACATCATTGAAAAGAGATGGGCAACACTGCCTAGTTAGACTGCTCAAGCCCCGGTGCCCCGACAAGACTCTCACCTAACGGGGCCATTCTTGAATTGCCCACCTTTAAAAATGAAATTGACCTCACGTTGGGAATTACAGCTTTAGTGGAAACAGCATTCATTAAAACACCATTCCTTGTCAACATTACATTGTACAAAGTGGCCTCTAGTGGCCAGCTCTAGTAATGCATATTAGAAATATATATTTCATGGATTATTTTCTGTGATCATAAATTGTGATGATGTCATCAGCCACTAACATAACACTTCAATTTAATTTAATTTAATTTAATTTAAAGCTTCCCATCCCCCTGGTTCTGAGGCTCCTTGGGGATCTCTTTTTAAGCCTTTGAGAGCCTCGGAATGGGAGGCAGGTAGCCTTTAATATCCCAAAAGCATTGCTATTGTAGCAGAAACAACAGTAGCAGTTTTTGTATATTAAAGCACCCTTCTCCAGTCCCAAGGCTCCCAAAGGCTTTTTCATGTTCAAAGGGGTCCCTAAGGAACCTCAAAACCTTAGGGATGGAACAGGAACCTTTAAATCAAATTAAATTAAAAATTAACATCTGCCACTGATATCATTACCATTCATAATTACGCAGCTCTGCTAACAAGACTATAACCACTAATTCTTTTTCATATTATTCTATTCATTATCTATCAATTTATACTCATTCGTATCATTTTTGCTAATTAAGTAGCAATGTTTACTGCAATGTTCTTTTATTAAAACAAGGAATATATAAATGTTACCTCTGCTCTTGGCAGCTTCTATCAAAGCAGCCAGAATATGAGGCTTCAAATCATCAGCAAGCAGTCTGTCTTCAAGACCTGGGAAGAGGGACCTAATATGTCATTAAAAACAGAGTGTCAAAATTCTAAATAATCTGTATTTTCAAAGACACACAATATTTAAATGTTATAATGTAGTATATTTTTCCAATAAACTTTGAGTAAAAAATGTGCTCTTCTCCTTGTGAGAGTGGGAGGGTGGGTTGTTGGGTGGTCGAGTGAGGATTTTGATCTGTTTTGTTATATTTTACTGTATTTTATCTGTTTTTACTGTTGTCCGCCGCCCTGAGTCGGGTTTCCCTGAGTGGCTGGCATAAAAATCTAAGAATAAATAAATAAATAAATAAATAAATAATAAACTTCCTCTGCTTCTAACTAACTAAGAAGTTCAGCAATGTCTCAGCCAACATCAAATCAAAACTCATGCCATTATCATAAATCATGGAAATGACTATGAGTGGAAATAGAGTCATCATAATATCCATGAATATCTATAATTTGAGGTTTTTGTAAATATATAAACCAGATGCTTTTCAAATGATGATAATAAAGATGAGATAGAAATGACAATAAGTTTCAAATACAGGGATGCTTTTAAAATGTTATTTAATATTTAAAATGTAGCACTTGGCAGTCTACTTGAGGACCACATTTCATCATGTTACTGTGGTATCTACAAAATGGAAGGAATATGTGTGGGAAAAGGATTAGAAATGTATAAGTTTTAATTTTTCATAAAAAGTAAACATTTTTGTTAACGCTACAATATGAGAGAATGTTTTCAAGTGTCATACTGTACAGTAAAACCCCTACATTCCGGGGGGGGGTGAGCCTGTTCTGTAGGCTTTTGCTTAAATTGGTTTATGCAACTCGAAGCAAACCCATAGGGGAAAAAATTATGTAACTCGAAGCAAACCAATAGGAAAAAGAATCTTTATGTAGTTCGAAACAAACCCATAGGAAATCATGTAAATCGGGACATGATTTTAGCACAAAATCATTATGTAAGTCGAATTTTATGTAACTCAAAGTTGGGGTTTTACTGTACTTTTATTTGGTTGCCATCCCACCATTTATAGTATGTCAGTTACACAGGTGAAACTTGGAAAATTAGAATATCATACAAATGTTCATTCATTTCACTTAAAAGGTGAAACAAATATATGAGATAGATTCACTACATGCAAAGCGAGATATGTCATGCCTTAATTCATTATAATTGTGATGATCATAGCGTACAGTGTACATGAGTTTATGTGATGATTATGGGATACATGAGATTGGAGGGTTGGGTTTTTCATAAACTGTAAGCCATAAGCATAAATATTATAATAAAGTAAGGCTTGAACTATCTTGCTTTGCATGTAATGAATCTATCTCATATATTTGTTTCACCTTTTAAGTTGCATTACTGAACTGAATGAACATTTGCACGATATTCTAATTTTCCGAGTTTCACCTGTAAATCCCACAAACAGTTCTAACAGTGGGTGGGAAGTAGATCACTAACAAAGGCAGTGTTAAAGAAGGGGGGACAGAATGTGGTTCTTGCATAAAAGTAAAAATAAATAAATGGGGGAGAATACTTTTTTTGGGCAACAAAAATATTAAAAAATAATGTTTTGAGTCCAGTGTGACTTTCTTTAAGTAAAGCACTCTGAGAAAGAAAAAGCCTACCGTATCATCCTGACAGATTCAGCAGTGTCAGGGTCTGAAATGAAGTACTGTCTACAAACATTTTGTTTATACCTCAAGTATCAAATTTCATCTCAAAGAATTGGCAATTGCTTAGTATTTTCCACCCTGCCTTGTATTAAAGGGTATAATTCTTTTTTAGTCAGGAAGAAAGCCAATAGGGGGAAAAAATCAATTCATTTGAAATGTGCTGGAGGAAAGCTATAAAGATAGTACGGAAGACTGAAAAGCCAAATAAATAGATTCAAGATCAAATTAAACCTGAACTCACTAGAAGCTAAAATGATGAAACAAAGGTTTTCCACTTTGGCCATATTGAGAGAGAGAAAGAATACTTACTAAGAACAATAGTAATATTAGGAAAATTTGAAGGCAGAAGAAGACATGAGAAGGAATGACTCAGTAATGGACGTTTTAGTCTATAAGACCTGAGCAGGGATGTCAATGATGGACTTTCTGAACAGGATTGATTTCTAATATTGCTATAAGATGGCAGTAACTGACATCTGACAACACAAACACACAAGAGGCACAAAGAGACAATGCCATGCAATTTCCCCAAAGCACTACAATTCCTTCTCATGCAGTCATGGAAGAAAAGAATTGAGGGTTGTAAGTTAAAACTTCCTCCCTTCACAAGCTACAGCACTCTCTCTTCCCAACCAGTTATGATGTTATCTTCCCAACCAACACATGCCAGGCTGTTCTGGAGCAGAGAAAACACAAATAAGCTCATATACCTGCGTGGAACTAACAGGATACAGTAAAATCCCGATTTACAAAAGCCTCGAATTACGAAAAATTTGAGTTACGGAAAGTTTTTTTGGGTAAATAGGTGTCCAGATTTACAAAAAAAAAAAAAACGACTTACGAAAGTGGTGTGTGTAGAGTTTCAGAGATCAAAATGTCGCTGCCACCATTTTGGTCTCTAAAATTCATATTTTTAGCACTCAAAATGGTAGCACCACCATTTTGAGCGCTAAAAATCCACCCCGTGCCACCCGCCCCCACCGCCAGAAGTCTAAAGAAGTCACTTACTTTGGCAGCAGTGGAGACGTTGGAGGAAGCAGCGGCTGGTGCTCAGTCTGGCTAGGGACGAGCTCCAGAGGTGAAAAAGCTCCCTTCTCCTCTTCATTCAAGGCTTCCGTGAGCATCCAGTTCCCTCTGAATAACGTTCCCAGGCAAACTGGAGGCTCACAGAAGCCTTGGACGAACAGGGAAATCAAGGGGAGTGCTTTCTCTCCCGACCCCAGAAAGGACTTTGCCAACAGAGGAATGGAAAGTCCTTTCTGAGGTGGCCAGGGGGGGGGCTCCTCTCCCTACCCCAGAAAGGACTTTCTATTCCTTCATTTACAAAGTCCTTTCTGGGTTGGGGAGAGGAGGCACCTCCGAACCTTGTCCCCAGCCTTGCAGAAGCCTTGCACAGCCAGTGTGGCCGCACGGATCTGCCCCCCACTACTCTACTGGACTGTAAAAGCAGGGGGTGGTTTCAGCTCTCCAGAGGAGCAGGAGGGAGGAAGCAGCAGCATTCAAAAAGTAGGAGAGCTCTCCATTTATGTTGTTGTTTTTTCTCAATGCATCCTTATGGGGATGCATCGAATTACAAAAAAAAAATAGTTACGAAAAAGGCCAGGGAACTGATTTTTTTCATAACTCAGGGTTTTACTGTAAGGTTAAGCTTTATAGGTTAATATCTAATAGCCAGTGCATAAAATGTTCTACCTGGGATAATTTTCTGAAGTAATATAAATTGCATCTTGATCCGACGAAGATGAAGAAAATGATGTAAATTTTCCATTTTGTAATGGTAAAAGCTCAAGTCCAATAAGCTCATTATAGTTTCCATCACTCAGCACAAAATCTAAGATATGGAGCTTTTCATCAGAAGGTCCTTTATGCCCAATTTTCCGTAAAACTTGCCGCACTGTAGCAGGAGTCACTTTTTTCACAAGTTGTTTACCAGATGCAACCTGGTCAACCACACCAGCAATATTGTCTGGTACTTTAGCAACCTGTTTCCCTGAGTCCTGGAGGTAGTTTAGTACTGCCTGAGTGTATTCTAAACTGTCGTCCATTTCTGAGAAATATGCTTCTTCCACTTTTATCCAGTTACCTTTGAAGGAGTAAATAATTTCATTCTGGAGCAATACTTTAAAAAGTGGTTCAATAATTGACTGCCAGTGAACTTTTGTTTTGTTCTTTTGGGGCCATAATCCATAAATTCTCTCAGCTGATAAAGGAAAGTCTGAGTTCTTTTCTGTTTCCATTCGTTTAATTGCTTCCAATATGAGAGTGGCATAGACACTGGGGACCATATTGATCACAAGGAGCTCATTCCATAACGCTGCTGGATCGTGCCACTGATCAAGCTCCCGCCATTTGATACTTCTTCTGTTATCTGTAAGGCCAAAGAATCCACTCACATGGACTGGGAGACCTGTCTTACTTTCCTCACCAGGAGGTAAAGGAAGAAAACAAAATGCTCCTCCCGAAAACTGTGCCAGAGCTCCCTTTTCTTCTTCATTGCTTGATAAAGACATTGCTATACCGATAGTTGGGATATACTTCAACTCATCAGCCAAACCGTCAAGCTCACTACATATTCCTCTTCCTCCAACACTGTTGCACACTAGCCAGGATGTTTTCTGTGCATCTTGAACACTCTCATCTTCTAAAACAATATTTACGTGGTATGTCACACACATTATGCTGTTACTTGGAATGCCTTTACAATACTGGCTTATTGCACTTCCCAGAATCTTGATAGAATTGGGTCTTTCGTGCTTCAAAGCTTTGTTCTCACTGGCAGTCACTCTGAAAATTAGTCGTTCAGTACCATCTGCTTCCCTTACATATAGGGAGACATCCTGCACACTTTTAAGAAACAGAAGAACTGTGTCTGCATCTGCTCTAAATGAATCAAACAATTCCAAAACTTTTTCCATATTATACACATTACTACTCAGCTGAGAAGGTTGCTGGCGAAGAGGAAAACGGAAGAATGTACCCGAGAAGTGTCCAGTTTTGAAAGTTTCTTTAGTGCTTCCAAATACACCAATAAAAGGTGCAAACTGGTCTGTCAACTCATTAATTTCTTTGATGTCATCTTTTAGATTCCAACACTGACCAGATTCATGGGGTCCAAAAAGAGTCTGATGCGGGTCCAGCATTCCAATTTGATCACCACTGAATATACTAGGGACATCTAGAGAATAAAAGGCAAAATATGATGATCACTAGAAGGCTATGCTTATAGTAGAAGTTTGCAACAAGAAAGGTTCCTAAATGTTGCTAAATACTACCTGCACAAAAAAACCAAGCACGCTCAAATAAAAAGATAAAGAAGAACCCACTAAACTCTGTGGGGAAGATTTAACACCACAAAGTCCACAATCTTTTCAAACATTCTAGGAAATCACACTCTGGCGACTAATACCCTGTGAGGAAATTACTACTTGATACACAATTTTTCCTAATAAACAGTTGATATCCCAAACAACAAACTGTTTTTTAATTTCAAAGACAAACTTTCACAGCATGTCCAAATAATGTGTTAGATCAAAGAAGCAGAACTTCAATATGTCATCATTTAGAAATATCATTGATGCAAATATTGTACCTGTAATATGATAAACTGAATTAAAACCAATTCCAAATCTTCCAACTTTGAGAGGATCATCTTTCTTTCTGCTTCTTGCTATTTCCTGAATACCATCCCAGTCCTCTGGGGTAAAAACTGCGTTGTTGTATACATAAAGTGCAGGGCCTAAAGAGAGAAATATATATACTAATTAAAGTTTTTAAACGTAGGCTTGTTAGAAAACACAATATAAATGTTAAATGCCAAATTAAAATACTGAATGTTGGAGAACTAGTGAGCTCAATAGAAGTAAATTTTGAATCCCACTAACCTATTTATGCTATGGTTAGCTTGAACTGTAAATAAGTTAGAATCCAGTGAATGATCCAGATCTCAAATTTTCATATGAATCTTGTGAATACAATGTCTGGATGATCCAGTTTATTTTAACTTCTAATATAAATCAAAGCTAACAACAACTCAAGAGATTGGCTGATAATGAAGCTTGTAGCATGTCATCTTTACAAGCAGAATGAAGCAACTGGGGATCAGATTACACGTTAAAATAAATGGTATTTCCTCTTCTCACAATATTATCCCTTAAAGTAACAGAAATCTTTCAATTGTATTTGTGCCTGACACATCAGACACACAAAACCCTACTATTTCCCAACTGGCAAATTATAAAACTAAAGTAAGATAATTTGCCAAATACATACTGAAGCAAAATTGTAGTCAGCAGCTTTTTTCTTGAGGGCGCACCATTTAGTGAGGAAATAACTGTTCCTCAAAGATAAACGCTAGATGTAATTGTAATTGCACTGTTTTATTATTATCTGTTACTACATGGATTACTACACGACAAGAAAAAGAAATAGGTCAAATAGAAAATTAAATAAGAAAGAGATCCCTTACCCTGATATTGAGCCATGCTTTTAGACCAGAGAGACTCAGTCCCAAACCGAGTTTCATCATATAAGAATCTAACCTCTGTTGCACCAGCATCTTCTGCATTTTGAATCAATTCCTGAAAGCCAAACAATTGTATTACATTTTTCAAATCACATCAGCACAAATAAAGACTGCTACCATCACAATACTTGTTGTTGTTGTTGTTCAGTCGCACAGTCGGTTCCGACCCTTTGCGACCCTATGGACCATTGTTCTCCAGGCGCCTCTGTCCTCCACCATCCCCCTCAGCCCTCCCAGCTCTGTGCCCATTGTGTCTACAATGCCATCTAGCCATCTCTTCCTTGGCCTCCCCCTTCTTCTTTTGCCCTCCACCTTTCCCAGCATCAATGCCTTCTCAAGTGAATCCTCCCTTCTCATTTGATGTCCAAAGTACTTTAGCTTCATCTTTACTATTTGACCTTCCAATGAGCATTCAGGGTTAATTTCTTCTAAGATTGACCTATTTGTTCTCCTCGCTGTCCAAGGGACTCTCAAAATCCTCCTCTAACACCACATTTCAAAGGCATCTATTCTTCTGCGTTCAGCCTTCCTAATTGTCCAGCTCTCACATCCGTACATCACTACTGGGAAAACCATTGCTTTGACTATTCTAATTTTTGTTTTCAATGTGATGTCTCTGCTTTTCACTATGTTCCCCAGGTTTCTCATTGCTTGTCTCCCAAGAATCAGTCGCCTTTTTATTTCATGGCTACACTCCCCATCTGCAGTGATCTTTGATCCTAAGAAAGTAAAATCTGTCACTGCTTCTACTTCTTCCCCATCTATTTTCCAGGAACTGATTGGGCCTGTTGCCATTATCTTGGTTTTCTTGATATTGAGTCTCAAGCCAGCTTTTGCACTCTCTTCCTTCAAACCGATCAAGAGATTCTTTAGGTCTTCCTCACTTTCTGCCATTAGGGTGGTATCGTCTGCATATCTCAGATTATTGATGTTTCTCCCAGCGATTTTAATCCCGTATTGTGATTCCTCCATCCCTGCACTGCGCATTATGTGCTCTGTGTATAGGTTGAATAAGCATGGTGACAAAATGCAGCCTTGTCTTACTCCTTTTCCTATTCCAAACCACTCTGTCATTCCATGTTCTGTCCTAACTGTTGCTTCTTGGTTCATGTACAGATTTCTCAGGAGGCATATGAGGTGCTCTGGTATTCCCATCTCTTTAATTACTTGCCACATCTTGTTGTGGTCCACACAGTCAAATGCCTTAGTGTAGTCAATAAAACAAAAGTAAACTTGTTTCTGGTATTCCTTTGTTTTCTCCATGATCCAGCGTATGTTGGCAATGTGGTCTCTAGTCCCCCTGCCTCTTCTGAAACCAGCCTGCACCTCTGGTAATTCTCTTTCCACATGCTGCTGAAGTCTATCCTGTATTATCTTGAGCATCACCTTACTGGCGTGTGGGATGAGCGCGATTGTTCGATAATTTGAACATTCTTTGGCATTGCCCTTTTTGGGGATTGGGACGTATACTGATCTTTTCCAATCCTGTGGCCATTGTTTTGTTTTCCAAATCTGCTGGCATATTGAATGCAGTAATTTGACGCCGCCATCTTTTAGCGCTTTGAAAAATTCAACTGGGATACCATCATCTCCACTAGCTTTGTTGTTTGCAGTGCTCTTTAGGGCCTTTATGACTTCGCTCTCCAGGATGTCTGGCTCAAGTTCTACTTCTTCATCATTGTGATAGTCAGGAGTGTTGAGGTCCTTTTTGTAGAGTTCCTCTGTGTACTCTTTCCATCTTTTCTTAATCTCTTCTGCATCAACTAGCTCCTTTCCTTCTTTGTCTCTTATCATGGTCATTTTTGCTTTAAATGTTCCCTTAATTTCCCCGATTTTTTTGAAAAGATCTCTGGTTCTGCCTCTTTTGTTGTTTTCCTCCATTTCTCTGCACTGTTCTTTTAGGTAGTTTTCCTTATCTCTCCTTGCTTTTCTTTGAAATTCTGTGTTCAAATGGTTGTATTTTTTCCTTTCTCCTTTGGCTTTTGCGTTCCTTCTTTCCTCTGCTATTTTAAGAGCTTCATCAGACAACCACTTTGCTTTCTTACTCTTCTTTTCTTTTGGTATGGTTTTCTTTGCTGCTTCCTGCATGATGTCCCTCATCTCCGTCCATAATTCTTCTGGTACTCTGTCTACCGAATCTAAGCGATTAAATCTGTTCATCACCTCCACCGTGTATTCTTTAGGGATGCTGTCTAGGTGATATCTTTCTGGTCTCCGTGTTTTCCCTATTTTCTTTAGTCTAAGCCTGAATTTTGCGATCAATAGGTTGTGATCTGAGCCACAGTCTGCTCCAGGCCTTGTTTTTGCTGACTGTATGGAGGTTCTCCATCTTTGGCTGCAGAGTATGTAGTCAATCTGGTTTCGGTGTTGGCCATCTGGTGATGTCCATGTGTAAAGTCGCCTCTTGTGTTGCTGGAAGAGAGTGTTTGCTATGACCAGTGCGTTCTCTTGGCAGAACTCTATCAATCTTTGCCCTGCTTCATTCTGTGTTCCGAGACCAAATTTGCCTGTTATTCCCTCCACTTTTTGATTTCCTACTTTGGCATTCCAGTCTCCTAATATAATTTGGACATCATTTCTTGGTGTCTGTTCTATGAGGTGTTGTAAGTCCTCATAGAACTGGTCCATTGTGGCTTCATCTGCACCAGTGGTTGGTGCGTATATTTGGATCACAGTGACATTGAAAGGTTTGCCTTGAATTCTTACTGACATCATTCTGTCATTTTTGAGGTTATATCCCATTACTGCTTTTCTCACTCTTTTATTGACAATTATGGCTACTCCATTTCTTCTAAGGTTCTCTTGTCCACAGTAGTAGATATGATGGTTTCCAGAGCTGAATTCACCCATCCCTGTCCATTTTAGCTCACTGATGCCCAAGATGTCAATGTTTATTCTTTCCATCTCATTTTTTACCACTTCCAGTTTACCTTGGTTCATTGATCTCACATTCCATGTCCCTATGCAGTATTGCTCCTTACAACATTGCATTTCCCCTCCCCCTTTCCTGTCCCTCCCCTTTCTCCTCTCTGTTGTGCTAAGCATCCTGTATCACCTAGCCTGCCCTTTTGTTTTGCCTTTTTTTTTTGGTCTACTTATGATGTAGCTATTTTTAATGCAGAGTACAATGCTAGCAAAAATTAACTAAATCTACTTATTTCAGCTGCTACTCATATCTGAGTATACATTTTTCCTGGAAATCATTTTCACAGAATGACAAACAAGAAAATTGCCACTGGTGTGAATTTGTTTAAGGTGGATCCCAGCTTGCCATGAAGTGACCCACATGCTGTGGAACAAAAAAAAGACATGTTCGGCCAACAATTATGTAAAAGCAGGTTGCTTACCTGTACGTTTTTCGAGTGGTGGTCCATTAAATCATACATGTGGGTTCTATCTGCACCTGTGCAAAACTCCCTTGGGACATTCTAAACCTAAAAACCCATTAGACTGACACCCTGTGCCATGCTCAACCCACCCTGTGGTGAATCCTCAGTATCCCCCAGTGGGGTGCTGTCCAAAATTTCTGGAAGTGATAACAAGAAAAAACAATGGGCACTGTACAAAAACTGGCATACACTAACAATAATCTAATTTATTTACTGGTATTTTACCCCTTACCTTAAGAATCTGGCCACCTTCTGGATATCGTCTTAAAATATCTTTAAGAAAATCAACAAGAGGTGGAGTAGTTTGTCCAAAACGACCTAGAAATGTGAAAGAAGCATAAGCATCTTTATTCTCTTCCTTCTGATGAAATCAATAGTTTCTACCTTTCACAGCTCTGTAACTTTTATTAGCCTTGGACTCTTATTATAAACACAGTTTACAGACTGCAGGTTATCAATACAACCCCAAGGGGCAAAAATCTAATGGCAAACTAAAACATTAGTTTAACTGAAGCTGTGCTGAATCCAAAATCCAAACTCACCCTACACCTGTGTGTTGAAAATTACCCAAGACCAACTTTGACCTGGCCTAATTTTGTGCTTTTATTGTGTCTGTGTCCCTGGGCTACAAGAAGTCTGAAAACTGGCATATATCTTAGCTGGCTCTTCTTTGCCCTTTTCTGACTCTTGCTAGCAGATGCTAGCCCATGGAACATATCTCCAAAGAAATAACTTTGTTGGCAGATATCCATGATCATCTGCCTGAGGGCATTTCTGTTTATAGAAAATGTGTTGCATCTAATCCTAACTCTCTCAGCAGGCACATTTCCAAATTAACATTGCATTCTAAACCTCCAATCCTACACAACTGAGCATTATCTTAGCAATACAAATGGCTGATTAGATTTGGCTGATTAGATACTCCAATATTCTGTTTTATTAGATACTAGCAAGGGTTGCCCGGTGTTGCCGGGCTTTTCCCCCCGTGTTTTTTAATTAAAAATGAGCCAATTTTTTTTTTTTGCAATAGTGTTACATTGTGTTGGAAGGTTAAATTGTGTTGTTTTTTTTTAAAAAAATTGCTTAGTCTGTAATTTTAATTTTTTTAAATGTTTATTTATGTTAAATTTGTTTGGCTTGGCTGTTATTAACTGTGATCTGCTTTTTTGGTTTTTTTTTGAGGATTAATAAAAGAAGAAAGTATGATATAATAACTCAGCACAGGATTTTTTAAAGTTTCTATTGTATGTTATTGACATATATATATTTGTGATTTGTGTGACAGTGTGTTTAGTGTAATTTTTTTTACTTGTTTTTTTTGGTGTGACCTTTTGTGTAAAATTGTGAGTTTGTGTTTTGTTTGGGGCTGTTGTGTGTTTTTGAATTGTTTTTACTATTGTGGCCAGCAGGTTGTGCTGGTAGGGGTTATTGTATTTTGACTTTTGTTTCTCTCCTGGCCTCTGGGTGGAGCTTCTTCTGGTCAGTAGGGTCTTTCTGTATTCATTTCTTTTCCAGTCCTGGTGTAGGTAGCACGTGTTTTGGTAAGTTTGCTTGTTTTCTTTGTTTTGTGGGGGGGCGGGGGGGTTGGAGTTTGTATTTTTTGTCTGTTTGTTTTGTTTTTGATTGTGTCTTTGTTTACTTCGTATTGTTTTTGGTGTTTTTGTTTTTGTGTATTTTTGGCTGTGTTTGAGTGTTTTTAGTAATTTTTAAAAAATTATTTGTTTGGTGGTGGGGAAGGTACGTGGTCATTGGGGGTTTGGAAGGGTGGGCTAGGTGGTGGGGAGGGGGGCATGGTCGTTGGGGGTTAGGAAGGGTGGGCTAGGTGGTGGGGAGGGGGGCATGGTCGTTGGGGGTTAGGAAGGGTGGGCTAGGTGGTGGGGAGGGGGGCATGGTCGTTGTGGGTTATTAAGGGTGGGTTAGGTGGTGGGGAGGGTGGCTTTATTGTTTTATGGTGCTTTTTTGTGTGTAGTTGTGAAAGTAGATCGGAGTTTCCCCTTTAATATCAGTGGGTGGGGTTTGCGACCCCCCTCTCCGCTTGCTCCCCTGGGGTTGGGAGGTTTGTGGGGACAAAAGAGGTATGTCCCCCCAACTCTTCTGGACCCAGTACACCAGGCACAGTGGATCGATTCCCTCCCCCCCTCCTTAAAACAACTCCGTTTTTAAAGAGTAGAAAAGACGGAGTTTTTTTAAGGAGGGGTGTGGGAATCGATCCCCTCTCCCTGGTGTCCTGAGTCCAGAAGGGTTTGGGAAACATTCCCCTTTTGTCCCCACAAACCTCCCAACGCTAGGTTAGCCAGCGGAGAGGGGGATCGCAACCCCCACCCACTGATATTAAAGGGGAAACTCCAGTCGGGTCCTTCAGGGAGGGATAGAAAGCCGGCTGGTGTGTGCTTGGCTGTGACGCGGTGAGTTGTTTTTCTTTTTAATTTTTCGGGCGCCGGTTTCCTCAGCGTTCTGCGTGCTCATGGCGCGCAGGACGCTGGGGCTTTGTAGTAATGGGTTGGTGCTTTGTGTTTTTGCTGGGTTTTTTTAAAATGCGTTTCTTTCGATTGGCTGCGGCGCGTGTCGGAACGCTGCGCCGTGCGAGAGCCTCTCAGCGTGATTGGCTCTGGCGCGGCGCAGCGCAAGGAATGTTGGGAAGTGAAGTTCTTTCCCTTTCTTGCCGTTTGTGGGGCTGAGGCCCCCGTGCCGGATTTTTAAATCCTTCGTTGACCTGCGTAGGCAATTCGGCCGTGCGCACGAAGGGTGGGTGCGGATCAGTAGGGCGACGCATAGCAACCTATAGCCAGTTCCAACGGTGAACCCTTGGATTTATAGGTTAAGATTTTAATAACAAAAGTCACAATAGTATACACTGTCATGAAAATTCTGGAGATAGTATGCTATATGTCTTACCTTTTGTGGGTTGTAATTTTGGCCAGAGATTCTACCCATGGGTCTTGAATAAAATGGTCAAACAGCATGATATAAATATAACCTAATATTTTACAATTCTACAATTGTAAAAACTGGATGTAAGATGTAAAACCCAAATACTGCTTATCTTGAATCCACAGCCAGTTCATAATTAAAACTGCAAAGGGTAAAGAGATGATTTTATATAATGTACTATACCTCCTCCTTTTAGGCCCTTTGACAGAAGATTTAGAAATATATGATTCTGAGAAGTATGGAGATCCCCAACCTTAACACAGTCTGATAACTAAAAAGAAAGGAGATATTTTTAAACATTGTGCATTCTTGATTCTGTCTCAAAATTAAACAATTTGCTTCAATTGAGTCTACGCCTCATTCAATCTGCCATAAGGCTAGGAGGAAGACTCCTGCCATGTTTGATTGTGTTAAATTTTTATGCCACCCTTTTGGCCAAAAGCCACCCAGAGCAGTGAAGATAAAACCTGTAATATACACAAAAGGTAAAATAAAGAAATATAAGGATACAAAATTACAGACATAGACAAGAATTAAAACAGTTGAGTTTCATGTTCCACAGTTTCTTCTTTCTTCATTACAGACTTGGCATCATGCTTTAAATCAAAACTCACTGTTTGAAATCAACCTGTTTGGGATGTGAACTAGGAACATGTAAACGAGGAATTAAATTACAATTCTTAGTTCACATGTTAACAAATAACACATCAGAGGTCTGGCTACCCTTAATAATACATGTGAACCAACCAGTATTTTATCTGTGTAACTCCATCCCACCCCACAAAAATTGTTTAATCAACAATACACTGCTACCTGTACATGCATATTACAAAAGGTTCCTCTTACATCACTGTAAGTTGCTTCAACAAAATGTGTAATTTTGACTCTTTATACTTGCTATATATAACAGTCAATTTATAACACCCAAGATCCAACATGGCAAGTCAGCAGTTCAATACCCAGGTTCTGCATGATGGATTATCCCAGCTCTTGTGGACATGAAAGGAGCCTCATTTGGGCATCCCCTGAGTGGAGTTTCTCCAGTAAAAATCCTTTCAACCAAGAATAATTTCTGACATGAAATTATTACCCAAGATCCTCCTAAAATGGACCTCATCTTGTATTTATTTTGATCAAAATTACTACGTTCCTGGTACATATGACACCATTTTGCAAATATTACTACTAGAAATCCTGGTGGACAATGGTCCATAGGGTCGCAAAGGGTCGGAATCGACTGTGTGACTGAACAATAACAAAAATCTATTATTTCTTATGACTGAAGAATCTTCCCCATGCTTTTAAGATGTATATAATTATGCTCACTCCTTCAGTCACTATGAGATCCTACATACTACAGCTGAAGGGCAAGGAACTAGCTGCGCACCACAGCAATACCTCATTATTCACTGGGTTAAATCGGATGTTGAATTACAGGACTTTTGATAGAGCAATAAAAGTTTCAAATGTATCCTGCAAACACGTCCTCATATACCAGTGATGGTGAAGCTTTTAGAGACCGAGTGCCCAAACTGAAACCCAGAACCCACTTACTTATCGCAAAGTGCCATCACAGCAACAGGGGAGGAAGGGAACACTCTCATTGGGAAGCTGGGCAGAGGGGCGGGGCAAACTCTGTACTGGAGGGAGGGAGAAAGTGCTCCCATTGTGCTACTGGGCAGAGGAGTGGGGTGAACTCTGTGCTGGGGGAGGGAGGAAGCACTCCCATTTGGCTGCTGGACAGAGGGGCGGGGCAAACTCTGTGCTGGAGGGAGGAAGTGTTCCCATTGGGCTACTGGGCAGAGGAGTGGGATGAACTCTGTGCTGGGGGGAGGGAGGAAGCACTCCCATTGGGCTGCTGGGCAGAGGGATGGGGCAAACTCTGTGCTGGAATAACTGCATGGGTGCCCCAGAGAGGGCTCTGAGTGCCACCTCTGGCATCAACTTGGGACCAATTAATTTATGGAGGTTCAATATAAAAATCAGTATCTTAGCTAATGCCTGTAGAACAGCATTTATTATATTTAAGCCCACTCATTTGACTTTGCATTGTTAAAGACAAAGAAACATATTCATTACCACAGCAATTTAAACCTTAATAAATAATCTGCAGAATAATTCATTTCGCCTAAGGAAAATATTATTTCAGAGGTTCCAGAAAAAAATATTTTCAACAGTCTGAAGAGGCTCACCTGTCTTCCCTGGTAGTAGAGACACTGTTCACTTACAGGAAAACCTGTCTCTGGATAAATTAATTCTTTTATGGTACCCAAAGACACTGAAGGAAGCACCTCAAATGTTCGACAACCCACATAGTCATGAAGCACTGTCACTGTGGCTGTCCTGCACCAATAACAAAGCAAAGAAAGTGCTATACAAATGAACAACAGAAACAAAACAGCAGCACAAAACCAAAGAGTGATACCTTTGAATCCCACCAGGTTTTGTCAGACATAGGAGTGAGACTTCATGACATCAATTTATATATACATCAGGTACACAGGTACAGGATGATTGGTTAGCATAACAGATAAGTATACAAATCCATATGGCTTTTTACAACTAACTGGTAATAGCAGATGATCTCTGAATGTTATTTGGTTTAGTTGTGAATTTTTGCCCTGTTGAATTGCAAGTAGGAGGAGGATACAAGACAAACACCTGGCATTAAACATTTGCTAATGAGTTTAACCTTCAGCATCTGTTGACAATTGTGTGAGTTTATCCTTTGTTCTGTGAGACAGCCTATGTTGTGAATGAGAATTCTACTGAACAGGCTCTGTGAAGGTGGTATAATATAACAACATATGGACAGACAAGTCACAGAATTATTTAAACATCACAAGGTTTTATTTACTATATCAGAATATATAATATTTCTGTTAATCTGATCACCAAACATCTACAGCATCCCACCAGGTGCCTGTGAATTACTTCCAGAGTATGACCGTGAGTCACCCTGCTCCGCTGCTTATTGCATTTGATTTTCAAAACATGCAGCTTCTCAAGTAGATATGCATAGATATATTGATTTCCTATCAATTTCTAAACTATCTATGGTAGCAGACCTACCATATCATTATCATTTTGTAATAATGGTTTATATCTAATATTAAACTGAAGGCCTCCATTAGCACTTATATTGAAGGGCCTCTACTATAATAGTGGGAAAAATTCCCTCAGAGGCAATCCAGATCTCCAAGCAGATCTTAGGAATACAAAAAAAGAAGTTTTACCAGTCTCCACTGAAGAAAACTGTTTTGCCACTTGAACGGTGCAAAGTGAGCCAGTCCAATTAATTCAACTATATGTTGCATGAAGAAACTCCCTATCACACTTGCCCTGTACATGTTTACAATATAGTATTTATTTATTTATTTATTCATGTTATTTATTCATATAATAACATACAAAGCTAAAATTAACACATCTAAAACAAAATAGAATTATGAACCCAAACTGTAATTGTGAAAGAGAATGAGGAATATTTGTTTTTACACTTCCAAAGATACGCAGGTAAGGTTGGCAAACCATTCAACTGCATAGTTGTCTGCTTACTAAACTAAAAAGGCTCAACATCTTTTGCCTTTCTTTTTAGAGATGTGTTAACATCTTGCCCTTTTTGTTCATTCTTCAAGAGTACTGTACTTGGTGGTTGTTGTTTTTGAAAGAAGGCAGCCAATTTTGTACCAAGTATTCTCATGTGAGTGCATTATACATTTACAAAATTATATTTTATTTTCATTTTAACTCTCTTCCTAAGTAACTCATAATATTGAACTTACACTTTTCATTATCACAGTATATCTTGCTGAGAACAGAGAGCCTCAATCTGAGCTTTTCTTTCTTGGCTACTAAGAGAGACAAGGTCCATCTAGCTAAAATTGTTGACAATGGCTGGTGGCAGCTCTCCAAGATGCTAGCGAGGATTACTGTCTAACCCTGCCCAGAGATGTCACAGGTTGGCTCTAGAGTATTTTGCAAACAAAGCATACTGACATTCCATCTACAGTATGCTGGTGGACAGCAATTCTTGTGGGTTTCTGAAAGAATCCTTTCCAAGCTCTGGAGATCTTAATGGTTACATATTGGATTATCTTCAGGGAAAGCATTTATTCTACCATTAATCTACCAACACATCTCCTAGTCTTCTAGAGGTGGGAAGGAATTTCATGCTGGCAAGTGAGCAGCACCATGTGGGGTTTTCCACCCTCCCTTTGCACCCAGCATAGAAACCAAGTAGGCTGACTGAGGAAGGCAGTCTCCAATTCCATGTTCAAAGGGGGGGGGAGCTGTGGGTGCAAGTAGTCCTAGCAATCTCCTCCAATATTGTGGACTTATTTGTATGGCTGCTATAGACAACTGTCTATCTCAACTGCCAGTGTAAATTACTCTAATGAAGATAAAGCACTGCAGCGAAAAGAAAGCACAACAAACTAGAGGTGGAATAGAAAAGTAAACAATTTGCAATTACACTTGCTAAACAATGGAAATGAACAAAGAGAGCCATGTTATCCTTACACAAAACCAATGCAGGGACAAGGTAATACCTTTATTGCAGGGATGCCCAAACTATGGCCCGTGGCCCGGATCCGGCCTGTGGCCCCAATTAATCCAGCCCACAACACCCATGCTGTTCCCGGAAGGGGGAGTAGAACACACGTGTGTGCAGAACACACATGCACAGAACGCTGTCGTAAATGACCTGCAGCTGTCACAACATGTTTACAACAGCCACGGATAATTTACGGCAGCATCTGTGCACACGCATTCACATTTTACTTCCACATGTGACCAGCAGGCTCAACCACGTGACCGGCCTGCAGCTTGAAAAGTTTGGGCACCCCTGCTTTATTGGATCACTAAAATATCAAACATTACATGAGTTTTTGAGATTCAAGGTAATTTCTTCAGGCATGCTCCAATTTCTCATGAACAGTTCAGGAAAATTATTAGTGAGAGTCACACAAATTCATGGCAAGTTGTTTCTTAGAGGTGAACTATATCTCCAAATCAGCTCTAAGAAATAAAATCTGGCACATCATCTTGCCGTGAACTTTTGGGGCTTTCAGTGACAATTTTCCTGCACTATTCACAAGAAATTGGAGCATGCCTGGAAAAGTAATCTTGATGCATAAAATTCACGTTTGATTTTTATTTTTTATTTGTTTAGTGATTCAATGAAAATGAAACCATACTGGGCTGCACTGAGTACAAATTATATCAACTGTAATTAATTCATTCAGTGTAAAAGAGGTATCTATCGTGTTTCTTTTGGTGAAAGCCATAACATAAGAAGGGATAGCATTTGTATAGTACAGTGGAACCTCATACAGTAATACCACATACAAAGTCTGCTTCATACAACATCGGATTCATACAACATCGCCTAATTTCTTGAAAAAAGTTGCCTCATACAAAGTCGCTTGACTTTGTATGAGGCATTCAGTTTTTCCCAGGTTGCATTGTGCCTGAGCAGTATAAAAGACAGGACACATGCGTGCATTGCTCTTGTGGGTTTTGCACAAGGCAAAGAGTGTTTAGGAGTGGTTTTGAGCGCGGCTTTGGATTTTTTTTGAATTTTTCATCAGAATTTTTAGAAGCATTCCTGGGATTTTTGCAGCATTCTTCAGGTTCTCGGACAATCAGGATTGTCTGACATGTTTTTGTAATGTATTTAGCCTTTAGACAATGATTTCTTAAAGTTCTGTCAGTTTCCTGTCTGTTTCCTTGACTTTGCCTTGAAGTCTGTGCTGTTACAGTACAATGTATCTCTATGGAAACGACGTTGTACGAGGCATCGCAGCAAGGATTTGGACGTTGTATGAGGCATTGTGGCTAGGATTTTGCATGCCTCGTACAAAGTACAAATCCGTATAAAGTCCAAACTTGTGGAACCAAGTTTGGACGTTGTATGAGGTATCACTGTACAACAATCGCCCAGTATAGCAACGAAATCGCGTAACTATTAGATTTTGAGGGGAAATGGTGTTCCACATAACAATTTTCCCTATGGAAAAAAATAGTACGACAATTTCTCAGTGGGGAAAACCATTGTATGATGCATCCCATAGGGGAAATCGCTATACGATGCATGCATTGTATAGCAATTGTTTCATACAACGAGCCCCATGGAATGGATTAAAATCGTTGTGTGAGGTACCACTGTATATTTGTGTAGTTATCTAATCGATCGTTGTGTACATCTGTACCCGATGCATATAAATTGATACCATGAAGTCTCACTCTTATGTCTAGTGAAGTGGACTTGATCCACGAAAGCTAACATTAAAATATAGTACAGCATTTAGTCTTTAAGGTACTACAACTTTTTTGGTCTTTTTATGTTTTGTTTACTCTCTGATATGCTTGCACAGACTAGCATGGCTACCACTTCCAAGAATTTTCTTGACTCTGATAAGAGCTATAATTATCTTAACCTATAAATCCAAGGGTTAACCGTTGGAACTGGCTATAGGTTGCTATGCCTCGCCCTACTTGCCTGCACTCACCCTTCGTGCACACGGCCGATCTGGGTACGCAGGTCAACGAAGGATTGAGAAAACCGGCAGTGGGGCAACAGCCCCACAAACGCGAAGAAAGGGAAACAACTTCACTTCCCAACATTCCTTGCGCCGCGCCGCCCCAGAGCAATCAGGCTGAGAGGCTCTCGCACGGCGCAGCGTTCGGAAACGCGCCGCAGCCAATCAAAAGAAAAGCATTTTAAAAAAACACAGCACAAACACAAAGCACCAACCCATAACTACAAGCCCCAGCGTCCTGCGCGCCATGAGCGCGCAGAACGCTGAGGAAGCCAGCACCCAAGAAATAAAGCAAAAACAAAAACACCGGGAGAGCAAGTCCGCCAAGCCGCGGGGAACAAAGCCCCCCTCTCCAACGGCGCCTGAAGCTCCTAATCAGAGTTTCCCCTTTAATATCACTGGGTGGGTGGGGGGTGTTGTGCTCCCCCTCTCTACTGGCTCCCCTGGGGTTGAGAGGGTGGGGGGGACCAAAGGAGTCTGTCTCCCCCACCCTCCTCACCCCAGGGGACCCGCCAGAGAGGGGATTCCCTCCCCCCCCCCACACGCCCCATGTTAAAGAGAAGAAACCAAGTGGTTACTTCTCTTTAAAAACGGAGTTGGGGGGAATCCCCCTCTCTTCTGGCTCCCCTGGGGTTCAGAGGGTGGGGGGGACCAAAGGAGTCTGTCTCCCCCACCCTCCTCACCCCAGGGGACCCGCCAGAGAGGGGATTCCCTCCCCCCCCCACACGCCCCATGTTAAAGAGAAGAAACCAAGTGGTTACTTCTCTTTAAAAACGGAGTTGGGGGGGGAATCCCCCTCTCTTCTGGCTCCCCTGGGGTTCAGAGGGTGGGGGGACCAAAGGAGTCTGTCTCCCCCACCCTCCTCACCCCAGGGGACCCGCCAGAGAGGGGATTCCCTCCCCCCCCACACGCCCCATGTTAAAGAGAAGAAACCAAGTGGTTACTTCTCTTTAAAAACGGAGTTGGGGGGGGGAAATCCCCCTCTCTTCTGGCTCCCCTGGGGTTCAGAGGGTGGGGGGGACCAAAGGAGTATGTCTCCCCCACCCTCCTCACCCCAGGGGACCCGCCAGAGAGGGGATTCCCTCCACCCCCACAAGCCCCATGTTAAAGAGAAGAAACCAAGTGGATACTTCTCTTTAAAAATGGAGTTGGGGGGGGGGAAATCCTCCTCTCTACTGGCTCCCCTGGGGTTCAGAGGGTGGGGGGGGACCAAAGGAGTCTGTCTCCCCCACCCTCCTCACCCCAGAGGACCCGCCAGAGAGGGGATTCCCTCCCCCCCCCACACGCCCCATGTTAAAGAGAAGAAACCAAGTGGTTACTTCTCTTTAAAAATGGAGTTGGGGGGGGGAATCCTCCTCTCTACTGGCTCCCCTGGGGTTCAGAGGGTGGGGGGGACCAAAGGAGTCTGTCTCCCCCACCCTCCTCACCCCAGGGGACCCGCCAGAGAGGGGATTCCCTCCCCCCACCACACGCCCCATGTTAAAGAGAAGAAACCAAGTGGTTACTTCTCTTTAAAAACGGAGTTGGGGGGAATCCCCCTCTCTTCTGGCTCCCCTGGGGTTCAGAGGGTGGGGGGACCAAAGGAGTCTGTCTCCCCCACCCTCCTCACCCCAGGGGACCCGCCAGAGAGGGGATTCCCTCCCCCCCCCCACACGCCCCATGTTAAAGAGAAGAAACCAAGTGGTTACTTCTCTTTAAAAACGGAGTTGGGGGGGGAATCCTCCTCTCTACTGGCTCCCCTGGGGTTCAGAGGGTGGGGGGGACCAAAGGAGTCTGTCTCCCCCACCCTCCTCACCCCAGGGGACCCACCAGAGAGGGGATTCCCTCCCCCCACACGCCCCATGTTAAAGAGAAGAAACCAAGTGGTTACTTCTCTTTAAAAACGGAGTTGGGGGGAATCCCCCTCTCTTCTGGCTCCCCTGGGGTTCAGAGGGTGGGGGGGACCAAAGGAGTCTATCTCCCCCACCCTCTGAACCCCAGGGGACCCGGCAGAGAGGGGATTCCCTCCCCCCCCCACACGCCCCATGTTAAAGAGAAGAAACCAAGTGGTTACTTCTCTTTAAAAACGGAGTTGGGGGGGAATCCCCTTTTCTACTGGCTCCCCTGGGGTTCAGAGGGTGGGTGGGGGACCAAAGGAGTCTATCTGAGAGGGGATCCCCCCCGCCACCAAAAATCACAAAAACAAACAATCAAAAACATTCAAAAATACACAAAAACAAACAAAAATAACACCAAAAAGTAAACAACAACAAACATTTCCAAACACACCCAGCCCCCAGCCAAACACCACAAAATCCAACCACCACCACCACCCCAAATAAAGAAAAACAGCTAACTCACCACCACACGACCTCATACCACAACGACTGGAAAAGAAATGAATAAAGAAAGAGACTACTTGCTGGAAGAAGCTCCACCCAGAGGCCACGAGAGAAAACACAGTCAAAATACAAGATAACCCCTACCAGCAGCACTTGCTGACCACAATAACAAAAAAAATACAAAAAGACACAATAGCCCCACACAAAAGGCCCCAAGAGTTTTTCGAAAAAGTATATTATCCTTTATTCTTTTTTTCATCCACAAAACCAAAACACCAAACAAAACTCATCACAGTTTAAAACAGGCCATCAATTTTTTTTTGTATAAATAAACATTTTTAAAAATTTCAAATATTGATTAACCTCTTCTTTACAAACATTAACAACAACAACAACAACAACTTTCCAACACCATTTAAAACAGCCCAGCAACGCCGGGCAACCTTTGCTAGTTTCTTATATTCCCCTTAACTTATCTCAAACTTTTTTGGCTCTCCCTCTATTCCCCTGCATTGCCCTAGCTGACCCCCCCCCCCCAATGAAACAGAGAAGTGAGATGCCAAAAATACATCAACTCAGATAGCTTAGAAGCAAAGAGAGAGAAGGGGGAGCTGTTGTGTGTTTCATTAGGAGACTGCTGTGACAATTACACAACACCACACACTCATGTTATGAAATACACATCACTGGAACACTCTGAAAGAATACAAGTTTTTCTGTGTTGTCTTAAAGTTCAGCACATTAACAGAAACTGGGAGCGACAGGACATTTTGCAGGTCAATCATCCACAGGAATGTGGTGGCTTAGTGGTTAAGAAGCTCGCCTTGTTATCATGAAGGTTGGCAAGTCGGCAGTTTGAAACCTAGGTACTGCATGACAGACTGAGTGCCTGTCCCTGTCTCAGCTCTTGGGGACATGAAAGGAGCCTCATTTGGGCGTTCCCTGAACGGAGTTTCTTCCGCAAAAATCCTTTCAACCGAATAATTTCTGACATGAAATTACTATTACCCATAGGACTGCCAGAGACTTGAGAGCACATAGGTAAAGGTCACCCTTGCTCAAAAGCCAGTCGTATCTGACTCTAGGGTTCAGTGCTCATCTCTGTTTATAGCCAAGAGCCAGCACTATCTGCGTCTGCTGATGTTTCAATGGACATGCGGCAGGCATGACTAGACACACAGAACACTGTTTACCTACCCACCAAAGTGGTCCCTATTTATCGACTTGCAATTTCTTGCTTTCGAACTGCTAGGTTAGCAGGAGCTGAGACAAAGACGGAAGCTCATTCCATCCTGCAGTATTTGAGTATCAAACTGCTGACCTGTCGCCTCCCAGTCAGCATCTTAGCCACTTGAGCCACTGCAGTCCCGCTAATTCCTTCAGCACAGGTGCAGTGGTTAAACTGCTGTACTGCAGCAGCCAAAACTGTGCTCATGGTCAGAGTCCAGTCCCTACGGGGATCAAGGTTGACAGTCTCTTCCATCATTCCCAGGTCGGCAAAGTGAGTACCCAACATGTGGGGAGACCAAAAAAAAAAATGCTAATTACCGTGTGAACCTCCCAGAGTGCACTAAAGTAAAGGTTTCCCTTGCTCGAAAGCCAGTCGTATCTGACTCTAGGGTGCAGTGCTCATCTGTTTCAAAGCCAAAGAGCCAGCGCTGTCTGCTGCTGCAGACGTTTCTGTGGTCATGTGGCAGGCATGACTAGACACGGAATGCGCACGGAATGCTGTTACCTTCCCACCAAAGTGGTCCCTATTTATCTACTTGCAATTTCTTGCTTTCGAACTGCTAGGTTGGTAGGAGCTGGGACAAAGACGTGAGCTCATTCCGTTCTGCAGGACTCGGGAATTGAACTGCTGACCTTCCGCCTCCCAGTCAGCGTCTTAGCTACTTGAGCCACTGCAGTCCCGCTAATTCCTTCAGCACAGGTGCAATGGTTAAACTGCTGTACTGCAGCAGCCAAAACTGTGCTCGTGGTCAGAGTCCAGTCCCTACGGGGCACAAGGTTGACACAGTCTCTTCCATCATTCCCAGGTCGGCAAAGTGAGTACCCAGCATGTGGGGGGACCAAATTTTTTTTGCTAATTACCTTGTGAACATCCCAGAGAGTGCACTAAGCGCTAAGGTAAAAGTAAAGGTCGCCCTTGCTCGAAAGCCAGTCGTATCCGACTCTAGGGTTCAGTGCTCATCTCTGTTTATAACCAAAGAGCAGGGCTAGCCAGCAACTACCTGCGTTTCGGACATGCAGCATGCATGCCTCAACAACACCGGAGTGCACGGAACATTTGGTAGTGTTGTACCCGCTCTCAGGGGTTCCTTTAGCTCGGGGAAACCAAGCCCGCCATTCCAAGTTCCAACCCACCCACCCACACACCCACAGCCGCCTTCCAGCGGTCGCCGGCCTGGCGGCCTGGCCTCACTCTCCACTCACATAAGAACCCGGTTGTTGTCAGCCTCTTCCCAGGGCCGTCTCCGTGTCTGCTGTCGCCGGGACAGGCCGCTTGGAAGCCACCGCGCCCGCCGGCGCCCAAACGACGCCGGGGAAAGGGGGCGGGGGGAGAGAGAGAAAACCGTTAGTCGCGAGCGCGCCCGTTGCACCCGCCAAGGCCTCACCGCCTACCAGCGGCCTTGCAGCGCGAACGATGCCGGCTCCGCACATGGGGAAGGGGGTGGGCAATGGGAGGGACCGTCCGGGCCCGACCCGACCCGAGGCCTGGAGGGGAGGAGGAGCTGGAGGAGGATGGGCAGCGCCGGCGGCCCACACCCACTGAGAGGCGGAGGGAGGGATACTCCGCAGCACCGCAGAAACAGGGAGGGGGGAATCTAGTACTGCCGCCCAACCAAAACCGCCGAGGGTCAAGAAGATAGAAAAAGAACAATAATCACAATTTCGTGTAAAAAAATTATTCTGGGCTGAAAGGATTTTTTGCTGGAGACACTCCCCTCAGGGGAAGCCCGAATGAGACTCCCTTTCACCGCGACGGCGAACCCTGGCACTCCAGATGTTCTTGGGCTTCAATTCCCCAGAAGCCCAAGCCCCCTGTGAATCCGCACGAATGGGTTTACTGCGATTGATCCGGCCCGGCGGCTTGCACTGCCTTCATTGCTCCCGGAAGCGGAAGTAAAAGGTGCTCCCATATGGTTAAGACTTCTGGGTTAACCCTTCCTCCGTACTGGCGCATTTTACTTCCACTTCCGGGAGCAACGAGGGCATCGCGGGCCAGATGAATCGCAGTAAACCCATTCGTGTGGATTCATAGGGTGCTTGGGCTTCTGGAAATTGAAGTCCAAGAACATCTGGAGTGCCAAAGTTTGCCATCACAGCCCTTTCATGTCCCCAAGCAGGGTCGTACCCAGGATGCTAGATGGGGGGTGGTGGTATTTTTTCAGGAGGGACAACAATGACACACTCACATATATAACATTGGCATCTCAGGGGTATGGCTTTGTTAGCTCAGGAGGGTTTTCGCCCCCTGGCCCGCCTGGCTATGGATGACCCTGTCCCCAAGATTCTTTTTCCCCACCAAAGCAGTCTATTGATCTTTCACTTTCTTGCTTTTTGATCTGCTAGGTTGGCAGGAGCTGGGACAGAGACGGGCGCTTAAATCCGTCATGCAGTACGCGCGTCTCGAACTGCCGACTTGCCAGCCTTCCAGCTAACAAGGCAAGCTGCTTAATCACTGAGCCACCACAGCACCCTGCTGATAAAAGGAATAAAAAGAGCAAGATGATGCTTCCTCTGCAGCTCCTTTTTGAGGCAATGAGCAGCAACCTAGAGCTGTGATGGCGAACCTTGGCACTCCAGATGTTCTTGGACTTCAATTCCCAGAAGCCCCCGTGAATCCACACAAATGGGTTTACTGTGATTCATCCAGCCCTCGTCGCTCCTGGAAGCGGAAGCAAAACATGCCCGTACGTATGTTTACCATCAGTGAAAAACAAGTCATAATAAAAGTTGGACAAAAGTATGGGATAACTTTGCAAACTATCATCAACCAGAACTACACATTTGTAGCTTTGGACTGCTTTCTCAAGCTACTTTACTCAGTCTGGAATAAATGAGTCAGGTGACCACAAGTTCTCTTCTTAGCTCAGATGCTAATTTCCTGTGCCAATCTGAAAACATCATGAGCAAAGTCCCTGAACAAAGCAAGGTTCGGGTACACAATCATACACTGTATGGGTCCTATCTCTTTCTTGTGTTTGTGTTGTCCTGGCAGCTTACCTCACACAAACACATCAGGCTCATTCAGTTTCTAGTTTCCATTCTGGGACTGAGTTTAATTGCACAATTCAGAGCTATGCCTAGCTCTGTATTTCTTTATTTGTATCACACAGTTCCTCACAAAGAGTCCAGAGCAGCTAACAATTCACATAACCAAAGAACTCAACAGAAATCCATCATGATTATAAAAAATAGGTAAATAAAATATAATAAAACAAATGTAGCATTTGTCTGTCCCTGCTCTCAGCTTGCATAATAAATTATTTCAGATGACAGATACATTGCAAAAGTGAGGAGGATAGCAATATTTGCACTGGAGATGTTTCAGAGCTAGGATGCCATGACCAAGAACTCTCTACAATGTGTGGTTGCCTTATGGCATTTCTTTTTCTTTGGGATGGTTCTAATTGCTGCCTCCTGTACGTTATGAACCCATCCATAGTTCTTCAGACACTCTATCAAGTCTATTTCCTTAAATTTATTCATCACTGTATATTCATAAGGGATGTGATCTGGGTCATATACCTCATTGGCTAATTGGTTTTTCCTACTTTCTTCATTCTAACCCTAAATTTTACAATAAGTAGCCCATGATCTGAGATACAGTCAACCCAAGGTCTCATTTTTTTGACTGTATAAAGCCTCCATCTTTGGTTACAAAGCACATAATCAAACTGATTTTTGTGTTGGCCATCTGGTGATGTCCATGTATCAAGTCACCTCTTGGGTTGTTGGAAGAGGGCTTTGCTATGACCAGTGTGTTTTAACACTTAACAGTCATGATTTTGCAAAACCAGAAGGTACCAAAAGAAATCTACTTAACATAAGTGTTCTCACAGGTAGAACTTTCATGTACCATCATTTCATGTTGTTCCAAAAGCTCTCCCCCCCCCAAAAAAAAAGATCCCTACATTTTAATCCAGCATTTATTGGGTTACCTACTCTAAGACTGTTATGTTTTGAATTAAATTCTGTTTGATCACTAGCATTGGGGTGGCAGATTCTTGAATCACAGTCTTGAACAGCAACTAAGATTTGCAGGAACAAAATACTCTGCAATTTTGTGGTCTTTATCATAAAACGAAAAGATCAGTGACCTTTTCTTGATGTTCGTTAATAACAACTGATTCTAAATGACTGTGGATTTTCTACTTATCTGGGGAAAGCATGCGCAGCAGTCATCATTGCCTGCTTCTGAGATGTTTCTGGACATCCCTACAAATAAACAGAAGCCAAGGGCCTGGTTGCATAAATTTGAGAATTCTGAAAAAATACCTGGAGCTTACTAAAACAACTGAAGAACTACTGCAGTAAAAGACCTACAACTGCAGCTGCTAAGTTTCTGCAGTGCTGGCAAGAAAATGCCAATGACTCAGCAACCAAATTTAAATGTGAAGCAATGTCCTGCTATTATAGATCTTTTCATGCATACATTTCAGATTTAGGTACTCTAACGGAATTTTAATGGTCACTATTTTTAAACTTCATGCTTATAAGAACAGAAGACTTTTATAATGATTTCAGTCACTATTTAATCATCAAATCCTGGCTATTATTCAGTCTAGAGAACAATGATTAAATGTAGTCTTAATATTCAGAGGCACTGTGCCACTGAATACCACCTACTGGGGAGCAACAATAAGACAGGGATGTTACGTCCTGCTTATGGGCTTCCCATGATTATAAGAAAGGCTACTGTAAGAAACAGGATGCTGGAGGGAAAGGTCCCGTTGGTGCTGGCTCTTCCTAAATTTAGCTATTACCTAGTGCCGAATTAATCTTTAATTTATGGACACCATACTTTTCCAGCAACAAACAAAATAACATTTTCATTGGAAAGATATTGGAGAAATCTGCTTTACATGTTGATATTAAGTCTCAGAGTCAAGTAAAGCAGAAGCCTTATTCATCAGGTTTTTCCCCCCAATCCTGGTCTCATGCAGCACAATGGAATGGTTAAGATTGGTTATCGCTTGACATACAGTACTGGCGCATGATACCAAGACTGTTGGATGGCATATTTAATCCTGATAAAAGAACTGAAAAGCATATACAAGTAAGCCCTTCAATAGACTGTGTGCAACAAAAAATTATTATTTATGAACCAAAAATATTTTACAGGTTTCTCAAAAACTATGGATGTTACCTATTTGTGAGCAGGTTCTGTACTTTAGTTCAATGGCCCTAGATCAGGGTTTCCCATATTGTAGAACCCTACATAACGAAAAAACTCCATTCCACGGAGCTCTTCGCTATGCAGGTTTTTTCATTATGCAAAGCTAATGGGAGATGACACGGATAACAAACAAAAAGTGTACGTTATCCGGGGTTCCCATTTACCGGGTATACCCCAGTTACCAAAAAACCTCGTATAATGGGAAAAAATTCTTCATGCGGGGTATCGCCATTGCCTAACGAACGCTTCGTTATGCTATTTTTTCGTTATACGAAGCGTTTGTTATGCGAGGTATTACTGTATTTTGGTTTTTGGACTTCAATTCCGAGAAGCCTAAGTCAATTCCCCAAAGCGCTGATCAGCCAATGGACTGACTTAGGCTTCTGGGAATTGAGGTCCCCCTGTGAGGCGTGGTGCCCCTGGGAACCCCTGCCCTAGGTTATCTCCTTATTCTATTAGTAATTATGACTGAACTTGATGTATGTGGTATATACACATATTAGATGAAATCCTGTTGCTTAGTGTAAGAAAGTGTTTAATATTTGGTCAATTCCCAGTAAGCATGAATCTTGGATGGGGTGGGAGGGAAATACATGTACATACTAAGCCAGGATGCACATATCCCTTTCTGAGAATAGCAACATGGACTCTTATTTTGGAAAACAAGTTAGGAACTGACTAAATGTTACAAAATATCTTATGCTAAGCATCAGGATTTCAGCCATTGTTGGTTATTTTTTGTGAATAGGATTTTTGGTTTCAGCTAAAATCTGGATTTATGTGGTTTAGTTGATATTCTTCTTCAAGTGCCATATCCAATTCCACATATTGGCTATCATAATGACAATCAGCCATGAAGATTGTCTTGGGAACAATATAATGCAGTGTTCTTCCATTTGCCTTCTGCATTGCAGTGTGACACCTGTACCACTGATCCAGTTCACTTTCTGGTCCTGAGCCCTTTTGGCACACAAACTCCTCATCAGCCCCAGGCCAATATTAATGAAGCTGCTGCCCTCCATCAACATGGATTCAAGTGGGATTAAATCCACTTGGGGACCATCACCCTCCTCTGTGGACCTTGCCACCCAAGGCCATTAGTCCTCACAGTTGTCAGGTTGGTTAACTGCCACATGACAATTGGTGTTGAGTTGCTGGCGGTAGGGTCTACTCTATCACCACAGAAGGATAACCTGGCCAGACTGCATTACCTATTTATCTACTTGCAATGTCTTGCTCTGGAACTGCAGGAGCTGGGCTCGCTCCATCACTTTAGTGTTCAAGAACCAAGACAATAGAAACAGCCGAAGTCTGGCTTAACTCATCTTTATTGCATCATGGTCAGGGGGAACATGTGGTAATGGCGGACGAACAGCTCATTATATACAGTGGCTATGCATTTGAATGTGCCTCCTCGGTAGTTCATTGGCTACTGTCCACGTGACGTCACCCTTAGTCACGCCCTTCTTGTTCAGGTGAGGCAGTGGCGGGAATCTTCTCGCGGCTGTAGGTATTTGGAGAATTTGTACCATGTGAGCTGGACGGTCGCTACTGCCCCCAGTGGTCACTAGCTCTCGTCCTAATACAGAAGGTTACAATGTTACTTTTAGAGATTGTTACATTCACTCATTCGTGTGGTTGCATTTACTTAAAGGCACATTACAATCCATACACAACACCCCTCCCCCCTAGGATGAGATGAAGTCTCTCATCCAATGTGGTTTGTTGCATGAGCGTTTTGGGCGTAAGGCTGGCTGGCTTGTCCCGGGGGAGCTATCGCTTCTGTGTTCCCTGGGCTAAACGGGTGGGGGAGAACCCTAATGCTGAGTTCTGATGCGCGGTTTCCGCACCCTGACTACCAGTAACCCGTCGCCGGAGTTGGTCTGCATGTCGCCTCCAGAGTAGACCCGTGCTGGTCTCAACGCAGTATGACACAGGTCCCGTTTGGCCAATGACTACCCCCCGGGACCCAGGCTGGTCCTGCGGTTGCGTAGTTTCTGCAATGGACCGGGGCGCCTATTTCGAAACTCTTGGTGCCCACTATCCCTATGTTCCTCCCAGTATCCTCCACCCTTGTGGGGTCTAGCTTCGTCAATATCGTGGTCAGCTTCCTGCGCATGAGGAGTTCTGCGGGCGAGTAACCTGACACCAGCGGTGTCACCCTATAACCCAGCAGGAATTGGCATAACTGTAGATTCAGGTCCCCGGGGTCCATGCGCCTCAGTGCTTCCTTTGTTGTATGTACGAGGCGTTCTACCTGTCCGTTTGTCGCTGGGTGAAAAGGTGCAGAGGTGATGTGCCGGATGGCGTTTATGTCAATGAATGCCCGGAACTCGGCGGACGTGAAACTACTCGCATTATCACTCACAAGCACATCAGGTATACCGAATGAACTGAACACCTTGCGCAATTGCTTTATGGTTGCGGCTGATGAGGTGTTTGCCATTGGGATAACTTCTAACCACTTGGAGTAAGCATCCACTGTGAGGAGGAAAAATGAACCTCTGAAAGGACCTGCGAAATCTATGTGCAGGCGAGACCACGGCCCTTTGGCTGCGTCCCATTCTCTGTGCGGAAGTTGGGACTCTTCGGGCCGAGAGCTTTGGCAACTCTCGCAAGTGCTCACCATGTGCTCTATGTCAGCATCTAACTGGGGCCACCAGAAATAGCTCCTGGCTAAAGCCTTGGAGCGGACAATCCCCAGATGGCTGACATGCAGTAGCTTGAGCACCCTTGCTCTCAAAGATTCAGGGACGACCACCTGCTGGCCCCAAAGGAGGCAACCCCTCTCCGTGGACAGTTCTATCCTCTTCCTAAAAAATGGGTCAAATTCTGCCCCTGGGGAAGACGTTGGCCACCCTTTTTGCACCCATGAACTCACTAGGGCCAACGTCTTATCCCTCTCTGTCGCTTTGGCGATTTCCGTGGGTACCATTGGGGGTGAATGCAGAACCTCTATCAGGAGCACTTGGTGATCTTGTTCCACTTCACATGCGGGGTTGCCCACGTGAGGCAGAGGCGACCTCGAGAGTGCGTCTGCATGGCTTATGTCCTTTCCGGGGCGATAAACCAGCGTGCTCTGGTACACGTTTAGAAAAATGGCCCATCTCAGCATTCTGGGGGACAGAATCTGCGGTGTGGGCTTGTCTGTGGTGAAAATGCCTAGGAGGGGCTTGTGGTCAGTCACGATGGTGAAAGGGCGACTGTATAGAAAGTCATGAAACTTCTTTGTACCAGCGATTATTACAAGTGCCTCCCTGTCTGTCTGTGCATAATTACGCTCTGCCTTTGACAGGGATCTGGAGTAGAATGCCACTGGGGCTTCCCGCTTTCCAACACGTGGCACAGAACCGCCCCCACCCCCACTGGTGAGGCATCGCATACCAGAACCACTGGCTTCTTGGGATCGAAATGGGTCAGGATGGCCTCTGAGGATAAAAGTTGTTTCAGCTCATTGAATGCTCTCTCTTGACTCTCGCCCCATCGCCAACCTTCGCCCTTCTTTAATAATCGATGAAGTGGCTCCGCCACCGATGCCTTCCTAGGCAGGAAGGAATGGTAAAAATTCAGGAGCCCCAGGAACGATTGCAACTTGGGTTTTGTGGTGGGGCGAGGAGCATTTTGAACAGCGGCCACCTTTGACTCAGAGGGTTTTATACCAACTGGGGTTACCCGGAAACCTAGGAACTCTACCTCTTTTGCGAAGAACACACATTTGTCTTTATACAGCCTCAAACCCGCTTTCGCGAAAATGGTCAGTACCCTGTCTAGCCTTTTGGCCAGTTCTGACTCGCTTCCCCCGTTATCAAAATGTTGTCAAAGTATGGCAAGACCCCCTCCAAACCCTTCAAAAGTCGCTCCACTAATGATTGGAAGATGCCTGTAGCCGAATTTAAGCCAAACTGTAGGCGCGTCACCTTAAAAGCCCCTTTGTGGGTGACTATCGTCTGCGCAGCAGCTGCAGCTGGGGTTACCGTAAGTTGCTGGTAAGCCTGCGCCAGGTATAACTTCGCAAAACACTTTTCCCCCATGTAACCTGGCCAATAAGTGGCTGACTCCCGGCACCGGATACGCATTTGGGCGTATTGCCTTGTTGATGGTGCACTTGTAATCAGCGCAAATTCGAACCTCCCCGTTAGCCTTTAGCGCTGTTACAATAGGAGTTTCCCACTCCGCAGAATCGACTGGGACTAGAATTCCCTGGCCTCCAACTTGTCCAGTTCCGCCTCTATTTTGTCCTTTAGTGCAAAAGGCACCCTTCGCGGTTTGAGCCTTATCGGCCGGATCTCCGGGTCCAGGTTGAACGCAACTGGGGGCCCCTTGAATTTTCCGAGTCCCTTCTTGAATACCTCGGGATGCGCATTACACACTTCCTGTATTGGATCAGTTCCGACAGTATGCACACCCCCTATGAACAAACCCAGGGGCTTAAACCATTGTGTCCCCAGGAGGCAACAGGCCCCCTCCTTGAGAACGACCAGAGGGAGCTCCGGGCCGTGTTGCTTGTATTGCACCTTGAATTTTCCCACCCCCAACACCGGAATGCTCTTTCCCTGCACGTATCGCAAAGTAGACTTCAGTGCTTTAAGCTTGGGCCGCACGTTGGGGGAAATTCGCAAAAACTCCCTCTGGGAAATAATGGAATAAGAGGAACCTGAGTCTATCTCCATTTTAACGGGGACCCCTTGCAACAGTACCTCAACAAAGTAACGTGGGTGTCCCAAGGACACGCTTTGGACCACCGCGTTGTCGTCACTGGGGACTCGCCAGTACACTCCATGTACTTTGACGTCGCTGTCGTCAGAGACTTGGCCCACGCCATCCTGTTTCCTCGAGGGCCGGATGCCATCCTTCCTTGGGGTACGGTCTGCTGAGCCCTTGTGCTCTCCGCGCCGTCGCCTGCAAACCTTGGTGATGTGGCCCCGCCGTCCGCAGTTGTGGGACTCGGCCTTCCGGAACGAGCACTTGCTATGGTCATGGGATGCCCCGCAGCCGTCGCAACGTCGGCCATCCTTCTGCACCTTCCGGATGTCCTCATCCTCACTGCTCTCCATGGAGGAGTGTGGCGCCCGCCTGGCCACTTGCACCGGAGCTGCTGCCCTGTCGGGTTGTGGGGGCCTTGTTCTGAACCCCTTAACCACGGCTCTCGTGGCTTCTGCCACCTGCGCTTCCTTCAGGACCTCTTGTAACGTTGGGGGTGGCTCTTTGTTCATCAGCTTCCGCTGGGTCTCCTCGTCCCACAGGCCGCACAGCATACGGTCCCTGAGGGCGATTTCTAGGTTCTCCCACTTGCATGGGCCTGCAGCCAAACGGAGGGCCGCTGCAAAGGCAGCCACGGGCTCACCAGGGGACTGCACCCTCTTCCAGAAAGCGTCCTGGGCCGAGAACATCAAGACCGTGGGCTGGAAATGGTCCCGCAGAGCTTTCAGGAGCTGTTTAACTGGGACCTCGTCTACCTTTCTTGGAGACACCAGGTTCACCAAAATCTTCATGGCCGGGAAACTGAGCATCCTGATGAGGGTGGCTCTTTTCTTCTCCTCGTCTGAGATGTCGGACACCATCAGTGCACTTTTGAAATCCATCTCGAACAGTTCCCATTCCTCCGGTTTGTTTATGTCGAAACCGGTCTGTGTTGTCTTGATTCCGTGGGAAGCCATTATCCCATCCTCGTCGGCAATTTAGTGTTCAAGAACCAAGACAATAGAAACAGCCGAAGTCTGGCTTAACTCATCTTTATTGCATGATGGTCAGGGGGAACATGTGGTAATGGCGGACGAACAGCTCATTATATACAGTGGCTATACATTTGAATGTGCCTCCTCGGTAGCTCATTGGCTACTGTCCGCGTGACGTCACCCTTAGTCACGCCCTTCTTGTCCAGGTGAGGCAGTGGCGGGAATCTTCCCACGGCTGTAGGTATTTGGAGAATTTGTACCATGTAAGCTGGACGCTCGCTACTGCCCCCAGTGGTCACTAGCTCGCGTCCTAATACAGAAGGTTACAATGTTACTTTTAGAGATTGTTACATTCACTCATTTGTTTGGTTGCATTTACTTAAAGGCACATTACAATCCATACACAACACCCACGCAGCACGCAGCTGTTATTGCAAGAGTTAATTGTGGGGAAAGATCACTCCATCAGATATGTTGAGATACCATCTACACCAGTCTCCTCCTCTCCCTGCATAGTTTGTTTTCTTTCTGTAACATTAGTAACAGATGCCAAAAATTGCATCTTTTACTGTTCCCTCCTTATCAACTATTCCCTTTCTGTTGAGTTTTACTTAATTTGCAGGCCTGATAGTAGTAACTGTGCTGTTTGCTGTTGAACTTATTCAAGCCATTCTAGCAGCCATTTGAGCAGAAAAGTAATATAAAATGCTTTTAAAACATACACAGATGAATGATAAGCCTCCGTTTAGTGTCTACATAAGCAGCATTTTCAAAGCAACCACTCAATTAGTCCTACTCTTGCAGGAGATAACTTAAAATATTAATCACTGGGAATTAAAGTATACATTGCAGATAGAATGTAATCAGAACCTGAAAACCTTGAGTTCTCACTTTAAAATGGGGCAGGACTAAGAACTGAACTGATAGCTAAAACATTTTGTCAGTAGTTTTTATATTTGAAATGTAAGAAATATCCATCCCCGTATCAGGTGTTGAATCACTTTTCAAACCCTGTCTCATGTCTTAGGCATTCTATTGTTCAGTCCCATGCAGTGGCTACATATTATTAATGCATTATTTTGGATAGCATTTACACAGCTGCCAAAACATACTGATCCTACTCAGACTATTTATAGGTAATATGTCAAATGTACGTGGCTGTGATGACCATATGAAACTGAGTTTGATGGCTTCAATGGAATCCTGTTAATCATTCATTTCTGCTGGCAGGTTTCATAATAGAGAAGAACAATATAAATGAATGTTTCTTATACAAGTTTGGAAAATAACATGGAATAACATGGGAGAGGAGACTGGATTGTGAGTGACCCAAAGAAAAGATCTGTTGACAAATCTCAATTCCTCTCCCATTTTTTGTTATGTCAGGAGTTCTGATTTCATTGCACAGTTTTAACTTTAGTCTATTACACATACAGCCATAAGTATCCAAATTTGATTGTGACCTCATAATGTGATATCTGTGCACCTCCCCCCCCCCTCTATCATATTTTGTATCTAAGTCTCACTCTCTCGTCTATTCTTTGTGCCATTGTGGCCAAACTTTCAGTTCCCTAGAGGTACATTTTGTTGAATAAGGAAATGATGGGAAATTTGACCTCACAATTGTTACAGAGACAACAGATGTAGCAAATAGATTTTGAAAGGGGGTGGTGGTTAATAGATATCCAGATGTTTCCCCTTCTTGTCTTTTCTAGATCTACATGCAGATTGCTACTATCAGTATTATGAATCTTTTCTGTTTTCTTGGAAGTCACTTCCTATTTGTATTTCTTGCTAGAGAAAGACAGCTGGACCTGAAATCTCTATAAATGACTCCCTAAGCAGACTTTTATTCACAGAAACCAGCCCTCTGAGCTTCTGTAAATAAATTCAGAAATACTTCCCTCCTGCATGTGAATGAATTTTTTTTTAGTGCAATACAGAGCAAGATTGTTTTATTTTTGCCTAATTGTCAGAGTAATTTTCCATTTACAACACATTTTGCTATATTAAATACCAAAAAAATAACAGCAACTCCTGAATAATATCAAACCTGAGACAGAGCAAGACTTCAAACTACATGATCATTTCTCCAGCCTTTCAAAAGTGAGTAAGCAGATGAATGTATATAACTTTTGCCATTTTCATTATTTACTTTAATTCCAGATGCTCTGTTTTCTGGATGTCAATTTGGGAGTTAAATTTGTACAACAGGGATCCCCAGCTCTTTGCAGTTAGATTCTTCCAAATCAAATTGGTCAAGCCTTGTCCATTGCCAACACTGTGATATGTCAATTTAAATAAAACCTAATGATTCTAGTCAATGATTTGGATGCAATATCTGTTACTTCATTCCAGCATTTTGATTCTTCAGTTTCTGTTAGCATACATAACTACATAACATCATTAAATAAAATTGGCACCATGGACATTTGCCTGCCAGGCAACTCAATGAATTCCTTATGCACATAATTTAAATAAAACTAAATATGCCATTCTATCAGTGGCATGCAAGCAATGTGATTTCAGAGGAGAGAGAACTTTCCACTATCTCCTCAAATTGGAGAATCCTTAAAGGTTGTGAAAGGTAAACATGCTTATAATATAATGAAGCCTTGTCAGCAAACCAAGTGAAATCATTGTGGGAGGAGAGAAAAACTGTGTTCATTTCACTGCAGTGGAATCCAGCAAATCAACTGAGAACAAACTAGAGATGGAGAGAGGGAGCTGAGATCAATAGCTTTTACAACCAGATTGATGTCATCACAGAAGTGGTGGCCTGGCCTGGAGTTACTTGCTGTTGTTCTCAATGACTGCTGTATTTCCCGATCATCAGTCAACCTACATAGTGGCTTTACATGTGTTTAGATAACACTGGCCTAGTAGTTAAGATGCTGACCTTGATAACTGGGAGGTTGGCAGGTGAGCAGTTTGAGACTTGAGTGCTACATGACAGAGTGAGCAACCATCATCTGTACCAGCTTCTGACAACCTAGCAGGAACAAGTTCAGGTAACAGCGTTCTGTGCACTCCAGCGTCTAGTCATGCCTGTCACATGACCATGGAAATGTTTGCAGAAGCAGACAGTGCCAGCTCTTTGGCTGTAAATGGAGATAAGCACTGCACCCTAGAGTTGGTTACAACTGGCTTTCAAGCAAGAGAGACCTTCGTCCATTCTGAAATGTTAGTGAGAAGGATAGTACGGTACAAGAAAAGAATAGTCAGCTTGGACAAAGAGCAGTGCCCGCAATTCAGTAATGATGCTAGTGAACATCTATGAGGCAGTGGAAGAAGCAATGATGTTGGAGAACCAATGTGCTTAGCATCATCAATACTAAGCTAGACAGTCTTTTTTAACCTGTGCAATCACCTTCTGAAGTTAGACTCTGGGGATATGGATTCAAATTCCGATGTGGTCATGGGAACTCATTGGAGATCACACTGGTAAAACGTTTCCATAAATATTTCATATGCTTTGATAACTCTATTAGGGTCACTATAAGTTGGATGCAATACGATGGCATATAACATAACGTCTCTCATTCTCTCCTTCTATCCTCCTTCTTTTGTTTTGCCAACTGTACTGAGATAGAGGGGAAAGTAAGCAGACACAAGGAATGGGATGCTTCCATCCTAGCAATGTTAGAGTTCCTCCTCAGAGTTTCAGGGTAGGCCGTTTAGACTTGTTCAAAAATACCAGTGTCTTTTAAAAAAATTATCCTTAATGCTCTACAGCTGCTGTTGTTACGACTAGAATTTAAATAATGGCTTTAAATATGTGCTTAATATTTATAGAGAACAGTATGATTTGAAGTGTTCAAGATAGAGCTAGATTTGCCCCATTCTCACCATTGATGAGAAGAAGGGGAGGAATCATCTGAAAAAGTGCTCTAGCTCATGGGGATGGGTGAGAATGATATGTGTACCAATTACTGTGTCGATATGCCGTGTATATCATTACACTGGAAGACAAATACTAAATTATGGATTCTTTGTATAACTTACTGTTTTCATTATATTTCTTTTATTTTGTAGCCCTCTTTATTATCTTTTATTATGAAGGTAGTCTATAAATGCCATAGATCTTGTAATCTTTTAGTGAGTCATATGTTTTGATTGACATACAAACAGATCTTGTGGTGAGGTGGCATTCAATTCCCTAAGGATTGTGATTGCTTGAACTCAGAGTAGAACAGTATAAGGTCCTTGGATTAAATCCAATGATCATTGCAAACTAGTGTAGATCCACTGAGTCAGTGATAGCTACATGTATGGCAATTTAATAATTGTGCACTGTCACATTAATTGCAATGTTTTCTAGGTATAGAGTAATCAGAAGTTAATCAAAAAGTAATCAAGTTAATTCCAATGTTTTCTAGGTATAGAGTAATCAAAAGTGATTTACCAGTCTTTCCAAATCTTAGTCACTCATTGTTAGGACCAAACATTGGAATTAGCCCCATAATGCCCATTTAATACCTTTTCGTTTCATGATTTCCCCTGAAGAACCTTCAGACTCATGCTGATAATTCTGTCATAAATGTGTCATCCTGTTTACAGAACCGCATGGCACAATCCAGCACAATATTGATGCCATTCTAAATCACATGAGATCACCTGGAGTAAGGAGTATCTCCTAATTCCGAGGTACGTGCTTTAGTATGCAACAGGGAATTCATCTGGGGACTTGTTAATTAGCAGCTATTTACTGCTCCAACTTATGCCTTTTCACTTATGCTGGCACAAAGAATCAATTAGATTCTGATCATAATTCCCAGAATCTTTTATGGAGACAGAATTACTAAAACTTCCATCTAGTCTGAGTTGTAGATCTGCTTTGAGAACAGAGGATTTAAATTTTAGGATTGTTCCCACCGAATCACAAAACAAGGATGTGTGGCCTGTTTACAGGGTAGGTGCATACCACAGTTTCCCTATTTCAATGTACAAAAATGGCAAAACATGTATTGTCACTGGGGATTTAACAAAACATGAGAAGCAAAGTGTCCCAGTTATAGCTAACACTGTAGTCAGTACTACCCCCAGGTAATTTAGGGTTAAGACATGAAGCTACCCATTTTTGATACAATCTCCCATAGTTGGCATTACACACAAACCAATGCTTTATGTTTTCATACATTTACCAGAAAAACAGGGGAGTATTAGCAAAATAAAACTTCCCAAGTTTCCTTTAATCCAGATGCTTTATGTAGGTTACTTTATTTACCTGAAGCCATCTTCGGTTTTCATCCTTTCTGTGGCCATGATTTCTTCCTGCTAGGAACACGAAGCAGACATTGAAATAACTAATATTTTTTTAAGTGATTGTACATTAGTTTCTCATCATGAAGAAATCCAGCTTTGGCAAACAGTGTGGAACGGCTAACGGTCTTCTTAATTCCTTATTTCCAGACAAACATCATATTTCTCACTTGATACTCTTTATCTGGTTTCTTTAAATTTCTCTCATTCAGGAGTTCTTCAGAGTGCTTGGTTTTCTTGGATTCAAGTGCAGATTAAACTGAGATGTGCTTTGATAGGATCGTAATAGGGACAGCAACACAATTTCAGAGAAAAATCACACCATTTGTTACAGTAGTAAAGGTTGTCTCTTGCTAATAAGAGCAAGTGGGAAAGTAGAAGGTATTTTCTTTTTTCCTGGTTTACAGAATGCAGTTCCACATTACTTTTTTCCAGAATCTACTGTCTGAACATCACATCTGTGCTCCTATAGGATAAAAAGGAAATGAATGAGGCAGGAGATTGACATGAACACAGGAAGAAAACTTCACTGAAAGGTATGGAAAAGTCATTTTCTCTGAAGACAAAATGCAGTTCCAGGCTATTATGAGTCATGTTACTAATCACACATTCTTCTGTATGTTGTTATGATTGCAAATACAAGATGAATAAGAAAAATGATTTAGGCATTTAGTAATTGCAAGAATAAGTAAAGATCAGCTTTCTTTATAAATTTATCTAGACTACATTTAAAGCCAAACCTGTTTTTGTACTGTCCCAGACTCCCAGTTGATCTGCTATTAGATAGCTTTGCTATCCAGATGAAATATTTTTTTTCAACAGTACAGGTTTAGAGAAAGAATAATTTTACTTGAAAGAAGAAGGAAATTATAGAATTCCACCAGAAACTAAAATTGTCAACTTGGCAGTAGGGCCCACTGAAATGCCAGAGGAAATCTGTAGCCACAAAAACAGCATTTCCCTCTTTTGTATGTATGAGTCAAGCTATGATTTCCTAGCTTCTGATTTTAGTTTTTGGAGCAAGTTCTAACTATTGCTGAATAGTTCTCAAAAAACGGTAAACGAGGGTTTGCTTGAAACAGGGAAGAAAGATAGAAGATTGTATCATATGAAGGAAGGGAGAGGAGTAAATATGCAAGCCCAAAGACAGATTCAATCAGACTTATGTATTTATTGCTAAACCATAGGGACCTCATGTACCTATATAGATAATGAGTATGCTATAGTGCAGGGGTTCTCAACCTTTTTCAGCTGCAGGCTAGACCACGTTCCCTCAGACAGCTGAGTAGGCCAGACTGGTGGTTCCCCCTGTCGTAAATGTCAGGGGAATCTATGGGAAGTTACATTTTCACTTAAGTTACTTTGTATTAGCATGGGTAATGCTGTATTTAGTCCACCTTGTCTCTGAACCTGAGTATCCTATCTCTCAGGCAGAGCAACTGTGGCTCCATTTTGAATATAAAAGCCCACACTCTCACCACCCACAAGCAGGTGCTTAGTTTCACAATAGCCAGGGCCAGATTTAAGCATAGGCTACCTAGGCTGCAGCCTATGGGCCCGCACAACAAAGAGAGCCCACATCACGTGATTCTACATCAATTTTTAAAATCAGTTTTTTTGTTTTAGTAAATAAAGAGTATAAAAGTTTGGTGATCGTAATCATCATTTATAATTTGCATTTGGTTTAATTTAATGTGGCGTTTGGGTGTTTGATCAGCCCGACAAGAATATCTCCTCCCACTGTCTGCCAGCTGGAAGTTTCGCGAAGCGCAATGAGCGCATACTGTTTCATAATAAGACATTTTCAATACAATAAAGTAAAGTTGTAGTAAGTCTTTTTTTATATTTTCTGATTTTTCCATTTAATCTAGTATTATTACCTTAATAATGTTCAGTTCTTTTCATTTTTATCATCTCATGAATTCATCTAATTCTAAAAACTGTATAGGAATGTTGTACATAAATTTTCTATAATTTAATAATAAACTTTAAATGTTTATTTTTCAATTTTAAATTGGATAATTGCTGAAAATGTGGTTTTTGTAGGTTAATTTTTTAAAAATACTTTCCCCAGTAGGGCCCGCACCACAGGCTCATCCTAGGGGCCCACAGATCCTAAATACGGCAGTGACAATAGCTTGCCAACAGTTCAAAGACACTTGTATGGGAATCTGATGAGATGAACTATCTCAGAGATGGAATCTCAAGATAAGAACATCTGTTAAGTTACATGTGCCATCGTAAGTGCCATCACAGGTGCCACAATAGTCAAAACAATTAATTTTTGGAATATTTCCACATTCCAAGGGTGGGTGTCGAGGGGCCCCAAAATCATATAAAAAGTCTGACTTTTCGGACCTCATCAGCAGACTACCCCGATGCCAGGGGGAACTCTGCCCAAATCTTTCCAAGATGCCTTGAATGCCATGGAACGAGCCATGTCGTTCATGGGGGCACAGCTGCCCACCGTAGATCAGGTTTTGCTTAAAACTTTGATTTTTATTCTTTATTTTTGTATCCAATATTTTACTCAGTGTAGAAGACTTTTTAGATGAATTATTCCGCACACTCTGTTTACTTGCTTTGCTAAAATAAATGCTGCTAAAGATGATTTTGGTTACTGTTATTCCTTCCACTGGAGAAAGGGGGGAACGGAGGGAGGACGAGATAAGGAGCTTCAGAGACTCTTTTGTGAGCCTTCTAATGAGGGGGTGCAACCAGGAGGAGGGGAAAAGATCCTGAAGGTTTTGATTCCTGACTTGGGAGCCTTATCAATGCAGCTTTGGGCTCCTCTCCAAAGGTAACCCACGTAACACCCCAGAAGGCCAACCAGTCCTCACCAATTAATTAATTGGGGTTGTGGTATCGTTCAGGACAATTTTAATTTGACCATTTAATTGTCATCTGATACGTGTTAGTCCCAGGATCGCCATCTTATGAACCAGTTTGAACTGGGCAAGAAGACCATTAGGCAGCTAGAGGCACAACCGGCCACACCGGAAAGCCTCTTCAGCCACACTAACCCGTTCCTAGGTCTGAAGCTACCTAAAGGCCATGGGGGAAATGTCCCCATCTATGCTATGGCCCCCAGACAGTAAACACTGGCATAAAAGGCATCCACGGCTGTCATAAACATGTTTACGATGGCCACGGTCTCATTTATGATGGCCAGGGACTCATTTACTGCTGTCGTAAATGTGTTTACGATGGCCATAAATGAGTCCACGGCCAATTCTAGCAGCGGTGGCAGCAGCTGGAGCAAGGTCGGGGGCTGGATTATTTGGTGCCATGGGGTGGCTCTGACTTGCAAGCCGTAGGCAGCAAACCCCTGCTATAGTGGGTACAGTGAAAGACTCAGACTCAGATGATGTGGGTTTGAATCCCTGCTCCACCATGGAAACTCACTGATGGTATGGAACTGGTAAAACCACTCTTTAAATATCTTACTAACCTTGAAAGCAATATTAGGGTCACTTTAGGTTGATTTTTAAACCAGGTTTTAATTCTTTATTTCTGTGCAATGTTGCTACTTAAGAGAACTGTACATATTGTTAATTAGCAAACAAAGGCATTGAATTTAACACTGCTTCTCTTTCAGAAAAAGAAAAGGCAGGTTTCTGCATTAAAAATATTGTAGCACAATGAAAAAAGAATTAAGAACAATGGATGCTTTCTTTTGTTAGGTATAACCTAACCTAATGTATGACATCTAGAAAATAAAATGTCTTATCAAACACTATTCATTATATTCAAGTTGTGAATAGGAGCCTATTTATGAAAATCAGTCTTTCAGACAACCTATTGCACAACTCTCAAGGAACCAGTGTCTGTGACTATTCACAATCAAGTCATAACTCTTCTAATTGTACCTCATGTTTCCCTCATAAGCACCATCTCTGTTTATTCACCTCACATGGAGGTGGGGAAGGAAACATGTTGTGCCCCCCTGAGTTTGTTAGAGGAGGATTGGGGTAAAAATGTGCTAAATCAGGAACAACATATAACATATTTATTTGATTGGCAACAGTCTATCATGCACATTCACTGTCAGAGCATACCAGAAAGTATTAGATGTACTCGAGGGATCTGTTACATAATCATTCGAGTTAGGCCTAGAGGATTTACATATTGTGTCCAGATGGTTGATATAAAGCAAAGCAGTCACACTTATGCATGCAGGGGGCCAATATACCATATTGGTGTGAACTATTATTGAAAAGACTTCACTAGATTGGTGATGAAATGGGAGAATATTATGCTCTTTTTAATGCTAAAAGACAGTCATTTTGATCATTGTTATTTCTAAGAATTCATTCATGTTGGTAAGCTTTAGAAGATGAAACTACACTCATTAAAACCTGTGGCAGAACTCCTGGGTCTGATTAAAGTAACATCAGACTCAGAGTGTTGTCAGCAGTAATGACTATGTCATTCATTCATGGGTTAGTGAATTGGCCCTTCATCTTTCTCTGTCTTAATGATCTGGCCAGCATTCAACCCATTTTTGGCAAATGTTGCCACATAGACACACACACTTCCATTCCCTATTACTGTATGCATCAAAGAAAGCCGTCCCAACGATAACAAGATGAAATTGAAGGGTTTCTTCTAATTGGGAGAAGGACATTTATTTGTTAACTTCTCTCTTTATTTATTTAATTAATTTATAATCAAGAAAATGTTACACGGAAAATGAAAGGCCCAATTTAGAATGGTGAAGTTTGACAACAGAATCAAATTTTCCTCTGATCTGTTGTATATGATCTGCTTTGATATAAAGATGATATTATATTCTTAAATTGGATTGTTTTCTGCAAATGATTCCCAATACAGCTACATTTTCTACCTGTCCTAAATTTGTATTGGTTGTGAGACTTCATGCATACAGTATGTGCATTTATTTGCATGTGTGCATTTATTTTCACATTTTACCTAATATACATTTCCCCTATCAATTCTAGCTATATTGTTATATGCTTCTATGATTCTATAAGCTTATGCGCAACCATACTGTAGTAATCAGCAACCCTGTTATTGCTTTTTAGGTATAAAATTCTCAGAAATGGCTTACCAGTCCTACCGTCTGGTGATTTTTATAAACAGATAGACTTAGTCCAAGGGGAGGGGGAGGCAAGGAAAACATCAGTCCCTTATTACAGTTGTCTCAAACCTTTCCTGCACCACGGATTGGCTTCACGTCAAACAACCTTCCCATGGGCTGGCAAGTGGGGGCGGCGGGACTGGACGGTGCAGTGCACAACAAAATACAACAAAGTGCATACTGCGCACAGGTGGGGGGGGGAGGAGCCACACTGCAGCCCAAAAACAAGGAGGAAGAGCCCAGCCACCAGCCAGCCACACTACCCAATTTGTGCAGTGAAATATCACACTGCACACAGGTGTGGGCAGAGCCCTACTGCAGTTAAGCAATGTGGAGGAGGAGTCCCTCCACCCACCCATCCACTGTGTCTGAAGCCTGTGCTGTGACCCACCCCGCCCACCAGGCAGACCTGGAAGAGTATGCCAAGGGCAGAAGGCTGCCACCAGGTCTCCTAGTGCCACCCACCTCCTGCAGCCCAGTTCAGGACAGTCCACAGCCTGGTGGTTGGGAATTCCTGCCTTATCAAATTTTTAAAATATTCAAATAGGTGTACAAGAGCACATAATTTCATGAGACAAACAACTGCTGAGTAGTCTCAACTGGACCCTGTCCCAGGAGGCATAGCTGATGTTTGAACTCCTGCCCATGATCCTCCAATTCACCCAAGTTAAACTTACTACGTACTATGTACCGTTGACTGTATGCACACCTCAGTGGTGTTACATGCTTGAAAAACTTTTAAAAGGATTCCAATTTGTTTCTCACAACATACTCGGCTTTAGCATCAGCTTTTTTTCTTCCACATCTAGGCCAGATGTGAAACTGCCAAAATGAAGGACCTTTCGGTGATTTCATTCAGCAGTTATTTTTGCCTGACCTAGTGTGAGAAAGATTAGCTGGCAACACAAGGTAGCAGTTACCTGTGTATGCCCGATTGTGGTTCAAAAATGTGATAATCTTCAAGGAGGCTCTTTCTGTGTACCCCAGAGAGTGCACTAAGTGCTATGGGGCAGTATATAAGTGTAATTGCTATTGCTAGATGATCTGTTGTGCAAAGACACCAATAATGATAAAGCACCCGTTTATATAGTAAAACAAACCTATGAAGTGAAGTACTTAACAAGGACAAATGACCCACAACAGGTCATGGTACATAATGTAGACTGGATAATCTTTTTAAAATAATAATCAAAAACTGTTTTGCCCTCTGTTTTATGACTTTGACGGTTGTTTTGCTTGATAAAGGTAAAGGTTTCCCTTGCTTGAAAGCCAGTTGTATCCGACTCTAGGGTTCAGTGCTCATATCTGTTTCAAAGCCGAAGAGCCAGCGCTGTCTGCTTCTTTAGACATTTCAGTGATCATGTGGCAGGCATGACTAGACACCGGAGCGCACGGAATGCGGTTTACCTTCCCACTGAAGTGGTCCCTATTTATCTACCTGCTTTCGAACTGCTAGGTTGGCAGGAGCTGGGACAAAGACGGGAGATCATTCTGTCCTGCAGTACTCGGGAATCGAATTGCTGACTAGTCAGTGTCTTAGCCACTTGAGCCACTGCAGCTTGATAAAACATACAGTGATACTGGCTGAAACCTTGTTGCTTTGTTATGCATTCAGTCACTTCTAGCGGCATTTCATGAATCCCAGCTGAGATTCTCAAGTGTGTACCAAGATAACTAGAAGCAAGTGAATGCTACGATATTTCTCTTCTACATACGTAAGAAGGCAACAGGATTTCAGCTACTGTCAGATATTTATCTTTATAGTAAAGATAAAATATTTTCCAACCCAGAGCATGGAGAAGTTACTATTTGTAGTTGCAAATCCTGGAGTATCCCATGCTGCCTTATGTATCCAAGAAGTTCTACAACCAAAAAGTAACTTCTCCAAGCTCTGTGCATACTGATACAAAGAAACATAATCTTGGAGCAGTCTGAAGTACAAGGTCACACATCAAAGGTAAGTACTGTACTGTACTCCATAAGCATTAGACTAATCTTACAAATAAATAGTTAAGTAGGGTGCAGGAAAATGCATCATAAGCTAAAACTGCAGCTCAAATATTCATTCTTACTAAGTCACAGATGTCTTCAGGCATGTACGGTCTAGGAGATTCTCAGCTGTGTACCATTTGCCAAAATAAGAGGTAAGGCATGCAAGAAACATGTGACATCAGAGTGTACATATTTAGCCCACACCATTTAGCTGAATGGCTGCCGCCTTCTGATGTATGAATTCCAGATGCCATATGTAACTTACACCATGCTGCACATTTATATCTAGGAATACCATCAAAGAAGGAAGATTAAGATTATTACTTTGCTGTCATTTCAGAAGCATTTTTAAAGAGACCACCACCCCTCAAGGATAAGACCAGTGCCATTCTCTTAATAAGCATAACTTCAGCAAATGGAGGGCTGTATTTGGAACAGATGTTCTTAACAACAGCAACTGAATCTGATTGGTATTTTTGAAAAGTCAGATTGTACAAAAGAACTTCACTTTGAGATTCTCCCTCCCCAAAATACTTGGTCTTGGATCATGGTGGCAAACCTTGGCACTCCTGCTGTTCTTGGACTTCAATTACCAGAAACCCAAGTCAGTACACCTGTTGATCAGGACTTCTGGGAATTGAAGTTTCAGAACAGCTGGAGTGCCAAGGTTTTCCATCATGGGTCTAGGGCAATGCAGGATCAGCCACATAGCAGGAGTAGCAAATGCTATGGACCCCATGTCTCTGAGGGCCCCGGCCCCCACACTTGGTTAGAATGAAAATCCAAATTTAAATATGCCATGTATTCATGCAGATATTCAAAAAATGTTCACTCGGGGAGACTCATCGATGCCTCATTGGAGCATTCAATGTGCGCCAAAGAGTAAATATGTGTGCGTGGTCATTTTACGCACATCTTATGTGCATCTTGCACACTACTCCATAGTAGTGAGGATTTGTGTTGAGCAAGGACCTCTTGACATGAATTGCTACAGGCCTCACGCAGGCTTAATCCGGCACTGGTCTAGGGTGTTGTTAATACCATGAGATAAGAAATGTAAAGCCTGTCAAATTGTTCATTAGCTCCTAATGATCTCTGATCATTCATAGCTTTGACTATAGCACTGAAATAAAATGATCCTCATGGCACATTCAGCACCCAATTCAGAGATGATTAGTTTATGAGTTGGAACTCATGGTACTTTTGATTGCAAACCAAGTAAAGAAAGAATACACCTCAAACTAGGTGGGGGGAGAGAAACAGAGTTCTCCAGATCACAGCCAATTGACTATAATGTTGTCTAGATCACGGGTCCCTAACCACCGGGCCTCAGACTGGTACCGGGCCATGGGGGTGGGTGGCAGTGGGAGCCCCAATGGTAGCCTTCTGCCCGCAATGTTCTCCGCTGGGTTTGGCTGGCAAACAGAGCGAAAGCATGGGCTTCAAACACAGCAGATAGACAGGTGGCCGGCCCTGTCCTCCACGTTGTTTAGATTTAACTGTGGTGGGGCTCTGCCTGTGTGTAGTGTGGTACCTCACTGCCTGGACTTACCGGTCAATGAAAACATTGTTTAGCATGAAACCAGTCCATGGTGCAAGAAAGGATGAGGACCCCGGTCTAGATTATCTGTTTTTTAAGAACTTAGTGAATGAAAAAGAAAATTCCATATTACCTCTGCATTAGTATACTGAAGTTAAATGTGCATCAAATCACTATCTCACACACCTTCTTACCTGCAGGTCTTTTGTATGGGGTTGCAATTTGCTTTTCTATGTTAGTTCTGTTAATTACAGTAGTTTGAATTTCTTTTCTGAACACATTTTACAGCCAACCTAGCAGTTCAAAAGCAAGCAATTGCAAGTAGATAAAAAGATTTTGGGGACATGAAAGGAGCCTCATTCGGGCGTCCCCTGAGCTGAGTTTCTCCAGTAAAAATTCTTTCAACCCAGAATAATTTCTAACACAGAATTATTATTATTATTTTGGCTTTTCACAGCTCTAGGCTAAAATCAGCTGGAGGAATAATAGCAATTATACTTATGTGCTGCCCCTTAGTGCGCTCTCTGGGTGGTTCACAGGTTAATTAGCATTTTACCCACAACATGCTGGATACTCATTTTACCAGCCTCAGAAGGATGGAAGGCTGAGTCAACCTTGATCCCCCATCAGAATCGAACTCAGAACATTTTGGCTGCAGTACAGCAGTTTAAGCATGGCACCAGGGGACTGCGGTAGCTTAGTGGTTAAGAAACTCACCTTGTTAGCTGGAAGGCTGGCAAGTTGGCAGTTCGAGACCTGGGTACTGCATGACGGATTGAGCGCCCATCACTGTCCCAGCTCTTGGGGACATGAAAGGAGCTCTTGGGCATTCCCTGAGCGGAGTTTCTGCCACAAAAATCATTTCAACCCAGAATCATTTCTGACACAAAATTATTACCATGGTACTACCAAGTCTCTTAGGTAACACAACACTGCTTTATTACACCCTCAACCTGTTTGGGAGTTAATTCTGCAGTTCCCTTCGCTTGACCTAATGTGAGAAAGATTAGCCGGTGACACAAGGCTGCCATTACCATGGTACACCTGATTGTAACTGATGTTTAACCCTTTCCTTTAAAGAACAAGCTTGTATTATAAAGAAATATTGAAGTTACGTGTGAATAAAAAATAATAACAAGGGTAAATATTTTTTCAGAGTTCTTTGAGGAAATAAAAATTAAAATAAATTCATTTTGGCCTGGAGTGTATATGCATGTATCAGGACTCGTTTGCATCTATGTCTAATGGGAAATTACAATTTCCCAAGACTATTACATTGATTCAAGCAAAGTAACCTCTTCCTTTTTTTCCATTCAGATTACTGTATTTGAATGTTTCAGTGGGGCCAGGATGGGCCTTTGGTACCAGGTAGGATTTTATTTTTAAATACCATCTTACAGGGGAATGGAATATACAGTTTCTGTTTCACTGTGTATCCAGTTTCTTTGTTATAAGATACATATGGACCAACAGCCATCAGTTTGACAGTGGGGTGAATAGGCCAGCTGCAATTACTGAGCAATTATCTCCACATGCATTAGAAAGCCTATTTTTTATCTGTTACCAAAAACATATAATTTTCATGCTTATATGGAGACAGACATAAAGTATTAACTGAACACAGCTAACAAAATAAATAGTAAGAGGTTTTAAAATGCATTCAGCTTTCAAAACACATTTTAAGGATTCCAAACCTATTGTTACATCAGTTATCATATTTGCCAGTTGCTTTGCAAAGACTTTTTTTTTAAAGCTCTGTCAAAAAGAAAAGGAAAAATAATGTCACTGCTTAAGAAACATTACCTGTAACTAGTAACAAGAGAAGAACTGTCCTTTATTATATCTAGCCGATTCAGGGACTGCCATTTCAAACAAAGACCACATCATGTTCAGGAGCTGCTGTTATGGTAAAGGTAAAGGTCGCCTTGTTCTAAAGCCATTTGTATCCAACTCTAGGGTTCAGTATAATGCACCCTAGCAAATTGTTCCCATGCAACTGCAGTGACTGAGCAGTTTTCCAACAAGGCGGTACTTACATCTGCAGATGAATAGGTTGCTCCAGCACAGATCAGTCACTGTATGTGGTGGATTTTTCTATCAACCACAGCTGCACTCTGGCCAGAATTCTCAGACCATGTCTTCCAGTGGTCGTTCGCATTTAGCTGTGTCTACAACTTGAGTGGAGTGCTTTCCCTTTGTGAAATCAGCTGTTTGCACACAGCCACACATGAATACTGCTGCAGCCCTAGCCCAGCAAAAATAGTCCAATGCAGCAAATGCTGGGACTCCCCCTTCTTCTCTCTCTCTTTTCCCTTTTTTTCTTAATTAAAGGGCTAGGGTACCAGCACTCAAAGGCATTTCTATAGATCGCAGTGGTATTAGAGTGAATGTTCCTTTAAGAATGCAAGGACAAGA